>ML741766.1:0-600000 GCA_009193525.1 Aspergillus sergii
AAAAAAAAAGGAAATCCAAGGGCTGAACCATCATTTGACATAGGAGCAATAAGAGCACACAGCATGGTTACACATGATACACCGGGGCTGCTTAATGTAGGACTTAGGGCCATCCCCGCACGTGCACTTCATGTCGTTCAATTCCCAGTCAGCAATAGACTGTCCTCCAAGCGTGGGTAGGAGAAAGAAAACCATGGAGAGAGGATAATCACTCACACATATGTATAAATACTCTCTACTCGTTATCATTTCTGTCGTCTGAATCGGATGCTGACACTCTGCACATTTCTTGTGGTTACACCCACCGCAGACTTTACTATCTGCCTTGTTGTATGCGAGGCAAGTGCTAACACACTGTTTAAATCCGAGTTACTTTTCAGAGCCTGAAAAATGGGGTCTTGTACTTACACAATACCAATCACTTTTCAACTCCTTTATATGAGGAATATGAAGATTCCCTTCCTCACGGACTAGCCTGGTACTGCATACCTGAAGTCCGACCTCATCCCCCGGGAAGAGATAGCAATCGTCCTCCATGCTCAAAGACCTCAAAATGGAAGTAGATAAAGATGGATATTCGGGGTCAACAAGCCAAAGATGAAGTTTAGGGAAAATCATCAAACGTAAAAGAAGGAAAGGGTAAGCCGACCGGCACAGGATAAACAACTGTACGTCGTGGTGGACTTAGGGGGCTGAGGCGTGGGGCCAGCCTTGTTGGTTGCCCACATCTCGTGTTGTTGATTTTACGCCCTCGTACTATGATTGGTGGTTATGCGCTAAGGTGTTAATTATGTTGATTTCTCTAGCTGCCCAATAGGACTTCCTCTAACTACAGGTCTCTGCCAAGAAAAAAAGTAGGTTTATTGCATACTCATAACTACTTACTGCAATAAACTGTTCCAAGAGATAAGCGCGGAAATAAACCATTACTAAATTTTTTTTTCTACTAAGATAGATTAGATCAATCCAAATTGAGTGATGGAAAACTCCTAGAATTATGAATGCGAATCAGACCCAATTGCAACTCTTTATGAGACAGCCAAGGGTTCAGATCAGCAGGTGCCAAACAAACTTCGACTGAGCTACAAGGCTCAACCGTCTCTCAAAATCCAAAAGTCTGAATAGCACGAGCTCACTTTTCCGAGTCAACTCTAATAAACTCCCAAATAGTGCCACCCTCTCGTTTCACATCCACCATTAACTCCCGGTTATCTTTTCCCCCGATCCTCATCGGCAGAAACTCACTCCAGTGCTTCACCAGCAAGACATGACCACCATCTGGGTGCTGCCGCGCACAAAACCACTCCCACTCATCATGCCGCTCTGCCTTGGCCTGAAACCGCCAGTTGCTCTTCCGATTATCATGCCCAATATATGTACCCGAGACTGCGTTATAGAAGCCGAGCCACATACGGTCGTTCTCCACACAGTGCCAGTGACTGCCACGACTGTATTGGTACATGCTCTCTACTTCGTTTGCTTCGGGGTACAAGCCCAAGACACCCTTCTCTAGGGCTATGACCAGCTTGGTCTCAGGGTCGCGGATGATGTACGTGCCTCCTTTCCAGGGACACACCCCCACTCGACTTTCGCTCATGCTCGAGTAGCTCGGCAGGTCAAAGTCCGGATTGATGTATTCTGGTATGTTGCCAGCGTTATGCGGTGCACTGTACTCATCGTTGGACATGTGGGATAGAGTATCGTGCGTAGGTGTGTTGTAGCCACCTTCATCTGAGGCGACGGACGATGACTCGAAGCTTCTTGTGGGAGTGTCCATTTCGAACTTGGCCTGTGTATCTGTAACTAATCCAGAAGAATTTAGGGCTTAGGACGCTCGGCTTATACTGATGTTACTTGAATATCATTATGTTTCTTGCGTTGGACAAGAAAACAAAGCATAGAAGAGGGTGGGGTATGTGGGGACTGCCCGATCGCCGCGCTAAGCCTTTTTAGGTCACGGTCTCTTTGGAACTTAAACCTAAAGTACTAACCGAAAAGCTATCATATCTAGAGTGTGCTGAGTAAAGCAACCAGCAGAGCTGGTCTTTATAGCCTTGTAGATTCGTGTACCCTGGAATGCTACATTAATATGACTAATAAACCAACGGTCAACCAGACAGGATAGCAATCAACGCGCCTTGGTGGCGAATAGTTGGCGTCAAATGAAATATGTATTCTTGCCCTATCTAGTAGCTACTGTATACTCTTGATTCATTGGTTTGAATACTTGTCTCTCCTTTTAGCCATGAGTTGACTGATTGTAAGTTATACTCGGAATATATTGAGACATTTCTGATCGTCTAGTATGGTCCATGCTTGAAATCATTGGAGCTGCGCTATAGCCGACAATGTAGATATGTAACCCCTTTGCTACTCTCGACCATCTCTACCTGTAGAACTCACAGTTCAGTCATCAGAGTGTGAGAAAGGTGCAAGTTGAGCAACTAAGCCGGTATAAAACATATCGCAATGTGTATCAACGCTCGGCTGTGCGATATGGCGTTTTTTATAGGAGGGCTGCGTTCATAATCAGGGCTATTTGGTCTCTCCATATCTGGAGTACTAATATAATGCTTTCAGTCTGAGTTACAGTCTCTAAAACAAGAGAGCAGACTATTCTTAAACAAACCGAGACAGGCATCATAACCTCGAACTTCTGAGAAAAGATACCCTGACATTCATGAATATACATCAGCGGAGCTAACAAGACCTCGACACCATAAACAATCCCAATAACACTTTCATAAATCTAGCAGATCAAACCCTAATCTCACCCGACTTCACCTGAACAGCAGTCCCCCTCAGCTCCACACTCCCCACCTTCCCCCTATCCTCCGCGTTCAAAGTAACAGCAACACCAATATCACTCCTCCTCCCCATTTCCACCCCCTGGACAATATCATAATCAAACGCAGTCTCACTTGACTCCCCAGCGCTCGTCAAAGTCAAATACGCAGCCAACCCACTCGCCGCACTCCCGGTAGCCGGATCCTCAAAGTTCCTCAAAAACATCCGCGACCGAATAACCGTCTTCCCAGTCTTCTCATCATAAACCCCCGGAACAAAGAAATAGATCACAATCAAACCATCCCCTTCCCATCCAGCATCCAGATACCCACCCTGAGCCACAGAGTGACAAGGCACAACCTCCCCACTCACAGGCCCCTCAGCCGCAGCCAAAGCTTCCAAACTGGGTAACTGAACATGCACCTGACTCATACCCTTCACGATCGAGAAAACCGGGAACCCCTTGTTCCCAGTATCATGGCCAAGATAAGGTCTCAGCGAAGGATGAAGCCGCAGCAATTCCGACAGCGGAAACCTGGTCGAATGAATATGAACATTATGCGCGATTTTAGCCGCCACGGTACCCGAATCCGGGACACGGGTCATGGCAAACGGACCCGCTTTAGTGATGAGGGTTTGCACGTTCGTGCGATCGTCATTGTCGGGCGAGAGTTCCAGGAACCATGTTACTGCGCCGATGGTGGGATGGCCTGCGAAGGGAAGTTCTTCGGCTGTGGTGAAGATGTCGATTTTTCTTGTGGGGTCTGATTTCTCGTGTGGGTGCACGAAGATTGTCTCCGGGTAGTTGAATTCTCGGGCTATTAGTTGCTTTTGGTCTTGGGTGATGGCCTCTTCTGGGTTGTTGGGGAGGAAGACTACGCCTAGGGGGTTGCCTAGGTAGGGTTGGGTGGTGAAGACGTCGAGGGTGACGAAGCGTAGGGTTTGGAGCATGATGGCGGGTGTGTGCTGGGATTGGTTTTTGAGGTGAAGATGGATGGTTGGCGGGGGAAGTGATGATTTAATGGACTCGGAACTCTGTTCCTAACGGTTTGACTCATTGACACGGCCCGGAACCCTGCAGAACTTTCGGCATTTCCGGGGCCCCACTCGGTACCACTCGGCGGGATTCTGCTCGGCTCACAACCGAAGAGCTTGCGTAATAGAATCTGAGAGGTATTCTAATGGAAATATGATCGAGGGTTTGATATATGTACATGATCTACATGATCCCAATTAGAGTTCCCTCCACTTACAAGTCTAATACTAGATCACTAAGCCCCCATCACCAATACTAACAGGGTACTGATCCAAGAACGTAGGATACCCCATGTCACTCATGATTGGAATGTCGGGTGCCCAGTCTGGAAATTGACTGAAGAACGATTGGTCCTGGAAACCCAAGAATCCATCCATATTCGCAGGATTGTCCGCAGTAGATGGGCAGAAGGCCGCAATATCTGATTGCGGGATTGACGGCTTGTCTGATGTCCCATCACGCGCAGGTTGCTGATCATAGTGTTGCACCTGCTTGCGAGCCATGGGATATGTGCCCAATGGATTCAATATATGCTCCAAGGAAGACTGCGACGGTCTATTATGATCGTTACTTTCTATCGGACTGGTTTCTCTTATGGAACTAGTTGCTCTGCGTTCGGGAGTTTCGTTTGAGAATCGTGTGTTGAAGTGCTTTAGTGCCTGAGTCGCTGACTCATAGTATAAGTCTGCCTTGATATACCTTTGCAGGTACTTTAAGATGGTGACGTTGGTCTGTAATATATCCTTGTAGTCACCGTGAGATATGTGAGGCAGCGGGGGATCGGGTCCTCTCCATGACGAAAGGCTGGTGACCAGGACACTGCTGCATATCTGTGTGTGGACCGCATAGGGAAGGTCAACGATGCTCAACTTATGACAATTCCAGAGATCTCGTAATAAGGATCCGATATAGACGGCCTTGCTGATACAGGTGCGATGGCAGAGCCTGATAAACTCAGCCGGAGCGTTTTCCCGTATCCATTTAGTCGCAGTGTTCGGGAATACCAGTCGCGATACACCAACACGATACAAGTCATTGAATGTCTGGGCAATGAGTATATGTACGCCGAAAAACAGGTTCAAGCGACCAGACGCCTTGAAGATGTATATATTTTCCGCGGACATCTTGAGACTGTCCGGGATGGAAGCGTCAAGCTCCCTGATTTCATTGTCGAGCTTATGGAACTGAGAGCTTTCTGTCACTTCCCAGGGGATTTCACCCTCCAGGTGCTTGACATATTTCAGGATCTTGGAGCGGATAGCCATTGCTCTAATATAGTATGCACGGATATCAAGATTCCCAGCCGCACCCACCACCGCGGCGTCAGCGAAGGGAAGTAGTTTGCCTCTGGTCAGCATTTCTGTATTGCATGGGATGTTACGCACAAATAGGTCTTCGGAGCAGGGGAGCTGAACGAAGATATCGTTCGAGGGTATTAAACAAAGCTGGTTGATGCCACATTCTATAGAAGCATCGAGGAGATAGCAGGCCCATAGTACGCGTCTCCTGGTCTCCTTCGCAGCCCATGACATCTTACTCTTCAGACACAGGATGTCGTCATCGTACTCCATATTCAGCTGTAGGAGTTGAACATGTCGCGCGATGAAGCCTGAGATCAAAAATCCCTTGGCATAATCGCCGACTCTCAGGTAATATTCATGGAGAAGAACCGCTGTAATGATACACTCGATTCGCGGACTCCCAAAGCTCGAAAACAAACATTGCATCGCGGCCTCTGCCCAGCCCCTACCAGCGTCAAAGTACAACACCGTGGAGCTAGGTCCATCCTCCTTAGAGGCGATCACCCTTGCACAGTAAAATGGAGCAGCCAAGGCACACATGACATATATCAAACCAGACATTTCAGTCAATATTGTCTTTTTGTCTTTGAAGCGCTCCATGAAAGTCGGAATATGCAAGAACCCCATACAACGGACTGTATGAATTTGAGCGAAATAAATGTCAATGAGCTCTCGCACCCGATCGATTGGTGGCAAGTTTCTCATGACCAGCCATGTCGGAATCGCATGAGACGAACCCTGAACGTAAGCCTCCTCTCGGGGGCTTGGTTCCTCCTCATGGAACGAACAATGCAAGCCCTTTTTAGTACATCGGGTGCATGCAGAGCCGCCCGAGCACTTAGATTTTGTTCGCTTGCATTCTAAACAAGACCGGAGGACTCGTCGTCGTTTAAGTCCCGCCTGCGTCACAGAGTCACTGGATGCAGGTCCCTCATCTGTCACGTTGGCATCCGTTCCAACTTCCGTTGTATATACACACTGCTCGCCAAGATTGCGACAGTTATTGCAAAATCCCGCACTGCGGTCACATTTGATCTAGTCATGTCGAAGTTAGATGCGGTGGATCAAAGCTAGTCTGGACACGTACCTTCCGCCGGCGGCAGATCAGGCAGCTAGAAGACTTTCTCGACCCGCCCATGGCCCGGCACTATGAGGTGGGTCGTTAGGACGAAATTCTGGGTCCGAATGAAGAGATCCGTGTCCAGAACACTTTCTTATACGGGGGTGATTTTCTGCACACGCCTGAGGCACCGATGGGGGCAGAAATCGTGATCCCGAAACAAATCCCGACTTCCGCTATCGGCGGATCTCGGCTGCGGAAACCCCGCATCTCGGCTGGGCCATTCAAAGCCCTAACCTGCCGGTCCGGTTTGATCATCTATGTCATTTCCCAACACGTAGAAAACTAGAAGTCGTCATCCGTAGCGATTCTGGCGCGAGACGTTGAAAGGAGAGACTAGCCATGCACAGGTAGTAACATTAAGGGAAATATTACTACAAACTCCGTAAGATGTAAACATAATAGACACTCAACTAGTGTAATCTAACAAAAATATAACGTTATTCCTCTTACTAACATCAATACTCTCCAAGTTACTGTAAGTGACTTGTGGGTCCGGACCCCGATAGAGGGTTGCAGTTGCATATATTAAATAGCACAGCTATATTAATTTACTATCTATTTGTTATGAAGACATGAGCATTCACTGAATCCCTACATGCATACTATCGTCCAATAGGACGAAAGGATTTGTCAAAATTACCCCCAGGAAACCAATCTCGATAATGAAAGCGTGCTCCCGTTAAAAGCGCATTTGTGACCGATAGCCATTAGTTGCCACTGGTTTAATAGTGGTCTGCTTCCACATTATCTTTCCCCTTCCTAAGCGTCAACACAGTAGGAACTGCTACCAAAAGGCTACCAATGCAAAGTCCCCAGTTCATAGCAAACTCCGACATGGCGTTAAGTTTGTTGGCATTAATTCGCCAGGCCATGGCACCACCCGCAGGCTTAAGAGCAGAATAGGTACCGACAATCACAGCATTGACGACGGGATTCTGGGACTGCGCCCCAATAATCCAATAGCAATACGACTGCCAAAACGAGTCGTAAGCGCCGTAGAAAAAGTACAAGAACATCGGGCCGAGATACTGGCTACCAGCCTTGTAGTCAATGTCCTGTTTGAACCCGAGCTGCATACGTTGGTCATTCCAGAGCTGGAACTTGTAGCCTCCTCCCCAGATAGCCATGCCTGTGACAAATAATACCGCCCAGCCAATCCATGCTCGGGCTCGGCGGTTGATCCCCTTGAGATCTAGGACAGAGCCCATCAGAAGTCCTCCCACCATTTGAGCGATCCAGTACAATGCGCCATTGAGCGAGCGTGTGCGCAGGTTGAATGTCATGCCGTTCACGGTATTTTGCTGATATGAATAGAACACGTTGGCATTGTAGAACATGGGATACAGGCACATGACCCTCCAGTCGAAAACAATCTTGACTGTTTCCATAATCGAGCGCTTGAGATTTGACCAATTGACGGCCTTCGAATCCTGCGAGATCCTACTGCCGTGGTATTTGCGAGACAGGGCCTCAGTCGAGCACACAAACACCGACAGAACCCACCCAAACAGCATAACAACGATATAGGCAATGTACGTGGAGTCAGTCACAGTACCAGATTTAGAATGGAAGTTCAGCCCGAAACTGGCAAGGGAGCCTATAGCGCCTCCGAGGTTGAAAACTACCCAAAAGAGAGCGATAGCTCGTCCACGGGTGTTATCGTTGGTATAGGTAACCATGATCGTACCTTGGGCCACCCAAAAGAAAGCGGCACCAAGACCTAGAATCGCGCCAGCCGCAATCACGAATGCGCCGTTTGCCGTCCTGTTGAAGTGCAGTAATGACCCTGCGTATAGAGCATAGGTCCATCCACCGATAAGAAGAGATAATCGAGGGCCGAGGTATTTGTAAAATGCGCCCACTAGAACCAGGGCCGCGCCAGCAGTGCATGCATGAGTCGCGACATTCGAATTTGCAGCAACAGTGCCGTCTACCTGGCCAGAGCCTCCCATACCGGTGAGAGCATTGTACATACCCGGATTGCAGAAAGAAATAAATGAAATCAAAGACACTTGGAACCACGGATCATGGTATATTCTGGACCAGAGATTCTTGGCCGGCCTTGGGGGAATTGATTCTTCATCGCGAGAGGAAGAAATTACGTCTGGTTCAGCGGACTTTATTTCCGACATTGTGCTGGCGGACGAGGAACCACTGTAGATAACTTCAGTCGAGAAAAGAAGGCATGCGTGTATATATAGCCAGATGTGCAGCAAAATTCTGGTTTCCCATTGCGCCAAGCAAAAATCAGACGAGGTAGGGATGATAAATTAATCCAGAACAGAACAGGATTAGCGGTTTATGAAGTTACATTTGCTAAAGAGACCTAAGTGTTGAATGCCGAACAAGAGTGCAAGACTAAAGTGAACTACTGCACACTATTTTGGCACGAGGTGCAATACGGATCTCGTCCGGATGTCGGTCACCGAGTTCCACTTCTCGCCATATCTCGTCGATTTCTAGTATATGGCGACCCTGGCTGAAGCGCATTTAAATCTTTCCAAAAATAACAATATACAAACCCATGTCAGTCTCTAGCGGCATCGTGTGCAGTCACTGAACTCCAGACCATGGCGCCATCAGAAAATGTTGAACGTCTAGACCTGCTACAGACAGAGGCCCGGACCTCAACTGCGGACAAGATAGATCTTCTTGACACATTGGGACTCTGTGAAGAGTTCAATAAAGAGGAGAGTCGAGTTGGAGGCGCTGTCGCGTGCTGTCTACCAACTATTGCATCATTGATTGACGACTTAGCTCCGAGACTCGAAGCTGGAGGCAGGCTCATCTATGTCGGAGCCGGCAATAGCGGTCGAGTCGGGTTCATGGATTGCAGTGAACTGCCGGTGACCTTCTCGGTCGACCCCCGACAGTTCCTAACCGTCGTTGCAGGAGGTACTGAAGCCATAATTCAGGCCCAGGAAGGTGCTGAGGATGTGGAAAGTGACGGAGCTCTGAGAATGGAGGCTCTCCAGCTGAACGAGAAGGACACAGTAATTGGCATCTCAGCATCGGGGCGGACGCCATTTGTTCTAGGAGCACTTCAAGTGGCTCTCAAACATGACGCACTTACGGCTGGAATTACGAACACACATCCGTCTAGAATTGGCAAGCTCGGAGTCAAGCACCTCATATGTCCTTTGGTTGGACCCGAATTTCTCACGGGAAGCACTAGACTCAAAGCAGGCAGCGCTGCTAAACAAATCCTCAACATGATTAGCACCTGCTCGATGGTAAAACTTGGCAAAACATATAAGGGCCTTATGATTGATGTGCGAGTAAATAATTGGAAACTGAAGGCGCGTGGGAGGAGAATTGTGCGTCAGGTTTGCAATGGAGCCCCGATGCACATCATAGAGAAGAACGGACTACCATCGTCACAAGCGGTTGACATCCCTGAGACAGCTAAAGGCGATGCGATCATTGACTCTTTAATCCAAGAGTGTCAGGGCAGTGTCAAGCTAGCCTGTGCGGTTGCTATCTCCGGCTTTCCTCCGGATGTTTCCAAGCAGATGCTTGATTCTGCAGGTGGTAACTTCCACGTTTTTGTTCAAGCAATTAGAATGAAACCTCCGCCAAGTCCCGTCTCTCTTGGTGAGTCCGACTACTGTCTTTGTGTTGACGGTGGTGGAACGAACTGCACTGTTTCAATTGCAACAGAGTCCATGGTTGTTGGTCAAGGGGTGGCTGGTCCCTGTAATTTCAACTCGGTTACTCTAGACGAAATTATGGATCAAATAAAGATGGCCACAAAACGGGCGTCTTCGACGATCCTTGAAAGGCAGGGGTTTGGCTATCCCAACCTACCAAGCTTCTCGAAGGTCTGGGTAGGATTGGCTGGGCTATACCATGCGGACCAGGTTGCAACATTGACCCGTCGCCTGGAGGAGCTCTTTGACGTTTCTATAAAGGACGGAACACTGCGACTGACCAGTGACGGTATACTCCTCGGCTCCTGTATTGCAATGGATGACTCGGTCGAATGTGCGATTTCCGTGATCGCCGGGACAGGATCGGTAGCAACTGCGTTTAAGAAGGGGCCTTCTAACAAGATTGTCCAAGTTGGTCGGACAGGAGGTTGGGGCTACCTCATTGGAGACCAAGGGAGCGCTTTCGATATCGGCAAGAGGGCACTTCAGCTTGTTTTGTCCAGTGTCGAGCAAAGACAATTCCAACCTTCTCACGAACTCACAGAATTCGAGAGGGTGATCTTGGAAGAACTCAACTCTAACGAAGCAGGTGTCCTTACGCAAATATACCACTCTGATGCTAAGCCTAAAGAGAAAATAAGTGACATGGCGAAGATTGTCACAAAGTTAGGGTTTAGAGAACGAGATCCCGATCCTCAAGCGCTAGGAATCCTAACATCTGCAGCCGGTACTTTGGTTCAGCAGATCAAACCACTCACTGAGATCTGTGACCCTCGTAAATGTGCACTCATTCTGTCTGGTGCCTTAATGAACATTCCTGATTATCAGAATTTAATCTTACAGGAGTGGGATAAACAACAGAAGTCACCGTTCAAGAAAGTTTTAGTGGTCAATGATGCATCAGGCTATGCTGCTCAATTTCTAGCTAGACAGAATATGACAACAAACTAGCCATGAAATCCAGTTTACGCATCTTTCCACCTGCAGCTCCATTAATGACAACCAGGCTTATAACTGTCAAAGGTAGAGGTGGACCTGGTACCCAGCGCGGTGCGATAGCAATTATATAACACCCGTTTACAGAATATTTTTATTCCACCATACAGACACAAGTCGTCCAAAGGTTGTATAGGTACTTGTCGACGTCAAGTCTTTCAATAAATTGAATCGGCTTACCAAGCGTTAGATACCAGTCAATTAGGTATTCAAGGCTACCTATCTCGGAATTGCAACCTTGCAACGACTCGTCAGTGTAAGGGATTCACAGCCACGTTGATTTGCAGGTAAACCACGGCGCCCTTCTCTCTGCTGGGCTCGGACTAGGGCTTCTTCACGATTCGGGGTGCTGCAGCTCCTTCCTATATTTAAATAAGTTTAAGCCCAAAGTATACTCGAAAGTGACGCGACTTACCTCGCGTTTTCCACAGGTCGGGGTCGCCACGGTCACTGTGTCGTGATGAAGGCGTGTGCCATACTGTGCAGGGAAGCTTTCATCAACCGCGCTGGAAAATGGTAACTCGGTTGGAACTACCAACCAGAAGAGTCGAGCGAAGCCGCTGCTTTGTTAGAGGGACTTTTAAGAAGACTTTGCAAAAGTACATAGAGTTCCGCCTGGTAGAGGCGCGCGAAATCGGCCTTCAATGCTTGCACGAGGTATCTTGACTGGCATCTTGTGGAAGGTGTATGGGCTTTTTGCATAGCTCTATGACTACTGCCACGGAAAAGAGTATCCTCGCGCAAAGAGAAAGAATTCTATTAACACCATCCCAAAAGAATTCCAGCGCTTTGCCCACACGGTCTTCTCCGATGCGTCCGCCGCCCACTTACCAAGGCTAAGAAGGAGCTTTGATGCAACGATCGAACTTTTTTTCATTTCGCGGCTTGTAGAACATTCAAAGGACGTGATCCAATAACCAATGCGTAAGCAATAATAAGCAAGCAATATTCTGTGCACAGTCATATAGAACCGATCAGAGCCAGAGACCACATACAGAGAGGAGATGTCAAGTCTGTGATCATAGAATAATGTTTGCAGGTAAAAGATCGAAGACGCTGCAGTGCCACGCAGTCGAGATTCAGGAAATCGCTCTTCGACCACTGCTGGTGGCATGGGAGGCTGGAGGCGGAGAACGGCCGGCGACGTGAATCGAGTATTATCATGTGTGTTAGCATCTTAAGGGCCTCCTGTAGAAGAACTTGTGCACTGGTTTGGACATACTCCACGAGGCACACTAGCCTACCGTATCCCATTCTCCGATACCGAGAAGTCGCGCAGAGAAGCCACACATTATTCGCTGCTAGTTCCGATCCCATTAAGACGCAATAACCACGGTAGACACCCAGATAAACCTGGTTGGCAGGTCCTCCAAGCAGGTATGGGGAACTGTACAGGGTCCTATTTATTCTAATGCTTCCTGCTGAGTCGAAATTGTGGGTTCAATGTTGCGCTCTCTGCGGTGCCTCTTGCATCATATACGTAGAAGTCCACATCGAAATGTGCGTCATGGCCGATCGCAAGATCCAGGATACTTTGCTGGTACTTATGTTTCGGTTTGAGCATGTCAAGTCCTATCCGCCTTTGCCACATAATCCACTGTCGTCTAGTATAGGACTTTGGGACTATGACCGAGATTCTCGAACAGGTAACCCACAGATAATGCATCTTCCAGGTCTTCGGCGTTCCTGAAGTAAAGAACGATATAACGGTATCGTATGTACTCTGAAGGCCTATTGTAGGTTATGTAGGCATCAAAGTTATCCAAACATGTTCTGACTCCGGCCCAAGGGAGTTCGAAGTTATTAATAGCCAAGAACTGAGAAAGACCAGGCGGTTCGCTCTCTGTTCCATTTAACCAGCTGGACTGCGTTTACATGAGGTGCTCCTCTCTGTAGCGAGAGAGCCCTGTCGCCAAAGGGGCTGGGCCATGACTTGCTTATGACGGAGTTACACGGCAACAACCGGGACTGGCCAAGTTTTTAGTGCCATGTGCTTCGCATATACGATGGCTGTTATTATGTCAAGATAGACAAGTGGAAACGGTTTGATGAACGCAAAGCAGGTCCCCATCTCATGCATTCAAAACTATGGCGTGAAGGAACTCCCGCATATCAATGAATGGTGTGGCGAAAGACCTTTCAATCTAGTCAAGGACTTAATGGCAGGACCAAGAGCCAAAGATGCAGACAGTGTAACGTGCTACTGAGCTTGGTAGATTATGCGAAGGATACGCTTTCTGTGAGTGATTTTCCGGACTTGTGCGAAACTCAGCATTGTCTGGCTTGCCAGCGGCAGTTCAATAAACTGAATTGGTTTGCCGAGTGGAGGATATCTTCCGGCCGTGTATCCTGGACTGCCGACTTCCTTGTTTCGGTTAAGGGGTTCGACGGTCGATCAACAGCAGTGTTCCTGACGGACTGATGGCTCTGGGACATCATGCGCAAGATTCATTGGTTGTATACACTGACCCCAAGCAAAGTTGTGTGCTTGGAAAAGAAAAGTGTTCGTATCTTTTTTGATTACACTGTGGAGCTATTGGGGATATAGTAGCATGGCAAGCATTTCAAATATGATGTTTTGACTCGATAGCATCCCTGTAAAACAGATAGATAAAGGCAAAGGCAACACTCCTTATCTAGATCTAGAGAGCAAGGAGTATGATAGTCGATAGGTTCTAAACGAAGGGAGGTGGGATTTTAACCTAGATAATAGCTATCCTATAGTGAAAGCCGGGCTGCCTGGTAAGAATAATTTTACTCTGTGAATCCTGAATTGAATGCAATTTCGAAGGTCAATATTTTAGAGGAATAGAACATATCATATTCACCCAAGAAGTCAGAGACATAGCTGGGTTCGTCTTTCACCCACGGCTGCAATGCTGCAATTAGGGCTAATGCATTTCCAGGTCGTACTCCGTACTATACGAGTTTCCCACCCAATATACTTAACTTTCCGTCAATACGAGCAAGAATTTTCCAGAATACAAATGATCCATAGCGCAATCCCCACCTTAGCATCTAACCCTAAATAAGCAAGGCCATTCCAAAACCCACCACGAACTTGCCTCCAAAACAGGTTCCAAGAGTAACCAAGTCCACAAGACCCAACACTAAGCCACCCAAACAGCACAAAGAAAAGACAGAAACCACAGGGGAAAAAATAATAAAAGCCAGAAAAAAAAACAAAGAAAACAAACACCACACGTGTCCCTCCCAAACCCCACACCCCAACCACCAACACAATCCCGAACCCTCGGAAGCAAGCAAGTACCGAACCTCTTAGGAACAGAGTGGGCCCTAACCCAAGATGCGGTACCGAACACCAGGGCAACTTTAAAGCCTCACTCGCCATTATCAATCAATTGACCCAATGGAACCCGGATTTTACTTATTATCCGTGAACCAGAGAAAAAACACAATCTCTGGTACCGATCTCCATCCCAATCTCATCTCTCATCGGAAGGACCTTGGCCACCGATCAGATCCGTGACTGGTACGATCTTCCGGGTTTCCCGCACGCGAGTCAAGATTCGCTTCGAGTGGACTTGGGATTTTTATTGTCCCTTGTCGGATGTCCCGTGCATTGTGTGCTTGGAGAGAAAATTTTCTTGCTTCGGGGTTTGGTAAAGCTTGACTCCGTGGAGAAGGCCTGAAACGAGGATGTTTGTTCAATTATTTTTTCTTCTTTTCTTTTCTTTTGTTTGTTTCCTTCTTTCAGCCTCAGCCTCAGCCTCATTGAGAATGTTTGCCTGTTTGCCCGTTTGCTACTGTTTCATTGAGTCTTTTTTTAGATATACTTTTCTTTGTTCGAGGTTATGCAGGGCACTGGGCACTCCGCGCGCCTATCTCTTTTCGTAGAAAGCTACTACCTACATCGTACATAGATTAAGGTAAACTACATGCATACAAGGCGTGGCGCAGATCTCAAGGAGGTACAGTATGTAAGTGGTAAAGTTTAAGCCCGTACCATACGCACAATTCCCATTATTCAGCGGAGCAACTCAGCGATCAAAGTGGACTGAGTCATGGATCTGCATATGATTAAATTTCAGGATCGAGGCTACGTCAACCTCCCCGTTTCTTAATATCTCGATACGATAAAGAGAAATATCTTACGAGAAAGGGGGCGGGAAAAAAAAAATTAGGCATCAAGATACTAGTATGATGGACTAGGGCAAACACCCGATCCCCCAAACGGAAACCCCATCGCGACCACGGTGACAGTGCCGATCATCGAATCCAGATCGTGAATCCCGCACGGACGAAACGAACCCTAGACCAAACTCAGCGATGAAAGCCGAAGAGCCGCTCGTTTGGGGCAAGTGCAGGAGAGACAACGCGACTCGCCTCGGCGTGGAATACGAGATTGTGTACAAATCATGAAGTCATGGACGGGATTTGGGATCTATACTGGGATTTCTTCCCGCTGCTGGACCCTGGACACGAGTGCAGTGGGGGGGTTTTCTCGGGTTGGTGATTGATAATGGATACGGCGTAGATGAAGAGGGAGGGCTGAAGGATCATGGAGATGGAGAATTTCCACTTTCAATCTCCCCAGCCGTCCGATTTTACTCATGGCCATGTAACGTGACAGTATCTCTTATGTGATGGGGTTCGCTTACAAGTGAAAAAGAATGTGGGTCGTTCGGCTCGGGATTCAATTTGATATCATTTATTTTACTTTGAAGAACGGGATCAGAATTCAACTTCTTCTAATTGGGTATTGAGGATAACCGGTCCGGTTCGGCCCACTCCAGGAGGTACCGTGTGAATGAACTCTTCGGCATTATGATACAGGAAATGAAAGGTCTTCAACCAAAGGTGGATTCGGTCCATGTCAAACGGAGGGAAAATAAAGTTCAACAATTAAGCCAGAAAACCCGCCGCCGTAAAAATCAGAAACCCCAACGCCTTGAACGCTCAACAAGAACTCCGCTGGATAATCCGTGTATAGTATAGTAAGGGAAAAACAAGATAGTGACAGGAAAATAAGTAAGTGTAGGTATCAAACGAACAATTTCTTCCAAGGGAAGGTAAAGTTAGGAAAGAAGCAATGATCAAAAGATTGAGAACAGGAAAACTGTAGCCAGACGTGTCGTTGCAACTTGCTGAAATTAAGCATTAAGACTTTTGATGGTGGACTTCCGCTTGGATCCGAACATAAACTCCATGAAGCTCTTTTTCCCAGACGGGTCGGAAGTTTCCATAGTGGACTGCCGGATGCGTCGCAGACTTTTCTTTCGCTTAACTTTTTGCTGGAAGTCGGGCTCGGCCACATCCCGTGAGTCCAAACTGCGGACGCTCTCTACCTCAGACCGGAGACTGCTGGACGAGTAGATGCTAGAGGAAGTTGAGGTTTTCTTCACTGGCTGTCGGAGCGGGGTGGGGGCGCGACTAAAGCTGGAAGTGCTATAGGTGGAACCGGATCGTTCACGAGTGAAAGAGGGTGAGGAATAATATGGAGAAGGGCTTGCTGTACGAGATGGCGGGCAACTGGACTGCAGTGGCAATCCATGCACAGATCTGGCACTCGAGTGAGTGTAAGACATTGACCTCGTCCGAGAGTCGGGGCCAGCGCTGGTAGGCGCTTGACGGCTATGAAAGAACGGGAGACTAGCACTGCTCAAACTCTTGATCGATGGCGGACGGCGCAGAATATCTGTAGGGCGACGAGAATGCATCTCGGAAGAGACCTTTTCAGACACCGCAGTTGCAGGGCGTGGGAATGTCATCGAGTGATTAGGCAGTGTCATCGGAGATGGCAGTTCAGACACTTCGACTGGTGAGCTGACGATGGGGCCTGATGCCACCATAGGTAGCCGCTCAAGATCGCGAGTGGTCAGATGCATGCTACCTCGTTTTAATGCTTCAGTCTTCGCGGAGTTTTGGTCACATTTGTTCCATAGTAAGGGTTGAGAGGCTGCTGCTCGCCGATGCGAGTAGAGTCCCTGAGAGCCGCTATCATTTGAATTATCCTTGGTAGTATTAGGTGTAGGAGTAGAGTCCTTGAAAGGGGAGGGTGAGTGTTCAGAGACTGGGCTGATTAGGATTAGATTAGGCTTTGCGATTGGTTCAACGATCTTGACCTGCTCTGCTACGAGCAGGCCCGATTCCTCGTCATCGGAATACATTGATGATGACGATATAGAGGCGAGAGACTGAGGTCTCGTCGACACCGGTGATTCCGACGGAACATATACACTTGGAGGCAAGAAGATTGGAGATTGCAGGGGAGATGTAGCGTCAGGGGACGGAAGCTCAATAATGACGTCGTCATCGTGCTCGAAAATGTACGAGTCTGCTACAAATGTCGTAGCACTGCTTCGTTTGATGGTGTCCATGGATACGGGGCGCGACGTTTTCCCAGAGGATGAATATGTAGGCAGTAACCGAGGAAAGCCGGGTTTCTCGATCTCCGACTCGTTGATATCAGAATGTGACGTTTCATAGGTCTCCACGGGAGAGAAAGCATTGTCATGTCCACCCATTTCGGACTCCGAGATATCCTCCTCGTCCGACTCGTACCGCCGTGGTAGATGCTGCTGGTTGATGTAATCCAAACGAATGGGCCCTGCGGTGTCGTACATAGTTTCTTCCACTGACGGTGTCTGGGATTCAGCAGGACCAAGCTGAAAGGAGATCAAGTTGATTATAAGAATGGCAAGTAGAAAGACAGTTAATGATCGAGTAGGCGACTATGAGGTGGTAAGGACGGCGACGATAACAATGATAAATGTCACCGGATAAGAAGGATGATACACTCACGGTATCATCAACGATAACAAATGAGTGTGCGAACAAAAGCAGTAAAAAATTCAACATAGAAGGACCATAGACGAAAGTAGGGGGAGGGTCGCAGGTGAGGAAAGACCAGAACGTCAAAGAGTGAGACGGATATAGGTAAGATATAACTAAGACCAGACAATCATCCTTTTCTTTTCCCTTTTTCTCCTTCTGCTCCTGTCCCACACGGGTTGGTATGCTCTAAAAGAAGTGGATCCCCTTGTCTCTGAAGGTTTGCCCAGGGAGGAGTGGAAAAATAGCCACCCTCGATGCCATGAGATCACACAACCTTCGGAGGACGGACCACGCACTCCATTGATCTCCACCGGGCGGACTATCCGTTGGTATTGAGTGTAAAGGGAAGAAGTGGAGAGGGAGAGCGAGTGAGAGAGGTATTTGGTACAAGGAAAAAGCCGTGCACACGTGGAGTCACCTGCGAAATAGGGATTTTTTTGGTTTTTTTTTGGTTTTTTTTCTATTTTTTTGGTATTTTATTTCTTTTTCTTCTGAGTACTTGTTCCACTAAATGATTTATTTCATTCTCTATAGAGCATGGATTAGATGAAGAAAAAATAGAATAAAATAAATCTATACAGTATTTTACAGTAATTCATTTTATTTGATTTGATTTTATTTTCTTAATTTCCCTTACCGGTTCTCCTGCAAGCCGACAAGTGGACCGGTGCCTCAGGATATCACTTCAGGTTTAACCCTTGCATCTGCAGAGTTCTTGACTAACACCCGAACCAACCCTACATTGGTGACAAGAACAAAATACCAGAAATAGCTGGAACTGAACACGAGAGACTGCCGCGGGAATAAACTCGGCTATCTCCTGCCGGCGTAGCGCGTTACAATTCAACGCCATCCGGGCACAAATGAATAATGAAGGGGAAACAGACCGAGGGAACTGGTGTAATTTTAGCTTTCTGTCCTGCTTTACACGACACCCTGGTTCGTACCTTGGGAAGCGGAGGTAATCTTAACAAAAAAAATGAAAAGAAAAAATAGATAAAAGGAAAAGAAAAAGGGAAAAACCCCAATGACGAAAGGTTCGAGTCGGGGAAGAATTGACGTATCAACGTGAGCTGTCGACAGGGGAGGTCAATGCAGTGACCATGGATGGACGGAGCTTCTTTTTAGGGCCAACAAGTTTGGCGGCAACATCTAGATTACCTGAGTATTACTTAGTGGAGATCATGTGCGTCTTCCCCTTTCGACGGTTTAAACCGTTTTGCAGCCAAATTTTCTAGTCGTCCTCTTGCCGATCGACGATTGAGATATGGTATGACTGTTCATTGGATGGGCCAGGGGGGTAAGTTCTTCTCTGCCAAAAGATTACTTAGGGACCATGTGGAATACAACCTCCTCCCATGGAACGGGAAGAATTTTCTATTTAATCTATCGTTATCGGTCTATGATACTCTATGGATATGGTTTAATATGTTTCTTCTCCATAAAATATGTTGTTGTTGGTACTATATCATGGACTATCAAAAATACTTCAGGGCAAACGTCTGTGCTGGGGTGGTTTTGTCTCCTGTCCTAAGCCACATGGGGTAGCATTCCGTGAGAAACTAAGTAACTTAGATTGCCTTAGATTCATGTTTGGCGGTTTGTTATTGATAGAGAACGGAAATGTGAATCAAGTGATGACGCCCCACTAAAACAAGTGGGGAAATGTTGCAGCAAATAAAAGAGAAAAGAGAGAAAAAGAAATAGGAAAAGAAAGCAGGCAGGCAACTCTTCGATTACTCAGATCGAAGCCAAAAAGAACAAGAAATGGAAATTTCTCAAACAATAGTCAACAACCTTCGCCATGACCACCCTCCGATCATCCACAATTCTCATGTATCAAAAAGTTAAAGGACTCCTCCTGAATGGGGACCGGAACCAGAGAAAATCACCTCCAAGGACCACCCACTAAGGGAAAGCTGCCAAGATCTCCGTTGCTGCACCACGGTGGAGCATTTCTAACTCAAACACACCATTTCGAACATTAACCCCAAAGGATGCACACTAGTTTGCTCTTCCCGCCTTGGAGTTCATTCGCCTCAACAGTCCATGGAAATTTTTAGTCAGGTAATACAACCAAGGCCTGTTTTTCCCCCATGGTGTACGAGGATCGAAGAGCGAGAGAGAAAATTCTCCGATTTGCCCAACAAATAGGAGATTTTATCCATCAGCGCCCACAACAATAGACCAGAACCTCCCTACTGTTTTACTCGAACCCTTGCAGTCGCTCACGGACGGTGTGTTGGTCTGTAACAAGAGGGAGAATTTCCCCCACAACCTGCCCTTCGGATATGGGATCCGAAGAGAACCGGGCTCAATGGTTCGTGAAGTTAAAAAAGGAATCAATATTCCTATATATATCACCATGATACATCGTGGGTGGTTGACAGCTTCACCGACTTTCGAAACTCTATACAACATCTTGACATGCAATAAATACTTAGGGCACGGAGACGAGAATTACCCGTTTCGGCAATCTAAGACAGTAGGAGGCTGGTCACCATGATCGTCGTCACCACTGCATAACCAATCCTCTGATCTTCATAGAATTAGACAAGCATAAACCACGGGACAAAAATCAGTAAATAAATAAAGAAAAAAAAATAAAAATAAAAGCAAGTGCGGCAGGTTCAACGCCCCCCGTTGAACTGCAGGAACACGATTTTGTTGCAAGGTGAAACAACCCCGAAAGCGCATGGACCAAGGCAGACATACACCATGGTTTCGTTTCTTTTTTTCGCGTTCTTATCGGCTGAACGGGAGATATTTCGGAGACACAAACTTTTTGCCCGCATCGAGGAACAGCGATCAGGTTGAGATCGTAGTATACATACATGTGGCTGGATTATTGAGCATTGAGCGACATCCATGATGCGAGCTCTTTCTCTGAACCCTGTACGGAGGGGAAGCTGCAAGTATGACTGCGTGGTTACACGTATGTAAGTGTGTAGCACCACGTACGTGCCGTCCAGCATCGACCGGGCAGACTCGACTTTCACTAGAGTCGTACAGACATGCTTCTCCCTTGCGTTGGGCTTTATCGAGTCTCTCGAGTCCAGCCCGCCAGATTGTCCTACCCTACAGCAATTACAGCCTGATGCAGCAAAGATCGCCAGCAGAACTGCCTAACCATCATCAAGATGCCTAAGCAAGATGTAGTTTAGACTTTCCCAGATCGCTTGAATCAGTAAATAGTGACGATGATACACGTATCATCTGCATCATGATATCGTGGCGTTGTCCCCAGCCATCACCACCCTGCCAGCTTCCCCAGACGCTCAGATGGAGGCGAAACTCAGATACAAATCGATAGGCATTTCAGCTACCAGGCAGGATACGAAGGAGGAGGTAGAGTGCCAACGCGGTAGGTACAAGATACCGTCTTTTCGGCACCAGGATGAGAAATAAAACTCATCGGTAAAGTTTCTTCCCCTCCACGGCTTACGATTGTCCTTCCCAACCCCACTTCTCGTCAGGCCTCGCAATATCCTGACCAAAAGCCTCAACTTCCGTTGACTCACGGCAACTCTTTTGTTCAACGTCAGCTTCTCCACTATCCTTACCCTTCGCCGTCTGGTGACAACCTTGGAACTCAACACTTGCTACCGTTCGGACTTGGCTGGAGTAGATACGTCGTCGTAGGGATTCATCAAGCATCCATCTACCAATTATCAGACGGCCGAGAGATTAGCGTGATAATTCAGCATGACGGCTGCAACCCCGGGATGGCCGTATTCGAAGTTGAGCTCTTATTTTACAAAAGTATGCTTACATTTACATAGCGATCATCACAATTCATTTGCATACCCTGTCCTATAGACCCAAGCTATTAATGAGGCAATCAAAGGAAATAAGGCCAGAGACAAGCCAATAAAACCCGCAATAATTGCCACCTCTCACCCTACAATCTGCATACATAACCACGGCACATAGTAAACGCTAATGCGATAAGCCCTGTACCCCAGTTGCTAACCGAACCGCATTATGGGCAATGCAACTGTACGGACTCCTAGATATGCAGGACTAGACGGAAGCCAAGTCTAGAGTCAGGCCCAAGGCACCGAGGGTGGCGGCATGACAGGTACCCAAGGGCACAAATCCCGAGGGGCGCTACGGGTTCTTCCACCGTTTTTTTGGTTCATGATTAGTAGATAGATATCAAGGATGGAGAAAGGGCAAGGCAGAGAATGCATCTATGGTATGATGGTGCAGAATAGTGACAGGGGGGTAAAAGCCGAGTCAATGCCGAGATTACCCTAGACAGGGAGGGGGAAACGCGTACCCTTCATACGGACGGCGACGAGGGAGGGAATTCTTTGTAGGCATTGTTCGCCGACCCTACATTTCTGTTAAAGATAGGGATTGTAGGGTATAGAATGCAGGCATGGATGCGGGAAGAAAGATTCCTTTGCTCCGGTTCCATTGCCTGGTGTCATTATTGGTCTGTGTGTGATGTGATGGGATATGTAGGGCCAAGAGTCAGGAAATTATCCTGACAGCGATGATCCTGCCGCATACAGCATGATTTGAGGAGATCATCTTCTCTAGAGGATCCGTCCCGTCTTCTTTTCTTCAGCGAGCTAAGACGGTATTGCCCTAATCCCGGACAGCCGAAAAGCAGCGCCATGGCCATGGAAGACAAACTCCGACGAGGCAACTACTTCCAAATTTGCCTTATTTTGCCTGACCGACTTTCTAGCAAGGTAACTCTGCAATTAATAATAGAAAATTTCCCATGCCATCCTACTAGCAGCACTAAAACGGCGACTTGTCCGAATAGGAAATGGACGGACCTGGATTAACGAAAAGCCATATGATCTGATCTTCACCGCGGTGGGGACATAATAACGGTGTTTACCCGGGCAATAGGAATCGCACCATTGGGGGAGGGGCAACTGTCATATCCACTGTCGTTTCTTTCTTAGTGCACTCGCTGTGCGTAACACTGACAATGGGTTCTCTGAGCGAGTCGGAGCGACTCCAAAGTTCCATGGAAAAGAACTTCACGTGATTGATCATCAGGGGGACATCCTTTACCGCTCCGGGACACGCACCCAGTGTTCCAAAGTGCTCCTCCGTAAGGACCAGAGCATCACTTTTCCACGCTTCCTACAAGCGCCATAACCCACGCATTACGGCTAGATTGCATTACGCTCTGCTTTTCTAGATCACAGTACTTCTGTATTAGCCATCGCGCTCTTCCACGCTTATCATCGCATATACTATCACAATGCTCCTACTGTTATCCATCAGTGACGTTACTTGGTTGTCTTGAGAGACCTGACAATCTCTTTAAATCCCTCAAGGGTTGCCCTATGTAACTTCGTCAGTCCCATTCAACACTCGGGTCAATTTTCATGCGTCCCGTGCAAAACAGGAGCTCAGCCGCCTTAGAGTTTCGTACTGTGCAGGTATCAGGGCATCAAGTCCATGGTTCTCTTTTTCATTAACCGTCTAGATCGACGCCTTCAACAATGAGCTGCTGACCTGCTGCTGTACTATCTCTGCGAGCGGCAAGCAAAAGAGTGCATCCACGGTTGTCTTTCAAAACGAGATACACGCCCTTAACCGCAAGAAGGCACCCATCTTTGAAGCTGTCGTGATTAATAAAAGGCGTCTGTGTATTCGTATCACTATCATCTAGTGACCGTCCCGGAGTCTTCGCGGTTGAGCTCCGCCCCGTCCGTCGCGAGGAGAGCCATAACGACGAATTCATGTCTGTTTTTGAGTCTACCCATAGTAGGGGTGATCGTTAGTACTCGTCATCTTGAGTATTGGGGTTAACATAATTGTGGCTGAAGTTAATTTCATCTGCTCCTCATTAGACGGTCCGTACACGCACCACTGCGCTCAGTGCACGATCACCCAATTCAGCGTCACATCCGGCCTCATTCAGAAAGGGAAAAGTCGCCAAGATGTCATATCATATCCAGGTACCGGATCCACCATATGGAAAAGACGGAGGATTTCTTGCTCGAAGTCAATAAACAAACTTTGACTGCAAGACATCTTGGAAGGAGAGTTTCAAGTGCCAATAGTATCCAGAATTATTGACTTCAACCGTGGTCCGCTGGAATGGTTAGGCTAGACAGTATGTTACTCCGTGTACTCCGTTTGTGGAAGATTCAAGACAGATAGTGTTCTCCGAGACTTCGGAAGCAATTTTAAAATCAATAGTCGTCCGAGGCTCTCCACTACATATCCACCTCGAAGAAAACGGGACTTGCTATAAATAAACTTTGGGCAAATGGGAGAAAGAGCCTTAAAGTACGAGATGTCACATATATGATCTGATCTGTATAAATCAAACCTTGGTTCTCATGGCATTGAACCATTGAGTTATAAGCGTGTGTGTTAATTAATCACTAATTTTACGTGGCAACTGCCCTTACATAATGTATTAAAGTGTGTTCTTGGTATCAGCTTTCCAGCTTACACGTAGTTGTCGATGGTTCTCTTGGAGATTCCTTCGTCGGTGGACTCTGGGCTCTAGCATTGTGGAACGAAACCATAGCTTGCTTGGTAGGCGGCACCTCCTTATTCCCTTCATCTCCGGCCTGTCTGTGGAGAGTGAAAACCCACATGAAAAGCATCTTGTCCGCCCCGTCCCCGCGAGATATCCGGTGTCGCCAGCACAAACCCAAAAGGGAAATCATGGTATCAGACGATGCCACCATATCAACTCTCCGAATCACCTTATACTTCCGATATTCTTCTATAGAAAGACTGGTAGATGGCAAATACCATAAAACCCCTTGCATTTTATCTCGGGTAATCTTGTTATCAACCATCTTTTATACAGAAGCATGATAAGGCGGCAGAACTCTGCCATTACTCTGGATAAACATCTCATTTATGCACATTATCAGCCCGAGCCCTCCTTTGCCACTGATCACTGCACTTTGCATCCTTCAGTATACCTTGAAGGCCCCCTAACTCTCTTAGGGACCAATTGCGTATTCACCCTACAATGAGAATGGTCTCGCTACCTTACACTATGCAGCTATTCCAATACAGGTTCAGCCCTTCAAGTTCTCTATCCCAACAAGTAACCTTTGACTTATTTATGTCCATATGCCCTATGCTACGCAAGCTCATTCACATCATACACCATTTCCTGTCTTATCACTCGGACTCTCAAAGCTCTCTCCCCAACCTCACAAATTTCCTTCCATTCAACAAGAGCACCGCAACCCCCACAGCAACTCTGAGACTCTTAAATTGAAGTTCAATTTCCAGAATAGCCCGATTACCGCTTAATAAACGTCCATACTAGAAGAAATACAAAGTCTCTCGGTACGTTGATATTCTAATCCGATACTCGGTCTTGTTTATAGGCCATAGTTCTTCTACCTCCGTTTTCTGTTGGTTTTTATAGTTCTTCTCTTTCTCTTTTTCTGGTATTGTAGTATTCAGCCTCTGTGAATATATTCTCAGAGTTAGCGTATATATACGGTCTGTTTGGAAGACTAGCGTTTGATCTAGCATCTGCGTATATATAGAAAAATATGTATCAGCAGGGTGCGACTCCGACCATTGACAGTAATAAAGTGTTGCTCTATCAAATGTGTTGTATATTGAAAAGGTCCGAAGAGGAAGTTAGTATTTGATTCTATTTTGTGATGACTATGAATATATCTACTATCCTGAGCTTGTGTACTTCGAGGGGTCTTTTCTATGGATGAAGTTTTGAGAAATATTGAATGTCTGATATGATTACAATATGTACCTATAGTAGGACCCTCTCTCTCTTACGGTAAGGATTTAGGACTATATACATTATCTCATATCAGTCGGCTCTTACATGGACTTGCTCGGATGCATATCCTGCAATACGGACAATAAATGTTGGGGGATTTTTCAACAAGTAGACCTGACTACAAGTGCTTGGAAATGAAGATTTCGGCATATATTTCAGCAAGTATAGCAAATATATATACATTAGCAATAATATCGAAACATTTTTCTGCTCATCTGGTAAAGGAAAACACACATGACCATGATTACATTTAAGTTTAGCTGGCATCTATAAAACTTCACGATGGTGTAAAAAGACATTGATGGGGAAAAAGAAAAAGAAAAAAGGACGGGTGCAACCAGCAGCACCCGGCAGAAGACGTGATAATAAAGGTAGAATACAGACCGGAAACAATCGGGGCAACTTAGGTCACTGCGACGCGTTCCCAGGCAGAAGAGAACCCTTCACACATTAGCTGGAAGCTGGTAGTGCACATTCATATGCAGCAAAGCGACATTGACGTGCATCATGGTCGCGAAGTGAAGGCGACCAATATCATAATGGTCATACATTAAACAGATAGAACATTGAGCACCAAATTAAACGGTTGAAGTATGCAAATCGAGTAGTATCTCGTTCTTGGTGTCTTTCGCCATGACTTGGCAAAAGAGCCAATCAGGACTAAAACGGGACCAAAGCGGATAGAACTCTTGGAACGAGATTGTGCTGGCCCTTCCGTAGGCCCTCTCAAGGTATGATTATACCAAGCGGATCGCTCCATAGGTCGTGCCAATGTCATTCCAAAACGCCAAAGAGATATTATAGGCTTAGGCCTTGCGGGAGCGGGTGACGGGGCCGTTGGAGCGGCCAGAAGCGGTCGCCGCTCCGTTAGACTTGGCGCTACCATTGGCTGCGCTTCCGTTGGCAGAAGGGACGACCTCCATCTTGGCCATATCGATAACAGCCTGTCTGCCAGTGTTGCGACGGGGACGGCCGGTCTTGGCAGCCTTGTTGTAGGTAGCGATGTAGAAGGAGATGAACAAAAACAGGTAAGAGCTAAGGATGGCCATTCCGGCGAAGGCAGCGAATTCCTCTCCAGCACACTTGCCCATGTTGGGTGCCCAGGGGAAGTAGGTGGACGAGAAGTAGGTGTAGGATGCGAAGTAGACGAAGCCTGATGTCTGATTAGCGGCGGTCCCTTGCGAACATCAATAGCCAGGTTACTTACCAAGGTCGATAACGAACTGGATGATCTGAAGACGGGTGATCCATTCCTTCCACCAGATACGGATGCCCCGGGCGCTCTGGAAGTAGTACCAGTACATGACAACGTGGACCAAAAGGTTAATGGTGATAGGAACCCATTGGACGGCAGTCAAACCGATAAGTTGGGTGTAGCAGAGGAGAGCGGTGGCACCGTGGTGATAGGTATGGAGGAAGGTCAAAGGCTTCTTCTTGAGGAACAGGAATACGGTGTCGAGGAGTTCCAGGTACTTGGTCAGGTAGTTGAGCTATTTGCGCGTCAGCATTCCCATCGCTGGTCTAATTTGATCATCGTCGCAGCACTAACATAGTACAGAACAATCAGGGGCTGAGTCCAACCACCCTCGTAGTCGCAAATGGCGAAGAAGATTCCATTTCTCCAGATGGTGGGCAGAAGCTGCTCGATGAAAAGGGCCAGCAGAGTCGCGCTGATCGCGGTCAAGTAGAAGTTGTGGATCATGAACAAGGCGTTGAGCTTCAGGGCAGGGAAATTCTTCATGACCATACGGCCTCCAAAGATCACGATGTAGTAGGTGACAAGCATCGCGGCGGTTTCCCGGAATCCGGACATGGGGGTCTCTCCCTCAACAAACTTGAACTCGCTGGCAGGGTAGCCCACGACTTTCTCGAAAGCCTGGTCGAAGATGGGCCAGAGGTGGATGCCAAAGGGCCGATCAATGGTCGGACGGGGCACATTCTGTAAGAATTCGAGCGCCATTGTGAATGGGGAGGCCGAAACACGAAGATCGAGCGTATATAAGACCTAACAACAGCACTATGCTAGAATAGTCGTTGTCAAAAGAAGAAAGAAAAAAGCCCTGACTATAGATGCTTTTCTCTCCTCCGGAATGCTGCAAGGCAACCTGTCAAAACAGTACAAGGAATGACAAGAAGGGGAAAGGGAAAGGGAGCGTAAGAGAAGAAAGAGAAGAGAGAGGAGGATATTAAAGGAATAGAAACGAAAAGAAGAAGAAAATGTCGACTGGGGTTAGGTTGCAGAGACGAGACAAGGAGGTGGAGAGGAAAAGCGAAGAAAGAGCAGGCGCAAGGAGATTCGATTCTTCTCCGCGTGTCGTATTTTTTCTGGTTGGGGTCCCTTTTTGGTTTCGCCGGCACGTCCGCAGAGTTCAGCCAATCAGGGGACGGGCCTCGGTCTTGATAAAAAGGGGCGGCTGTTCATTAGGGCCTGCGGATCATGTGCCTTCCCGTGGTTCCGGAATCCGTTTTCAGGCATCGACTTTTCCGGTTCCTTTGCCTTAATTTCCTAGAACTACCGATGATGATCATAATCCGGTTGTACGGTGCTTGGGGTACAATATGGACAGAGCGTAGACTATATTTATTCAGAACCATTGGCAATTCCAGATAGAACAGACAGCGAACAGACCACATTGATTTTCACATGCACATACTTGAGTAGAATCCGTGGTTACTACTAGTCCCAGGCAGTCCGATGGAGTCCAATTTCACCTCCCTCAGATCTACCAATTAGGGTCCGCCAAGTCATGGGAGCTCAATAATAGATGAGCCTACTAGTTGGTACTAGTCCCACCGACCTCCATCTCCTAATTACCCGCCGCAATTTCTTGACGTGCATCGCCATGGGAACTACTTTTCATGGACCACATTCACATTGCTTAGATCTATGTTGAGTAATTTTCCTTTACAGCATTTCTATTGAATGTAATTGAATATTTTTTGGTATAAACGTTGGTGATCAAGTTTGTAAATAAACAACTATATAAATTTCCTCATGACTATTTGATTGATATATATTTTCCGCCATAAATACCGGATGGTCTCGTGTATATTCATTTGACTTGAACACTTCATCAAGACAACCTTTTTATCTTATATATGAAAGACGAATCAACTTAGAATTTTTTCTTATATATATATATATATATATATATATCTTTTACTAAAAAAATAGACTGAAGTCGAGTTGTTGACATGGTATAGAATAGACCAACAATATGTGGTGCATGCGCGACATAGACATCGTGCAGTAGACTGTTGGCATGGACAAAGAGTTAAAAGAACTCTATTTTAGGGGAACAACCCCGCACGGCATCTACATTCCAACGAGCTCGGTCTCTCCTGAGCTTTCAGAGATATATCGAGCTTGATGCTTATAGAGAAGATACTCATTCAAAATACGTCATGTGGAACGATGTCATCAAACTATATAAGAGAAGACCAAAGCTCATATTCTACACCCGGACAACCTGCGCAGATTCCTGGAGCAACTCACTGCCAACCTTGAGTTCCAAGGGTTTGCCTAACAGCTCCGGAGCCTTCTTGATGAGATCCTGGAAGTAAGGTGCTGCCCGGTGCTTGTCTAACGCAGCTTGGTTCACATATCTAGGAATGTTGTTGTCAATAGGAATCGAAGAAAAGACAATTTCCAGACAGCTGAAGGATGGACCAACCTCTCAACGACAATGATCTCTTCCTTCTTGGCATCGGCATAAGCATAGTATACTAGAGTCTCGGGCTCGTGTTCTTGCACGTTCCGGGTGATGTTGGCCAGT
This sequence comes from Aspergillus sergii, assembly GCA_009193525.1. NCBI lineage: Eukaryota > Fungi > Ascomycota > Eurotiomycetes > Eurotiales > Aspergillaceae > Aspergillus > Aspergillus sergii. The sequence goes on from ML741766.1 coordinate 29,227, forward strand.
TCAGCGGCGAGCTATACGGCGAACAGGGATCATTAGCCTCGACTTTCATGTTTCAACTGAAGTGCCACTCATCTTGATCATGAGTGCTGTATGATGGATCAGATGGCCTATTTGCAAGTTGATAAGTACCCACATCGTCAAACTTTCCCTCTTTAGGAGTAAGAATAGCAATCTGGTTGATGACCGCGGACGCCATTTTATTCGTGGAAACCGTGATGTGGAATGATGAGCTGGGAAAATAGATACGCTTCTGAAGTAGAATGGTAGGATAAGTTGATAAGAGAGACTTTGAATCTATCCCTAGATCTTGACCTAAATACCTCGCTAGTACCTCGGTATGCCGAGAATGATGATGAAATCGTTGCTGATAAATGGTTGGGTTCAAGGGCAGATTATTAATCGTAGATCCGCTCTCAACAAAAGTCTCCGAAGGTCAAAGGATAAGAACAAGCGGAGGGCATAGTTTGATTCAACCAGCGTAGATTTCTAGTGATGTGCTTGCAACCGATGTCATTCTTGATTGTCAACGATCTTATCTCGAGTCACTCATGTTGTCGCCTCAGGCACCACAGTATGTGCCGGGCCAGAACACTGTCGCTATTTTTCGTCTCCCAGTTTACAGGTAGATTAATTGGGGAATTCGAACCTCTTCATGAGGAATATCTTATCAGATCCTCGATGTTCCAACTTGGCCAATTCGGGAGCCAAGTATAATATCCCACTGTCGTGACCTCTCTCCCCAGCTTTATTACTAACGCTGCACGCACAAAGTACAATTCGACCTTCTTTGATATATATGACCGATAGCCTCGTATTCCCCTTCCGAACCAAGAGGAGAACGTTAGTATATAATTTTAAATTATACAGGTATACGATAATATAAGTTCATGGCCTGGAAGGCTGTTCCTGACAGGGGACAATGTAATGAGAATTGCATTACGCAAGCCTTTATGAAGGAGTGACGAACAAATCTACTCAAGCTGATTGGTGGAATACATCTTCATATTCTTCTTATTTCCATTTCAACTACTTTTTTCAATTCTTTGAGCATTGAAATCAATTGTTATAAAAACCCCCAGGATAGAGGTTCTCAAAATCTGACCATATTAAAATCATGGATGTCAATACTTGAGGTTGTTATTGAAGGAGAAGGATGGAAGAACCGGAATAGTCAAACCAATCATCACCCAAGATTGACACGACTATGCTACAACCAATCAGAACCAAGAAATACAAATCACGAGCCGGAACGAGCGAATGACAGCGATTGCAGCCTCAGGCCATCATCGGGCGTGAACGGGAGCCGCCAAAGGAATCGATGACGGACGACCGCTTGCGAAACCTGAGGCACCCACCGCCTCACACCACCCGCAAAATCCTAGCGCAGCCGTCCTTGTCCTCTGACTTCAACCTCGCCCACACCTTGCCCATCCTCCTCTCCTCTCACCACGTCAATTCGCCCGCGTCTCCATTCCAACCCCCCTCACAATGTCGCCCGTCTCTGTTTTCCGTGTCGCGACCCGCGCCGTCCGCCCTGCCAGCCTCTTCAGAGCTCCTCAATTGCCCCGGGCCCGCCTGCAGACCCCGGTTGCTCTCGCTATCAACCGTCCTGCCTTCAGCACCTCCTCCAAGCGTCTCGGCGGTCACCATGAAGATGAGACATACGAGGAGTTCTCTGCCAGGTATGCCAGCCCAACCAGCGAGCCATTGAGCCTGCGACGAGCCGAGAGCGAGCCTCGAACAACGACAGCAGGGGCTCGATCCGGCTGGCCGTAATCTCCTGATGCCTGCTGTCGGAATCTATCGCCGGGAGAAAAAAAGGAAAATAAAAAAAAGGGCCTCCATTCCCACTAACGCTTGCAACGCAACAGATTCGAGAAGGAATTCGACGGTGTGCAGGATGTCTTCGAGCTCCAGGTAAGCCAGGCTTCTCTCGCACAGAGATCATTCCATATATGGCCCTTACCCACTTGGATCTCGGTTTTATAATCATCCAGCCTGCCATTGGCAGATGGCTCCACACCACCATGCGTATCTATATTACATGTGAGATAAGTCAATGCTGATATATTGTTTGCTATGAATCCAGCGCAACCTGAACAACTGCTTCGCCTACGATCTCGTCCCTTCCGTTGAGGTCCTCTCCGCCGCTCTCAGGGCCGCTCGCCGCGTCAACGACTTCCCCACCGCTGTCCGTGTCTTCGAGGGTGCGCATCCCCCATATCTTCCCCTGCATTTTGTCGTGACTGTGAAACAGTTATAAGCTCACACGGCTCGTCCAAATAGGTATCAAGGCCAAGGTTGAGACCCAGGACCAGTACAAGCAATACCTCGAGGCCCTCGAGGGTCTCCGCCAGGAACTCGGCGTTGCTCTTCGTGAAGAGCTCTACCCCGGCGAGCAGTAAATAATCGACCATAGTCTCGTCATACCAAATCACTTTTTTGTCCTACTGTGCCAGTCGATTAGATAGGAAAGCTGTATACATACTCTAGAATGCAGTTGGTGGAGGTGTCCCCCGTGTCTGTTTGATGGGTTTGATCTACCCCCATCTTCCGACCGGAGCCCTACTGTCTCGGGGGTTTGAATGGAGGTGCACACGTGCTTTTCTATACCAGTGCTACTATTACTATAAATCTTGTGAGCATTTGATTGTACTCTGTATTATTGGAGATAGTGAAAATTCAAGGGGGTTGTTTTGATGTCCACTGGAAGCATAGAATGGGTGCCTAATGGTCATGATGTACACACTTTTCGTGTCGTTCAAAGCACATCTGTCAATATGCAGATGTTAACGACGAACTAGATGGTGGTATGGCAAACGAGATAACGAAAAGAGAAAGGATGCGCCAGTCTAATGTTTCCTCGTCACAAGAAGACCAGTTTGAAATGTCACGAAATATATAGGTACAACAAAGGCCGGCAGCAGTTCGATCAAGATAGCACAACGCGGCTAGATATCAAATATGGAATATTTTAAGGTAAATATGGGAATGAAAATCGAATAAAAAAGACCATAACCGATCCTTTCAACGCCGCCAGGATTTTAAGACAAACAAGTTAAAGTGCTTAGGGTCGTCAATGCTGAGTATGCGATGTACAATGGAAGAAACCAGTCGTGATAGTCGCGCACTGAGGTCGTTAGATGTCGGATAACGGGACGTTCTTGTACCCGAAGTGGACTCGCTGAGTCCTAAGTCTGATAATATACAGATCCATCAAGAGAAACCATGCCCGTTCGCTGCAGCTGACACAGCCTATCCCGTGTAGAGACTGGACGGTTGCTGACTCGCTGCGAGCGCTTCCAGAGAATGTAATAGGACGTTACAGAGGATTAATGGGTTCCGACATGTTTGAAGTAGCTAGGCCGGCAATCTTCTTTGGCCAGGAAAGGCTCGCCGGCGTAGAACTTGCCTGGGGTGCAGCCGGAGCACTTGGGCGAGTTGGGGCAGTTGTAGTAAGGGATATGGTTGTATCCGATGTCGCGGAACCTGTCATGAGTAACCTAGTCAGCGTGGGCAGAAAGTGAAATATGGAATCGGTTTACGTACCAATGAACCTTCGCCGCATCTGCGAACAAACCCAGACCAATCGAGTGCACAGGAGCATCACCCCAACGTTCATAGTAGAAGCCACCCGCGCGATCCAAATGATTGAAGTAAGCAGAATACTTTTCTCCCCTGAAGAACTCCATATCACCGATCTCAAAGTTGGACCAGAAGTGGCAAGTAGAGTATCCATTTGCAGCATCAGTGTGCTCTGGTCGCAATTGGTCGTCCGTCAACCAGTCCAGCATATTGTTGTCGGACAGATAAGTCGGGTTCGCGGCGAGGAACTTCTTCGTCTCTGGCCAGAGAGTGGGGATACTCTGGGGAGCGTCGAAAAGGTTAATGGTGAAACCGTATGTGATGTTGCGGTCCTCTACGAATCGGAAGACATCATAATCAACGTCACAGAAAAACTGAACCTTGGGCTCGACACGCCAGTAGTAACGGTAGTTCTTAAGGGCCGGGTGCTGATAGAAGAGGCCACTGTTCCAGCGGCACATTTGATGGTAGGATACCTTGTCGCTATACTGAATGCCCTGCTCCTTCAGCACCTCGGCGGACTCGCGGAAGAGGTCCATGTTGATCCAATCGGGGACATCCCAGTGTTCCTTCGGTACTTGCTCTGAGTATAGTTAGACCAACCGTCCAATGGATATAGTTTCGATTCTCCATACCATATTGACACTTTGCCTTGGTTAGCGCTTGTGTGCGCTTCTTGAACTCCTCTGTGAATGGCTTGTCGTTGAAGAAAATCCAGGGGTAATTAAATTTGCTGTTCCACGTCCGTTCCAAATCGCGCATTGTTGGAATCAACTCCTCCAGCTCCTCGTTCCGGACGAGAGAGATGAGCGCCGCGTTGGTCCGGGCGGAGTTGGCACTGTCGGGGGCATAATCGTTCTCGTCGGCTCGCCATAAATGTCCTTCGGGTTCTCCGGTCGCTGTGAAGAAGAAGTTGTACTGTCAGCCTCGGATATGCACGGTACGCATATTATAAGACAGCTAAGGAGAAATGGGAGGGGAAACATACGCTCCTTGAGGGGGTCGTTTTGTATGCCGGTATACTCCCCTTTAGGCCCCTTACTAATGATGCTAGTAGGTCCCTTGTTCATTTGAAAGATCAGGAAGAGGATGAGAATGATGCATGACGCACCCAGCATGCGAATGGGTCTTGCGACAGCCATCTTGACTTTGACTGAGTGCGAAACGGCAGCAAGCAAGAAGCAGGAAGGAGGGAAAAAAAGATAATGAATATAGAGTTGGTATAGGAGAGACTTCGCTGGAGGTCTCGATGCCGCCTTTCCCACAACGGGCCTAGCGTGGCGACTCAAACAACACGTCAACTGCCGCCGCCAATCAATACAAAAGCCGCGTAACCCTCCCTCTAAAGCTGTCGCAATTCTACCGACGTGCCCCTTTTCCTTGTCATGGGCAATGGGGAATCTGTGCGTTAGCTGCTGGCTTAGTTCTGCAGATAACCCCTCCAACCAGCCGGCATGGCCATTCCCGCCAGCATTAGTGCGCTAACCGACGAGTTGGTTGCGACCGTCGCCAAAGTTGATAAAAGAAACCCCCGTTTCAAAATCCTGAAACGTCGTACCGAAGATACTCTAAGAGCAAATGCTCATGTCCGTACGGACCAGTTTGCGGTTGCGAACCAGCTAGAGGGACTCCAAGAAAAGTTCCAGGTTCTCAATAAAGATGACTTAGCAGACGCTCTCCGCGTCCGTCTCACAGAGTTAAATGAACACAAAAACTCATGTTTCCCTGAGATCCTATCGTTATTGTTGCAGCTTGCTGATCGCCCTGCTCAGCTGTCAAAGGTAGATCGCCTTGAGAGTATAAAGAAGCCTGAAGAGCGTGTGGAATCCCTATCTTGGACAGAGTTAGATGTTTCTGGAACCGCGTATTGTGAGGAGGATATATGGGAATCTGTAGACTTCGGCGCTGGATCCTCTGAGGATGACCTCTCGTCCGTATCAAGCGATAGCTATCATGGACGACCTCTGCCTCAAACCTCCATAGCCCTAGAAGAGGACTACGTGATTCCAGAGGACCTATTTTCTTCAGGAGAAGATGAAGACCTTGTGGTTTCGATCAAGACCGCCCAATTCTGGCGAAATGAAACTGGTTTCGACACTGAACAGCATGGAGGCAAGTCCTCTCACGTTCTCACCGAGCTTCAGATTGTAAGAGAAACAATATTTATGCTACAAGGCCTACCTACATCCTTATTTTGGCGTCATCATGAAAGCGTTGAGGTAGATCGAAAATACTCGCTGGAGCATTTATCAAGTGAAACGCTATCTTCATTACTACGTTCATTTTGCTCAATTGGGTCAAAAATAGACATTTTAAGACGATACAACCAGGTCCCGCGAATTATTCCTTACCTGCAGACTTTTCACCGGGGCATCGAGGATCGCTTGCGCGAGTTTGACGGGTTTTTGTCTAATGTGCAGTCACAGTACCTCTCGCAATCAGGAATGATTGCGGTCAGTCTTCTACAGCTACACGAGAGCGTTCTCCGTGAATCAAAGCTGCTTTTTTTGTTAGCAGAAATTGTATCTAATCTCAGACATGACGCATCGGATAGCCCAGTGCGTTGTCTTGATCTCCTTTACAACTCTGTCTGCATGACGCAAGCTACTGGTGACGAGAATGAGTTCAGGTTCCTGGCTCAACTGTTTTTTTCGTGCTTCGAAACCTATGCGCGCCCAATTCGCCTTTGGATGGAAAAAGGAGAGTTGGAGGAGACTGTCCAAGGCTCCTTTTTCATCCGCGACAACCGCAGTAATGACCAAGACCTACGAACCTTATGGCATGGATGGTATACACTGGATGAATCGGCATGGATTTCGAGTGCACCGAAATTTGTCCAACCTGTCGCTCGCAAGATCTTCGTCGCAGGCAAAAGCATGGTCTTTCTACGACACTTAGATGTGTCAGAGGATGAGGCACACGCGAGAAAGAGCTCATTAACGCTTAGAGACGTGTTCCCGGAAGACTCTGCCTCCGTCTATATGCCATTCTCAGCATTACTCGACTCGGCCTTCGGGCGAATAGTAGACGAGAACCACTCCTTCACATCATCACTACTGCGAAGAGAACTTGATCAGCAGTGTGGGCTATGGGTCTCCCTTCAAGCGCTAGAACATATCTACCATTGCAAAGACATGAGCGTATTCGGACCCATCGACCATAAAATTTTCGACCTTATCGATCGAGGCAGAGGAGCCTGGGACGATCGATATCTGCTCACCGAACTAGCCCAGAGTGCCTTCAGCACCTTACCTTTCATCGACCCATCCAGAGTTATAGTCCGATCATCCAAAGACCCCACCAACAAATCACATACCCACAGTCGCTCCGTTAAGCTGCTTCAAGCCATCTCATTCGACTACGTCCTCCCCTGGCCTGTAGCCAACATCATCACGAAAGACGCCATCCTAAGCTACCAACGCCTCTCGACATTCCTCATGCAAATCCGCAGAGCAAAACACACAATCGTAAAACAACGCCTACAATACTCACCCCAAATCGCCGAAGCCAGAAAGAACGCCCAGGCCTACGCCCTGCGACATAACATGCTTTGGTTCCTCAACACACTATACAGCCATATGACCGACTTCGTCATCTCAACTACCACTGATTCACTCCGCGAAGACCTCTCAGCCTGCAACGACGTCGACACAATGGTGTCCGTCCACCAATCTTACATGTCCTCATTGGAAGACCAATGCCTTCTCTCCCAAAACCTAGTCACCCTTTACGAAGCGATCATCTCCCTCCTCGACCTTTGTGTCTCCTTCTCCGATCTGCAATCTACTCGCTATACCCAGGCCAAGTCTGCCCAGAAAGAATATGGCCAGGACAAAGACCAGAGTGATGAAGAGGAAGAGGAAGACGAGGAGCATGAACACGACGATAGACAGACTCCAGTTCACGAAACACAATACTTACAGCAAGTGAAAACAACCCAGGATCAGTTCAATCAACTTCTCGGTTTCCTGGCCGCTGGATTGAAGGGTGTGGGTCGTGCTAATGCGCAGGTTAGCTGGGAGATTTTAGCTGAGAGGCTGGAGTGGAGGAAGGAGCGGACGGCGGATCATGTATGAGTATTGTTTTCTGGATTATGATAATGATTACCATAACTGTGTTGTGCTTTTATCGTAATAGTCTCTTTGAGTGAGACTCTCGGCTTGAAAAAAGTCATGGGAAAACAAAGTCCTTCGAATAGGATGAAAGTGAGAACAATAAAAAATCTTTAATTCATTTATAATTTACCTAAGCATGGCATCGTATCAAAATTTCATCCTGGAGCATCCCAAACCAGGGAGAATATAGAAAGACGTCGCAATGACAACCAATTTCTACGGGAATAGATTTTCTTTTTAGGGATAGTTATCCCACATAAACAGACGATATGACCAAGCATATACAATCCAGTTTCAGCTACTGAAGTGAAGAAAGACTTCAAACTTTTAACCGACCCATCTTCTGGCACTGTAGAAGACACGGCCCCAGGGACCGATGTCACCCCATTCCTGAGCCTTGGCGGGCAGCCAGCTGGCGATACCGCCCATGACGGTACGCTCGGGGTGAGGCATGATGGCCAGGACACGGCCGTTGGCGTTGCGGATACCAGCGATACCTTCGGGACTGCCGTTCGGGTTGAATGGGTATTTCATGGTTGGCTTGAGGCCGGCGTTGTCAACGTACTGGACGGGAGCGAGACCTTCCTGAACGAAGGATTGGGCGGTGACGTTGGAAGAGGGGGAGAAGGAGGCACGACCCTCGCCGTGGGCGACGGCGATAGGCAGCGAGGTGCCGTCCATGCCGTGGAAGAAGACGCTGGGTCTGGAGGGATCAGGGTCCGAGACGCGAACCATACAGACACGGCCTTCATACTGCTCGCTGGCGTTGCGCTCGAAGCTGGGCCAGTTTTGGGCGCCCGGGATTAACTCCTTCAGACGAGACAGGAATTGACAACCGTTGCAGACACCCAAAGCGAAGGTGTCAGGGCGCTCGAAGAAGCTCTGGAATTCGGAACGAGTGTTCTCGTGCAGCAGGACAGACTTGGCCCAGCCTTGACCGGCACCAAGAACATCACCGTAAGAGAAACCACCGCAGGCAGCCATACCAACAAAGCTGGCGAGAGACACACGTCCAGAGATGATGTCGGTCATGTGGACATCGACGGCGGAGAAGCCAGCCATGTTGAAAGCGAAAGCCATCTCAGCCTGGCTGTTCACACCCTGCTCACGCAAAATAGCTACGCGAGGCTTGTTGCTGAAAGGAGACATCGAGGTCAGGCTGGTGAGCATAGGGAGAGCCTTATCCTTGGGGTCGAAAGTTGGGTTCCATGACAGACCAGGGTCGGCATCATCAAGAATGTTGGCATATTCCTGATCAGCACAAGCAGCGTTGTCACGCATCTTCTGCATATGGTAAGAAGTGCTGGACCAGGTCTGCTGAAGGTTGGCACGGTTGTTGCGATACACCAAAGTGTGTCCGTGATAAATGGCAAGATTCTGCTTAGTTCTCTCGGAAACTCGTCCAATCTTGTGGATCAGGCCAGCAGGGGGCCCGCATGTGGCAAAGCAGGAACGGAACTGGATCTCGTGTTCCTTGCGGACCTGGAACACAGCTCCAAGCTCTTCAGTGAACAGAGTCTCCACGACATCCTTCGTGCCGGAGCTGGGGCAGATGTTATCGAGCATGATCTCGACACCGCAACGGCCGGCAAACATCATCTCTGCTAGGGTGGTGAACAGACCACCATCAGATCTATCATGGTAGGCCAGGACAATGCCCGCGTCCTGCAATTGTTGAGTAGCATCGAAGAAGTCCTTGAAGATTTCAACATCACGGACATCAGGACAGTCGTCACCCACCTGGTTGAAGACCTGAGCAAGGGCAGAGCCTCCCAAAGTCTTGCGGCCGAAGGAGAGATCGACGAACATAAGGACGGTCTCACCGACGTCCTCCAGACGACGAAGAGCCGGGGTCCAGGTCTTGCGGTAGTTGCCAACCGGTGCAAAAGCCGAGATGACAAGAGACATAGGCGCAGTAACCTCCTTCGCCTCCTTAGAAGCTTCATCAGTCCATTTCATCTTCATGGACATGGAATCCTTTCCGACAGGAATGCTGATACCAAGCTTGGGGCAAAGATCCATTCCAATGGCTTCCGCAGCCTCGTAGATGGCGGCACCTTCACCTGGGTGGCTGCTAGCGGACATCCAGTTGGCGGAGAGCTTCACGTGGCTGAGACGGTCAACCAAGTCGGCAGCGGCAATGTTCATGAGGGACTCCGCAACAGCCATACGTGCCGAAGCAGCAGGAGAGATCAATGCAAGGCTTGGTCTCTCACCCATGGCCATGGCCTCACCAGTCTTAACTCCTTGAAGCAATGCTGTGGCAGTGACAGCGACGTCAGACACAGGAGTCTGCCACCTACCAACCATCTGGTCGCGTGCAGTGAGACCACCCACGGTTCTGTCACCAATCGTGATCAGGAAAGATTTGGAGGCAACAGCGGGAAGAGAGAGTACTCTGTTGGCAGCCTCCCGGATGAGCTCGAGAGGGTTGGGTGCAAGAGCAGGCAGGTACTTCGTAAGGGTTGCATCGACGGCAGGAAGTTTCAATTTACGGGAATCAACGACCCGAGTCATCTTAGGAGGCTTTCCGAATAGGACGGACAGGGGCAAGTCGATAGGCTTGGGGTACTCAGTTGAGTCCCTGTCCATGAGAACGAGCCTCTTCTCCTCCTCGGACGTTCCACCTCCACGACCAACAACGGAGAAGCCACAACGCTCACGGTTGGCAATAGCTGTGAACTTGTTCATGGATTCCTCCCCAACAGCCATGACGTATCTCTCCTGAGCTTCGCAGCACCAGATCTGCATGGGGCTCATGCTCTTGTCGGCACTGTCAATCTCACGAAGCTCAAAAGTGGCACCCAGGCCGGAATCATGGATCAGTTCGGGAAGGGCGTTGGAAAGACCTCCAGCACCAACGTCATGGATGAACTTGATAGGGTTGTTATCACCCATAGCGGTACAAGCGTTGATCACTTCCTGTGCTCTCCGCTGGACTTCAGCGTTGCCTCTCTGCACACTAGCAAAGTCCAGCTCAGCAGAACCTTCACCCGAGGTAATACTGGAGGCGGCACCACCACCCAGACCGATCAGCATGGCAGGCCCACCAAGGACGACGAGGAAAGCACCAGGCTTCACAACTTCTGGCTTCTTGATGGCATGCTGGGGCCGGACAGTTCCGACACCACCGGCAAGCATGATGGGCTTATGGTAGCCTCGAACTTCCTTCTGGCCGTTGCCAATATCGATTTCTGTCAGCAAAGTACGGAAATAGCCAGAAATACAAGGCCGTCCGAATTCGTTGTTGAAAGCCGCGCTACCAATGGGAGCCTCCAACATGATATCCAAGCTGCTAGCGATGTGGTTCGGTTTGCCCACATCCAGTTCCCATGGCTGTTTCAAGCCAGGAATCTGCAGGTCGGAGACACAGTATCCGGCAAGACCTGCCTTGGGCTTGGAGCCTCGTCCGACAGCACCTTCGTCACGGATCTCACCGCCAGAGCCGGTTGCGGCGCCAGGGTATGGGGATACCGCCGTAGGATGGTTGTGGGTTTCGACCTTAGCCAAGAAGTGAACAATCTCTTTCGTATGGTTCCACTCTCCAGTGGTAGCATCGGGCGCCCAGTGAGCGGCTACATCTCCCTCAAGAACAGCAGCATTGTCGCTGTAGGCACTGACTGTGTACTCTGGGTTTTTCTTGTGTGTATTCCGGATCATCGCGAACAAGCTGTTGGGCATTTGTTTTCCATCGATGACCCAGGAAGCGTTGAACTGCTTATGGCGGCAGTGTTCCGAGTTGACCTGTGCAAACATGAAGAGCTCGACATCGGTAGGGTCACGGGCAATAGGGCCATTGGGACCATAGGCTTCCGCAATGTACTCAATTTCAGATTCTTCCAGAGCCAACCCTAAACGTTTGTTCGCTTCCTGCAATACCTCCTTCGGAGACTTGTCGCTTCCGTGGAGGGGGATGGTCTCAAGGGGAAGAGGGCTGTGCTCGGAAAACATCAGGTGCAGGTCAGGTTCTTCCTGGCCCAGGACCTGTGTCATGCGATCGTGCAAGACATCCTGGAAACCCGACTTGTATTCTGCGGAGCTAGCGCGGAGACACGAGATCTTCAGTCCGCGCTCAATGCGGTCGACATACTTGCGCAAGCCGCAGACGTGAGCGATACCGGTGGCCTGTGAACTCCATGGGGAAATAGTTCCCGTCCGAGGGAAGACGTAGAAGACATCGAACTGGCCGTCCTCGGCACTGAAGGAGGGAGGGATGTCGGTGATATCACCATATTGCAGGAGCTGCTTCAGAACGTTCTGCTGCGGTTCATCCAAGGGTTGAGAAGCATGAACGTAGTGAATCCATTGGGCTCGAACATCTTGAGCTCCAATGCTGGCCGCAATTGCATGTCCCCGGGAGCGAGAGAAGGCAACAGACCCGGGGAGGGCCAGAAAGGTGGAATCGGAGGAAGCGGAGGTCATTCTGAACGTGTAGGAGGGACCCGGAATGACTCAACGGAGACGGAGGCGAACGAGAGAGGCGGGGGAGGAAGGAGAAGAAGAATAAGATAGGACACTCAGGAGGAGAGGTCCAAGTCGTTGGAAGAGATGTGTACAGGTACACACCTCGAACTAGTAGTTCGACTGGCGATGAGGAGCACAGCGACGGGCTTTGAGCTGCTCGTCCGTCTTGCTGTCTAAAAATTAATTCTTTCTTTTTGGGAGGCGTGGGAAAAAGGCCCCGCGCTAGGCCGATTTCGGCTTATCACCTTCCCTTATCAGTCACGTGTGGTCATTGCCCCGGAGAAATTCTACCCCCGGAGGAATGTCCTACCTCAGGTTGTAGTCATTATATGCATTGCTCTTCGTCCACACAGAGGGTCATAAAGAGGGGTTTGGGATAGTGGGATACATTTCTAATGTAAGAAGATAGGTTCATACTACGGGGCAGACCCAGTGTTTCACTGAGAGCGTGTCCACCTTGTTGATGGGGATGACATTGCTTTAAAAGTCTGGATGGAGTATGGGTCCATGGTGGCCGTGTCCAAGTTCTCGACCTTGGAAGAACATCTTTCTAGACTATAGTAAAAGCACTGAGATTGACTTTTAAGCACCAGTCAAGAGAGGAACCCGTAGCATGAGCAAAAGTGGATGGGGTACTCTACGTCCACATTGTTTGGGATCGAATTCAAGTGAGACAATCTCCGTCTGGCACTGTCCCCATGGAGTGTCGAGTGGATACTCCATATCAAAGCTCACGGGCAACAAGCAAAACCTGGAGCAAGAGAAGTCAAAGAGAGAGGTAAAAATAAATCAAAATTGAAATCCATGACACACCTGACTGGGAAGGACCTTTCCTCATGCGGTAATACCCTCCGTGACCCGGGATTCCGATGACATAATGAAAATGGCGTGGTGCCAAGGGTCTTGGCAGCGGATCTAGACATTCAAACTTTTATACTCAACACTATATAGTACGTACACGATAAAAGCAACCGGTGCTATCCACACGGATATCGCATCCGGACAGAGACCTTCGGTTAGCACTAGCTCAAGCACTGACAGCACATTTGTCTTTCTTCTGTAATTTACACTACCGAGTATGATACTCGTGCACCATGGTAGAGCCTACAATCCTGCTGAGCCCGTTAGGGTAACTCATAAACTGATATATATATAGAGATCTATATAAGTGGTAGGCAATTGGAAATAGTACAGTCTAGGCTCAGTGATATCATATGAGCTACCTCGTTAAGCCTAGTGTATAAACAGACTTCACACTTAGGCCTGGCCGCGAAGAGCCGACTCGCATAATAAGTTGAGAACGCCGTGAAAGTACTCAGTAGGATAGATGTAAACCAATAGATGATACATTAGGTGTAGAATGTGGGGCAAAACTCTGTTCGGCAACGGACCCATACAATTATAGCCAATGCATGTATGTATGTAGGTATGTATGTGTTGGTAGAACTAGAGTGGAAAGGGGAAGAAAAAAGAATACCCAACGAGATATTCTTGGCAGAGAGAGAAAACGGGAAGATGGTTATCAAGTCGCGATCAGACGTTGCGATAAGCAGTGTCATCGTAGTATATCTCCCCATACGGTTAGCGGCCCACCTTCCAAATCGGGTAATTTTATAGGAAACTGGATGCAAGGCTGAGCTTGTGAGCTGCCATCTTGGGCATCTTTCCTACCTGGTATCTTTTGGAAAATTCGCGCCCCTTAATTTAGCTTCCAGGAATTGCGTTTGCGTATCCACGGGTTGCGCCTTAATCTTGCGCCATGCGTTTCTATATAAGAGGCACATATGCCCCATTCCAAGGCTTGATGATAGCCTTTCCATCGAACCAGTCAATTGCTTAACCTAGTGTTCTGTCCATAACAAACATGGAAGACAATCACTTACGACGCTCAAGCGATGCAGCTCGGACCCTCTCAGGGTCCGGGCAAGACACAGATTACTTGGATTTACCTGTACGCCAAGTCACCCGCGATGCCAATTTAGAAGAATACACAACAGAAACCGCTGCGGGTCAAATCATCAAACCCGTTCGGTCTGCTGCTTCAGGGAAAATGGAAGATTGGAAGCTAGTGACATTCACTATTGACGACCCGGAAAATCCGAAGAATTGGTCCAAGGCGTTCAAATGGTATTGTACTATGGTGGTTGCTTTTACTTGCTTCGTCGTCGCATTCGCAAGTAGTGTTATTACGGCCGATATAGAAGGACCAGCTGAAGAGTTTGGTGTCTCTCGAGAAGTCAGTCTGGTTGTCGTCACGGTCTTTGTCATTGGCTTTGGTGTTGGTACGTGTGTTATGGTCATCCTTCGCTTGTTCAGGTACTGACTGGTTAGGTCCAATGGCGTTCGCACCCATGTCAGAGATGTTTGGCCGTAGACCGGTCTATGCCCTCACACTCCTCATAGCGGTTATCTTCATCATTCCTTGTGCGGTGTCGAAGAATATCGGGACTCTCATCGTGTGCAGAGCAATTGACGGCATTGCTTTTAGCGCCCCGATGACTCTGGTCGGTGGTACTTTGGCGGATCTGTGGAAAAATGAAGAGCGCGGTGTCCCTATGGCGGCCTTCTCTGCAAGCCCCTTCCTTGGTCCCGCCATTGGTCCGCTCGCGGGTGGCTACCTGGCTGATGCAGCGGGGTGGAGATGGCTCTACTGGCTGATGTTAATCCTTGCATTCGTCGCCTGGGTGCTGATCACCTTCACTGTGCCCGAAACCTATGCTCCAACGATCCTGAAACGGAGAGCCAAGAAACTCAGGAAGACACAGAACGACTCCAAGTACGTGACCGAAACGGAACTGGATTCTCGGCCGCTGGGTGAGAAACTGCGCATATTCTTCTTCCGCCCATTCCAGCTTTTGTTTCTGGAACCCATCGTCTTGTTCATCTCGATCTACATGTCCGTGCTGTATGGCCTGCTGTACATGTTCTTCGTTGCGTAAGTTCTCGTTCATATGAAACCGCTTGTACCACACTCTAACGTGATTCTTTAGGTACCCAATCGTGTATCAGGGTGGAAAAGGCTGGAGTGCCGGATCGACTGGTCTTATGTTCATTCCCCTGGCCATCGGTGTCATCATGAGCGCGGCTTGCTCTCCATTTATCAACAAGCACTATCTATCGCTGTACGCAAAGTATGGCGGAAAGCCCCCAGCAGAGGCACGCCTCATCCCTATGATGTTCTCGTGCTGGTTTATTCCTATTGGACTTTTTATCTTCGCATGGACGTCGTACCCGCAGATCCACTGGTTCGGACCTGCCATCGGTGGCTGGCCGGTAGGTTTCGGTTTTATTTTCCTGTACAACTCGGCGAACAACTACCTTGGTGAGCTTTTCCTGCCCTCTACCTCCTAAAAGCTAATTACTAACGGTATTGTAGTCGATACGTACCAGCACCAAGCAGCATCTGCCCTTGCCGCAAAGACTTTTCTCCGGTCTATATGGGGAGCGTCCACGGTGCTCTTTACTGAGCAGATGTATGACCGATTGGGTGACCAGTGGGCTAGTACGTTGCTGGCTTTCATTGCGTTGGCCTGCTGCGCCATTCCTTACGTTTTCTATTTCAAGGGCGAAACTATTCGCCGCTTCTCGCGATTTGCCTACAACGAAGATGAAGAGAATACCGGCAAGGTCGAGAAGAGCTAAAAGCTCTTCCTCTATGAGAACCCGACACATAATTTCCATGCCACAAAAGGTCTTGCTACATTGAACTAGATATAGATCCCTTGTGTCCTAGATGGCGGGTTGGATTTCGGGATTTCGGAATTTCGAAAGAATTGGCACTTGGGTCGATGGTTGGAGTTTACGAGGGACATGTTTTGAATGCTTGGATTATATATACCATGACTAATATAGAAGATACACACCTAGAGATGTTTAATAAAGTTTATTGAGAAAATTGATCGAGTAGAAAACTCGGAAGAAACTGAATTGATTAACCTAGGTACAACTAAGAAGCTAAACGTCATTGCCCAATCGTTTGTTTAGGGTTTTGTCGGATGCTGAACTTCCCCGCTCATCATCACGTGGGGATTTCCATTGCGGCCTTAGTCATCCGCCGCCGATAGTTAGTTGGGTCAAGTTAGTGCGACCGACCGTAGCATTTGTCTCCTCGTCCTCTACGAATTCTCGATAAGCTTGCCAAGTATCGAGGTTACCGAAATTAATTTATTTAATTATTTAGAACTATGGATCTCCCGTCAATTTAATTAGGAAAGTGACCACCTCGATTTGAACCGCCCTGTATCCCGTCTATCCGCCTCTTATGTGATCCGTTCTTTGCATGAGTTGAATACCGAAAAAGTTGAATCGCAGCACTGCACTATAGCAATCCAAGTAATTCCAGTTTAACCTTCGAGACCTCAATGACGTCCCCATACCAGCCGTCCATGTCGTTCTCGCCGTCGGTGAACGGCCCCGACATGACGGCTGCGCCCTCGAGACCCGTCTCCGACCTCCCGCAATCCCAAGTCGATGCGATTATCCGAACGAAACGGAAAGCGCGTGAGCCGAAGGCTTGCTATCCCTGCCATGCGCGAAAAGTCAAATGCGATCGCAATCTCCCGTGTGATGGATGTGTCAAGCGCGACCATGCCGACCTCTGCTCGTACGAACGGCCCTCGAAAAAACGCATCATGGGCGCCGCGGGCCCTTCCCAATATCGCGACAGTCCCGCAGCAACGCCGGGTGGATCGGAAAGCGTTGGGCTCCCTGGATCTGCTGAGACACCTATCCGGTTAAAACAGGAACCTGGCGTGGCGAGATCGAACCCGTTGACGTCTGCCGGACGAGTCTCAATTGCGCGGGAGGAGTGGGATAATGTGCGCACTAGGCTGAAGGAGATGGAGCAAACCATTAACAATCTCCGTGTCGGGCTTGAGAAGGCAGAAGAAGGACAAGCCTCCTCATTAGAGACGGGTAGCGTGCAGAGCGGTGATGCCAGTAGCCGGTCCAAAGCCGCTTCCCCGGAGCGAGAGGGCATCCATGCGGCGAACACGTTGGGCGAGGGCACTGTCCACCTGGGATCTCGATCGGTCCTTGCTTACATATTGAACAACAAGTCCGGGTCAGATCAGCTGCAAGCCTTGCTGGAAGGTGGCATATTGCCGAAACTGGGTCTTGATAATGAATCTGCGACGTATCCATTTGTCGACCTGTGGTCGTCTGACATGTCCACATTCGATATCAGCGCAGTTTGCAGCGCACTCCCAAGTGATCAGCAGTGCAAGGAGTATGTTTCTAGAATCTGTTCCGTCTTTTTGGTGGGCTCTTATGCTAAACCATGGCTAGGTTTTTCTACTACTACCGGGACATAGCAGGTGCTATCTATCCTGTTCTCGAGGACATACCCAATTTTGAGATGCACCTTGATCTTCTGTTGCGGACTAGGACGGCCACCGGTGGGATATACCGCTCAGATAACGATCAGGCTCAAAAACCATTTGGCGTTTCCATAGCCTTTCTCGGCTTGTTGTTTGCTGTGTTGGCCTCCGGCTGCCAGTCCTCCGATTTGCCCGGGAAGGAGAGAGAGTTAACGTCTCAAGTTTATGGTGAGTGTCGTGTTCCACTTTCACCTGCGAACAGCTTTACTTACTGGACCCAGTATGTTGCTCGTACCAGTGTCTTCGAATGACCAATTTCTTGTCGCAGCCGACAATAGACGCGATTCAAACCCTCCTTGTGATTGGCAATGTTTTGTCCTATAACATGAACCCCGGCATTTCCTACGTTCTTCTTGGTACGTTACTATTTTCATGCCCAATCCTGCGCCAATATAGCTAACCAATACCAGGCATGACCCTTCGAATGGGGCTGGCGCTTGGGTTGCATGTTGAATCAAGCCGCTTTTCCGCAGCGGAGAGATACCGTAGGCGACATGTCTGGTGAGTAGACCGCGCCTGCCGTTGTGATCTATGATTTGCGATGTATGATGATTCTAACACTGCATAGGTGGTCTATGGCTTGGCAGGACAGCCATTTCTCACTCTCCTACGATCGACCATCAACCACGGCTGTCTGCCAACCCGAGATAGCCTATAAAGAGGACTCAACGCCTGGCGAATGTTCGTACTTTGAAACACTCTGCCGGGTTATACAACTGGCATTGGAGGTAGTGCGCAGCCGGATGCTCAATCCTCACGCACAGCTGAGCCAGAAGACCATCCATGCATACAAAGAAAGGATTCAACACATCATGATCGAGGCGAAGCCTTACTTGCGTGACCGGAAGTACTGCTTCTCTACATCCGAACACCTTGAAAGAGTCGTGCTGAAGCTACATTCCTCTTACTTCGCCTCTGAGCTCCTCCGGCCAGCTCTCAAAATGACGGCCGACCCTAGCGACCCGCTCACCACCAGCATGCGCTCTGACTGCGTTAGCAACTTGATGACCACGGTCGAGGCCTATGTTGAAATGCACACCGTTAGCTCCCATGCGTCCCGGTCTTGGATTGCCTTGCAGCGAGCGATCAGCTCGGTTTTCCTACTCGCAGTCACAGAAGAATCGAAGACGAACCCCCGTTTCTGGACTCTTCTACGCGAGATGAAGATGATCATTGCAGAACGGGCCAACGAGGAAGGTTTATTTGGTCAGGGAGATGCGTCTGGCCTTCCCCAGACGGATCGCAACGGAAGCTTCAATGCGGCCATTCCTACCACCACCAACACAACGGCTACTAGCCCCGCTGCCCTAAGCACTGCCTCCCCTGCGTCGGCTGCCGTCGGAATGGATACGCAGACTCAGTGGGCTAAGCCCTTAACTAAGACGCTCCGCGCGCTGGACAAGCTTGAAGCCGCCTTCAGCTCCCATGGCCAATTGCCAACTGGCCATGGCACATATCTGAACCCAGCTACGGCATCCATGCAAAGCCTGGTACCGCCTGTTTCTGCTGCCATGACGCCCAGTGTCGGATCTCTTCCGCCTCCGACGCCCGAGAGTTCCACCAGCGGGGAGTGGACCATGCCCAATATTCTTGACCGAGCTGCGGAGTATATTCACCCCCCACTCTGGAGCTGATAAAATGTCGTGTGGGATTTAGTATTGGGCGTTATGAAGTATTCGTTATGATTGCATGGACTGGCTTTTACCAGGGGAGTATATATATGCGTTCGGTTGTAAAATTTGGTTGGCCTGGTGTTTATCTTGATTGGTTTGTTTTTCCTGTAACATTTCAAGTCTTTATTTAGATGACCTACTTCTGAGATATTCTCATGAAGCATAATTTGATAGAAATACGAAATAATCTGATTCTATCCTGCAGACAGCGTCCGCATGTATATCAAATCTCCTTCACTTGAACATGTGGGTCCAAACCAATACCCATTACCCAGCTATAATAAGCAAAGATCCCCTACCTAGCCAGATGATAGATTCCGCACTATACAGTGAAAAAAAACAGCCCTCAATACCCACCTCAAACCCCAACAAGTCCAAAAACGGCAAAAAGCAGGATTGGAAAAAGACACCCACTATCCTATTCTCAACATAACATTCTTCTCGACAAGTCTGGGATCGTAGGAGAGAGGATAGTTACGGGGCATTATAGTGAGGAGTTTTGTAAGGGGCTCAATGGAGTGGTGGTTGTGCGGGGGTTTATATGGATGCGGGGAGGATTAGAGACCGATAAATCTTGTAGACTCTTGAGCTGGAGGTATACCCTATCAGTCGCAAAAGGATCGGATCACATAGATGGACGATTTGTCACATCGCTCTATCACGGACCTATGGTTGGACGAAGGACCAGTACCGAATTACTAGGAGGAATAGGAAGAAGCAGGGTGGGTATAAAGGGATTCAAATCGTCTATGGTATTTTCCTTTAGTCTAAAATAGCAATGACATCTATTCAATTAAAGTTATTCCTTTTATTCCCACATACGCACACATAACGAAGCGATCATTTCACTCACAGTACGTGCCCTAATCTAGTTAATATTGACAAATCTCCAGACCCCACAGCTGACCACGTCCAAGAAAGGAATGAAAAGACTCGGCGGCAAACCAAAGTAGGCATTATATACATGCGTGACCGGAGAGATGTGATATCGACAGTCAGTTGTGGTATGGGCTGCATGAGGTGGAGAAGATCCATCTTGGCGTTTCTCTCAAGTGCTTAAATGGGGTAATGCGAATGTGTTCCTATTCGTTGAGACACTTGGGCGGGAAGCTTCCCCGGTTGGAGATTGTGGTTTGGTGGCTGGGCTTAATATTGAAGATAGCGTGTTTTCTTGGGACGGGTTATTGGGCTGAGAGGATGAGTGATTTTACTTTCTACTTTTTCTTGAATGAAGGGAGGTCATCTTGTATGTGGAAGTGAATTGGAAGTAGAAAAGATAACTAGAAACTGAACAACACCCATGTACCATTAACACCTTATCTATGCCAATTATTAGGAAATTCCCGGTTTCTGACACAGTTGTGCTTCATGGCAGTTTCTGCTGATAGCTATCCAGCATTGACGAAGAATGTAAGGGACAAATACTTGTGGAGGCAGTCGGATGCATCCAGTTGACGGGAGACTCAGCTAGGAAGTTTCGATTCTGACACTGACATGTCAGGCCCTGCATGGTGAGCGAGCTCGTGGCTGGTACTTGCTCTACTGGCGAGGGAGGTTGAGACATAGGCGGCGGTGGAACTCCTGCTTGATGGGAACTTGGTTGAAGCAGAATAACTGCCTTTGGCTTCAGATTTCCATTGTCTAGCATCTGCAAGATCTGTGGCAGTGATGCCTCTATTAAGTGTCAGAATTGGTCCATAATATATGTGATGTTAGGACGGAACGGGAGCTCACCAGTGGCCAAATAATAGAAGCTCGATTGAGAGTTCTGAGTATAGATATTCCACGGATCAGTCTGGAGTTGGCCATCCATGTCCGGTGGGACGTAGTTATTCGAGGCATTCGCTGCCATGTCCAGATTTAAGGAGCTAGCGTCTGGAGAACATACAGTACTGTTTGTGAGGACAGACGGCGATGATGAGCTCGACGGATCGGCTTCTTTCGCAGTGGTCTCGTACTGAGGAAAGGTTGGTGAGGGCTGCGGTGGTAGGGTAGGTGCTGGACTCAGAGTGCTGTAAGGATAGTAGGTACCCGTCGAACCAGGCAGATAAGGTCCACCCATCGCAGGCATAATCTCGGCAGCAGGCGATAAAACCTTTCTGTCAACATCATACGCTGATGTCGGGACTCCCAACGGTGCCGTAGGGTGGTGATAACCCCAACCATTGAGGCTCGCCGCTGCTCTGAGTTCACTCGCGATAACCCGTTCCTGTAGTTTGGCAATTCGATCTCGGATTTTGCGACCTTTGAAAGGTAGTGTTAGAGCCATGCTCTCTATTCAAGTGGAAGGATATACTCACGGTGATTCCTCTGGGACAGTCTATTCTGTAGCCTTCTTCTTTCGATGGGATCTTGTTCCAGTTTTGGGTTTACTGCGGCGCTGGCACGATCGTCCTTTGCATGCTGTGCTCTCATGTTGATGTGAAAGTATCTGTTGACAATCACCTTACTCCGCTCGCTTGAACTGTGTATGAACCCCAACTCTTGTGATTCGGCCTCTGACTTCTCGTAACGAGCAGAGTTACCGTTTAACCTCGTGAATTGTGGCACTTGGTTTGACGATTAGTTGATGGCAATGGAGATGCAGTCCTAGATTGAAGTATGGCGAGGATGTATGAGGAACAGGCGGTGACCGAGCTATATATAAGTATTATGAGATCAGACCAACTTAGGGACAGCTAGCCTTGCTGGGTGTTCTCATAATAAGTCTGACGTGTTCTCAGCCCTTCTGGTTATAGTATATCAAAGTATAAGAGTCCGAGAGACGACCTTTGATTTGCTCGTCGGCTCAACGCGCCTTTCACTTTACGAGCACCTGTAATAGATTGAGACAATGTTCCGGGTATATATGAAAAGGGCTCGGGGGAGAAAAGAGTAGTTTATCTTTGGAAGAAAGTGTTTAAATATCCACTGAATTGATTTCTACGAATTGCTAGAGCATTCCTGACTTTACGGGCACTAGTGAGTATAATGTCTCGCACCCATGGTACTGGATACTTGACCTGTGGCCTCCGATGGCCACGAGGGACTGAGCCCTGTTCCATTCCGGTTCGCGGGGTTTGCTATTCAGAGAAAAGTAAGCAGCCATGCGGGACGTATGAGGCTTGGAGCAGTGCCATCAGCTAATTCCAATAAGTCCTGACAAATGGTATTATAGAACCTGCGATGATAGGACAGAGTAGGGATATTGGGGCGGATATTTCATGCACGGCTCAGCTGATTTGCTAGCCACCAGTGCTATGGCTCACCAGCGTGACATTTTCCTCAGCCGTGTGAACCGTAACACATGGAATACGTACATTTGGTTTGATTGAGGTCTCTATTCCGTGTCGGCGTTATGCTCGAGTATCGCGTAACCCACAGGGTTTACTGCAAACCCTTGCAGGTCTTCCGCCGATGTTCCTTTCAGGAAAACAAAGAAACCGGCGTCATCGGAGAGGCGCAATTAAGTAGATGACGTGCCCGCAAAATGGCCGGACTATCAGTACAAATCTCAACCCAACATTGAAACGCTAGACCAAGGTGATACCCCCAGTTGGGTGGATCCAGCGATGGTATTGTAGATTGTCCATGTGGGTCAATCTGGCTTGGGGTACATGCGAACTTCCTTAAACAGCCATGAGCAAGACGTTGAGGGCGACCTTTCTTGTTTTGAAAAACTCGTCTTAGTTCGCTTAAAGGAATCGCAGGCGAGTGGCGTGGCGAGCTGTTTCATGGAAAAACGGGGCATGCAACGGAAAGACAAAATGAAAGATGGGACTTGGAAAATGGACACAGAGATAACTGATGAAAGTCTCTAAGCCGAAAATACTATCTCCTCGAAATTGTGACATGATTGCTTGCTTGGTTCCATTAACAGTGCATCATCACTGGCATGGCGCAGGATAAGCCCAACTAAATGCTGATCGGCCGTCAACATTTCAATGTGGTTCCCGTTGGATTTGCAACTGGCCAGTCAATCATTGCTTGGAGGTAAAAGCTGGAAAAGATTTATCCATCTTAAAGTGCATCAAGGCGATTGGCGGAGTTTCGCCAGTCCCACCGTGGAAGACTCTGGCATCGATTTCATTTGGTGGAGAGTCAGGGGTTCGTATTCGAAAGGGGAAAACTCTGTGGGTTATGATTGTCTTAGATGGACTGAAGACGAACTCTTGTGTCACCCGGTAGAGTGGACCGAAAAGATTGATGTGATGGTGTTGAAGAACCATTGAAGTCCTCCGTTTTGCTTTTTTTGGGCAGACAAGATCCCGTGACTGAACCAGCACCAAACCGATCACAATGATCTAACAATGAGAATCAGACGCATTGGAATTATGACTACCTGTCTGATCAATGACGATGTAGGAAGTACAACGTAAATGAACAATCATTTTCATGAAGAGGGGGGGGGGTCAAGATTGAATCACACCCAGTACCATGGTAGGGCCACTCCACGTTATTCCAGACGTTGTACAGGTCATGTAGCACCTGCTTCTAGGGCTAAACCGGGCATTTGTTCAATCATAGTTTGAAATCCTTGATGGATAATAGATGATAGGCAGCCAAATAGCGTCCTATTCCAACCACCTGCTAACTAAACTTTACTATCTAAACTTACTCTCGGTCTCTTATCTAGCCTCTCCCTTCTCCTTCGTCGATTTTTCTCTGAGCCAACAAATGGCCTACAGTAGCCTCAGGACTGGAATAACAAGAGGCTTAGCCATAGACGATCACTATTTATCTTGACATTGAGCAGCGAAATGGCGACACGCACGATATCATCAACACAATTAGCAACCAGTTACTATATCAACACCCTCTTTGGCCCCGAGATATTCCCATGTAACAAATCTCAAGTCTTTCAGCCAACACATGGCTCATCATATCTATCTCCTCTGGAGCCACAAACACCGAGATATATCACCGAGCGCTCCCATGCGCGGGTTTAGCACACCCCAATTCGCATTCCACCAATCTACTCTAGACGGCAAATGGGATCAGTCATCCTGACAATCGCAACTCATCCTCAACACATCGTTATCTCCTTCACAAAACAAGTACGGGACACCGTTCCGTTGGTGATCGTCGGCGTCACGGGCGCCTTGAAAGTGACGACCTTCGGCCCGCGAACGATGACCGCGGCGGTTGTCCGGCGAACACTACAAGATAAGCCGGCCATTTCAAACGAGTCTGGTATTTCTCGCCGTTTCAACGGTTGCGGTGCGCAAGCTTCGTCGTCTCGGATATGATCTTATTGGTACTGACCTTGTCGTACAGAAATCAAGCGCTGACCGAGGAGGATACTAATATATTAATCCGGCTACAACTAGTATCCATTAGGCAAATCGGAAGTTCTCGGTGAATGATGGTATGTCGATCTATTTGGATGCGATTGCTTTGATCGCGACTCTTTGGTATTGATCTTCGCTGGCGTTGAGCTCTCTGTCGGGTTTGTTGATTGGGACCTTGTATTTGGTTTCGAGCGTAAAGACTGTTCCGGACTTGGTCGGGCTTATTTATCTGTACATAACTGAGTATACGATTGTACGTATGTACAGTATTCTACTTAGATTAAACTTCGCTCAGATATAGCGCTTCGTTATCAGAAGTACCCTTCAGGAATACGATATATTTTCGCTTTTCTAGCATTGCGATATGTCTATGATATCGATCGTCTAGATCCGTATATCGGATAATTTGCCACTGATAGTAATATCCTTAATTGGCATCTGCTGATTTAGAATAAGCGATGTCTTATTATAGGAAAATCTCAAATGTGATAGATCATCTTAGGCCTTGAGTAGTCATATGATTTGGTGGTGGACACTGAACTGTGGAGCAGACATCTTCTCAAGTCCCCACTACGGGATCTGTCATAAGAAGCGCAAATAAGAACATGTATCACTATCGCATTGCAATATTTGAGAATGTGTGGGATAGATATTGAGAAGAGCGACAAGATAGCGTAAATGTGTCTGCATCATGAATAAAAGTCTCATGCTAGATCAAATCATTAACACAGGTGATATGGATAACAGACAAGATAGAGAAAGATAGTAAATAAGAAAGACATGTCTAACATGCGCCGTGAACCTTAACGTATTCAAAACAGTAGACATAGATGCTTTCATACACGGCAAGCAAAGCAACCAGAAATAAATGAACGATAAGAAACCCTATCCAAACACAAAGGAAATTTGAAACCATCAGTGGAAGCTAGACAGCCAAACTTGAACTTGAAGGCCACATGGTCTGCCTCCGATTATGTGAGTCTGATAGCTCTATGCTTTCAGCATCATGACTTCCATGGCCAAGAAAGGCTGCGGGTGGAGCTGCAACTAAGTGTCTTTCATCTTCTGTATGCCGTGTACTATGCTTTCCGGAGGTTGTAGTTCTTGTGTTATTGGCACATGAAGCAAATGTATTCGCAACCCGCTCGAAGACCGGACGGAGAAAAGGACTGCTGCTGACAATAATAGCAACGCCGTTCTCGACAACGGTCCATACATGGCCCATTAATCCGCTATAGAGAATATCTGTCGGGTTTAGATTCATTATCACAACAGGGCGTAGAATTCCGAACACCATCGTCCTATTCATGCCGGAGGGAAATTGTCAGAAACGGGGGGAAAAGAAACTGATAATCCAGATTGCTTACAATATCCCCGTGCTGAACACAAAGGTCAAGGCCACCCTGGTTGCTTTCGGCATCTGCAGCCTCCAGAGCGTGGGAAATGGGAGCACCAGGATGAATAAGTCAACGAGGACGTCGAACGCGGACAGGAGACCATAGGCGAGTGAGAGATTCAAGCAGTGCCCTTCCATGGTGACTAATGACCAATTTAGGCCGATCGAGTGGCAGAAGATCATCGCTATGAACATTGTTGCTATTGCCCATAAGGCAGACATCACCATCAACGCGCGGGCACTGAAAACCAGAAGCGGTGTGGAAAATATGCGCGCGAGGGACCAACAGATGCTAATTTTTACCAATCCGAGAGATATGGCGTAAAGGATCATTAAAGCGTAATACATCTGAAGTAGATAAAGAACAACCATATGAGCAGGAGGACGATTTTATGGAGCTAATCGATGTATGCTTGTGATCGGAGTACCTGATTGAGGAACACTAACCTCGACCACCGCGGTTATATGGTAAATCTGCAGTTGCCATATGGGATGCCCAAAGCCTCTCACAAACACTAAGCTATGATTAGATCAGATAAAACACCTTTGAGCTTCCCTTGACTCACTTGCAATACTAAGGCAGCCAATGCCTTGGAAGCAGATCTATTGAGGCAGTTACAGTCAGAGAACCGTGCTTAGATAGGATGGACCATGTACGACCTACCAGGGATGCAATATGTAAATAATCTTCTGGGAAAAGCTTCTGTCCCCTCAGCTGTCTCGAAATAATTCGTAACACAGTGAAGGCAATGGTCAGGAGTAGAAAGAAGACATCCATTATAATTATTCTAACTCCCTTAGAGGATGGAGGGATGATATCACCTGTAAAGGCGAAGGGATTGCTCCCGATGCCTGTCATTAGACCTGTAGCTGACCCGGAAGATGAGTCCATCCCGGATG
Organism: Aspergillus sergii; assembly: GCA_009193525.1. Lineage (NCBI taxonomy): Eukaryota > Fungi > Ascomycota > Eurotiomycetes > Eurotiales > Aspergillaceae > Aspergillus > Aspergillus sergii. The sequence goes on from ML741766.1 coordinate 56,008, forward strand.
AGTTGATACACGAAGATACAACGCATAGGACTGAAGCAGTGTCCGTATATAAGTTTATGTACCAGCTTCCATTGCTTTCTTGTCCAGCGTGGGGGTGTTCAAACACACAAAATTTGCCAGTCTGAGGCGTCAGCACTTTAGCTCGATGTTGTGGATTTGTGCGAAGTTGCGCACTGTCGAAACAGGGCCATGGCTCAGCTCAAACTCCACTAGAATTAAGTTACCTCGCCCTGCGGCGAGCTACTATCTACTAGAGATGCGCTGCCAGGTATTGGCCGGAAAAAGGAAATGATAGAAAGAGAATCATGCTACTAGAAGCAGGCGGAGACATTGTCGTTTCCGATTCTGATTAACGGCATGGTTAGCGGCGTGGGTTCTTTAGCAGTTAATCAATCCTTTCAACTTATGACAGCCGGGGGGCACTTCCGGTTTCAGGATATTATAGTAGCTGGGCTTATAATTAAGAGGCCTAGACTACATCATTAACTTGGAAATTCCGAACAACAGCGGTTTGGAAAAGACTCTTGAACAAGCGAACTTTGTCCATGCTGTATTGCGTTAGCAATTGCGCAAGATACCCACGACTTGCAGCGACTCCTTTCATTTATCTCTCTTTTTCGTTCCTGGAGAGTTTTCAGAGTGCTTACTCGGAGCATAGGATTGCTCCACACTTAACGGGCCCCACTTTCCATTTCACAGATCGAGTTGATAATGAGCTAGATCACTTCATTCTCCGGCTGAAATCATCGCGTTTTAAGGTTCAAATTTGCGGCAATCAGGCATACACGTGCCCCAACCACCCTCACAATGAATACCACCTGTTGGAAGGTGGTGAAAACCATGTGCCTAGTCTAAGCGAAGAACATCGGATAGGACACGGATTGCACAGCAGTTGGGGAGCCTCGAAGCTTATTTGGTACTTTTGCGCTGCATTACTCGTGCGGGCAAAGGAGCTACGCTATGGGTATGGTAGAGATCAAGCTGGGAAACCTGACCTACTAACATACTGCATGCATCTGAGGAGTATGGAGAGCATGAACGCTTGAGGAGTCAAGCTATCATCCCAGTTCTCCAGCCGTTTGAGCGCTATGAAGAAGGCTCCCTACATTAGTCATTGAAATAGTTACCGGAGTGCTCCTGTATTTCCTTACGTACGATCTAGTCCCTTTTCCTATAAAAGATGACGTCAAAAACTTGGTCATTAGAATAAAACTACTGACAGGAGCCAGCCGTTGAATCTTTGGTAACCCCACATCATTACCGTCTGACTAGAAGCGTGTGCACAGCTCCTTAAGGGGATCATTTGCCTCACAGGGAAATGGCCCAGCAAGAGAATAGACCCATGACTAACAGTCGGCAGCCCTGATCCGGCTAGAAGCAACTTATGCGGGACGGGTTCTAGTGTAGGGATGGATTCCCAAAGGTTAAGCATCCTCGGCATGCTGGAATCAACTTGCCTTTGGCTCTTTCGTGCAGGGTTTGACATCGACTCCATAGTGAACGATCCCTCTCCGACCACAGCAACTAGAAGGAGCTTGTAAGTACCGTTCCACCTAGCAGCGATGTATGAGTCTCAAGTTCTAAGTGGTTGATTTTTTGCCGCAAGTCGAAGAAACACAAGATCAGGGGTATCTCGTACCAGTGGGGGCACTGTTGCACTAATGAAACGCGGTTGAACATATTGCGATGTGCGCGTTGGTGGGGATGGAGTGAGCTACAGCCACTGCGAGTCAGTATGCCGAATAACAGGGAAAGTGGAGACAAAATAGCTTAACTCTGTTGTCGGGAAAACCTCTTCCTGCCGGTAAATAAGTTGCACCTAAGCGTATCAATATGGGTCGCCATTAGGAAAAGCCGTTTGGTAGACTGAACAGTGAATTTCTTTGCCTCGTGAATGTACTGCACTACTCTATTGGGTTATTTCCCTAGAAAGTACCTGCCTTTCGGCTGCTCTTCTTGAAGAACGCATCTAATTCTATCTATTCAAACTGATTTCCCTACAATTTGTCTTTCTATTAAGTAATTAAAAGATAACGCCGATAACTAGCAAGCCCAGCACAGGTTTCTATTCCCTCCGCACCGTGAATCCTGATCACGTTATACTCATAAGTGTGGGTAGGATATTCCTCGTATATTCGCTTGTGAATTGTAGCCGTAGTAAGAGGAATCTACACCTTACTATTCTAGATGCTTCGGTAGTTTGAAATACTGAAACAAAGGGAAACACAGCCATCCCCTACTATGATCTACGGGATAACACACGGACTATGCTGCACCTCTATCCGCGAATTCTCCATAACTCACTTTGGGGTCGGTGCTGAGTCAAGGCCCCTTAGCCACGCTAACGTTGACATTACAAAAAATAGAGCGTAATAACAGTAATTTAGTTACTAGAATAGCAATGAGCCCGTGCGGAGCCTTCTTCCGGTCACTCGAAGACTGACTCGTCTGCTGTAGTCTCCGGTTTTATGAACTGACCCTGACTTTAGTGCGGTCGTTGAAACTAACCACTGATCCATCATAATGGCAAGGGTCTATTACCAGGGATTGTTAAGATACCCTTTCCGTACAGGTGCAGCTTCTAGCCCAGTTCTGCTCTCCCTAGGAGCTCAGGTATCGGTGTAGTTAACCTCACTATCCTCGGAACCTCTTGCCATTCAGACCTATCATGATCTAGCTAAAACATATACCGAGTCATACATGAGCCAAATTAACCGATCTAGAGACTTTTTCCCTATCGTAGTGGAGTTCGTGAGTGCCGATAATGAAGTTAGGAAGCTCAGTAGTATCTCCTCATCCAGATGACTTCACTGTAGAAGGGTCACGTACACCAGTATGTGCATCGCCGATGAATATAATGAATTATTGCGTCATTGTTCCTAAATATGATTATTCCCCGGTTGCACTACTATTAGAAGGGCGTGCCACTTCCACTGCTGACAGGAGTAGTCTGCAAGGCCAGGTACAAATGATAAGGGACCAGAGTTTCCAAGCTCCTATCTTTATTCATAATTTCTTGATTGTCAACTTAATTTACTTTCGATCGCATATATCCACCGTAACCATGATTACATTGAATTATTCCAAAACAAGAAGTTGGCTTTGTTAATCCCGAGATATACGAAGGATATCTATGTACAACCCTACTAATCAAGGCATGATCTCTTTATCATCACTCGGGCAAAGACTTCCGCATCGGACCCAACTTCTTATCAGCTGAGAGAGAAAATGAGTTAGCGTATGTCTAAAATCAGTCTCGCCAGCCCTAGCTATAACGGTCATAGGGGTCATGAAAGTTTCCAAGTGTGCGGCATCATGGCGGTAATCTCGCTTCGGAGGTTTTGGTGAAGGACTGATCATATGTAGGACAAGTTATTATAACCCAATGGCATGCCATCATGAGCTTTCACTGAAGAGCCATTTGCTACACAAGGCCTCCAGGTGTAACGGTCGGACTACCTTGAGGGTCATTCGTCTATATCGTAACCCATAAATTCCCACTAGCCAACCCATCGAGGTCGGGGAATGGCACATACTCGTGACCATTGCAAGATCATCATCCCTTCAATGGCTCCAAAAAGGACCACGGAAATTGATGGGAATGGATACAATTCACACGATGTTCCCCTCAATTCACAAGATAGGCCGTCAGTGTGACCCCATGCACGATTCATAAATGTGTGTTCTTCCCCCTTTTCCCACACACTCATATGGGTTCTATAAGCCTTTATACCATATTTGGGTCAATATGGGGCTGATAATAACTACCATAGCACCAGTCCTCTAGTCTCTGTCCCTCGCGGCCCTCCCGAGCTCGACCTTTCGCGGTTCCAAGACGAGAGCATCATCACACGCGATGTGTGTATCATAGGCGGCGGTTCCGCTGGCACATACGCAGCAATCCGTCTTCGCCAAATGAACCACAGTGTTGTGCTAGTAGAGAAAGAAGACCATCTAGGCGGACACGTCAATACCTACGACGACCCGGAAACAGAAACCGCTGTCGACTATGGAGTGCTCTACTACGAGAACCTACCCGTGGTGCGAGATTACTTCGACCACTTCGACATTGAGCTGGAGAAAATTTCCATCCTAGAGCAAAACTCCACGCAACATCGTGTCGACCTCCGAACCGGGGCCCCTGTCGGCCCAGCCGAGGGCAACATGCTTCTGGCACTGGCGGCATACACGGCCCAATTACTCAAATACCCTTATCTCAACACAGGTTTCAACCTTCCTTACCCCGTGCCTCCGGATTTGCTGCTCCCGTTCGGAGACTTCGTGAAGAAGTATAACCTTGAGGGAGCGGTCGATATAATTGCGATGTTTAATCAAGGCGCGGGTGATATATTGAAGCAGACAACCCTCTACATGTTGAAATATTTCGGCCTTGATGTGGTGCAAAGCGCACTGGGGGGTTTTCTTATACCAGCCAGTCACAACAATAGTGAGCTGTATGGCGCTGCGCGGGAAGAGCTGGGCGAGGACGTATTACTGAATAGCATCGTCACTTATACATACCGCAACGAGGAGAGGGAGTACGCATACGCGGTGGTGGAAACACCATCCGGGGCGAAAGTGATTCGCGCACGGAAACTCATCATAGCCATTCCACCCAGGCTGGATTTGCTGAAAGGAATGGACCTGGATGAGTTAGAGCGAGGATTGTTCGGGCAGTTCAATAACACATGCTACTACACTGCTCTTGCCAGGATTCCGGGGTTTCCAGAAGACATTCAGATTGTGAACCGTGCAACTGATACCGTTTACCAACTGCCGCCTCAGCCTGCGGTGTACGTGATCAATACCACGAGGGCACCGAGGCTGTTTACCATCCTCTACGGAAGCAAAGACCACATGACGGAAGCAGAGGTTAAGGGTAACATGGCTCGCAGTGTCATGCAATTGAGAAACACCGGTTTACAGGTTGAGCCACCAGAGTTCGTTCAATATGCTGATCATAGCCCTTTCCTATTGACTGTTCCGCCGGATGCTATTCGAAATGGCTTCTACAGACATCTGAATGATTTGCAGGGCCATCGCAAGACGTACTATATGTCTGCCACACTTAATACGCAGGCCTCGGCGCAGATCTGGTCATTCATTGATGGTTTACTACACACGAGCTTTTAGTGATGTTTGGGTAGACTGGGCAATGGTCATGGTAGATCAAAGTTGTCAGTTATGCCTACCTAGTCGGTTGTGGCTAGATTGATTAAAGTTTTGTATCTAGCATATTTAGCTTAAAAAGGTTTTTTTTTAACAGCAATAAAGGCATCTTAAAATAACGTTATAAATCTACTCAGCGGTAAGATGGGTTAAGATCTACACTTGTAATAATCATGGTGCGGCTCTGGAGTCTTCACCTAACACTGAAACTCCAGCGTGTGGACGTCGAGCTAGAGCCAGCGTCCCTTTAGTGAAACATCACTCTCATTCATTCTACCCTGAAGCTCCTTCGTTATCTAGGTTCTTGAACGAATGGCTACTTTGTTAGTGACTACATATTAATAGGATATGAAAGGGAAAGCTTGTCAATGGTATGAACGTGATTTATTGCAATGCCAAAGATTCTCGGGTCACTTGTGAGAAGCGATGGTGGACACGGCTTTTCTATCAGAGATTCCTCTGAGCATTGTATTTGAGCTTTGAAATCAGTATGATTGATTATAAATATTGTGGTATAACTTAGGCAGTCGCAAGTCATCGCCAGAAACTTATCGTTCCCAAGCACAGCTCGTTCATCCTCAAGAGACATTATTGACATAACACACAGCATTGGTATCCTAACAAGAATCAAGTAGCAGAGGCATCAACAATTAGGCAGCGCGAGCCCTCGGTCCAGTTACCACAAACAGCTCCTGCGGTCGCACACTGAATGCTCCGTTGCAGTTCACACCGTCATTGCCCACCTTATAGTTCGGGTCTGCCAGTTCAAACTCGACATCTTTGAGGATACTGGCCAGCACCATGAAGGACCATTGCCAGGCATAACGCTTGCCAATACACTCGCGTTTACCGTTCCCAAAACCCTTCTTCACACCCTTCGGGAGTTGGTCGAACTTCTCACCGACCATACGCTCGGGCTTGAACGCTTCGGGGTCTTCGAAGACGGCCGGATCACGATTGACGGCCGCTAGGATTGCGATCAGGGCCTGGCCCTTGGGAACTTCGTACTCACCACCGGCGAGCAGGACGGGGCCCTCATTCTCAGGGATAGGTTCGATATTGAAGCCGGGGGCGACGCCAGATAGTCGGAAGGATTCTCGCAATACACCTTCAGTATAGGGGAGGCGAGCAAGATGTTCATGTTCAATCCTGACAGAAGGTCCACCGACCACAGCGTCCAGCTCCTCGCGAGCCTTGGCAGCCGCGTCTGGGTTGTTGGCCAGATAGTACATTGCGAAAGCGATTAGGTTGGGTGCCGTGGCACTACCAATGAAGATATTGATGATCTCATCCAGCACCTGGCTCTCGGTCAAACCCTTGCCGGTCTCCGGGTCTTTCCCTTCTAGCAACGCATAGAGCATGTCCTTTTTGTCGATTGGGTTCGCCTTGCGAGTAGCAACGATATCGGCTCCGTAGTCACGCATAGTCTTGATCCATGCGTTCCATTTACGGTTGTAGAACAGCCAGTTGACTATCCGGAGACGGAGAGGTCGGTGCATCGCCTCATTGGTAGCACAGTCCATGGCTTTGATGACCGCAGGTTCAGGACCCTCCATAATATGTACCCGCTGATCGAAGAAGCAAAGCATGTTTGCAGCATGGTTGCATCGATCCAAGTCGTTCGTCACATTGATACGTTGTCGGGATCCCGCCGTCCATTTCTTGATCAGGTCATCTGTTGTCTCCTGGATGCCGGAGAATACCTGCTCAACAGCTTCCCACGAGACTAGAGGCGCCATTATACGGTGTGCAATACCCCATGATATTATTTCCTCTTCAGTGTGCTTTGCCGTGAACAAACTGTCATTGACCGCATCGCGGATTGCTAGGATGGGGCCAGCTACGCATTTGCGGAAGCGCGTTTCGTCGCAAACCTCCTCTAGTAGGTGGGCACCGGTAATAAAGACGATATCCTTACCGAGGATATTGATCTTGAAGATGGGACCTAGGTACGGACACGAGGTGTTAACTGTGCTCTATCGCAAAAGGCTCATTGGGACTCACGATAATCCTTGGCTAGTTTGTTAAAGGAGCCCCAGGTATTCTTGCCATCGAGATCGAAGAGGTTTCCCAGGATGGGAACACCCTTCGGCTTCGGAATCGGCGACGGCATGATGTTCGCTATGTCAGGAAAACTACAAAAATTCCAATGGAAGGGAGGAGGTTCAGGTGCCAGTGGGCAGGCAATTTAAATTTCCTATCCGCCAGGTGCTCTCCTGCCCCATCCTGCACATTCGTCCCCGTTCTTGCCCGTGCAACCACCTGGGCCAGCTATGATTTGTGAAGATTCTTGTGTGGCTGCAGATCTCGGCTCAGCTGAATCTCGCCGATTCGCGCGACGATCTCAGAACAATAGTTTGTGATTTGGCTGGCTGGCTTGGCCGTGAGTCCACTGGCTGTCTCCTAATGGTCCTAAAGCAGGATCGATCGTCGCACAGATCATGGTTCGTCTGGAGAGTGAGAGCTTCCTTGCTTGGACAGGGGCCCAATGGAGAGGGCGCGCCCACTCAGAGTGGAACGATTGTCAGCGCGAGCCCCAGCTGGCGAGAGAAGGGGCGGTCGGTGTGCATATTTGTTTTGATTTGGTTCCGCGACACGAGATAAGATGTGTTCTGATTTGGTGGAACTCTGATCCACTGCGGCCGCGGACCGTCATGAAGAGCAGACCAGCTCTGAATAGCCGAAGTCAATAATCTGCCGCCTTTCCAGCCTCTTGGATGCCGATCGGCAGTATGTTTAATAAAATCGTGTTGATCCCTGCACGGTGTGAGTGAGGTGTTTTCTCGGAGGGGAGGAATGAAAGAACATCGGTATGTACATATCAATGCCCAGAAGGGGAAAAGAAAACCATACCGGATTTACAAAAGGCAAGTCAAGTGAGGTCAGGTGCTTTGACGACTTAATGTCAATCACGACTTTTTGCCGAACGCTAAGTTTTTCTCTGCACCACTCACTCCCCACTGGCTTTTCATTAGTGCCTCACACAGACCAATTTTCATGCAACTTTCTTTTCAGCCCTCGTTATGGAGCACTTCTCATTTCTATCACTAATTGACCATCGGGTCACAGCACATTATAGGCACGGTAACCGTGTTCAGGCCGGCGATATCGCAAATAGCTCAGCGACAATAGGACCACTACCACTTGGAGGCAGAAATAAGGTTCCATTCTGCAGATCCATGCACCGACTAATTGGATATGTGGTCATCTGGTCGGCCACGGTTAATATGCTCAGAGCTGAATTCCAGTCATGATATCACGCAGATCTACATGTCAGAGCACACAACCCAAACCAGAACAATATTGCTTTACGACAGCTTCAAGAAAAGTGGACGATCGAGTCAAAAACTCAACATAACAATCTCCAATGTGAGTGAGTAATCCCTGGATGGGCTGTGGAGCACCACTGCATGATGGCCGTCCTAGCTGTCAAAGCGCCCCATGTTATTGAGTCAGAGAAACTCTATTAACCCTAGTGGTTCGTCTCGACTGCTCCTCCCAGCCACCATACCACATGTCGGTAAGTATGCGACACGTCTTGGCTACCTTGCCTTCTGGAATGATTTGATTTTTGAAATCAACTGCTTCTTGCCATGTTCACTAATACAGAGTATCATAGACGCTAATGACTCGAATGTATCGAAATTTTGGTTATGTAAACTCCGTCAACACCTTCACCTGTATATTGTTTTGTCCAGGTTTTGTCTGTCCATTGAAACAGTCCCTAACTGTCCTAATGTTCTCTTCGGTAGTTTCAAACAGCGAGAACTCGAATCTCTGCAGTAGTGTAGCTAAGGCTAGGTAGAGCCAAGCATGAGCCATACTAATGTCTGAGTTAGCTAGTGTTGTCGATATCGAAGAAAATGCATACTTTGGCCCTAAACATCCTTGGCTTCCCTTTGAGAAGGGCACAAGATATCTGTCCAAGTTCGAGCCGATAGTACTTTGCTTTAGCCACCGCTCAGGCTGAAAGACCAGTGGATCAGGAAATATGGCGGGATCTCGCAGAATAAAGTGGCTGGACATGCTCACTGGGATCTGTCGCTCGCCCAGAGCGTCATCAGCCAGCGGAACAGACGCTACATTGATATGGGAGACTTCATACCCCTGGGGGAATCTTCCAGCCCCTAAACTCCAGCGTCTCATTAGGCGCAATCCGCGGGAGACGTGATGTGACTACGGCGGAGATACGAAGCCCCTCTTTAATGACTGCAGTCTTATCTGAAGTGAGTTGTGGAGTCATGGAAAGGAGTCATGCAATGAAGGCGCTCCTTTGCTCACCAGATACGGAAGTTTCTCAAGAATGTTCAAGCAAAGCGCATCTTGTGAGTGTGCAGTCTTATCCTGCAGCTCCTCGCGCAGCTCTCGACAGACCAGCGGAGAACGAAGAACATGGAACATTGTGATGGCCAAAACTTGAGACGGAGCGTCAATCCCGGCAACCATCAGAAATTTGGCATCATCAGTCAATCTGTGCAGCGTCCGCTCCTTCAGAGGTAGTTTCGGATTGTGCATAAGCTGCGAGAAGATGCCCTTCTCCTTGACACCATCCATGTTCTTCGCATACACGTGTTGCATTTGGTTCTCTACCCCCTGAAGCCCATATTAGTAACACACAGATCCACATCAGCAGTTCAACCAAAACTTAACACGCTACTTACCTTTTCCATATAATCAATATACCGCGCTACAGGAGTGACCCGCGCACTGGCCCACACGGGCAGGAAACGAAAAACAACCACTAGCCAGGGAAAATGTCTCGTAAGGAGTAATTTGCCAAAGGCTCCTGTCACGGCATTCTTCCATCTATCATCTAGCCTTTCCCTCCTCAGCACTTCGAAGCACCCGCTCTCCCCAAATGCACAGGTCGAAACAACATCTACAGCAAACGACACGAAATAGGCATGCAACTCCACCGCCTCGCCACTCCTCATAGCCTTCTTCATATGCTCACAAAGTAAATTTAACTTCGCCTTAATAACCCCCTCTAGATCCCTCACGGCTTGCTTAGAGAGAAAGGGACTAAGCATTCCCCGTCGCAAGCGGTGGTGATCAGATTCCGCCGTGGCGAAGGTCGAGGTCGGAGCTCCGACAGATAGGTACCAGAGGTACTTGTCTCGTCGCCTGGTGGGCCCTGCGTAGAGGGTATTGTAATAATCCGGGTCTTTGATATGGAGTTCGTGGGGGTTAATGCGCACAATGGGGCCATATTTCCTGTGGAGACGCTCGATTTCCCACATGAACTGGCCACCGAGGAGGACATCAAAGAATACTTCGTACCAACCGGTTACGGCGGCCAGCGTTGGGCCGGGGAATTTGGCGAGCGGGGAGAGGAACAGACGGTAGATAGCTAGGCTTGCTGTGTAGATTACAAGTGCTATGCATGTGGAACAGGCGGCTTGGAAGAACGTGGGCATCATCTTCTGGTACAAGAGGTATGATTATAGTAGAAAGATAGTTATTTTCGAAGAGACGGCGGATCTCAGGTATCGGTAATGACCACGCAGTATCGGGGACTTTATATGTGATCTTGACAGACTGTGCTGAAGTCTGTGTTACAACTCGTCTACCCAACTTGCATTATCTGCCCAAGCCCTGGACTCTATCAGCTTGTAACAGTTCTCGAAAGAGCCCAACAAGATAAGAAGCCATAAAAACACCATCTCTGCCGTATCTCTATGCCCGAGAAGATGTGTATAAGGCCCCCTCCAGGATACGGAGAGATCGTATTCTCCATTACAATCGAGCCCCAACACGAAAAATAGCAAGGGAAGCGAAGAGCTCCGGAGACTATGAAAGTCATGGGTTACCTGTCTTTCTGTTCGGCAGGTTTGGGCAATTTCGTAAGACATTGGCCAAGTATAGAAGAAAGACAGCATTGGTAGTCGGCATATAACGGAAGTATTCGTTCAGTTAAGTTCTTGTTTGATTAGAGTATAGATGCTTACAGACTCGGGTCAATTAGTCCTCTTAAGTTCTGCTATTCCTACCGAATCTACTCTGAGAAGCCCTGTCCATTGACATACGCGGTACAAAATAACACTTGATATCGACGCCAAAAGAGAAGTCGACTATATAGTCTAATATAAGTATATAACCGACAATTCCACCTCAAATCCCAATCCAACTCCATCCCCTTTACATTAAACATTATAACACAAGTGGAATCCAAAAGGACTACTCCGTACCCTCACCAAACCCCAAACCCCAATCCAACCTACCAAACAAACCATAAGTCCACGAAACCACATCACAATCTCACAATCACCATTCTCAAAACCATAAACCACCCCCACAGCGGAACCCAAAGCCTATCCGAACCCCAGATCATCCAATTATGCAGAAAGTTAAATGTCAGCCTTGTAGCATCAGTCAAAGTCTATTCACATTTCGACCACGTCATAGACATTCTTTTACTTTATCTTCATTTTTGCTTTCATGGGTACTTGGAAGATGAATATATCTGGGATGGGATCTTTGTGTAGAGTGAGAGCTCTATTTCTTGGTATTTATCTTTGAGAGTGTCGGCTCTTTTAATAACCATATATGATCACTGATTACCCGGTCCTTTACCACGATAACACCTTCTATACATCCTACACATCCGAAGCCAGTTGAAAGAGGAGAAGAAGAGAAGAAGAGAGAGAAAGAAAAATGGTCGTCAAAGAAATCACCTCGTCCGTCCCCATCCCAATCCTCCCCAAATACAAATAAATATCCACCCTACTAAGAAAAGAACCCAAAAAAAAGCTACCCAACCCTCCAAGAAACAATCCAATCCCCCACACCCACAGTAATCGATTTCACAGCCGGCTGGACGGGTCCCTGTCGTCCGATGTTCTCGGCCTTCGAGCAGATCTCCCACACAACACCGCACATGGCGTTTTACCGGATGGACGTGCGGAAGTTGTCGGATGAGGAGATCGCCAAGTTAGGGATTGTGGCTATGCCGACGTTTATGGTTTTTCGGGAGGGGAAGAAGGTGCGGGATTTGGTGGGGGGGAGTCCAGGGGGTTTGGAGGGGTTTGTTACTGGGGTTGTTTAACTTGTGCTTTATCTATTTGCTTATTGGAAGAGCTTTTGGGTTGAGATGGTGGTGGGAGGTGGTGGGAGGTGGGGGACGGGGTATGTATTAGACTGGCATTTGGCTGGGTGGTTTGGGTTGCATTGACGCATTGCATCATTTGTTAATATTTATTCATATCGTGGTGGTCAAGGTTATGTACAATCTGGTATTATTGAGTATATATAGCAGACGGCATAAATCGTACCAGTCTATGCAGCATATTGAATCACAAAACCACGCTTGATTGGTATCTCAAAGGCTAAATAGCCGCAGAAGTTTATCATATCCCACAGACTCCAAACTCCGTGAATGCGTATATCGCTCGAATATCACTTGCAAAATCGTCATGGCATGCCGCCCGTCGCGCTGAAGTCAAACATCATTTGACTATCCAACAAGATGAACGACTCGTATCGGAGACCTCGTTCCCGCTGATACACGTCCGACCACACCGGGACACTGCTGTTCCAGACGTGTCCGTATCCCTCGAAAAGCTGACGCCAGTAGCATGCTTCGGCGGCCTTCGTTAAATAGCGCTCCCGGAAGGTGCGCACGCTATTGTTGGCAATCCGCTGGGCCGTACTCGGGTCGTCGAGGAGGGGCTCAATCTTGCTCTCAAGATCACTGAAGTCTCGCTCAACCTCGATGTAGTTTTGATTCGGGCCGTCCGGTACGAGAAGATAGTGATGGTGCTGGATATACTGCAATTTATGAGCCACGATTACTGAGTTACAGGCCTGACGGTACTTCAGTGAAGCGGAGTATGATCGGCCTGTGCGGGGATCTGATTAGTACTCTGGCAATTCAATAAAAAAAATCATAACAAAAAAAACACACCTTCCACATGCGCGATAAACATATATCGACAGTGATCTTCCATCGACATGATGTTCGTCCGCTCAAACCAGTTCACCTGCTTGACGTCACCCCACGGCTTATCCCGAGCGGCATCCATCAACGCGCGGCGCAGCTTGGGCGCAAAACTTGGTTTGCCGCGCCAAACCAACTGCGGGGTTTTCTGCGACCACGGAATATCGGCTCTCTTGACACGTTCGACAACTTGATCAAAGGGTCCAATCGAGTTCCGCGGGTTATCCCACGCCCAGAACCCAAAGTCGGGCATCAGCCAGACGCCTTGCTCGGCTGCAGAACGCGCAAGAACCCAGACAGGATTGTCGGAGCTCGTGACATCTTCGACCTTATCCTCCACCGAGAAAACAAACTCGATGTCGCGGCGAGTAGCTCGATCGGAATCCGCGACCAGCGCGCGATGGATGGAACTCAATGCCGCTACAATTTTTCGTCGGTGGTCCTCTTGCTTTGCCCGCGCCGCAACCACATACAGCTCGCCGCGAGAAATAAATGCTCGAACCATACCGAATCCTAAGGGAATGCGATCCAGGTCCTCGGTCGCAAGAGCGCCTTGGGACCGCCAAAAGCTCTCGGCGCGGAAGACGTCTTCGTAGAGTCCCGGGAATGCGGCCTTGCACTGAGGTGTACTGAGGCCCTCATTGTTTGCATCGCGATCCGGGTTGAATTCCCATTTCGGGGCGGAGGTAAGCTGCGGGACGAGACTATGTTCGGAGCATGACAGGCAGGTGGAGCACTGGAAGGTGGTCGAAGTTTGGCACGCACAGTGCCCGGCGGGGATGAGTTGGGTCAGAAGCGGATGAATATAGTCTCGGTCGGAATTGACGCCATACCAGATAGCGACAATACAAGCGAAGCTCATAAATCCCACGAGGTAAAACAGGTAGAGGAGGCCAATTGGTCGCAGGCGCCATCTCGAACAACTGGGTATGGCCATCGCGCCGGCGAAGACGGAATGACGCGTAAATAGATCGATAGCATTGTAGGATAGAGAAAGAAGGAGAGAAAAGAAAGAGAGAGAGAGAGAGAGAACAAAATTGAGCCAAGGGGGCAGCGGGAAGGATAAACGAATAAAGCAAAAGGATTAGGGGCCTAGAGTGACGGCGCGAGAGGCAATGACGCGGCGATGCTCTGAAACTTACACAGCGGGGGGTTGACAATCCTTCCCTTTTGGTCAATGATGGACAAGCTTTGTGGGGCCTCCCCTCATCCGACCATTGGTCCGTAGCTTTTTTAACATCGTCCGGCGGGAGTCCCTGAACTTGACTAATTATTCTTTCTTCTTTGTTACTTGTCGCATTCATTACTGAGTTTGGCATGTCATCGTAAAAAACTGGGCAAGAAAGCAAACATTTGCCCCCGAAACAAGGTCTCGCAATAGATGAAATATCCACAAGGAAGAAGCTAGCAACTCAGCCTTGATAGGGATCCCCTGACACTAAACTACAACGGTTCAAGTACGGTACCGGATACCGCAACCCTGCGAACTCCTACGGGAGCGCCAGCTGGCGGCCAGTAATATAGCGAGACAGGCGCCATGATTGCTCCCGTACCTGCCTGTGACATGTATGACGGACGTCAATATGGCGCGGGTGACGATCTCAGGGGTACTCCGTATCCTACTACGTACATAACTTATTCTCACTGAACTTATATTTATAATCTCGTCTTACTCGGTGCAGCATGACACGACAGAAATAGATATCATCCGTAAAAAATCGCCGGGAACTTGGAGATGTTAGAAATACTAAAATAGGTCATGGCTATGAAGAGCCGCCAGTGACGTAAAGAAATCCCCCACCCTGACCCTTTTTTTCGCCCCTTTGACGCTAAATGGTTGGGGCCTCAGGACCTCCCCACCCGCCAAGGCCTCACTTACGTGGGCTGTGTTCAACCAGCTTGTTGGGGTCCTCTTTTATTCTCGCCAAGAGGTAGACACTCGTCGGCCATAATCGGTTAAAACATGTTCCACTCAAGATCGGATTCCAAGATCTTTCTATTCGTTTTCTCGGAAGTTTCTTTTCTTTCTTCTGGTGGTAGACTTTTAACTGCATCTCGGACACTTATGGACAGTGGTATTGTCTAGGTACTATCTGGCAACAATCAAGGAGAGGTGTGTTAGCCGAAGTATATCCGAAGCTCGCCGACACTCCCATTTGGACGATATTCGACCCATGGCTTCTAAGAAACACCTTATTTTTATATCCATTGTGTCTCAGAAGTAGAAGGGTAATTCCACTGAATACTTCTATGACCTTAGAATTATTGATAATCCGTCCTTGGGAGCACGGCTGTTTGCAATTCCCGTAATCGCTCTGTCAATGAGATCCAATATGTATACAGTCAAAAGTCGGTACACCAAATTGCCAACACTCATTCACAACATGGTAAAATGGATTCCGAAGGTGTGCTTGTATGTAAGGGAAATTACAAGGCTTGTGGACAGGGATCCAACTTTCTTGATTTACTCCCTTTTTTCTGTTTGTTTATTTTGTGCACGTTTCATTAGAATGACAGAACATGTGACATTCAAGGATCCCTGCAGCGGATGAAAATTACCACAAGGGATGCTTATTTCCTCTTCCCGACATCTGTATGGCCGCAGTTTCTGGTGGCGCTTTTACCTTCAAATAAGGTTATATCTTTAAAAGCCTTTGTGCTTCGGCAACTACGTTGGGAATTTTGTCAAAAGACCCTGTCAACTTCAGGAATCCCATCTTGGCCTCCTGACGTGTTATACTAGCGTTCACTATGAACAACCGAATGATTCAATACGACAAAGGTAGGAACAACACTCGATAGCTCGTATCCCCAAAGTATCGGCTACAATTTACCCCAAATGACGGCGGAAAGGAATGGTCGTCGCTATTCTTCTATTTGCAGCACTTAAGGATGTGAAGCTCAACAGTCGCTGATGGTGCACTATGAAGCACCTGTCTCTCTTCCGAACACGCGCAGCTACCTATCATGTAGCACTACGTACGCTTACCCAAGCTACCAAACCTTTGTTTCAAAGGAGCCGCACATTGGTGAATCAAAGGCAAAATTCCAGCATTACATTCGAGTTTCTCAAACCAGTACACGTACTTCGGGCCCATCGGATGCAAAGGATGTATATCACGTTAGATTAAAGAGAAGAATAATCCAATGATCGACAACAAATGGAATTACATATCTCATTCAGGCCGCTATTATGGACTTCAAGTCAACACTTTTTTCTGGATTTCTTTAATCTTGCAAAAACCATTTGCTTGACAATTGCATGGTAGCAGCACAATCTCCTGGACCATGTACACAAGCAACGACTCCCAGAAATACCTTCTGCTACTGATGATGCTGCGAGCCGCAGTGGCGACAGCTGGGGAGTTAATCACCCATCTATCGAGTACATGGTAGCATACGCAGCGATGACCTTGACGATATTATCACTATCGAAGTGGGTGCCATCGTCCTCGGTGCCGCAGACGTGAACTGCGTGATTGTAGCTGGGCACCTTATCTTTAGCACTATGCGCTTTGATATCTCGACGATAACACCACTGTCGGGGTTGGGACCATAATATAAGGAATCAGGTTGATTAGTTCGACACATGCCTATTCAATACTATACTTTAAAAGGAATAACCACTTTCACCTAGACTTACGATGAGAGATGCCCACAGTCAGGCAAAGGGATTGGTGCAACACTAGATAATAAAAATATGAAGAGCAGGATACGTTTCTATAATTAATCAGATTGAGATAGTAACTTTTTCCTTAAATCAAACATCAACTGATTCTGGAGGATCTTCCAAGTTCCCCATCTACGAGGGTTCTTTTGTCCTCAAGGTTCTGATATGTACATAACATACACGATAGAGTCTTCGGATGAATGGGAAGCTTCTTTCAAAGAGTGCGGGGCAGACCTGGAGCACAAAGTACGGCGGCGCCCTAGGGACAATTGGGAGTCATTACCAACATAAAACATGTATACAAGGCCTTGATGCCAGTCTGGGCGCATCACCTGCACAGCTTACCCTACGCTATAGATAGGCTCTAACCAGTATAAGATCAGGAATGGGAACGAGAGTACCAAATCAAAACCCAGTTCCCTGGGGCTCTCTGATCATCAATGCGAATTTCTGGCTTCCCTCTCCACCACGCTCTGTGTAATCCAGCCGTATCTCCTCGACGATCTTCCACCCGTGCTTCAAATACGCTGGCACTCCTTCCATCGTAGCTTCCAGATATATCCGAGTGTTACTGGCGTCTGCTTTCTCAATACCCCATTTGAGAAACGCACTTCCTATTCCCATTCTTTGGTACTCTGGTAAGACGCATAGTAGTTCCAGGACTAGCAGTAGTTCCAGCAGTCAATATCGTAAAACTTCTCATGTAGAGCAGGCAAAATGGGGTTGACGAACCAATATCAGTTTGCTTGAGATGTCTGTTCCTACTACGCTTTATCATTTCCTCGTAGAACGTGTAGGTCCCCTTGTTCAACTCTGGGGCATACGCCCACGTATTCTGCATTTGCGCTTGCGCATCGATGCTCAGACGTGTGTCCACGGCTCTTTCAAACCCATAAATAGCTGGGATATTCCAGCGGCTGTATGCGATGGTTTCACCGGTTTCTGAGTCGACACCCGCTAGGATATGGCAGTCAGATTTTGCGAAGTACTCCAAGGAAGAGACAGTTTTGAATGTGTGGACTGCCAGTGGATCACATCCCTTGTATGTGCTGCGCATATAGTTGGACGACGGAAAAGAGCGGGTTTCAACGCTCACGAGTGCACCCAGGTCAGATGCATTAGCATACTTGATTTCCAAAGGCAGAGGTGGACCTGGCGCCATTTTCGATTGCAACTGCCGTGAGTGTGAAGGCTCAATTCCAGGGGGACAGTTTGAATTTGCACACTGAATGAGTCATTCATCAATTCCATGACTCACGGAGCGGTGAAACTTAAATTACGGTCAGGGTTCTTTGTTCTTTGTTCTTTGTTCTTTGTACTAGGAGAGGATGGCACAAGCTGATCCAAGTACTGGTCATCCTCCAAGTGCTCACTTGCCTTAATTCCAGGGCTACCTAGCCTAACCCCACTCCGGGCGGCCCGGTCCGTTGTTGTAGCGCTTCGCCATCAGGGCCTCCGTACATACTAGTAGCAAACACCAACACCAACTCGACGATTTCTCTCCACTATCTCTGTAGGATGGAGTGTGACTCACATTTCCTAAATCACCGAGAGTAACTATTCGACTCTACTCAAAGTTCGACAATACAAGAACTTGCCACCTCTGGTTCCTCTTCCCCGGCGGTTTACACGCTTGCACCAGTTGCTATGCTAATCAATGGCGGAATAAAGACCGTACGCCCCTTACCATTTTGACATCTAAAGAAACTCAGCCACAAGAGCCGTTCATGTAAGTGTAGAAACGTATGCTTTGGAATACTAAACAATAGTTCAAGCTGCTCCCTCCCTATCAATTCCTTTGTCTTCCTATATAGAGCATGCCAACTTAGGGCACAACAAGATCAACATCTTGATCAGTACAGTACGATAATGTAAACTACCCTCAAACAGCAACAGTCTTTCCCTGTCTCTGCACACGTCTACTCGCACGCTCACGTGTCTCAACCGCGCTCGAGTAAGTCTCCAAGCGATGGAACTGACCTTAACAGCGGTCTCTCTGCAACCATCGCTAACCCTCCAATGCCAATCGATTAGGCTTGACAATTAAAGAGTTAAAGGCCATAACCCCCTCTTGCCCTCATCTCTCACTCTCGCATACGAGTCCATAGGGCATACAGAGAGCGCTGGTTACTTATCTATCATTCAATAGACGGTTAATTACCTGCTCATTACTTAAATAGTACTGAAAGACTAAAAAGCCTATATCAAACCCCAAACACACATTAACGTGATTTAATTCTATTTATTATACTAAGGAGCGAATCAACTATCTCACACAGTAGCGACAGACAAATAGGAAACATGAGACCATAGTCTACAGGAAACAGAAACAAGTAGACGAGCGCTGAAGCCGGTTCAAGCCAGCATCGACAGAAGTCATTAAAACTGATAAAAAGCACCCGAATACCTATGGCTAGATGGGGCGATTAAGTGGCTGGCAATTCCTCATCTTCGCCACTGCTTTACTCCTCACAGTCCTCAGGAGAGACAGTTGCGGAGACTTCGCACTCGGCGCAGTCGTTGGGGCCGGAAGCGTTGGCTGAGGCGTGGTTGCCGCTGGAACCGCTGGAGGAGCTGGAGCTGCTGCTTGAGGAGCTGCTGGAGGAACTGCTGGAAGAGCTGGAAGAGCTACTGCTGCTGGATGACGAGGAAGAGGACGAAGAGGAGCTTCCGGAGGAGCTTCCGGAGGAGTTACCAGAGTTGTCGCCGCCCTTGCAGGCTTCGCACTCGGTGCCGGAGTTAGGGGGAGTGCCGCCGGAGGGAGGCATGCCACCAGTAGGAGGGGAGCCGCCAGAGGGAGGCATACCGCCTGTGGGAGGAGAGCCGCCAGTAGAAGTGCCAGTCTCTTCACCAGTGGTGATGCCGGTTTCAGTGCCAGAGCTGGGGGGAGTACCGCTGCCAGTAGGGACGTCGCCGGTAGGGGGAGTGCCGCTAGTAGGAGGGGAGCCACCAGAGGGAGGAGAGCCACCAGTCTCAGTGCCAGTCTCCTCGCCGGTTTCCGTACCAGATGTGGGAGGGGTGCCGCTGGGAGTATCGCCAGTGGGGACATCGCCAGTAGGGGGGGTACCGCTAGGAGTGCTGCCAGTGGGAGGGGTGCCGCCAGAAGGAGGGGTGCCGCTAGTAGGAGGGGTGCCGCTAGTAGGAGGAGTGCTGCCAGATGGAGGAGATCCGCCAGTCTCAGTGCCAGTCTCCTCGCCGGTTTCCGTACCAGATGTGGGAGGGGTGCCGCTGGGAGTATCGCCAGTGGGGACATCGCCAGTGGGAGGGGTGCCGCCAGAAGGAGGAGTACCGCTAGTAGGAGGAGTACCGCTAGTAGGAGGAGTGCTGCCAGATGGAGGGGTGCTGCCAGATGGAGGGGATCCACCAGTCTCGGTGCCAGTCTCCTCACCAGTTTCAGTGCCGGAGGTGGGAGGGGTGCCGCTGGGGGTGTCACCAGTCGGGACGTCACCAGTAGGAGGAGTGCCGCTGGTAGGAGGGGTGCTTCCTGAGGGGGGAGTACCACCAGAGGGGGGAGTACCGCCAGAGGGGGGAGTACCGCCAGAGGGGGGAGTACCGCCAGATGGAGGCATACCTCCCTCGCAGTCTTCGCATGACTCAGTGCCCGAGCTGGGGGGAGTGCCGCCAGTGGGAGGAGTACCACCGGAGGGAGGCATACCGCCAGTGGGAGGCATACCGCCAATAGGAGGCATACCACTAGGAGGCATACCACCAGGGGGCATGCTACCGCTGTCATTGCTGCTGCCCCAGGTATTGGTGTTCGAGTTCTCATTGCTGTTCGAGTTCGAGTTGCTGTTGGAGTTCGAATTGCTGTTCGAGTTCGAGTTGCTGTTGGAATTCTCGTTGCTGTTCGAGTTCTCGTCACAATCCTCCTCACTGCTGCCAACGCTGACACCCATAGTGTCGCCGGTTCTTTCACCAGTCGCACATTCCTCACAGGTACTTCCGTGAAGCGATCCGATCCAATTGAGCAGTGGCCCGAAGGTCCGAGCCGTCAATCGACCAGCGTCCGGGTTGGAAGCTTCAAGGACCTTCCCAGGGACCGTCGAGGTACGGTGATAAGTAGAAGGAACAGTCACCGGGACTGCAAGAGCTGTTGCCGTCAAGGCGACAGTAGAATAAGCGAAACGCATAATGAAAAGAGAAAAGGAAAGACAATAAAGATCGTAAGATAGATTTTGTATAGAAAGCGAATGAAAAGAAGAGAGAGATGCTGTCGAAGCTTGCTTGGATGAGGAACTACTTCTGGAGGTCTGTGAGGCTTTATATACCTTTGATCACGCCCCTTTTCAGCGATCAATTGACTTCGACAATGGTATTTGTTCGGGAAGGTCGCATTGCAACAGCTCTATTCGGGATAAACGTGATGGTTAAGATGTAGATCCAAGTTTCAAGCCGAGACAACCTCTTTAGCCTCAAACCTTTAGTAAAACTCAATCGACCGGTGGCGAGCACGGAGCTAAGCTCTGTGCTTCTGGAAGAAGCACATGTCTGTGCATGTGCATCTTTGACAGCTGGGCTGAGTTCCTGTACCATCGAGGATGAGTGAATCCTGTCTCCCTTATCTTGATATGTCTCTCGACAAGCACTGAAATCGCTCTATACAATCCCATAAAGCAGCACAAACCCTGACGAACCATCCCATCCTCTAGCGAAAATCATCGTCAAGTGGACCCCTTTAGTGCCGTGTGCTCAACGGTAAACTCGAACCTATATCCCGTCCGAAACTCTTGGCCTCCCTAGTCCCTGACCCCGAGAGCCCAGACCAGACGGTAGTCTCTAAACCGGGGTAGATCATGTGGTCTTGGTGAACTGTCACCGTGAAATGCTGTTTACTATAATTAGCAGAACTCTCTAACTGCCCTAAGCACTCTTCTGATTCTCGCAGTGGACTTTGCAGTCGTCATGACTAAGAGGATGTAACCTTTTCAATGCGCCAGTGTCAAAGTCAAACTTGAAACTTCGCTCGGATAGCACGGCATTGAGAATCTGTTCTGAGGTTTAGTTCATAATAGTGATTATTAACAATATAATCTGAATTACATATCTGATGGTATCTAGGTCACTTGACCAGATATGCAACAAAACGAGTATTCACAACCCTACAAAACAGTAACATCTAAACTCCCACCCAAAAACAACCTACGCCAAAACCCCATAAAACGATAATAACCCACAACCAAATAAGAGAGAAGAACAAACCCAAAACTCCCTACAATTGAACCCTCGAAACCCCCCCAAAACTCCACCCAATCCCCCATTCCATATATAGATAACCCTGAAACAAAACCCCTCGATCGCGGCTAAGTAAAAAAAACACCCTGAAGACTACCGTTTTACCCACAAAAAAGAACAAAAAAAAGTCCCCGAAAACTGCCAAGAAACCCCATCGTTTCACGCTGGCCTTATCAACAGACACTTAGACCCAAATCGGGATATTATCATGCATATTATGTACCTCTGCGACGGGATCGGCAAACAGTGGGGATCTGGTGTTTGAGGAAAGTTTATTTTACATATTTTTTGGCAATTGGGTGGTATTTTGGCTAGTTTTGGGTGGAATACGGTTTCAGTCGTTGGTGGACCTTCGTAGAACTGTTGTCGATCTGCCGGGGGTGATCTTGGGTTTTTGGTCAACGTTATGGGTTTTCTAGTATGGAATGCGTACTTGTAGGTGAGGGTTCTTCTATTCTTTTGATTTTTGGAAGTGAGTGTCTACATGTGTTAACTTAGTAGAGTGAGAGTACTTAAGATGATACTACATTTAGAAAAATCTAGACCAGCCCTACATCACTAGCTCCTCAGGCTGTAAAACCTCACCATCAACGATCGGCACATCATGTCTTCTTATACGGAAGCTCCTGCGCCGGATCAACCATCCCTGTCTCAGCATAGTACACCTCCCAATGCTCAATCAACCTCTGTAAAATCTCTGGCTCCGAGTCCGCCCGATCAACCACCTCCCCAGGATCCTCATCCAGGTTATACAACTCCCACCGATCCTTCCCCCACGGCGCAGCCATATAGAGCGCTTTCCACGGACCCTGTCGAATAGCTCGTCTCCCAAACAACTCCCATCCCGTAATATAGCCCGCCTCGTCTTCATGAAACTCCGCCGTCCGGCCCGCAAGATGCGGCACCCACGACGAACCACGCACGGGAACAACCTCCCTCCCCCTAAACTGTTCCCCGGGAAGAGACACACCCGCTAGCTCCAAAACCGTCGGGAAAACATCCATGACCGTTGCAAACGAGTCAGTCTGCCCATTACTGACTCCCAGCGGCGGAAATCGCACCACACACGGACACCGGATGCCACCCTCCGTGATCCAGGTTTTGAATCCGCGCGAAGGAGCCATTGCGGCACTAGCCCACGCGGGACCATACCAGACAAACGAGTCCGGGTTGCCTATATTCTCGAGCGAGTTGTCGTAGTACTTGTCAATGATGGTCTTCATGTTGCCCGAGGGTCCCATGACGGGTAGGGCTTCGAGCATTGCGCCCTCGGCGCCGTTGTCGGACATGAACAGGATGAAGGTGTTGTCTAGTTCGTCGGTTGATTGGAGGTGGTCGATGACTCTTTGAATGTTCTGGTCGATTAGGTCGACCATGGCGGCGAAGACCTCCATTTTGCGGGCTGACTCGGCGCGTTCCTCGTCGCTCAGCTTGTCCCAGGCCCAGTCGTCGCTTTCGAGGGTTATGGGCGCGGCATTGACGTCTTTGGGTACGCGGCCTAGTTGGATGAGGCGTTCTAGACGCTTTTGGCGGAGGACTTCGGGGCCCTCGTTGTAGAGGTCTTTGTACTTGTTGATTAGCTCGCGCGGGGCTTGGAGAGGCCAGTGGGGTGCTGTGAAGGGCAAGTATGCGAAGAATGGCCGGTCGTCATCTTTCTCCCTGGAAGTCAAGTATTGAAGCAATTGGTCGGTGAACGTTGTAGTCGAGTAGAAGTCCGTAGGGAGCTCGGCGGTTCGGTCCAGGAATCTGTCTCCTTCCATCCAGAACGCGGATGATTTCAATGGCGCCAGGAAGCCATCTCCAGCATGTTCCAGTTGAGGCTCGTAGTTAAAGTGGTTTCCGCATCCAGCGAGGTACGAGAAGTTCTTCTCAAACCCGCGAGAACAGGGAGCGATTTCTTTCTTCAGTCCTAAATGCCTTCTCAGCGGATTAGTTTGGTATATACCATTGGTGAATTGACTGGAGTATACGTACCATTTCCCCGACATTGTTGTAAAATAACCAGCATCCTGCAGCACTTCGGACAAGGCGGCTACTTTCCAATTGAGGTATCCCTCATACCCTGGCTTGCCTTGGTACTGTTTGGCATTTCTCATATATTCAGCCATCTGGCCCAGCCCGGCAATGTGATTGTCGGTGCCGGAGAACAGCATAGAGCGAGTAGGTGAACAGGCTGACGCGGTGTGGAAATTGGTCAGGCATGTTCCTGTACGTGCCAGAAAATCAAGTGCTGGAGTTTCAATCTCCGATCCAAACGGCTTGGTGTCACTGTATCCGAGATCATCGGCGACAATGATGAGGAAATTAGGGCGGCGAGCTGAGCCCATATTGTATTTATAATCGGGGTACAAGGGTGGGCACAATTGGTATGACTACTAAAGATGCCAATTAGTAGGAAGAACAAGTACTTACAGCCTTCATGAGGTCGCCCGGTTATATATTTATCATAGGACCGGAGCTCTCCGACACAGATATCGAGGGTACGTAAGACGTCTCCCCGCTGTCGGCGATTGCGCCATCGCTCCTTAAATTATTTACACAGGAAATAACATCCGGTGGGGTGTTCAATCAACGAGAAAGAAGAGGGAGAGCCCGGTGGGATAAGTGAGATCTCAAATGCACTGGAACGAATAATTCCATTTCTATTCATCTAGTTATGGGGATAGAAGTACTCCGCAACTCTCTCCAACATCACACTTCTGCCGACAGGAACGAGACAAAAGCATCATTATATACGCCACGAATGCAGGAACCCTTCCCATGGATCTCAGGATCAATGAACAAAACCGGGTATAATTCATCCAAACGCCCAACCGCAATGCATCCAACTCCAGCCTTCTAAACATCAAACTACAGTCATTGTCTAGCGTTGGTTCTCAACGTTCTCGACCCACGACGACGACCCGCAGCAGGTTCAGGCGTATCACTAGCCTCCACCTCGGGACTTAACATAGGTTGTCGTCTGCTTCGACCACCTCGGGCGCGGCTCATCGCTTGGCGCAGAAGTCCATCGGCCTCATCGTCCAATTCCATTTCCACCTTGTCCTCCAGTGTCTCAGAGCCGCCTCTCAAGTTGTGAGAATCGACCTGGGCAACCTCATCTGTCCACTCCTCAGAATACGGCTCTTCTGGAATAGCACGTCGCCTGGCAACTTTGCCCTTTCCTTTGTCACGCGACGACCGGTTGGAACCTCGGCTGCCGCTTCCTGCTCGTGAGACTTCTTCGGAAATCATCGGCTCAGCCTCGTTGCCCTCGAGTGCCCAGATCTCCAGGGCTCGAGAGAGTAGTGTTCCCGCAACACCGGCACCAGCAGCAGCGTCTCCACCTCCACTAGCCCCCAAGACACGAACCGCCTCATGGAGAGCGGTGACAGCCTCCACCGTCCGGTTTAGTTCGAGTAGAACAAGGCCGCGAGCTGTGTGGAGTGAGCCAATCAAGCCGCGGTCCTCGTAGCCTCCAACACCGGACGACGCCGCACCAGAAGCATTGCCTCCACTTCCTCCTAAGAATGGGGTATACCCGAAGCTAGCACCCGCAGCACCGATACGAAGACATTCATCAAACTCAACTAGTGCCTCTGTAAAGCGTCCAATGCGACGCAGAGCATGGCCCAAGTTCGCCCGTGTGGCTACCCATGCTCCTGGTTCACAGTTGAGAGAGGAGGCCAGGCTGAGAGCTTGGCGGAATAATTTTACGGCTGGTTCAAGATGATTTTGATGGTAGAGTACAACACCCAACTCATTGAGTACCAACGGATCGCCGCCCAGGGAGGACGCTCCAGTGGATGGGGTAGGAGGGAGAGCGGGAACCGAGCCAGACGTTGCGCCCGTCGACATTGCATAGGCTGCGGACAAGTATTCATGGGCGAGCGACATGTTATTCAAGGCTAAATGCTGCATTCCAAGGAACAGTTGCGGCAAATGACTTCCCTGGAAGAGTCGGGCCGCCGTACTATAAGCCGCGATAGCTTGATCATGCTCTCCTTCAGCAGCGAAGGTGTGAGCAAAGCCAATCCATGCTGGCGCTGAATGAGGATCTAGCAGAGATGCCTTCGAGAAAAATCGTCGGGCTTCCGCTACTTTAGAAACAGATAGATAGTAGACACCAATGGCTAGGTAGGTATAAGACTCTTCTGGAGCATGGTCCGCCAACGTGTGAGAGAGAAGGAATAGCGCATTGGTGGCGCCAGTTTCATATAAGCACGCCAGATGTAAGGGATACACGGCAGGCGCATGGCCCAGATGGTTCTGGGCTGGGATGGAGGCAGTCGTCGCTGTTAGCGCCGTGGATGACTGGGAGGTCGACAAAATCGACGAAGTCAGCTCTAGCGCTTCTGCGAAGCGGCATTGGGTATACAGGGCCTCTGCGCGTGAAAGCAGTATATCCGGATTCTCGGAGAGGTTGTAGTGCGTGGACAGGGTTTCGGTTGCGTCGGAAAGAATTGCAGGGGACGAGTATTTTGATAGTCGGGTGGTATAGAGCATCTTCGTGAAGTGAGCGGCTTCCTGAGACACGGACGGGTCCGGACTGGAGATAGAGTCAAAATCAAGTGATTCCAGAAATTCGAGCTCCTCCGCAGGTGACATTAGCGAGTTCTTCATCAATTGATCGAACGCCTCGAAGCATTGGACATCAATGCGCACAGCATCCTTGTAGCAATCACGGGCGCGATCAAACGCATTCTGTTTGGCAAAGCAAAGCCCTCTCAAATAGCACATTGCGGCCTCAAAACGAATGTTACTTGCATCCTCCCGCTCTCGCTCTTCGCCGCGATCAATCCGCGAAGCTGTGGTTTTCCCGTTGCGTAAAGTAACATGGCTTTGGCTATTTAGATGCTGCAGCTTGCGACGGCTGTTACTGTTATTGTTGCTGCGAATCAGGTGCGTCGGGTTGTGGTCGCCGAGTATTGATAGAGCTTGTTCAAACTGGTTTTGCTTTATATAACAATGCGCGGCCAAGTAGCGACAGGCGGTACTTCTGGATATCAAATCCTTCCGTGATAGGAGAGCCAAAGCTCGGGTGAAGTTGTTATTCGAGAAATGTACTTGAGCCAACCAAAAGGCATCCGAGTCGCTGTCTGATCGAGTAAAGTACGTTAGTCTTTATTGATTGCAGCGCGAGGGCACAGGATCTACCGACTAGTTAACGCGAGCACTTTATCACCGATGTAGACTGCCGCATCATGCTGGCCACGGTTCAACGCATCCTGCCGCCAGGAGCGAAGAAATTTCTCCATGGCACTAGTTGTTATGCGCTATCGAGTAAGGGCGAAAAGGATTAGGGAAGATCGGAGTTGTTGCAGTGAGGCATGGGGTCCAGAGGGGCGATAAAGATTAGGCGCATTCGTTGGTTCCTAGTTCCAGGTACAACCGCCAAACTTTTCCCCGATAGTTCTCGGAAACAAGCGTCCAACAAAGCGACGACTATGACTTATCCACAGAAACAGCTGGCCCGGTGTACGTTCAACGCAGGAGGGAAGGAGAGAATCCAGACTGGAATCTATGGATGCGATCCGCGGAATTGCATGTTTGACTGTTTTGTTTGCTTGTTTTATGCGTCCCAAAATGGCGCGTCACTGGGTCTGTGCGCTTACCTTATCGGGTAATTGGGTATCAACCTCATCTTTCTCGCATAGAACGCATTGAGGCAATCAAATTCGGCGATTGCCTGAATTTGCTACCCGCTCAAGGGTGGCTCGCAATCAGATAAGAATAATCTGTCTTCCCAACTTTATCTTACAGTCACGAACGAGGAAACCATGCCTATAAAGTTGATAGATCGAAACCCTCTAGACCCATAGAAGCATCTGTGCAAGGGCTCTGGGAGAGGCAATCAGTACTCAGATAGCGGGACTGCGCGCATGTATCTCAAACTCATCTTTCTAACTGAAACCACGCTAGGACTGCGAACGGAGTCAATCGCAAGATGGAAGCATAATCGCAACCCACGAACTTGAGAACGAAGTTAGCTTGCAAATGCCAGACTACCGGAGACTACTTTGTTTAGGACATCATCATTATATTCATAATCTCTACTGGATATGACTCCTCCCATGTAAGGCTGTTAGCCAAGACGCTCTTTTCAGGTCCGTCTCCCGTACTTTAATCTGGATAACTACATCCATAGTTCCATACGTCGAATAATACGGTTGAAAAGAATGACCCAGGGTGAGAAACAGCTGGAAGTAACATAGCTAATACCCATCATATTTAGTAGACTCTCTAGTCTTCGATTACAGTTCGGTGTTTTGGGTCACGAATGTGAGCTCTAACGTGATGGATAGCCAGGGCTAAGTTTACATTTATATAATCCCGGAAGTATGTAATAGTATAGCCATGTGCCAGCTGGCTTAGACCTATCAATACACACTAATGAGGAATATAAACAAGACGAATGTATAGTGAGAAGTCGAAATACCGACATTGAGTAAACCTATACCCATGGATGCATAACGCTCATGCTTGTGAAAAGAAAATTATGCCTGGCAGAATAATTTGAACACTCCATCAGTTGACACTTTGCATAGTGTATCTTTCGACAAAACGAGTATATAAGATGAGTATCCCTGCAAAAACGATTATTTTCTCCTCAAACAAGTCGCCGCGATTGAAATGCTGTATAGCCATTAGCTTTAGCTCTTTTCAATCTGAAAAGAGCCTTTTGGTCGCGATATAAAAATTGCAGTATGCAAGTAAAGAATCTCCTTCGCTCGGTCGAAGGCCCACCGGGACATGCTAGTGACCGCCTTCCTATGAAGCCAATTATTTAGATTAAGTAGGCGGTAAGCACCACAACAAGCAAACTCTTTACCGAAACAGGAATAGTCTGACAAATCATCTGAACTAGCGCCTCCCACGTGACAAATATCAAGCTATCATCTTTCTGATATCCATAGCAACATCACCATCATCCAGATATTGTCCCCTCTCAAGCGAAAACACGCTCCTACAGCGACTAAAAACCAATACAACCTCCATACAGCACTTAAACCCTAGAAATTCAAATAAAACACCGCCAATATGTCTGAGAGAAAGGTCCTTTCGAAGGTGAGTTCATCAACCCTTCAGAAACGAATCCCTATAATCCTTGTGGTATAACTAACTTATTCCAGTACTATCCACCAGACTTCGATCCGAGCACAATCACCCGTACGAAAAACAAACAGACAGGCCCCAAGGTGATCACGGTTCGACTTATGGCCCCGTTTTCGGTATGTTTTAACCTAACCTCCTTTCGCTTTGGTCGTCAAATTTACAGCCAACTGATATTTATAGATGAAATGCACTCAATGTGGAGAATTCATTTATAAGGGTAGAAAATTCAACGCGCGCAAAGAAACGACAGAAGAGAAATATTTCTCTATCCCCATTTATCGCTTCTATATTCGGTGCACGAGATGTAGTGGCGAGATTACATTCAAGACGGACCCGAAGAATATGGATTACACGGCGGAGAAGGGCGCGAAGCGGAATTTCGAGCCATGGCGGGATCCGAAGAACGAGACGTATAACGAGACAGAGGAGCAGTTGCTGGATCGGCTAGAGAAGGAGGAGAACGAGGAGCACGAGCGCGCGGAGAGGGATAAGATGGCTGAGCTGGAGGAGAAGATGTTGGACTCGAAGAGGGAGATGGCGATTGCGGATGCGCTGGATGAGATTCGGACGAGGAATGCTAGGATAGAGAGGAATGAGGCGCTGGGAGATGAGACGGCGCTTGCGCATGTACGGGAAGAAGTCGACGAAGATAAGCTGAAAGCTGAGAAGGAGATCGAGGAGGCTGCGCGGAGGGCATTCACCACGGAAACCGGAGAGAAGGTGAAGAGGCTTGTTGAGGAGGATTCTTCAAATGGCGCTACGCCAGACCCTAAGCCGAGCGACGCGCCACCTTCATTCGCAAGGGTCAAGAAGGCGAAGAAGCCATTGCCGAATAGTTTGGGCATTAAGAAGAAGGCAAAGCCATCGCTAGTGTAAAACATGTGCTCGTCGAAATTCTTACATTGCTATTCTATAGGCTTGGCGTTCAATCGGGATTGTATGGGATACAGTTGCTTACGAGCATTACGACGAAGGATATGACTTGACTGCTGAATTATTTCAATTCTTATAAATACTAAATATGACAAGGACAATCAAGAACGTATAGCGATTAAGAGACAGGTCATAAGCATATCCATCAAAGATATTTCCCAGAGCGCCACGCTGAAATAGTAAAGTAGTACCACAGTAAAACGGAACTAGCACATCAGAACCGTAGGCAATCCTCCACAATCCGCCGAGTAAATGAAAACGCCAAGCAAACACGAGAAAATAATACACCACAGAAGCAGAAAACACAAAGCCCGCGACTAGAGGTACGGCATCCACAAAGCATCGCACGTGGCTAGATGCTGAGGGTTGACAGCCTTGGAGATCAGGTCGATAGTAGTTTGGTTGGCTGGCAGATTGCCCTCCGGAGGACTGGCAAGGCTGACAGCCCGGTTGACGATGATATCGCTGTTGTTATATACCAAATCACGAAGCTGGGGAACTGGTAGAACGCCCCGATGCTGTGCTGTAGCCCAGAACATCATTTCGTCTCGGACGAAAATGCTTAGTTGCTGCTCAAGCTCATGACGTGGCTCCGTAAGGCATCGGGCAATTGCCATCAGTGCGCAAGCAAATAGACCTTCAGTGGCGATGGGTCCCATCAACGTCTGAATATTAGGTGTCAAACGGAAAGGCACCTGTTCCGGGTTGTAGAAGAAGGCCTTAGTAGGGTTGATGGCTGGGATCAGCTCAGAGCTCCAAATGTCACCAGTCGTCCTGGAAATCATGATCTTGTTGGGATACCGGTTGCCCATATGCATCACGTAGGTCATGAAGGCGATGGCCGCATATTGGTATGCGAATTGACGGCGGAAGAGCCAGAAGTCAGAGAAGTTGGGGTACGTCTTCTGGAAGTAGTCCAGCACAATGTTGCTGGGGACCCACTTCTCCTGGATCGCAGTGAGGATCTCAGTTCGAAGTACCTGCTGTTGATCAGGTGTCCGCTGGGGGATATTAGTCATGTTCAAGTATGTCGGTGCGGTAGTTTCACTTACACTTTGCTTCGTCTCTGCTAATGATCTCATCTTTTCCATCGTGAACAGTACAGGATCATCCTTGTTGATTCCAACCCGTCGGCAGTAGTCTTCATAGATGCCCTGCATGGAAATGTACGAGGGATCGTCACGGACCAAACGAATATGGGGTGCCAACGGAACCATGAGCGGAAGATGGAAATAGAGATTGCGCCGTCTGCTCTCCTTGCGTTTGCCTAAAAGGCCGTTGAAAATACGGAACAACTGTAGAATGCGCTCCTCGCGTCTACAGTGCCGAGCTGCTGGATGCTGGACTGCGAAAGGATGTATACTACCATCATGGCCACGGATCTTCAAGCGTCTGTGACAAACACCAATGCCGCGTACTAGATCAATATCAGGCAGGAACCGATCAATGCGGACAAAGTCCTGGTTCTTGTCTTTATGCAGCAAATATTGACCGGGCACTTCAACCTCGTCGAATTTGAGGAATCTGAACTCGCTGAGATGCGGAGAGTAGGTCTCGAGGAACTGGGACTGAGGTCGGCGATCAAGCTTCTCTTCGAACTTGTCACGCCAACGCCGCAACTTCTGAATATACTCATACATCGTAGGCTTCTTGACAACGAAGTCGGCCTCGAAGGATTTGCGGATATGGGCCGGGAGGATGGTTTCGGCGAAGCGCGTGATGTTTGCTTCCGTAGGAGCAGGGAGCTTGAAGTCCTGTGCATACGAGCCAGGCATGCGGCCAACATACGCCAGTCCATCGTTCAAAAGTGCGACAATGAGACGATAGGCATCTTCGTCAGGCGGACATTTGAAGTTCTTGTGGATTTGGTCGACCATCGTCTCCATAGACAGCGCAAGCAATGGGAAAGCTGTTTTGAGACCAGACATGATCTCATCAGAGTATTCCCAAGGCTTCTTGAGAGGTTCCTTCTCAGGCTCTGTACCGGCGCTCTGGTTTGGCTGTGATGCTCCATTCTGCCCAGGTACCTGGAGATTCTGCTGCTGACCACCTTGAGCTTGGTTCTGAGTTTGACCTTGACCCTGGTTCTGACCCTGAGCAGGAGACTGCTGAGCTTGGCCGTTGACTTGAGGGCTCTGGCCTTGAGCCATTCCCTGCTGAATCTGGTTCTGAGCTTGGTGTTGGTTAGGCAGATTAGCCTGACCTTGCACGGGAGTGGATGTATTGGCATTCGGAGGCTGAGCATTCTGCGCAGGTGAGCTGCCCACAGCTGATGGAGAAGGCTTGGGCTGCGGTGAAGCTTGGGCCTGGGCTTGAGCCTGCTGCTGTCTGGCACGATTCAGCTTCTCCTGCTTTTGATCATGCTGCTTCTTGATATTGAGCATATCTTCCCTATTCGTACGCAGTAAGAAGAAGAGAGCCTGCGGGTACAGTTTTGCGATTTTCACCAGAAGAGCTTTGCAAAGGCGTGCTTCCCGATGCGAGAGACTAGTAAGAAGCTGTGGTATGAAGGTGATCCAATACCAGACAGGAGTGTCGCCCTTGAAGTTTTCAAAGGCAGCCGCGACACGACCTTCTTCGTTGTCCAAGCTAAGAAGCCAAAGGATACGACTGAGCAACTTCCTAGCTTTGGAGTTCTTGTAAAGCCCTGCAGCTTCTAGGTAGCAGCTTACAGCATTGCTGGCTAGCTCATAATCCGATGGTTCGGACTTCTTGAATCGCTGGTCACTGTATTGTCCCCACTCGGACCAAGCCTTCGCAAGCCTCAAGTCATAATAGAGGGCGACACCAAACGCATCATTTGCTTCACTAACGTGGCTCAATTTAGCCAAGAACATACCCTTCAAGGTGTAGAACTCTGCCTTCTGCTGTGCACCGAAATAATTAAGATTCGTATTGTTAATCACATCTAGTCCGCTGTTCAGCTCCTTGGGGTTTTGGTAATGACATTTGGCTTGTTCACGCAGTTTCAAGAAAGCCTCTTGAATCTCAATGTTCGGAAGCGTATAGATTCGGCTAAGTTGATTGATACACACCTCAGGCATTTGATGTTTACGTGCAACATGGGCGAAGCGGTTAATGATCCATGCAGTCTCGTGATATCCGCGGTAAGCATAGGAATTGCTGGCCACATTGTTGGTCTGTGGTGGCAGCAAGCTGAGATACGTTGCATTGATCAATTGGAATATATGCTGACGCCACGTAACCAAATCTTGCCACGCGTTAATGTCATCCCAGAGGTTAGGAAGGCGGTCACGCCAAGTTCCCAGTAACAGTTTCAACTCGGCTGATTTCGTATCCAGGTTTCGCTCATTGGTTTGCGAGAGACTGGCGCAGATATGGCTTGCATCATGAAGCTCAACCAAGAGCTGGAAGTGCTGCAGAATAGGGATGTGAGCATTTGTAATCCTCTTCGGCAACTGAAGCCACTTGCGGATGGACAGCTGAATGGACTCGTCACAAACACCATTGAACTCCTGAATGTTCTCCTTCTTGATGTGATATTGAAGGAGTGCCATGAATGCCTGGAAAAATGTACGTCTCGGCGTCGGCGCATCAGAAACGGACTTGATAAGAGATTCGAGCTGTTCTCGATTGCCCTCGCTCTGCCAGTTCTCAATATTGCGCCAGGCAGCTTCAAGAAGAAGATCGTTCAGGTTCTCATGTTTGGCAAAGTCGCTAAGAATCTCCCATTGCTGCAGCTTTTGCGCGCAAATCAACCAATGATCCTCCCAGAGGTAGTATTCGCCTTGAGAGAACGGCATTGCTCCAGAGCGAGCTTTGATCTGGGCATTCTCGTACAACTGCTGGGCCTTATCCCACATTCCCTGTTGTTCATAGGAAAGAGCAGCGTTGGTCTCGACAAATTTGCAACGACGGCGCCAGGTACCGTAGAAGAAATCGTCTTCCTGTAGGCCTGCATAGACTTCAACAAGGGCATCCAGGTTGCTCTCACGAACAGTCGGTGTGTCAATTATGGGATTAATGGCCGTTTCTTCCAAGTATCCCGCAGCTGTATACCAAGCATCGTAGGTCCGGCTAAGGTACTTCATCACATGTGGGGGAATCTTGAACCGTGGCTTAGCTCGAACCGCACCCTCTAACAGCGCTTGTACGACGTTTGGTCTCTTATCCAACTGCCTCTGGTGATACTCGCGCGTGATAAGAGTAATCATACCCTTTTCCAAATCAATGCGATCTTCCCTGGACAAGGTGGACCAGAAGATTGTGAAGAGATTAGTCCAGAGTGTGTAGGCAACATTTGGATCAGTGTGTTGCAGTTGGCAGAGTGGTTCCATCAAATCCCGGGCTCTAACGTCACCGATCTCCGCCACGAAACGCTTCCGCTCAGATACAAACGCCTCTAATTGAATGTCGACCATGATATCAGCTTTCCTCGAATCCTTGTCGGCATTTCCAAATAGGAATGATAGAGGGTAGACAGTATAGTCATCAGAATGCAGCTTAGCGGGAGCATTCATATCCACACAGCCCAGGACCAGATGGGATGCCTGTGAAAGCCAAAATGAGTCCGCGAGGGTATCCCAGTTCTGGCAAGTCAGCACATAACTGAGTCGGGAACTAGCCAAACGGGTCAAACTTCGATCGAAGATGGTCATGAAGCGGTTGCGCATTTCAACATCCTGTGCTCTAGTACCAATCAAGAATGCATGCTCCAAGCGAACGGTCAATTCAGTCCGCGTGATCTTAGAATCCTCGTAGATCCTGATGACAAGGTCAAGGAATTTCTTGAGCATGGTTTGGTCCTGTCGCGACTCGAAAAGCAGCATCTTGTGCAAAACCGCAGTCTTCTCCTTCAGTGTAGGCCAGGATTCATTGGAGTGGAAGATCCAGGTCTCAACCATACCAAGCACCTTGCTGCAGAGTTTTATGTTTTGCGATCGCTCCACAAGCTGGGCCAAAACGCTTAAGAACGGACGCCTCTGCTCCCCTAAGTGGGACATGCGCACGGATATCAACTCGATAGTCTTGAAGATTAAGTCCACTCCAATTTCAAACTCTTGCTGGTCCGGAACTCCTTCCCCAGGTTTAGTGCCTGGAATGACCTGGTTCT
This sequence comes from Aspergillus sergii, assembly GCA_009193525.1. Lineage (NCBI taxonomy): Eukaryota > Fungi > Ascomycota > Eurotiomycetes > Eurotiales > Aspergillaceae > Aspergillus > Aspergillus sergii. Next base: position 91,117 of record ML741766.1, read on the forward strand.
GGTTGTTCACCGAAGCCGCGACATGCTCCTTCGCCAGTTTTTGAGAGAAGACCTTCATGACCTGGGGGATGTGGGTATCCATCTCTGCGGGCTTATTCTTAGACAAGGTCCAAAGGACGTTTAGGCTAGAGATATAGTTGTTTGCCGAAAGTGTTTCTGTTGCAATAGCCGACAAATACGTGACAAACTCAGAAGGTGAGTGCTCGACATCCATGGCATCCTCTTCTTCCGGCTGGTCATCGGGCAGAGCGTCGAGAACGCGCCTGACAGGAGGCAGTAGCTTGGGGGAGATATCCACTTCATCCTCTACGCCGTGGAGACAATCTTGGATCTCGGGGTTATCAGAACGCAGAGGCTTCTCGAAAAGTTTCTGGATCAATGGCAGACGACCTGTGATCCAGTCGTCTGGCTTAGCTGCCAGAAGGATTCGAACAACTTGCAAAGCATTAACCATACTCGTGATGTGTTTTTCGTCTGGTTTGTCAGCTTTCTCCCCTGCAAGAATGGGCTCTGTGACCTTCTGATAAAGTTCGATATCTAGGTCGTCCCAGTACTCTGGAGACAGAAGGTTTCTCAGCAAGTGAACAGCCTTCTTGACCATGTCTCCTGTAAGCACAGGCTGCTGTGTTTTTGAAGAAGGAAGGTCGCGAATACGAGAAGCCGGAACAGGGAATCGCTCAGGGATAGTTGTAATGAAGGTAATAAGGTACTTCGTCAATGCAGCACGGAGATCAGGAGGGACCATATATTCAGACCGCTCACGAGCATTGGGAGGAGCAAGAGATGGAGACGACGATGTGCCCTGAGTCTCCTCAAGTTTACGTTTCTTTGTGTTGGGAGACTCGATTATGCCGTTTGGCATAGCAGGATGGCTCTTGACACGCTTCTCTTCCCAGTGCCATATGAGGTTGATGAGGTTAAGTGCGAGCTTCTTGCTCTCATTGGACGAGTTCGGAGGGGAAGCTATTTTGATTAATGAGGGCACAATAAGAGGCACGAAATGCTCTCGTGATTCATAGAAAAGATCAGGCTGTCGCACGAGGAAGTGGAAGATGCTCATAACTTGTTGCAGGTTTGCAGTTTCTTCAGCTAGGATGCGCCTTGGCCACTTGGCCCAGAGTGGATAGCGCGCATCTGGCGCTTGAGCGCTGCTACTCGCTGTCATGATTCGAGTAGGTAAGACAGGGGCCAGAACATCAAGGGCTTGGGTGACAAGGGCCTTGCCCTCATTCTGGTGTGCTCTCAAAAGGGCAACATAAACCTGGACCACGATCTTGAAGGGCGTCTCATAGTGGGCTATGAAGTAGCTGATTAGAACATAGGCTCCATATTTGTTAATGATGTCCTCAAGCCGGATATAGTTCCAGGCGAACTTGATGATATCCTTGCGAGAATCTTGCACAGTCTGATGGTGATATTTGATCAGCATTGCTGATAGCTGAAGAAGCTCCATGCGAGAATGGTCAACACCTGACTGGCTGGACTCTTCACTCAGATCCGCCAACTGAGGCTTCCACAGGCGACTTTGGATGAATTCAGTCATGCTCTTGTCCATGAGCTTGGGGCTATTAGGGGGGTGGTTCCACGTTGTCTGAACATCCATTGCAAATATGGGGTTGACTAAGTTACGGAACGCATAAGTCTTCATCTTCTGGGAGCATGTGCGTTGGCCGTAAAGATCGAGACAGCGCATAATGACAGAGCGACGGTAGTCAATCGACTCATTGGTGATGATATGGCGATAGATGAACTTTGGGAATGCCAAGGTGCGTTTTAATTCATCCGCAGACAAGCCATCCATAACTTCGAAAAGGAAATCCAAATCTTGTGTTGACTCCGCCAGGTAGATCGTGAAGATGTCCATCAGTTGATCCTCAGCCTGCTCAACTCTCAGTCTCTCAGTCGCTGGTAACTTGTCGTTGCGCAGTTTCTTCTCAAGTTCGCGTCCAGAGCTCAGTAGCTTAGCCCTCAAATCAGCATGGGATACAAGCCAGCGTTTTGTCGATTGATATGAGCATATGGAATGAGTAACGTAGATACCATTTATCGCAGCAGTGTTCTTGCCATCCGCCGATTCCTGCCCGAAGAAAGCAGATGTGAAACCCTCGGTGTCGGCAACAACTGCTGAACGCAATGCCTCACTTTCTGGGTCGGCAAGAACCTGGCCAAAGAATCGCCCAAACCGCTCCTCCTTGAAGCGCGCCTGGAAAAAAGCTAAGCTCTCCTTCGGATAGCGATTGAGGTACTTGACAAGAGGCTTGCGGAAGGGACTGTTGGAAGTCCGACGGAGCTTTTCTTCGAGATCCAACACCTTGTTCACAAGGTGTTCCATGAAGGATGTTGCAGCTGGCGGGAGGAGATGGAAGATATTAAAGATTGCAGCAACAACTTTCATGGGTGGGCTTTGCTCAACAAGACTGAAGGAAACCTTTTGCAAAATTGCATCGTCGGCAATAACCTTCATATGATCCAAGAGACGAGCACCGATCTCAACTTTGAAGTAGTTGGTCAGCAAGGTCAACAGCCGGGCAAGCCCGTCAAGACCAGCGACGCTCAAGCGTTTGGGATCTTGAAGGTTCATCAGAATGGGACGAAGACCATTCTGCAGCAGATCCTTTGGAAGCTTGTTTGTCTGCGTAAGGACATCGCGCAGGCCGGCGTTTGCTGCCTCGATAACGTCAGGAGACCGGGAGTAGAGAGACTTGAAGAAGACAGAAATGATGCGAGCACGGCTGGTGTTCTGGGGCGTGTTGGCAAACTCCGGGAAGCTCATTGCCATCGATAACAGACGGAGACAAGCCACGCGCAGATTTACAATCATCTCAGCATTCTTGAACTCATTTGGCTTGGATGCCAAAGACTCGTCGTCAGCATCTGCCAAGGCGAGGGACTCCAGCATGAGTCGGTTTAATGGATCGTTGAACGTCACGATGTTATTGTGAAGGCTCAAGCAGAAAGTGATAGCATCAATAAAGCCTATCTGCGTGGGGAAAGGGAGTGCCCGCAACGGTTTGTTGAAGATAGACTGCAAGAGACGATCCTTCACAGGGAAAATGAGCTCATGGACTTGGCTCCCTAGCACCTCAGCAATGGTTGAGAAACTGCGACGAGAAGCTTCCCGAACGTATTTGTTCATATGTGAGAGCTCATAGACAAAAAACCCGCACAAAGAATAGAGACGGCTCTTTTCATTCTTCAAGTCATCCTTGGAAACATTCTTGCAGCACCTTCGAAGGATCAAGTCCAGGGTATCTTGCGCCCTTATTCTTGTACTAGCAGGCAGGTCAGCCGGCGTGTCCTTGATGACATACATCAACGCCCGGACAAATTCAGCTTGTTTGTCGAAGAGCCAAGAGTCGCCCAGATCCAAGTCCGTCGCAAAGAGGTGAATACCAAGACTCCCTCCCGCTTTGGTGAACCACTCTTCACTATGACAGCTGTGGCAGAAAACACGACCAAGATGCTGGAAGAATGGCAGCTTTGAAATGCGCTCCTGGGTACCAAAGATGACGCCGGCTGCATCTTTCATGACCTGCATCGCTGCCTGCGCACCTTCACGGACAAGGGCATTGTCAGATGATAGGCTCTCGACGATAGCCTCCGCGAGGACTCGCGAGTCAAGGTACACCGATCCTTCGCCACTGGCAACATCGAACGGCTTCCTGTTGTGTCTTACTTGAGCAAGGGCCCGTCCAACTTCAACGACTGCGAAATGTTTGCAAACATCAGCTACAAAACTATTTGCAGTTTGTTTTAGATCAGGTACAGTGGTGGCGAAAACGCAAGCCTTTAGAAGCTTTTTCAGTGAGACCTCCTGCGACAACTTCTTCGGAATAGAGCTTGATCGCTCCGATTTATCCAAGATATCGGCCATGCCAGTAGTCTTATTATCGAAAAGATCATTAGCGTGAAGCCGAAGGAGCGATGCCAAATCCTCTGGAAGGGTTTCAGGTCCGATAAAGAGTTTCAGTTGAGACGAGATCATGCGGAATGCCTGCTGTTTGTAGTACGCATCAGACGCCTTTGCGGCAGGCGTCTTCGGTGTCTCCATTAATTTTGCAATTGCCAAATCAATACCGATACCAATGGGGAAAGGACGCTTCTCACTAGGCCCAATAAGCTTGATATCAAAACTGGGGGAGTCATCGGTAAATTGTTCAAAGGTAAGTTCGGGAGGATGGTTAAGGAACTTCCTGTTGCGGCCGCCGAGCTTGCCCAGTATTCTCATGGTTGTATGCGCATGGAAGTGGTTATATGGGTGAGGCCGAAGGTGGTCCCACAGTGCAGTCATCAACTCGTCCATAATAGGAGCCATAATAGGATCCAGGTAATCGGCAGTGAGATTGTCCACGCAGAGCTCGAGAGTTCGAAGTCCCTGTCCTACGAGATCGGAGTCTGCGCGCAGCGCTACTACGATAGGACGCATGAGGTAACTCAGATGTGGCAGGAGATGGCTAAGGCGAGCGGGGACAGTAAGGGTGAGTTCAACGTAGAGATCACGCTCTTGGGGCTTCCGAGCCGCGCTCAGCAAGTTGTTGAACGTCTCGAGAAGCATTTCCAGCAAGGGTAATATTTCCTTGTACAGGAGCTCGAAGCGACCACCACCTATACTGCGGAATAGTGACCGCAATAAAAGGAAGTAGTTCATAGGCTCCTCGGCAGTCACGGAAAGCTCTATACATTTGGTCACGATCTTGGTTACATGAGGGTGCAACACCTGCTCGTTCTGGACTGAAAAGAGCGTTACTGCCATGAAAGAGAGCTTGAACATCCTGAGCAAGATTTTGGCCTTGGTCATATCTGATGTTCCCACTTCGTCGATTCGATCCATGAGATATTGGAGCACCATTCCGGAAAAGGCTGGAGATGTAGCCTCGCTTGCCAAGAAGAATTGGGGTAGATGCAATAAGGCACCATGTTCAAACATAAGCTCATGGAGGTAGGGTATCTCAGAATGAAAGACCTCGTGGAATGTGGCTGTGTCGATGCAGTGGAATACAGTTCCAAAACTCTCCAGAAGTTCCTTTTCCTCTCGTGACATTGGTGCAGTGTACTGACTTGCTAGAAAATCAAAGGGGGAAGAGTAGTTTACTTCTGGTGGTGGCTGGTCTACGCCGTAATACTTGAAGACCCGAGCTCCCTCGTGGAATAGTTTCTTGATGACCCGCACTTCTTCTGCGTTATAACCGTAAGAGACTTCAGACCAATTGATCGGGACACTGTTCGGGTCGATCTGGATATGATCTGGATTACAGTTCTTCAACTGATGGAAGATATTCTTCAGCCCGTTGATTAAGTTCTTGAAGAGGAAGATGTTATCTGAAACGGGATCCCCTCCTCGGTCACGAGGGTTCGAGGTCTTGATCGGCGACGCTGAGAATATGTCAATTTCATCCCAGTCAGGCGGGTGGTCCTTGTCGGCAAGGTATCTCTCTGATGAAGGCTCAATGTCTTTCTTGCTCTCCTTGTACGCTCTTGACACTTTGACTGCATTGTCAAATTGGTAGTTCATAGACGCAAACTTGTCACCAATAGCATCTAGAATCATGATGAGGAAATACCGAGCCTCTCGCTTATCATCAAGCTTAGAAATCTTTTCTGCCATGTTCAAAAGCAACTTGGCGCTCATTGTTTGGAAGCTTGTCCCTGGGAAGTCATCGTGGAGGTTCTTAGTGTACACCTCGACAGTTCGTCGTATCTGGTCACGAGTCAGATGGTCCCGTACGTGGTGGATCAAGTCTGCAAGCATGCTATAGGCAAGAGGCCGCATCGTTTCATATACAGTGAGGCCGTCCCCGATTAGAGTCCTTTCATCAAGAAGCTCGTCAATCTTCTCCAGGAAAATCTTCCGATAGTTGAAGTTGATGATATGACGGATTGCAACAAGAAGCTCCTTCCTGGCACTGGATTTCTCCCTGGGACAGTCCTGGAGAAGGCGGACGACCACCGAAGGCAGTGTCGGAAGGAAATCTTGAAGCTGATGGGCATACATGCGCAGCAGATACGCCAAGAAGCTCATCGTCTTCACCTGTGCCGTTATGAATTCACCAAAGGCAGATCTGTTTTTGATTTCCTTGCATACACCAGTGAAGATCATGCCCTGAGCAGCTGCCTCCGCGTGGGCTTTCTCCTGTGGCTTAGCTTGGAGAAGTAAGATGCTCTTTATGAGAGGCACAAAAAGCTTCACGTTCGCCGCTACAGAATTCCGGTGAGTCTGGAAGATGGAGACGACGATGATCGGACATTCTGCCAGAACCTTAAACGACTGCATTCCCCTGAGCAGAACGTTGCTCCCTTGCTGATCGGACGGACCGAGGTCTGAGACTGAAGTTGCGGGCGAACTAGGTCGGGGAGATTGAAAGTTCTGAGCTGTGGCACCTGGGGTTGAAGGCATGCCGGAGGGTGTGGCCTGGCTAGGTGTGTCGAAGGTGTCGCGAACAACCTGTTCCATTGTCTGGAACATCTCTTGAATAAGCTCGAGGAACGGCTGTACCCGGGCAGCCGTTGCCTTTGCCTGATTTCGTTCCAAGTCCATAATAGTCTTCATGCATAGGACGGCATTCTCTTCGTTCTCGATCCGTACGAGGTCCATCAAGAAGTCCACCATATCCGCGGCGTAGGGCTCGACATCGGGAGAGGCCATTGGTAACCGGTGTAAAGTCTCGAGGACACAATTGCGTAGTTTCTGGTCGGTTACACAACACATGAGCTCCGACCCCACAACGTACGTCTGCAACGCAGAAAGGCAGGACGATATCTCCAACCAAGGCGACTCACCTGCTCGAACGACAAATTTGTAAACACCGGCTCGCCCTTCAGTATACCCTTGAACACCGGCCATAGCTTTGAAAGGAAGATAGGATAGCTTGCACCAGAGCATAGCGGCTCGATATTATCTCGTAGTTCGACGGCGACATTGGCTCGGATTTTAATATCTGAAAGATAGTCAGCAAGGGCAACAAGCTCCGTCAAGCTGCCCTAAGACAGGCCCAAGCTCCTATCCCAGCGTATTCCCCGTGACCATCGAAATATCGGACGTACCAAGCTTCTCGTCGCCCAGCTTGCTGGCGTAAATGTCGATATTGCGCTCCATGGTCGGCGAGACCCCTCCAGGGGAGTGTTTCACAGGTTAAATTGATTGTATTAATGCCAGGCCACAGGGCCGGCTAAAAGTCGAGCGCCAGCACAATCCGCTTCGTACGTTGTGTTCATAGGCGTGAAAGCGACGGTTATAGGCTATCTTGAATGGCCCATCGACGGAAGACGCTGCATCGGACAAGACAAAGAATACAAGCGTCAAGTCATTAATCTCCCTCGCAAATTAAACAGAAGGTACAGGAAAGAAGAAAAATTAATTAAAGAGCGTAACGAGAGAGACGGACGTGGGGAGCGGGGAAAGAAAGTGGAGGGTATTAAAGGTCAAGAGAACTGCGCGCAAATTCACGCCTGCAAACCGATGGACCAGAAAGCAGCAGCGAGAACGCGGGTATCGCAGAGACCCCGAACAGAACACTAGGCCTAAACAGGCAATTCCGCTACATCATTTCTCCATGCCGATAAGCGCGCGTCTATTTCCGCTTGTCGGCTAGTTGCCCTATCAATCTAGTGACCCTAGGCATTTAGACAGGGGTATCGCTTAGGGCGCACGTGGTTCATTACCGAAACTGAAGTGCATATAGTGGTGGGTTTAGTCTGTTATGCCATAAATACTTCATGTTTTTAAAATCAAAAGAGGTCATCGACATCAACGTCGACTAAGGGAAACGCCATTTGCACCCGTTTTCCAGACCCGAACACAGTTCTAATAGTCCAACTCAAACGTCCGCTTTGAATCACGGGCACAAAGATAGCCCTGCGCGCGGAGAAAAGAATATTGAAAGCCATGTACACAAAAGGAGATATGAAAGAGAAAAGAAAAATAAGATGGGAAAGAGATGGAGGAAGAAAGGCGCGAAACAGAGGGTGGTGATCAGATGTCAAACCAAGTGAAAACAAAACACTCATCGCAGCTCGTAGTCGCTATGCCATCACTGTGGGAAATCTAAATAAAAGAATGCCATCAAATCGACTGTCCGTCACTTGGTAGAGTTGCTTCGTGTTAAGATCTGTACGGCACTTGACCCGATCGACCGTCTGCGGTCGCGCGGTCGGATCTCACTGCCGCTGCCACTCCGTCGCCTCCGAGTATCATCAAGGGTGTCGCGGCGCCGTCTCTGGAGCAACCGACGTTTAAACGTTAGAATCACGCTTGCTGTAACATTAAAAACGACAAAATCTTAGCAAAACGATGACGACAAAAGCAGGGGGGAAGATTCATCGAGGTGCAGACAACGTCATGTCAAAACATGACTCCACGAACACTCAGGCATGGAGACTAACCGTTGAACTCCGGCGTTCCTTCACTGAGCCCGAGTCATCCAACTTCAAAGATTGGAGACGATTCTGACTATCTTCAGTTATGGTATCAACCTCGTCTACATAAACAGGGATGTCCGCTGGTGGCGGTGGTGGAGGGACACCGTTCTGCCGGTCTTTGGCCTGCGCCGCCAGCTTTTCCCATCTCTCCTTTCGGGCTCTTTCACGCTGCTCGGCACTGTTCTGACGCTCGTTATACTCATGCGAGCATTCATCAAAAAGCTGCGGGTTGATTTCCATGAACATCTTCATGGCGTTATAAACCATGCTGTGGATGGTTCTATCTACGAGTCAACAATCTCGATACGAAACACTAGACAATGAGTCACCTACCGATTCCAGTGCCCTTTGGAATTCTCGTACAGCGGCGGGAACATGATCGGTAAGATGGTCTCCACATTATCGCTGACCAGGTTGCAGAAGTATTCGTTGTTCCAGAAGTAGAGAGCACGTTCCGCCACCTGGTCGAGTATGTATTAGAACTGTAAATTAGGCAAGCTGCGATAGTACACACCTGAAAATGGGGGCTTGCAACCGATTTGGCCAGTTGTTGGAACAAGGGCACCTGGACCTTGGCAAATTCCGCTGGGTCCATAACCTCGAAGATATCCTCTACCTCGTTCAAATACATTACTTCCTTCGTGCTGTTGACCTTCGGCCAATAGCGTAGTAAGCCGAGAACAACCTGGATGCAAGTTCAGAGTCTGGCTAAACGAAATCAGAAGGAAATTGAGTGGGAGTCTCACCTCTTCCGTCAACGACGAGTCCTTCTCAAGGAACTGTACAATACAATATGCCAGCTGTGGGTGATACATGCTGAGACCTTTGGCTTTGTGCAAAGGTAGCAAAACCCTGGTCAGGAAGAGTTTGTGTTCCTCCTTGAGCGGGAGCGCAAATCCGTTGATGATAGATCCGAGAATTTCAAGCAGCTCCGCAATTCCGTTGAATCGCTCCGTCTCGTAAGTAAATTGGAAGAACACGTTATTGATGGAGCGGCGAATATAAGACCGCAGATTCAGAAATTTTCCATAAATGCGATGCAAGGTAGTTTTCAGGAAATCCCGTTCCCGAGGGTCTTCAGAGTCAAACAACTCCAGTAGCTATGCGAGTGTCAACTCATAAGTCTCATTCTATAATTGCACAGTGCCAACCGTCTGGGCGACATACCTGTAATACAAAGTGATGGTCGATATAAGCCTTGGCGATATTCGTGTTGAAATCCTGACTCTCAATGAACCGTAAGAAGAACTCATACACCACCTGGATATGGGGCCAGGCCACTTCCAACACAGGTTCATCCTCTTCCGGGTCAAAGGCCTCCCCTTGGGGTGTTACGGGCGGCGGTATAGGTCGAAAGAGGTTCTTAGCGAACATCTCGACGACTCGGGGATACATGGGTTCCGTGATCACCGAACGGTTATTTGCGACATAATCCAGGAGTTCGTGGAGCGCCAGCCTCTTAATCTCCTTGGACTTCATGTCGGCAGTCGGGTCGTTAAAATCGAAGATGATGTTGCATTGATCAATTTTCTGCATGAACAGGTCCTGACGCCGATTGGGTGGCACTTCATGGAATCCCGGCAACTTCTCCAACTCTCTTTGGCGTTGATCCGAGATATCAAAGCGCGACGAATGCTGACGTTTGGGAGTCCGGATCCCTTCGGACATATCTTTGGGCGTTGTCTGGAGGCGGTCGAAGACATGGGACTTTCTGGGAGGGGCCAGATCGCCCGGCATCGTTTCAGCGGCGCCAGGGGGTGGGACATGCTAGAAAACGGGCCAAGGGTCAGCGCGATGAGCGAACGCGGGGGACTACTAGGTCGCCTTGACCCAGAGACGTGGGCAGGGATGGAGAGAAGGGCTCACCGGTGCGCTCGGACTGATGATCACGCTGGGGGCCGGCACTTGCCCTTGTTTCGTTGGAGTTGCTGGACCACCATTATTTACTGGCTGACCAGCGACGCCTGCGCCCTGAGGAACATTGTACTGACCTGGGGGGTACACCCCCGCCTGCGCAGCATTATCCGGAGACTTCCCTCTTGTATCATTCACCGAAGTTGTCGACGAAGTCGGGGTGCCGTTCTTTGGAGATGAGGATTGCTGATTGTGGTTGACTCCGAGGGAGGCTTGGTTCTGGGACGAGTGGGAGGAATCTTTCTTTTTCGAAGATTTATTTGCATCTTTGGCCCTCGACAACTGCTCGTGCTGGGACAGTTAGCTGGGAGTAGGGGGACCAACGGCTGTCGTGATGTTGAGGCGGGGGGCGAGGTCAGGGCGGAAAAGAGGGAGGCCGGCGACGAAGTGTATTAACTTACCACTCTCTGTCTGAAACCCTTCATTGTCGCAGATATTCGAACAGCCACATGTACTCGGTCGGCGATCTCGATGCCAGTGCAGCAAGATGCCGCACACTAGCAGGAGGGGATGTAGTTGGGCAGCGTGGAGGCGGTTCAGGAGACCCGAATTGTTTATGTCGGCCTGGAAATGACCACATGAGCGATTCCAACCCCAACGCCGTTAAACATAGCAATCGATTGCGATAAGGGCCTTTTTTGTTCTGATTGCAGAAGCAATTATGGCAATAATGGGTAGACGTCGCAACACCAACTGGTGTCGACTAAAGGGAACCGTGTAGAAGGACCGAGGGGGGGCTGTGGGATAATGAAGCAAAGGGAACAACTTGGGGGAAGGAGACGGTAGGACAACATAATAGATGGGAACCGGAAGGGGAGGGGAACAAACAAAGAGTGGTTCTAGACGCGCAAGACGAACAGGATACTATTGCTGCATGACTTACCTCAGTGGAATCAAACTGGGACGAGTGGAAGGGGGAGATGTTCAGTCGCTCTCACGCTGTTTCCTTAGGCGCGAACTGAGCGGTATAGGAGCAACTTAGGCAGTTAGTCGGTCCGTAGACGATCGAATCGCCTTTCCGTTGGCTGTCGCTTAGCGGCTAGGTGAGAAGCGGGGGTGTGGGAGAAGAGTCCCCGTATAGGTACTGAGACGCACGGCTCGATTGTCGCCTACACAATGCGGTTCAAAAGGATTCTGTGCGATTGCAATAGGACCAAGGAAAGGGCCGGTTGATATAGAAGAATGTTTAATGAGGAAGACGGACTGAAGGTCTGACGGGGGTGTGTTGTGGCTGAGGAGGGCGAGCTGCGCTCAGACGTGTGGTGGAGGAAAGCCGTGGGACTTAGTCCCATACATAGTACAACCAAAACTACGGTAGACTCCAGTAAAGGGGAACACACTCCAGTAGGCATCAGTTAACTTGGCGTAGATATAGTTAAAACTTAGTATATACAGTGGAATTTTTTCTAAACATTTAGAGATTATTTTGTAAATAAAAGAAAGAAGTCCTGCCCTTTTTGTTCATATTTTACCCTGGTGTCCACAGCTATCACACATCGGGTTGTTATGTTATGACTGTTTCACATTTATGCTTATTATTTCCACTACCGGTTCCTATTATAGGTACGGGCACCTCTGTGCCTGAGGACAGGTACATACATAAGGCAAGGGACGGTACTGGAGATTGGCCAAAATATAAGACAAGAACTGTACATTGGCTACCCACATGATCATATGGACTTTTTTCCTTGGTCATTTTTATATAAAAACATTCCCGTAATATGCCTCATATATTTGTATCGTTCTGTTCTATTCTCTTTCTCCATCTTTACAAGGTACGAAAGACTAAAGTGCAAAAAAAAAAAAAAAAAAAAAAAAGAGAGAAAAAAAAAAAAAAAAAAAAAAAAAAAAAGAAGTGTGTGGAGATCATGTGACCACGAGCCACAATTATTCACCCTCATAGAAAGAAGCAAGTCAATCAACGTAACTACATGTACATACAAAAGAGGTATCAATACATCCTCCGGGGTTCACCAGAAATGACATCACTTGGAAATTTTGCCTCAGATCACATATGAAGCCATTCAACGCGCTTCCCTAAAGCAACGTCTTACCTTCTGACGTCAATGGCAGTTTAGCCCTCGTACCGGCGCAAATCATTTCAAATATACATCTATATTTTGACTACACCAACCACTCAATACCAACAACTTCTCATAGTCTAAACTCAACCCAATCAAACTAGGGTTAGCAGATCATAACATTACATCACAACCTTCAACATGTCCGAACAACATGGGTCCCGGACAGCCCCATCCTATCCCATCCCGTCTCGTCGCATCGTCACTGTCGAGCACCCGGCGATTATCAAGAATGTCGATAAAGCCATCGACACACTCCGGGGTAGCACGGGGATCTCCAAGGTACGTATGCCCCTATCCACAGGGCCCTGTCATCAGCCCCTACTATAAGATTGCTTATCTCAGGATATTACGCTCACAACTGGCAGATCCTAAACCCCCCAAAAGCCGATTCCCCGGCTAATCTCTACCTCCGACCAGAGGATGCAATGTCAAGACCTATCCAATCAACTAGCTTGCCATCCAACAACATCCTCCTGAAGGTGACTGTGCCTAGACGGACCGGTCGTAAGCGTAAGCGAGGATCAGATGAGCCGTTCACGGGTGTCCCTGTCTCGACGCTAGGCCCTGAGTTTCAGCCTCGGCGCAGTGCAAAGGAGCTCCTGCGGAGCTTGAGCGATAATGTTGGCAGATATCAGATTGAGCCGGTCGGTCTGGTCAGCCGTACGCATGTGTTTCGAGGTTGGTTATAGCTTTACCCATTTCTGAGCTGTAGGGCTTGCGAACAAGTCGATGCTAATAGGGCTGTATAGGGATGCCGGACTTTGCTTTCTCGAGTACTGGTAGTTCATTCTCTAATCGGTTTCGGGAGCAGATTCTGCCTTTCGACTGTTTGTTTTGTCCCATATCTTGCGTCTAGCAGTGTGGAAACTAATGACATCGCAGATGAGAAGATGAAGCAATTTAATCTAGACATGGCCAAAGGCATGTCATCAAATGTCGATATCATTCCACCTCCATCTTTCAGCCAGGGAGATATCCCATTCACCTACGCGTAAGTCACCACCGCACCAACCAACCCAATCCAAACCCATGCTAACCCCCAAAACCAGTTACCGCCAAAACCAAGCAGTCCGCCAATCGATCGACTCATCAGGCAACATAACAACAGTCAACACCCAAAAGTCCACAAAAGTCCTAACACACCTGGTCTCCTACGACGTCCCAGAAGTACCCACCAAACCAAACGAAAACACGCCACCACTAGAAACCCAAGACGCCACCCTCCGAGAAACAGTAGCCATCATCCAAGACCTCTTCGACAAGCGCCCAGCCTGGACCCGTCGTGGACTCCGCAACCACCTCAGCACAATCGAGCAGCGGTACGCCCTCCGGCTCGCAATCCCCTACGTAGGCTACATCATGCGGTCCGGACCCTGGCGCGACGCAATCATCAAATTCGGGCACGACCCGCGCACATCCCCTGACTACCGCCCCTACCAAACCGTCATGTTCCGGATCCTGCCCAAGGAAGCGGATGTCGCGCGCGACGGCTACGCGGGACGTCGTCACGCCGTGCCCCGACTCAACGAACCGGTTACAGATCCCTCTACCGATTTAAGATCCAATACGCATATCTTCACGGGCCAGCTGCCGCTGCCGCTCGACGGCCGGATGTGGATGTTCTGCGATATCACTGACCCTCTGCTAAGAAGTATCGTGTTCCCGGCGGAGGAGGCACCCGGGTTTATTCGCGAGACGTGCGATACAGTCAGCGATGGGTGGTTTGGGAGTGGGACGCTCGCGAAACTGAAACTGATCATGCGTCATAAGATCCTCGGACTCATTGAGGAGCGGATCCCCGATGATCAGGATTTTGCGCGGATCTTGAGTTTCCCGGATTATGCGACGCCGGAGAATGTGAATACGGCGTTTACGCTGGATGCTAGCGTTGTGTCGACTAAGGAGTTGACTATGGCGACGGAGATTAGGGCGATGATTAAGGGGACGCCATCGTGGAGGGAGTCGACGAATCAGGGACAGGAGCAGGATGCGACGGGGAAGCGTGGGAAGAGTGCTACAGGTCGGCGAGTACAGTGGCGGGATGCAACGGGCGAGGAGAGTGAGGGCGAAGAGGAGGCTATTGAGAAGCAGGAGATTTTGGAGGCAGCTGTGGAGGAGGTCATGGAAGCTGCTACAACTGGTGGGGATGATGACGGGAATGATGACGGGAATGATGATCTGGGAGAATCGGACGAGGGAGAGGAGATCGAAGAATCGAGGCCTCGGCGCAAGTCAGGAAGTCGGCGGTGATTGTATTTGAAGCACTTATTTTGACTTTTGCTCAAAGAAAAAAACACACATTTGTATCAAGATACTTATTTATACTAATCCAATTGTTCAGCTGGATGTATGTACATCATAAGACATCAGAGACGTAAGGCGTTCTCGCTCATAAGCACAGGCATAGCATCGCTCAACGGAATGATAGATATAAAGCCAGATAAATCCAATCAGATAAGGAATCTTATATTAGTCAAGACACTGAAGGAAGGATAGAGGTTGCACTCTTTTGTGCGTAGTTATTCAGTAGGAACAAAGGAGAGCCGGAACAAGTCACAGTCGGCTGGTCATCAAGACCTGAGATAATAATATAGACACAAAAATGAAAGTAATCCAAAAGGGTATCGAATATAACAATGCAAAGAAAATCCAAGTGCTAAAACCCAAACTCCGTTTTCCACTGTACGCCGTATCAAAGGGAATGATGAATAATGATGGAATTATGATCACAAAGGCGAGTCTTGTGTCTTAGGCAGATTCCTCCACAGCGCTTCCACTCTCCCAGACTTCAACCTCCGCCTCCGATGGTCCGGACTTTGCGTCCTCGACCGGCGTGGTTGCTTCAAGTAGTGATGAAATAGAGGAGACACTGGAGAGTTTGCTACGGCTGTGACCGGATCGAGGTAAGGTGGGAAGAGGTGTCTTTTTAGTGGAAGTGGCATCAGTTTCCTCGTCGTCATAGACGACGGTATAAGAGAAAGCGTGGCAGTCTTCGCCATAGTAGTCGGCGGCATTCAGGTCACCAAGTGGAGCCCGAGATTCTTCCATCATGACGGACTTCCGGGCAGCAGCGGCGGGAGATTCCCGTTGACGAGAGCGAGGAAGGTCAATTCCGAGTTCGGCAGGGGGGATGTTCTCCTTGCCTCGGGTGGTCGACTCCCCCTTGCCTTCGTCATCACTGATATCCAGCACACAGGTAGAGTGCTGCATGAGGTTGGTCATCTCTTCCTGTTCTGAATCTACATAGATGTCGAAGGACCAGCCAGAGGGAGCCTTGGAGGCAGGTTGGCTCGTCGGCTTGCCACTTGCTAGCGCGGCTGCAAGGGAAAAGGGACGATTGACACTCTTTTTGCTTGCAGGCTCAGGACGGCTCTTCGCAATGGTCGAGCGACGAGCGAATGGCTTGCAAGGCTTGGCCTGTGGGGAACGCCCGGCCGGTTTGAGGGTCGGAGCGGATTTGGGGGTAGACAGGGATGCCTTGGGGGGCGTGGTTGGGATGCGAGGAGCTGCGTTGGACTTCACGGTTGTCAATGTGATCCGCGAGGTCTTCATGGGCTTGGTGGTATTCTTGATGGGCTCATGCTCGTCCTCATCCGAGCCACGCTTGCGTTTTGTCGAGGAGTTGAAGATTGTGGGGTCGATGTTCTCGGTGTCCACCTCCGAGAGGGGTTGCCTCTTGCCAGACAAGATCGCACCTGATGGTCGTGTTAGTACGTGTCGATATATAGCTATACTCCAAGGAACATACCATTCTGTTGGTTCTTAAGGTTCATCTTTGACTTGAGCAAGGGTCGTACGCGCGGCGTATCCAAGCTGGCAAAGGGCTGCCGCACGGTGGGAGTCATTGTGAGAGCGGCCATGTTATTCGACGCGAGTTATGGGAAAACCGAGACAATTGCGAGGTAGAGCAATAGGGCTGATGTAAAAAAGGGAGTCAACCAGGCAGCAAGCGAAGACTGCCGTGGAGCTGAGTCGTGATAAATGCCTGCGCGGGTGTGGATTTGTTTTGGTCGCGTCGAGGAAGTGGGGGTGAAACGGGCGGTCTAGTACTGTACGGTAGTACTACCGTGATCAACACTACCCAACGGTTCAATTGGACCCGATCGCGAAATATCCAAGGATGAGATATACAATATCTAGGGAGGAACGAAGCCAACGTTGGACAGTACCACGGGTCTTCTAGAGTAGTCGTGTCGACCTTTTCACAAAACACAAACAACACGTTCAGGATGGATATATTACACAACAACAACAACACAACGAGGGGGAATGAGCTGAAAGGATAAAGAGAAACCGTCACAACAGTGGCACTCGAGACAAGATATAAAGCTATGGCAGTAAGGGTTATAGGAGAAGTGGAGGGGAATGGCTAAGAATGGAGGGCAGGTATCGGAATGAGAATGACAATTGAGGAGCGCGAAACATGCAGATGCGCGGTTTCAGAGTATGTACGGCTCGAAGAGGAATGAATATTGAATCATCATCATTTCCCCAAAGAAGTATAATTATAGTTATAATTACAATAGTCGAGGAGAGCCTCGTGAGGGAGGGGCGAAAACGCGTGAAGACGTGTCGTAGTCTATCAGCTTAATTAGTGAGTTTTATGCAAGGCGCGTATGGATTGGCTCACGAGGCACAATTCAATGCTCTTCCCCTCACTTCAAGTTCCCCACCAGAAGCTACTCAACTTGCTTACTCGGAGTAGTACTACATAGTACATCTAGTATAAGACCTAGGCCTCGGATCCAGGAAGATCGCGTCGTTCGGTCGGGTACGCGGATTTCCAATCGAGTCTTACATACCAGGTACACGCTCAAGGTTAAGTAGAACCCTCCATGCCATTCTGTTGAGAATGATGACGAGTATAAAGACCCATGAAATCAACGATATACTTTCGATTTTTGAGAATGATTGTGTCATTGACCCTCAGTCGATAGAGTTATTGCCACACTAATAAGTGGTACACGATGTCGATCGTCGATGGTAGATAATCATGTAACCTTACCGATCTAATCAGCGTAATTTTCACTTCCCCACCCGATACACGCCAATCTTTCGTGTTGCGCCTCCAAGGCACGGTCATCTCCAACTGAACTACCTTACAAGAACTGTACTTAATAACATCTACTTGAACCGAGCAGGGTTAATATAAGAAGAGATCACGCTCATAAATGGGAAATTAGTGGATCACGGGTAGGATTTCTGTACAAATTAGTATGTCCAAGGTTTAAGGTGGCCCTAGAAGTAAAGCCGTTTATGACCGTACTTATACTACGTATACACGCCTTCATGGAGGATTTAGTGTTTAACAGTAATGCATAGTAGCGAGATAAAAAATTGTGACATGTCACCGCCTGAGGTACAAATATCTTGATCCAATAATCGGTAATTCTAAGCTTATCTTGATACCAGCCCTAATACAATACCTAGATCATGACACCATCCCTGCAACGCGTCTCCATCACGACCCTTGAACTCAAAAGCCTCGATTCAAGCTCACCATGCAACTTGAGCAAGTCTTCAATCTTGTCGCGTACTATTATCATGTTCCCATAGTCCCCCAGCATCGAACACGTATCCCAACCCTGTTTCATGAACGAAGCCACCCCTTCCTTCACGCGCGTTACAACGACGGCTACAAGGAAACCGTGTTATACAGAGTACGAACCGAAGAAGCAAGTAACTTTAATTAGCTTAACCGTAGCGCCCATTCTATAAGTAGAAATCGATCGGCCGGCAATAATTCCAATTTAAGGTTTCCTTGGGAACTCTTCACGGCTTTTCTCAGCCTGTGTTTTATTGTCACTGTAGCTATCTTGAAACACCGTGAGGGTTCGCGCTGTTCGTCTCCCCTAGGTGATTAGGGCATTGGAAATTCTAGACTGCGATGTGCATGCGACTTACGCGCCGAGATTAATTGATGGCGCACGATGTTAGGGTTCCGGACTGGCAGGGGCGGGAATGAAATGCCGCCTGTCAGACGTGAGGTATGGGGAGGCTATCCCGTGCACATTCCATACTACACGCTCACTCGCAGTCTTCGAGTCGTAAAGACATATTTGACGCCACGGTCATCAACGAGAGAAGTGCTCTCTTTCCTATTTATTTCCTACAAGGCTCCATTCCAATCTTTTTGCCTTTGTCGTATTCTTGCATACCGGTTCTTCCAACCCTAGTGGACAATCGCATCGTCTAAGCTCGTCTATCATAAATCCCTTGGTTGTTCTGCAGTAATGTACATTCATTATCTCTTCGCTTTCGTTCCTGATTAGATCTCGTCCTCCCATGGAATGCTGTCCATGGCTCCTTGTCGCTCCACGCAGCGTGCTGAGGCCTGTGTCGCCAATCCCATGGCGTCATCCATGACCTTCTGATATCGAACAGGCTTCTCCTCGCTTGTTAGATCTTGTCCAGCCTTGCCGTCTGCACGCCGTTGTTCGCGCCACCGCGCCACCCCGACCGCGTATGCCCCGACAAAGGTATCTCCCGCCGCAGTGGTATCTAGCACCCGGCTGACCTTAGCGGCAGGAATCTGATTGGTAAAGCGATTGACTCCGTCCGCAGGCCCTGACGTCCCAGCATCGGTAGCACTATACCAGACACCCTTAGACCCCAGCGTGATCAGGACGTACGTCACGCCCAGCTGATGGAAATACCGAGCCACCTTGTCGTTACCGCTCAGTCCCTCCGCATCGGGAACCACCTTGAGCAGCTGCTCCGCCGGTGGAGTCATCAATTCGGCCTCCGTCTCGTTCATGATGAAGTGGTCCACCGCCGCGTACACATCCTCTGGCAATCCTCCCGGTGGAGCAGGCGCAGGGTTAAACATGACATCAGGGCCGGCCTCAATACCTCGCTTACCCTCCGCCCGGTTCTTGGCTTTCCAAGCCCCAATGTCTCGGAGTATTCCGATGACACTGTCAACGGGAATCTCTCCCTGCATCACAATCACATCCGGTACGGGGGCTGCCATTCCCATTCCCAACACCGACGGCTCTGGCTGCATCCCTTGATAATTCGCTCCAGGCGAGAACAGAATGCGGTTCTCTCCGCCGGCTGACGAGTCCACAATGATCACCGCTACTCCCGTATATGCATCTTCGACGATCTTGACCCGCGACGTATCGACACCGGATTTCTCGAGAGTGGGTTTTAGTAATGCATCGAAGTGACCGTCCAATCCACCGACAGCACCAACCATCTCCACTTTCACGGAACCCTTGCCCGAAGACGGAGATGAGGCTGATCGTGCACGAGACAGCCGCCCGCAGGCAACCGCCTGGTTCGCGCCCTTGCCTCCAGCGCTAATAAAGTATGATGAGGAGGTGATCGTCTCACCGGCTTCAGGGAAGCGAGGCGTCACCGACACCATGTCGGCATTGAGAGAGCCGACGACGCGAATTGTAGGGGCCATGATGGCTGATCGGACGATTTGCGATGTCCCGTAGAGGAGGAGGTTGGAAATCGCGGGGTGCGGGGAATTGTTCGTAAAATGTCGTACTCCGTTCTAGCAAGCGGGTTCCGCTTCGCTTGCTTTCTAGTAATCGCTGCGTATTCTGTAGGTCGTGAGAGTAATTGTGTAGATATTATTGATCTCGAGGTTGTAATGTAGTGTGGATGTGATCTCTAAGAAAAGAGTTGACGTCGGTTGGGACCGCGGGGTTCGGTGGGGTGTCTTCCGACTGGAACCATTCATCGTTTTAGTGATGGCAATTCTATACTCCGTAAATTATCAGCAGCAACGTTTTAATTTTCTCTAATGACTATTCAATAAGCCTTGAGATTATGACCATGGCAAGCAGAGTTGAGTATAGTAGAATGTCTACGACTTTGTACAGTTTATGCACCCCAGCTCCAACGATATATCAAGACTACCAATATACTCTACCTAAATCGTCATAGGCCTATCTAGAATACTATCTACTATAGGAAGTTATACTAATCCGTTACCCCAGAAGTAAATACAAGCACAAGATCAAGGACTCTCTTGGAGTATATCCAACTAAAGTCGAAGTAGAAACACCTATCTCCCATTCTCCCAGCCCTGAGGTTAGACTTGCCCGTAGGTTGGACTTGCCCTCAGCTTGGAATTGCCATGTACAAGTGGATATACTACACCGCAACCACTCCATACAAGCATAGAGATGAACTCGGAGTCGAAGTCCCAATTAAAACTCTCCTCTCACACACCCTTATCAAAACCAATCCACAGGCCAATCCTAAGTAAACCCACATCGTGCCATGGTCCAAGCTTCATTAACTCCGTGGCCATAGTCTCCACATCATAGACTACCAACTGGAGCATTTATAATACAGCAGTGCCGAATGCCGGCCCAACTGAAGACTTAGCTCTAACCTCACCTCCCACTCTCTAACATAGAATTATCTTTCTAGAAAATAGACCCTAAGATAGTTTGAACAGACAATGTCATACGAAGGTCACTGTATATGCGGACGTATCCGCGTCCTGCTGGAACAGCAACCTCCGAGTTCACTTGTTTGCCATTGGTATGTCCTACTTATCTATCTATACTCAAGTCCATATACTGATTTACCCACAGTCACAATTGTAGTAGATCGGGCGGTGGTCAGTCCTTCAACGTCCAAAGAAAGCCTCATAACCTCTTAATATTGACACAAAACGCCAGGCTCCTCAATTAACTACGTCCTCCACAAGGAAGAAGTCACAATCCAAGATTCCCAGTCCAGCCTAAAGGTCTACGAAGACTCGAACACAGTTAGTGGGAATCACATTCAGGTACAGATATCTCTCCTCTCTTTTTACCGTTACTTACTTGTTGTGGACACAACACTAACATATTGATCCAGCGTAAATTCTGCTCAAACTGCGGCAGGTTGGTTCCCTATCATCCCTCTTCTTTGTTGTCTATAAGCACAAGTAGCTGAGAACAAGCATAGTCCGATTATGACAGAGAGTCCCAGCTTTCCGGGGAAGGCTATTGTGAAGGCTTCTTTGTTTGATGTTATATCTCCGCCTGATAAAGAGCTTTTCACGGCTGATAGACAGGCTTGGAAGGGGGCTGTTGAGGGAGCGAAGCAGGAATAGCGAACTGTTTTGTTAGAGTAGTGGGGTGGTGTTAGGTGTAGTGTTGGAGCTGATATTCTTGAGATGAGATGTGTGTTGCTAGAATAGAGATATCACAGAATACTGTTGTAAAGGTCAGTCTTTGTTCTAGATAACAGCTATCTATCTCGCTTCTTGAGTAGTAGATAATTTTGTTCAGACGGTTACATTGACTTTACTCTCAGTATAGATACTATGTAAGTATGACCGTGATTCTAGGTAAGCCCAGACTCAAACCCTAAACACAAATCCCAATACCAGCAAAACCTCCAACTAAGCACCCAGTCGCAGTCATTCACCTACCAGCTAAATAACCAGCCTCACAAAAAAACCTCTCAATCAGTGAATGAAATTCTCTAACAGAACATTTCCTATATAAACACCATGAGCGGAATACTCCCCCCTTCACACAGATCATCCGCAACAGGAGTTCTCCAGAACAGCCAGCTCACACCACACTTTTCAGGCATACGGAAAAAGCACAAGCAATCAGCTAAAGCCAAGATGCTGTCCCTAGAAGTCCTGAAAGCTTTCCTCCGCGAATATCTGGTCATCGACCAGCCAGTCGCAGTCTCTGACATCCACCACCGTGAACAAGACAAGACTCACACACCAGACACCCCAGAGGATCCTACCACCGCTGTAATCACCGCTGTAACCATTGAATATGAACCTTTAGAATCAGCCACGAACAAGAGAAAATCACCTCCAACAACTTCACCTCTAACGGCAACGCAACAAAAGCGTCTGAAAAAAGAACTCAAGCTCGATGATAAACGCCGCAGAACTGCCACCCACAGAGTCTATCACCACGAGCTCAAAGGCGGCTTCTACGGCGACCTCACCTCGCTGCATTACGAAGATGCAATCGCAACAGCGCAGCACGCCCATACTTTACCACTAACAGAGGGCAAGTACCACTTCCACAACTTTTGGGTCGACGCAAGCGGGAGCCAAGGCTCTGCCGGCGCGGCGATTGCATACAAGGACCCCTACTATGGCGAGGAGTGGATGGATTGGGGATACGCGATCTCAGACTTGGAGGGTAAGACGCGGGTGGACATGTCGGAGTTGTTTGCTATTGGGGCTGCGTTGAGGCTTGCGCTGGCACGGATCGGGAAGAGGGTTGCTGTTGCGGAGGGGGTGGAGGAGCATGCTGTTACTGTGTTTTCGGATTCGATGCGTGCGTTGGGCGTGATTCGGCGGTGGGCGAATTTGTGGTCTGAGGGTGAGATTGATAGGTCGGCATTTGGGGCTCTTGCGGAGGATGTTTGTGGGCTTTCGAGGCAGCTGTTTGAGTTGGGGGTTAAGGTGAGGGTTTATTGGGTGCCGGCGCATTGTGAGGTTTGTATTGTTGGTCATAAGCGCGCTGACGTGCTGTCGAGGGCGGCGGCGAGGCATGTTAAGCCACTTGTGCAGCGGGATGAGAGGTACAGTGCTGATGGGGTTGTTCAGCTGGTTGATTCGAGGTCTTTGAAGACTCTTCATCTGCTTGCTGATGAGTGCGATCCTTTGTGAGGAGGGATGAGTCTGGAGTCTTTGCGTTTGCAACACTACCCCTTCTGTTACTGGGCGTTGGTGATGGATATCGTGGCGTGGGTTACCGGGATGTGATGGAATTATGATAAGTTGTTTCATTTATGACATGTGGATCTGTGTATCTTAAATAAATGCAACGCCGTACACCGTGTTCAACCGCTGTGCCCGAGTCCAGTTTCTATTAAGACATGATATCAGGTAATGCATGCTCCCCGTAGTTCAAAAACATTATTGCCCATAGCCCATACACACACCATGCGAGCATCAGTCATCAAATTATCAAAGATGAAAGAGAATTATACTCCGTGACGGTACACCTGCGATCCGCCAGAGCGAATGCGCACAGTATCTCTGCGCTGCAGGACCATCAAGGCCCGGTTGAGAGCTTGTTCGGTATAGCCTCGTCCGTCAACGAACTCGCGGCGGAGAGTCGCGAGACTAGTGCTCCAGCCAATGGGAAGTCTGCGCTTCAGTTCATCTTCGATCTTGCTGACCTCTTCCATCATCTCCTTGCTACCCTGGCCCTCGCCCTGAGTGATTGCGTCCATGGTTGAGGCCAAAAAGAGACGGATGGCCTCGTCAACGTGTGCCTCCGTAGCAATCGGCGATAAGCTCAGCTTGGCAAGGGACTCGGTAATACGGACGATGGCCTCCAATTGACGGACCGTGATAGGGATAGAAGAACGTGCGTTGGCGTCGAGCTCTGCGCGGTGAACTTGTTTTCTAATAGAGACAAAATGAGACGAGAGCTTCTCTGCGGCTTCAGGGGATAGACGCGGGGCACAACGACTGCAGATGATGTGTTAGTGATGCTCGATGATACTAAGTAGTTAGATGGCCAGGAACTTACGTGCGGCAATAGCTGATATAACGCTTCATCTTGTCCAGTGGAATCTCAGCCTCAACTTGTTCTTCAATACCTCGGCCACCCATATGCACTCCCATGACGTGACGTGCGATGTTCTCGTCACGATTGCGGTCGTGGTCATCACGGACAATAAAGATCATATCGAAACGAGACAGAATGGTTGTCTGGAAATCAATGTTCTCTCCAGGAGTTTTCAGATCATCGTACCGGCCAAAAATAGGGTTCGCGGCGGCCAAGACAGATGTTCTGGAGTTGAGGATGGTGGTAATACCGGCTTTGGCAATCGAAATAGTCTGCTGTTCCATAGCTTCGTGGATGGCGACTCGGTCTTCATCTCTCATCTTGTCGAATTCATCAATACACACAACACCACCATCAGCAAGGACCATTGCACCACCTTCGAGATAGAACTCGCGTGTCGCTTGGTCTCGCTGTACCGAAGCTGTCAGACCAGCTGCAGATGAACCTTTACCGGAAGTATAAATGGCGATCGGTGACACCTTCTCTGTGAATTTAAGCAGCTGAGACTTGGCTGTACCAGGGTCACCAAGAAGCATCACGTTGATATCTCCACGTAGTTTCATGCCGTCGGGAAGAATCTTCTTCGAACCACCCATGAGCAGGCAGACAATAGCCTTCTTGATATCAAAGTTGCCATAAATAGAGGGAGCAATGCTCCTGGCGAGGGCATCGTACAGATCGGGCCGACGGCTGAGCTCCAGGAATTCTTGCTCTTCTTCCTCCGAGAAAATGGCATTACCTTTGACGGTTTGGTCTAGGTCAGTGCTGATGCCGACCGCCCGCATATAAGGGTTGCGAATGGCAGGAGCACCATCCTTCTTGGCGCCTTTAGATTGATAGATGGAGAAGATACCCATGACTGTGCAGCGGGAACCAGGTACAACGCGATTTGCCAGATAGCGGTCTGCTGAAACAAGAACATGTCTGGGTAGCTCACCCACTGGGACCTGATCGGGTGCTTCCTGGAGCTTGAGAACTTGCTGATCGACGAATTGACATTTCTCGTGGGAAACGACGTAAGGATCTAGTGGGCACTGTTCACCAGGGGCGTCACCGGGTTGCTGCTGGCGGCCGCACCTCCGGGGTAACGATAGACCTGAGAATCCGCCCTCGACTCGAATGTTTTCACTATGATCGCAGTTCTTGCAGCGGATGTGAACAACTGTTGCTTTCGATGAGATCGTTGAAGCACCGATCACAATACCAGGAATGCGGACAAGGTGGGAGATATTTGTCGCATTAAGGTCACGAATGGAGATATGTGCTGCAGACGAGTGTAGTAGAAGCTGATGGGATGGGAGCACTACGTCTCTTTGAGAGGGGTAAACGATTCTCTGGGTGCATTGCTGAAGAGCATTCTCGAACTATACAGGAGTAATGGTCAGAATCAGTCTGATCGACGCACAATAGTCGGATTACTCACAAGGGGGATGATGTCTGCGGGTTCAGTGGTGAGCTTGTACGCCAGCTCTTCATTATAAGAGACCAAGTGGGCAATATCAATGTCACAGTAATACTGCTTCACGAGCACATTTTGCCGAAGCTGGTCTCTGTAAATCAAGTCAGTTTCGCGACAGACTTGCCGGTTGTCATGGCGGCATACCGATAAATAAATGCATTATCCAACTGGAATTCCAAAACGAAATCTCGTAGCCTCTGCTGAATTTGTGTACGGGACTCTTCTGCACCATCTGTGCTAGGAGCAAGAACGCTCAGAGTGTAAGGTGTACGCCTGTCCATGATTGAGACAGCAATTGGAGAGGGGTGGGTTGGGAGCGAGCGAGGGGGCAATGTGTGGATTGTTGACTATCACCACCGAAGGAGGTGCAAATAACTTTTGCAGGGACACGAATGGCGCGCGTCGCGTCTGTCTCACGCGTTAAGTGGTTTTGGCCTCAGGCATATATTAGTTGGCGCTTCCTTCCCCAGAAGTGCGGAGAAAAGTAGCTCCGTTTCCTCCAAACTGGGACTAGACCCCTCTTGGGGGCCTGAAGCCTTACCCGATTGGGCCGGCTGTCATGCTGAGGTCCCGAAAGCACGCTCCCCAAGGTTGGATTACTTGTGCTTGCGCATTCGGTGACGTTGCGTGTTAAGCGACTCCTGTTTGAAGTCTCGCTTGGTTACCAAAGTCGTGGCAGCGGGAACTCATTGGAGGAACGCTTGCTCTCGGTCCCACCTGGACTATTCTACTGTTGTCCTCTTGTCATGTTGAGATAACGACGTCTAGCATAGCACGGTGGCCGTCGGAGTCGCCAACTTGGCATCACGAGATGTCCTCTGCGAGCCCAAGGAAGTCGATCGACAGCCTAGCTTCAGGTGCATCCACACCTTCGTTGTCTCAGTATTCCTTCAATCAGCTGGAATCCCCCCGCGTTCCGCCCCAGAGATACCCCCTGAGACGAGGGTCAACTGCAAGCTCAATCGCGAGCATTGGAGGGATTCTTGACTCCTCAAATCGGCATGGGTCAATAGCAGAGTCAGGGCAGAATGGTAAGTTATGACCTGTTACGTCAATTACTGGTACGCTAATCCACCCAGCCATATCTACCCTCCTTCAACCTCCGATTGTCCGCACCGGTCTTGTACCCCATACTGCTGTACCGTCTAGTGGATATAAGCCGCCGAGCTCCCGCGACATCCCTCCAGTCACCCTGACAAATATACCGCGTGTAGACGCCAAGGTCTTTGACCCGTACCTATCGCAGGTTGGGTCCTTGTACGATGTGTTCCAACAGGCGAAAGAGAGCGCTGGTGATCAGGAATCGCAGCTAGCACGGGACGGAGGAAAGGCGTCGCCTAAGCCAGATGATAATGAATTCTTGTCGTCACAATGGTCTACGGAGCGGCGGCCCTCCACATTATCGATCAATTCCCGTGCGAGCTCGCCTTTCGATAATCGTGGGCGGAGACGGTCGTCAGCTCGTGGTCGAGGACATGGAGTGACGCCTCTTTCTACCATCCCTCAGGTATATTTCGATGACGACTTTCATCTCGAGAACCCCCGGATATTCGATGTGGTATCGGAGAAGTCTGAGGTTGTTACCCCGCCGAAGACACCAGGCAAGGACGGTAGATTTGAAAACGGAGCCGTTGTCAGTCCGGCACCAACGGGGAGAAAGGCACTTGCTACAAATGCGATATTGCAAGAAAAGCTTTCCTGGTATATGGATACTGTGGAAATCCATCTGATTTCATCAATCTCAACGGCATCCAAATCATTCTTCACTGCCCTCGGCTCGCTTCGTGAGCTGCATTCGGAAGCTGCTGATTCTGTGAAGCGGATTCAAGTGTTGCGGAAAGATCTCCAGAAGATTGACCGTGAAATGGCCTTAGGTGGCTTGAAAATCGTTAATCTACGGCGCCGGAGGGAAAATGTCAGGTTGCTGGCGGATGCTGTATCTCAGCTGCGAGAAGTAGTCCAGTCAGTTTCTCGGTGTGAGGAGCTGGTTGAAAATGGGGACATTGAAGAAGCTGCAGATAGCCTTGAAGAGGTGGAGAGATTGATGGCCGGAGAAACTGTTTCCGGTAGCCCAGCAGGCGTAGATTCACAGGAGCATCCGAGAAAAGCCATCGATTTGAGGAGGCTCAAAGCTCTTGAAGGTGCATCTGATGACTTAGCTCAGTTAAGAACTCGAATCGGCATGGGATATGAGTCCCGCTTCTTGAACGATCTTCTTGGAGACCTGAGACAACATGTGGAAAATGTACCCTTGGAGGGGACGCTGCAGCGTTGGGGCTCTTCATTTCAACGACAACGTGGAGTGCAACGCTCAGGCGTTACTGTTTCCCCTGCGTATATGACCTTCGACGACCAGCTGAGATCGAGACTGCACACGCAACTGACTGGCCTTGCACGGGCACACCATACAACCGCAGCAGCAACTTCCTTCAAGACGGCAGTGTTACGAGAAATGAAGAGTTTAATCCGCAAACACATGCCTAGCTCGAGCGATGATGATAATGAATCAATGGTGTCCGTGTCCACTCATCGATCCTCCCAGCTCAGTCAGCAGGAGAAGTCATCGATTCTTGCTCGGAATTTGCGTGCTTTAGACGCGGAAGATGCCTACGCTATGCTCGCCCGCGTATATACCGGCATCAGTGAGTCCTTACGGAGGCTTAGCGTCCAGGTCAAGGTCCTTCTTGATCTTGCTAGTGGATTAGGGAACAACTCTGTTCTGAAATCTCCAAGAAGTCCCCACTCACCTAACCTGGACAATGCAGCCGCGTTTGGGGCAAGCTCGCAAGCAGCGGCAACAATAATGGCCCAGGACGAAATCTTACAAGTTTTAGACATGTCTAGTCTGCTGGGCCAGGCGGTTGATATTGCCCAATCGCAGGTGAACAAAGTACTGAAAGTTCGGAGCGAGCAGACATCTCATTTGCCTAAGGAGGAATTCCTGAAATACTTCACTCTCAACCGACTTTTTGCGGATGAGTGCGAGGCAATTTCCGGTAGAAGTGGCACTGCTCTGAAAACTCTTGTGGGCAATCAGATCCGTGATTACATCGCCCGATTTGGCGATAAACAGCGACATAGTATTGTTGAAGTCATGGACGCAGATCGATGGGATGCAAGGGACTTCGGGGAGACAGAAAATACGATTCTGAGCCGTATTCTCGATGCCAGTACTAAAGATATCGAAGCCTGGGTGGATGCCTCGAAGATTTGGTTGCCTCAAGATAAGCCTGAAGGTAATGCATCGGAAAATACGACGAACGGATCTGGAAAAGACAAGGTGCGATCTGCGGTAGTTGATGAGCAGAAATACATCCTGTCAGAATCCGCGGTGGCCATGATGAGGAGCATAGAAGAATTCCAGTTCCTTATGGCAAACATTCCCAGCATGATCCAGGATATTGCACCGGGTCTTTTGGAGTCGCTGAAGTTATTCAATTCACGTTCCTCTCAACTGATCCTCGGTGCCGGAGCCACACGTAGTGCCGGTCTGAAAAACATCACTACGAAGCATCTCGCGCTGTCCTCGCAGGCTCTGAGCTTTATAATTGCGCTGGTGCCTTACGTTCGGGAGTTTGTCCGTCGCCATTCACCTTCTAGTCCGTTGATGGGCGAATTCGACAAGGTAAAGAGGCTGTATCAGGAACACCAATCTGGTATTCACGAGAAATTGGTCGACATCATGAGCGGGCGGTCTTCTGTGCACGTAAATGCCATGAAGAAGATTGACTGGGATGCTTCGGGTTCTAGTACGGTTAATCCGTACATGGAGACCCTCGCAAAGGAGACCGGCACACTGCATCGCGTGCTCAGCAAACATCTACCGGACATGACCGTGTCGATGATTATGCATCCCGTCTTCAGCAGCTATCGGGAACAATGGACCAAAGCGTTCGACGAGGTGACCATCCACACAGAGAATGGAAAGCAAAGGTAAGAAAAGATCTTCACAGCGTACCGGCAAGCATCTAACGTCGGGTAGGTTACAACGGGATGCGGAGTACTTTCAATCGAAGCTCAGCAAAATAGACGGCCTTGGAGACCTAGGAGAACGTCTTCTGGAACTAGTGAAACAAAAGACCCCGACAGCTGAAGCCAAAGAGAACGGCTCAAATGGAGCCAATCCAAGCAGCTCCTCCGATACAAGCAACGGCAAGAAGAGTCCTCAAGCATAAACTATGGTTATAGAGATGTGAGGTTTACGGATGTCTCGGCCTTGACGAAACACATTGTATACATTCTTTTCGCTTGGATGTACCTGATATACCATTATGTTAAGGCCAAAGAATTGTACAGCGATTTAGCGGTGTTTTACCCTTTCTAAATACTTGTTTATTTTCCTCGGATAGCACAGCATCCGACTTATATCCTTCTATAGACTTAATTAAGACACTTATATACCAATCCCTTACAAGAATAAACAATAACAAGGAAGCTAAGAAAAGGGAACCAATAAGTTAGATGTTTCATGTTCATATATCATTAAATATATAATGATAAATATAACAGCCCCTGTACCGTAGCAGAAGCCTAGATAATATCATACAAATGATGTCTTTAACCCTTAATCAAACTCCCAGAGTTTGAGTAAAAAAGAAAAATGAAAATTCATAACCTCATTCAAGCCTTGTGAGCCCCAAGACCCTTATTCTCTCCCAAAGACTTAGGCTCATGGCCACCCTTTCCGCTGGAGTGGCCAGCACTGCCGCCAAAGCTCACGGCATTACCGGAAAGCTCCTTAGCTGCCTCAGGGAGTTCGGCGGTTCTAGAAACGCGGCCCATTTGGACGTTCTAGACATCGTCAATGTTAGCGAAGGTACTCATATATACGGAAGGTAAGTGGATTGAATTGGGAAGAAGATAATAAACATACAGAGTTACCGGCACCGTGGACCTTTGTCTGACCTTGTTCGATGGCGTTGTCGCTGTGAGGGACACCGTCGTCGTATTCTGCACCGCGAGGCATTTTGGTTTGGGGTATTTGTGATGTGAAGGTAAGGGTGCTGTTTGATTGTTAGATTTGTTGGGTTTTGAGATATAGATAGTGTAGGAATATACCTTTGGAAAAATAGCTCACAGGATAGGGTGAAATATCTATTATGATAGATGCAATTGGTTATTTTGTAATTGTTGATTTGAATGTCTACTTCACAGCAGAATTCTAACCCCTTTATATGTGTTTATTCATGTCTAGCCCTTTCTATGATAACATCGACATTCGCCAAGAACGGTGTTTGGTGACAGCATTGTGAAGTCATTGTGGGGACGGGTATGACTTCATCTACCTTGCACGGTGTTCGGCCGGTTTGGATGGATTTGGAAGGTTAGGTTGTTTGTTCTAAGGATTTTGGTGGATTTATGGAATTTAGGTGTTTACTGTGTATTGGTGATATTTGGGGGTTGGTTGGTTGAGTTGTGTTTAGGTACATACATCCTTCGCTATACTACTAGTCCCTGTCGGTGTTGGTGGGATCTAAATTTAGGGACAAACAGTGCAAACGGCGCAAACTGCTGGTGTTGATGGTGTTTTATGTGAGGGGAGTTTGGTATGTTTGTTTTGGGGGGGTTGAGGGAGTTTGATCGTTAGATGATTTGTTGGCTTTGTTGGGCCTTATCGTGGTGTTGTGATATATCTTTCTATTGTTGTGTACTGTGTTGTTAGTGTTCTTTGCGAGTGTATGATCGGATTTGACTTCATGATTCAGTTGATTTCATTGATTTATTGATTTTATATGATGAATTTATTATTCTTACCGCTCTAAAGCACACTTACAGAGATTAAGCATCATGTCTACTATGCGAGCAGTAGTCGCGTATACGGCTGGGCCTCCCGACGTCCTTAAAGTCATGCAATATCCCATCCCCCAACCCAGTCCTGGACAAGTCCGGATCAAAGTCAAGGCATTCGGACTCAACCGCTCAGAGATGTTCACTCGTCAGGGTCACTCTGGTTCTGCGGTTCAATTTCCCCGCATTCTCGGCATCGAAGCCGTGGGTATAGTTGACGCCGCCCCAGGACTGGAAGATAGATTTCCGCTCGGAGCCACCGTGGCCACAGCCATGGGCGGGATGGGCCGAGCCTTCGATGGGGGGTATGCAGAGTACACATGTGTACCGGCAAAGCAGGTACAGATACTGAAGACAAAGCTGCCCTGGGACGTGCTGGGGGCGCTACCAGAGATGCTGCAGACAGCCTGGGGTTCATTGATAAGGTCACTCACCTTGAGACCCAAAGATAGATTGTTGATCCGCGGTGGAACGTCCTCGGTGGGCCTAGCGGCAGCGGCCATTGCTAAGAAACATGGGGCGTTTGTGGCGTCAACGACCAGAAAAATGGAAAGAGAGGCGTTATTACGGGATTATGGAGTGGACGAGGTGTGGATCGATAACGGGGCCATTTCTCAACAGATTGCCAAAACATCGGGCCAATATTTCGACAAGGTGCTGGAGCTTGTGGGTACGGCGACTTTGGCTGATTCTCTGCGTTGCGTGAAGAAGGGAGGCACTGTTTCTATGACAGGGATTCTGGGAAACGAGTGGCACCTGGAGAATATCAATCCAATGGAATTGATCCCAAGTGAATCGAAACTAACGGCATATTCTGGAGGGGATGAGGATTTCATGCGAACGCCTCTGAAAGAACTAGCCAAAATGGTTGAGGAGGGGAAGCTCCAGGTCCGGGTCGGACGCGTATTTAAGATGGAGGACATTGCGGAGGCTCATCGGTGTATGGAAGAAAGTGAGGTTGAAGGGAAGATTGTAGTGATTCCATAGCCCCATTGCTACCTCCGGATTTAGTAGCTTGTCCATATGTCTAATGGCCGTTCAACGTGATCTTGAAATGGACGAAGCAATTGGCCCGAAACCAACCAGAGCTAGAGCCAGAGGTGGTTGAAGAAGCACCGTCCGACCTGAGCAGGGCTGACCATGTCGAGGCGTCTAACGGCGTTCAGCACGCGGCTCCATTCGTCCCAGATCGATAGCCACTGAGACACAGCATCACGCCGTGTATCCGGCATTCCGATAATCCTCGAACTCGGGCTTATTGTAAAGTTATGATATGAAGGTAGCATTGCAGCTGCTAAGCAATTATACACATTTTGCGATATTTTTCCCGAGATGGTTGAGGGGCTGAGATCTGGAGCGGTCTCCGACGTGCACGGTGGTTCAGTGGGGGTCCGAGTACTAAGTAGATTATAGTAAGGTAAGTTGGTAAAACGGGCTCCGGTGTGCGCACTAGATGTCGAACCCGAGACTCGGGGGTGTGAAAGGAATTAATTAGTCAATCCCACCGTGACGGTGTCCAGAATCGTTGGTTGCCACATCTTGGCTTAACAGCTGCAGATAAAGAAATTACCACCAGGGTATACCGCATGGGTTGCAAAGAAAGAGAAAAGATCCATGGATACAAGTTGGACGGTATATGGCAATGCACATGACCCTGAACCAATCAGAGCGAGGGCACCTCACATGCGGCAGCCGGTGAGCCATGACGTAACGCTTCACCTGGGGTTCCCCGGATTCGGAATGAAGAAGTGGGGGAATCATGGGAGGGTAAAAAGAATACACGATAAGGGAGATTTCTTGAATGATCGACTAATATGTAGTAGTAAGTCTGATCACCTGGTAGACATGCTAGCCTGATTCCATGGTTGAGAGCTGGACTTTTCGTTACTCTCTACTATCACTCTGATTGCAAACAGAGAGGTGGACACTGACAGACTTGGGTCAGTACGACATGTATCATAAACATAGGAAGGGCAAGAAAATAGAAAATAAAATAAAAATGGCATACTGCGGCACAAACAAAACTAATTCAAGTCCTGCAAGAGATGGAATGACGAGCATCATCATCTGGTCGGATGATCTTGTAATGGTCTTGGGGTTGACAGGGGTTACCATTCGCTGACCAGGTTCTCGCCCCGTTAGTAGCAAATAATGAGCACGAGTCCGTGCCACCGCAGTAGCTCTGTTTAGAGGTAAATTGAGGAGATCAATGGTCCTACTGCTCCCTTTCTTTCTTTTCACTTCTCTCTGGTTTCATGAATTTGTTCTACTGAAAGAGACTTAGAAGAGAAGAAAATATTTTTTTCCCTCCCCTTCTTATCTTCTCAAAACCCCTTTCCAAGGGAAACAGGTTCCACTGGATCCGTTCCTAGCTTTTTGGTGCCCGGTACTACCTTGTTCTGTACCTTATTTATACTAACAGCTTAAGTGCCTCACTAGACTGGGCCCTGCCAACCTCCCGCTCAGTTCGAGCTTAGGCTTCCCCCGCCACCTTTCTATCCCCGCACGTACCTCCTCTGTGACCGGAGAGACCTGTGCAAGGAAGGTAGCTGGGCGAGCTTTCCCAAATTGGCTTGGACGGCACCGGCTTTCTCACGCTCCATCTTTCTTTATCTTCCTTCCTGTGTTCAATCTCAACCGTTCTTCATCTTTACTTAAGCTTTGTTGTCTCTCGTTTCCTTTCAATTGCCTATATCTTTACCTCACCAGGATAGCGCTCGCAGGGAATCACAATGGCCAGTGAGGAGACTGGCGCCGAACCTCCCAAGCGGGATGTTCGCAACCATATGCTTTTCGAAGTTGCGACCGAGGTGGCTAATAGAGTGGGTGGAATTTACTCCGTCCTCAAGTCTAAAGCTCCCGTGACGACCGCCGAATATGGCGAGCGATACACTCTGATTGGACCCTTGAACCGTGCTTCAGCAGCGGTGGAGGTGGAAGAATTGACTCCATCTAACCCCCGCATGATCGAGACGATCAAGTCGATGCAAGAACGTGGCATCGAGGTAATCTACGGTCGCTGGCTGATTGAAGGCGCTCCCCGGGTGCTTTTGATCGACACATCAACGGGATATAAATTCCTGGACGAGTGGAAAGGGGACCTGTGGAACACAGCGGGGATCCCATCACCGGCTGCAGATACCGAAACCAATGAAGCGATTGTCTTTGGATACCTGGTAGCATGGTTCCTGGGTGAAGTACGTTTGATAGACTGTACGACCGTTAGATATGGAGTCCGCTAATGAGGGTAACTAGTTCATCGCCCATGAAAGACGGGTTGCGGTGGTCGCCCATTTCCACGAGTGGCTTGCTGGGGTAGCCCTCCCGCTGACCAAGAAGCGACATATGGATCTCACCACAATTTTTACCACCCACGCCACCTTACTCGGTCGCTATCTCTGTGCGGGATCAGTGGACTTTTATAACCACCTACAGCACTTCGATGTGGATGCGGAGGCTGGTAAGCGTGGCATCTACCACCGGTACTGTATTGAGCGAGCCGCGGCGCACACGGCAGACGTCTTCACCACCGTCTCCCATATCACCGCGTTCGAAAGCGAGCATCTCCTGAAACGAAAGCCAGATGGAGTTCTGCCGAATGGACTCAATGTCAAGAAGTTCTCCGCAGTGCATGAGTTCCAGAATCTACACTCACAATCCAAAGAGAAGATTAATGACTTCGTTCGGGGCCATTTCTATGGTCATAATGATTTCGATCTGGACAATACCCTCTACCTCTTCACGGCGGGACGCTATGAATTCCGGAACAAGGGCGTCGATATGTTCATCGAAAGCTTGGCTCGCCTGAACCATCGCTTAAAAGCCAGCGGCTCCAAAACTACCGTGGTTGCTTTCATCATCATGCCAGCCCAGACCACGTCTCTCACGGTCGAAGCCCTCAAGGGACAGGCTGTCGTCAAGTCCTTACGGGACACAATCGAGATGATCGAAAAGGGCATTGGAAAGCGAATGTATGAGCGTTGCCTTGCGTGGAGGGAAGGCGACAACATGCCAGACGAGAAGGACCTCATGGCCAGTCAAGATCGCGTGCTGTTGCGACGCAGGTTGTTTGCCATGAAGAGGCACTCTTTACCCCCGATCGTCACTCACAACATGAACAATGACCACGAAGACCCAATTTTGAACCAGATACGGCGTGTTCAGCTGTTCAACGATCCTACCGACCGCGTTAAGGTAATCTTTCACCCAGAGTTTCTCAATTCGTCGAACCCCGTGCTGCCGCTCGATTACGATGACTTTGTCCGCGGTACGCATCTTGGAGTCTTCCCATCGTACTACGAGCCTTGGGGTTACACACCCGCTGAGTGCACTGTGATGGGTGTCCCCAGTATCACCACCAATCTGTCCGGTTTCGGTTGCTATATGGAGGAGTTAATCGAGAACTCATCCGACTACGGTATTTATATAGTGGATCGCCGAATGAAGGGTGTTGACGATTCCGTCAATCAGCTTACTGATTTCATGTTCAACTTTGCTCTCAAGAGCCGCCGCCAACGGATCAATCAACGTAACCGCACTGAGCGGTTGAGCGATCTGTTGGACTGGAAACGTATGGGATTAGAGTATGTCAAAGCGCGGCAGCTGGCTCTCCGGCGAGGTACGTTTTCTCCATAACCTCCATGTCCACCATGTAGGTTCTATATTTGTTCGCTAACACATGGATTATGATATACAGCCTACCCGTCTTCATTTGGTAGCGGCGAAGACTTCTATGATATTATTGGGGGAACAGAACAGAAGATATCACGACCGTTATCTGTCCCGGGGTCACCAAAGGATCGCTCGGGGATGATGACCCCTGGTGATTTTGCATCCCTGCAAGAAGTCAAAGAAGGACTGAGTACTGAGGACTATATCGCATGGCGGCTTCCGTAAGTTGTCCACTTGACTACATTATAGACCCCTTTGGGCGAACGCGGTGCTAATCGGCTATTTAGTGGTGCAACCGATGAGGATGAACCAGACGACCAATACTTTCCACTGACACTACGAACGAAAAAGACATCCGATCGACCCGCATCGCCGCTCGACCGCATATCAGTCAATGGTGGGAACTGATTGACAGCTGCATACCTTATTGGAGATTTACCGCCTAGTGTTCCACTCCCCAGCGCGTTGCCGTGCGCTGGTTCGAATCCCTTTCGTTGTGTGTTTCTGTGCCATAGCTTTTCTACATTTGTCATTTTTACTTACTTCAATTGCATGTTTATTGATATTCTTTGGAGAGAAACACAGTGACCCTTTCCGGGCCAAGCACGGTTAAGGCTCCCTGGATACAGCTTCACGTCTTCATCATACTTTGTTTGTACTGTTGTATTCATGTCATTTCTGTCTTTGTGTGAGCTTGCCAGCATGGGGATTGTCTTTGAGAGCGTGGATAAATTCATTGCATGATGTGCGAGACGTTAAACATTCTTCTTACGCAATTACCTGACATCATATCTAAGGGTCGTTGAGAGACTAGTGAGGGGTCGATCGTAGTCCCACTACAACACGAAGCCGGGCGGCTTGACCGGACCACCGTGCTCCAGTAGGTAGACAATATAGTAACTTCAGCAACAACAGATAGAAGGGAAGCGCATGGTACGTGTGAATGACAATCCATTCCGAATTACTACCAATGTGCCAATCTTTGTTCCCAAATTGTCAGCAGATTGTGCGGGATTTTTTCAGAAGTCATCGTAGTGGGGTATAGGAAGAGGGTTTCCTATTAAAACCTGTTGAGATGGCCACGACAAGGGATCGCCGAGTATCCAATGGGACCGAGTGACAGTTATCGTCCTTCTGGAGGGTCCCGGTGAGGGTTGAAGCAGGGAATAGAGACGAGTAATATTGTTACTACTAGTAGAAATTCAGTAGGTGGGGTTGGATTCCATGTGACTCAAAGCCTATTATTTATTGTATTCCTCGACCCCCTCCTCTACCAACTTTTCCTTTCTCCTTTTCCACTACAATCCTCAGTCTCAATTCCAACCGATTCCTCTTTCACTATCGCTGCAACTCGCTCGGTACGGCTCACTATGAGGCCGCGCAGCCAGAATGACCTTCTGGGTCGTTTCGCTATGGGTTAATTTAACCACACTGGTCAAGGTATCGTACATAGTATAACAGTCATAGCTCGCGCATGACAGGTGTTCGTCTTGGACCTGCCCTGGTTACCTGGCTATTCCCCTACTTCATGCTGTCCCTGCGTTTCTGTCTCCCTTTAGGGGCTGTGCCCCTCGAAGGAGACGCGAGACAAAGGACAAAGGCTGAATGTAGGGGTACCAGGTGTACGAGGCAGAGTCCGGTCGTTCTGAGATTATACTGTCATAACTTGATCTAGATAATACTAGCGAAAGGACATGCGTGGCATTGATTGTTCCCCTTTATTCTCTTGTCACAGAAGAGGGACTTCGGTCCCCTTTACTAACAAGTTTCAGAGCTCTTGACCTCAAACTGTGCCAAGATGTCTACTGACAAGATTACGTTCCTCACCAACTGGTATGACATGCCGCTGGTGCTGTTTCTATCTGTGTTGTTGCTGTTTCTTTTGCTACGTTCGTGAACTGTTACTAAGTGGTTGTGTGTTATAAAGGCACGCGACGCCGTACCACGCCCCCCTATACCTCGCTCAGAGCAAGGGTTACTTCAAGGAAGAAGGCCTGAAGGTTGCTCTGCTGGAGCCCAATGACCCCTCCGATGTCACTGAGATAATTGGCAGCGGTAAGGTTGACATGGGCTTCAAGGCCATGATCCATACTCTGGCTGTATGTATCATCTTTCCTTGGGATCTTTTGAACAGACATCTAACTGCCGAACCAGGCCAAGGCTCGTAACTTCCCTGTCACCTCGATTGGCTCTCTTCTTGACGAGCCTTTCACCGGCGTTGTGTACCTCAAGGATAGCGGAATCACTGAAGACTTCCGCTCCCTGAAGGGCAAGAAAATTGGCTACGTTGGAGAGTTCGGAAAGGTATGTACCACTGACTGTGTCGTTGAACGAGCTGAGATTGATGTATTCCAGATTCAAATCGACGAGCTCACCAAGTACTATGGCATGACTGCGGACGACTACACTGCTGTCCGTTGCGGCATGAACGTTACCAAGGCCATCATCCGCGGTGACATTGATGCCGGCATTGGTCTGGAGAATGTGCAGATGGTGGAACTGGCCGAGTGGCTGGCCTCCCAGAACCGTCCCCGTGACGACGTTCAGATGCTCCGCATCGACCAGCTCGCCGAGCTTGGCTGCTGCTGCTTCTGCTCCATCCTCTACATTGCCAACGATGCCTTCCTGGCCGCCAACCCCGAGAAGGTTCAGAAGTTCATGCGTGCTGTCAAGCGTGCAACCGACTACGTTCTCGCAGAGCCTGCAGCGGCATTCGAAGAATACGTTGACATGAAGCCCATCATGGGAACCCCTGTCAACCGTAAGATCTTCGAGCGGTCTTTCGCCTACTTCAGCCGTG
This sequence comes from Aspergillus sergii, assembly GCA_009193525.1. Classification (NCBI taxonomy): domain Eukaryota; kingdom Fungi; phylum Ascomycota; class Eurotiomycetes; order Eurotiales; family Aspergillaceae; genus Aspergillus; species Aspergillus sergii. Next base: position 129,760 of record ML741766.1, read on the forward strand.
ACCTGAAGAACGTCAGCCGTGACTGGGCTAAGGTTACCAACTACGGAAAGCGTCTGGGTATCCTTGATGCCGACTTCCAGCCTAACTACACCAACCAGTACCTCTCCTGGACGTTGGACGCGGATTCGACCGACCCTCTGGGTGACCAGAAGCGTATGGCGGAACTGCAGAAGGAGGTTGCTTGCGAGGGTGGCTTTAAGCGTCTGCAGGTGGCCTCTAGCGCATAAGTAGCTACGACCATGTCCTGAGGTCTGATTGGCAGGCTCATGTGTTGTTAATCGTATGACCCTATGCAAATTGAATGACTTATTAAGTCTGTGGTGTTGTCTCTGGAATTTCACATAATTCAAAACGCCCGTAGCGTACCTGTAAGGCGTACGTAAGCTGTCTACGTAGACCCGCATATCCATCCAAGACACCAACCAGCAGGACAAACTAGCCATACCCCAACCTGGCTGTCAGTGCGTTTGGTGCTCTAAGTGATAAGACGAACGTCGTAACACCAAGTCCCTCTGTCCACGTTAGTGATTCCCAAAGAAGGTTAGACATCCTGATTTGCTTTTATGGGGCGTCATCGCCACGAAGATTGCAGCAGGCCTACGTACGCAATGTCCAAATATACTAACGCGTAGCTAGATAGAATGGTTTCTTAATGCACCTGGCACGAAGAGCCACAGATCCTATAGATCATATCGCCCGCGAGACCGTTTATAGCTCTTGAGACGGAGGGGCCGACCGGCTCGGGTGATTTTTTCTATTTATGTACAATGTTTAATAATTCTATGTAAATACGTACTGGGAATAAGTACGAATAAGGTAATAGGCTTATTTATATCCACCAGTGTAGACATCACTTCCCCGTCCACCTATCGTCATCATCTTCTTCAGGCCAACTTCCAGACCTCTCACGCCCCAACAGCGCGAACTCAACATCATCCATCTCTCCATCACTCAAGTCTTCATCGCCGTTAAACCGATCCAGCGGCTGCCAGCTTCCCCGTTCTCTGTCCTCCGGACTCTGCGCGCCCGTCCTTGACTTGAATCTCCTGTATATAAACCAACCAGCAAAAGCGAGGACAACAGCCGATGCAAAACCCCCAAAGAAGAAAAGTAGTGAGTGGACAGGTGAATCCCCGTCATCCTCATCATGCCGTCCCACGACTGCTTCATTAGAATCTGGATCCCAGCGGACTAGTTTGGTGGTTCCCAGGATATGGCCTGTGGAGTTTAGGCCATGGGCGCGGATGTACGTTGATTCTGTGTTCACGGGAATGGGAATCACGGTTTCGAAGCCGGATTTGGGCACCGCGGCTATGAATGTGTATATTTTTGGGTTGGGTGAGTCCGCGCCTTCGAGAGCCCAGGTTACGACTTCGGTGGCGCCGTTCCAGCTCGCTGCGGCTGTGTAGTTGTAAGCAGAGATGTCCGGGGATGTCGTTGGGTGGCCGACCCAGGGGTATTTGAGGACGCGATAGGACATGATGTTGCCGTCGCCGGAGGCGGCACCGAAGTGCGTGTTGCAGAGAACGGTGCCGTCGGAGGCATATTCGGTCCAGGTTGGGATGTGGCCGTAGCCTACGAGAACTTTTGTGTTTCCGTTGCTAGAGGTGAGGAGCTGGACGGAGCCCTGCGATTGGCTGCTGATCGGGTCTGGGTTCCAGTATTCGTGGCGGACTTTGACGGTCATGTTTTCTTGATCGATGTCTAGGTAGAGGCCGCGGCTGGGTAGTTCGGGGGCGCCTGCGCCGCGGGAGGCATTGTCGAAGATGGTGATGGCCGTGCCGTTGTCGCGGAAGCGGGCGTGATGTTGCCAGGCGAAGTTTGTAGCTGCGCCGTCCGAAAGGTCTGTGAAGTCGTTGTTTTTGCCGCCGAGGCGCCAGATGATGTCGCCTGTGCGGCCGTCGATGTAGGTGAGGCAGCTGGCGTAGCGGGATGAGATCAGATAGTTTCCCTTGGCGTCTTTGTCTACACTGTTGATGTGAAAGAAGTCCCATGGGTAGACATCAGAGTCGCCATTGCCTTCGCGGTCCCGTTTCATGTCGGTGAAGTTAAAGTGCTCGGATGCTCGCCATTGGAAGAGAGTTTTCCCTGTCTCGATGTCAAGCTCTTGGAACGTGCCGTCCCAGATCCAACCTTCTTCGAGACCGCCGACTGCTGCTAGATTTGCTGGAATGATGTCGTAAATGGTGATTAGTGCGGTGTCGTCTTGTGTGATGTGGAATTCGTGGAGATCTCCTGGGAGATGGTTGGCCGCGTTGATTTTGTATACTTCTCGGTAGGAGGAGTCTAGCTATAGTATGTTTAGAATATTATGGCTTGAGATGCATGCGGAGATGGATGTTTCATTGCGCTTCGCATGGGTAGGTAAGGTAGTATATGATGGTGGAAGGGGAAGATATGCCCTACCATATAATATGCTCCCTCTCCATGTCCCCCAACGCCATCATTGCCCATCCAGAAAGTTAGATAATCCTGCCCTTTGAACGTGTAGACATTCAGATTATACGATTGCCCATAACGCTCCGTCCAGACAAGATGTCCGTCCTGATCAAGGATCATCGGCCCTGGGTTAGCTACTTTATTCCCTCGGGGCGCGATAAACGTGTAAAGCCCATCCTTGCACTCATCGCTATACTGCAGATAATTCAATGCCGGGCCGACGATGGGCGACGATCGATACGTCTCGGTAGGCCATTCCCCAAATTTCCCTTCGTCATAAGCAGCAGATTGGAAATAGGGACCATGATCCGCTTGTACGCGGGCAATCACAAGCACTAGAAGAATCAACACCCCGTTTAACATGATCATCATCACCGGGCGGGGACCGACGAAGAAGCGTCCGATGTATATGTATGGATAAACAACACTACCTACCGAAAGTCCGGGGGATGGGCGCCGTTTAAATTTAAATTAGAGGTGTCCATCGTCAATGTATGGAGAAAGAAAAAAGGATTCGTCAGCTGAATCGGCAGTTAGATTTTCATTCCTATACGCGCTGAATAGTCTAGCTTTCCGGTGGAGCTGCAGCCCTAATAGGCAGGCATTTCATCGTCGGCTTTTGCGCCGTGAGATCCACACTTAGCGCCCCGTTTTTCGTGGTTGACGAACCACTGATTATTGGGTTGCCAATCACTGATGCTCTTCATATCTGGTACTCCACTTGTAAAGGGAGAGTTGAAGAACGATATGAATGCGATGCGCAACCCCTTATTGTTTTCGCTGGGTGAGTCTGTGCCCGGGGCCATTCTGTGAAGTGGAGTGAGTGGGTGTCTTGGCAGGAGAATTTCGAGGTGGAGAACAATTAACTCCCTACTGGGGGCTGTAGGATTTGGTCTCTGGGATAGACTGATGGTTGATGCAGTTGAGGTAGACTAAACGTCAGTACGCAGTGAGGCCCACTTGATCGCGGTGGCTTTTTAATTTAGCCAGCTTCGTCCGTCTTATGTCCGAGCTGATGGTTGGCCGAGCTGGAGTTATGATCGTTAGTGGTTGAATCATGACCTTGGCGCCATGGAGGTAGTAGAGAACATTGCATAGTTGTCGGAATTGAGAGGAAGAAATTATCTTTGTGATGTTTTGGGTTGATGCTTTGAATGGGCTGACTGAATGTATCGAAAGAGGTCAGCGGGGCACGTGCTGTCATGTTTTCGCGTTCTTCTCCTGGGCTACACTTCAAGTTCTCACCTTCTCTTCCACACTATAATTGAAGACACTTGATATGGTATACCTACAGGGCTGCCAAGACCACCGCCAATGTTCCCAGGTTAGAGAGGTAGTACTAGTAATGTGGGCCACTGCATCCAGCCTTGGCTGCTCAGTTGAGAGGCTTGCATAAATGCTGTACCACAATTGTCACACCCAGGAGGCTCCCAAAATCAATATGTACTACGTTTCTTTTGCATCCATGACGGAGTCACGGTCATTAATATATATTTCTCATACTAGGGGCTGGCTAATCTATGACGTGGCAAAAAGCGTGTAATTACAAGAAATAGAAGGGGTATCGTTCTTCTAATTCATCCAGAACAAAACGATCAGCCGCGAATGCGTTTATTTGGAGCGCTTGTAGATCTTGCCGAGGAAGGCATTGAAGACCTCCTTCTTCAGTCCCCCAGACTCATCCACGGCAGCGATCTTCTCCTTCAGCTCGCCGACGATCTTCTCCTCGTACTCTTGGTAGACCTTCTCGAGGTCCAGCTCCTTGTAGAGAGCCTTGACCCTGGCCTCAAGAGCGTCATCCTTACGGCCGTAGGCTTCGTCGAGGACCTTGCGCTGCTCAGCATTGCAGCGCTGGAGAGCCTGGTTGACGAGCCAAGAGCACTTGTTGTCCTTGATATCGGTACCGATCTTACCAATGACTTCGGGATTGCCATAGGCATCGAGGTAGTCATCCTGAACCTGGAAGTACTGGCCCAGAGGGATGAGGATATCGTGGGCCTGGCGGAGGTTGCTGGGGGTGGCACGCTGAAGGTAGAGCAGAGCCAGAGCGACAGGCAGGTAGAAGCTGTAGTAGGCGGTCTTGTAGGTGACGATAAACATATACTTCTCCATGGAGAAGTTGTTGAGGTCGACCTTGTCCTCGGGGGCGGTAATCAGGTCACAGAGCTGACCCAGCTCAGTCTGCCAAGTAGTCTCGTGGAAGAGATCGATGAAGTCGGCGTAGGCGGGATGCGAGCGGAAGTGCTTCTTGAGAATGATATAAATGGAAGATTCGAGCAGGAAGGCATCGTTAATGGCGATCAGACCGACACCCTCCTGACGGTACCAGCATGGCTGACCACGACGGGTGATCGAGCTGTCCATAATGTCATCGCTGACCAGGAAGAAAGCCTGGAGAAGCTCGGTGAGCCATCCCAGAATACTGAGGTGCTTGAACTGCTCCTCGGTCAGGGGCTTCTCCAGAAGAGCGAGACCGGTGTCGGGGCAGGAGAGACCGCGGTTCAGCTTTCCACCGGGAACGTTAACATTGAGGGCCTGTTGTACGTAGCAAGAGTAGTCAGTCCATGTCCTCCGCCGCGAATTGTGCAATAAAACGGGGAGTATACCTTCTCAAACCACTGGAGAGCATTTTCGGGCAAGTTCGACTCCTTCGCATAGGCCAGGATATCTTCGGCCAAGGAGGGGAAGACCTCCTGGAAAGCGGCACGGTCAGTAGCAGGCATTCCGACGTGGGATGTATCGGATTTGTAAATTAATGATTGAGAAAAGGCGAGAGGGGCACAAGGAAGAGGGAAAAGTCGGGGAGGAAATGATAGCAATCTAATATACCCCAATCGGTAAAGCCCCTCAGCGCTTTGTTTGCCCTGTTTGCCCGTCCATTGACCAATCAGGAGCTCCGTCTTTCCCGTACTGTGTACTCGGGTTCAACATTCTAAGGTTGTTGATGTCGATACCTTTTTGGTTCTTTTCCTTGTACCCACTAGGTCACATTCGCAATCATTTAGCGCTTCCGTCGGCGACTGGAGCTGTGGGGACTGATCCGTCAGCTGTTTCAGTCAGAATTAGCAAGAAAGAACGAAACAGTCTTGTTTCGCGCGAGTGACCCCCCACCATACAAATAATCGCGCATGGACATGATTGGCGCGAAAGTCCGTTATTGACTGGCCACAATAACTACGAATCTCTGAAGAAACCGAACGCAAGATTTCCCTCGTCGCCATGGCGGCGCAGTTCACCGAAGAAAATGTGCAGGAGCTCAAGTTCCGGCTCGAGGATGCCACCATAAAATGTTCTGAGCGCTGTTTATACCAGTCTGCCAAATGGTACGACGCGCGGGCCTTCACTCCAACCCTTTGAATGGAATTTGATGTTGATCGAATAGAACAGGGCGGCAGAAATGCTTGATGCCATTGTACCGATTGACCAATATGATACAGACCCCGAATCACCAATGGACATTCCCGATACACCCTCGACCCGTCCAAATCCCTACCTCCGAACCCAAGATCCTGTCGAAGCTTCCCTTGAAGCCCAGGAGTCCTACAAGTATCTCCTGGCAAAATCCTACTTTGATACGCGCGAGTACGACCGTTGTGCAGCAGTGTTTCTGCCGCCTACGATACCCCCCGTTGCACTTTCGACGTCGTCACCGAACCAAAAGAAGAGACAGTCGTTAACCCCACAGAAGGGCAAGTCAAAGTCATCCCTGTATGCAGGAGGGAAGGATAGCAACGTGTCAAGGAACCCATATCCTAGACTGAGTCAGAAGTCGTTGTTTCTTGCACTGTACTCCAAATACCTAGCGGGAGAGAAGCGGAAAGATGAAGAGACCGAGATGGTGCTGGGACCAGCTGACGGGGGTGCGACAGTTAATCGAGAGTTGCCGGATCTTGCGCGAGGGCTAGAAGGATGGCTAACCGAGCGTCGAGAGAAGGGAATGGAAGACCGCAATCAGGGCTGGCTAGAATACCTCTACGGAGTCATTCTTCTAAAGGGACGGAACGAAGAGGAGGCGAAAAAGTGGCTTATAAGGAGCGTTCACTTGAACCCATTTCATTGGGGTGCTTGGCAAGAGCTGAACGATCTTCTCTCGAGCACAGAAGATGTATGTGGCTGTTCCTTAATGCGCATTAATGCGGGTCGGATGCTAATTGTTAACCAGTTGAAACAAGTTGTGGACCTGCTCCCGCAGAACATTATGACACTTCTTTTCCACGTATACTGTAGTCAAGAACTATATCAAGCCACTGAAGACACATACCAGGCTCTCTCGGAGCTTGAAACAATCTTCCCCAACAGCGCCTTTCTTATGACACAGAGAGCCCTCCTCTACTACCATTCAAAAGGTATACACCATATCATACCCGTAGCGCAACTGCAATGCTAACAGTCTGGTAGACTTCGAAGAGGCGTCACGTATATTCACCGAGATATTGATTGCATCTCCTCACCGTCTTGACAGCCTTGATCATTACTCCAATATACTATACGTGATGGGCGCGCGCCCGCAGCTCGCCTTTGTCGCCCAAGTTGCAACCGCAACAGACAAGTTCCGACCCGAAACCTGCTGCGTCGTCGGAAACTACTATTCACTCAAGTCCGAACACGAAAAAGCCGTGATGTACTTCCGTCGCGCCCTCACACTAGACCGTAATTTCCTCTCAGCCTGGACTCTCATGGGCCACGAGTACATCGAGATGAAGAACACGCACGCTGCGATTGAATCCTACCGCCGCGCCGTGGACGTCAACCGCAAAGACTACCGAGCCTGGTACGGTCTCGGCCAGGCATACGAAGTCCTCGACATGTCCTTCTACGCTCTATTCTACTATCAACGTGCAGCCGCACTGCGACCGTACGACCCGAAAATGTGGCAAGCCGTCGGATCCTGCTACGCCAAAATGGGCCGTGTTCCGCAGAGTATCAAAGCCCTCAAACGCGCCCTCGTAGCTGGCTCCTACTACTCCGAAGACCCATCTCAGCTGGGAGGCTCAGGCCGCAAGATCCTCGATCCAGAAACCCTCCATCAAATCGCAACACTCTACGAGCGTCTCGGCGACGATGAAGAAGCAGCCGCCTACATGGAACTCACCCTGCAACAAGAATCAGGCCAGATGCCCGTGGAAGAAGACGCCTCTTCCGACAACGAAAACGACGATGACCAATCCGAGGCCGGAGCTCAAAAGTCCTCACGCCGAGCCCGCCAATCCTCAACATATAACCAGAACGACGACGATGATGACTCCTGGCACGGCACAGGGCCGACAGTCACAACTTCGAAAGCACGATTGTGGCTCGCGCGGTGGGCTTTGCGAAACGGGGATCTTGAACGCGCGGATCAGTTGGCGGGTGAGTTATGTCAGGATGGAGTGGAGGTTGAGGAGGCGAAGGCGTTGATGAGAGATGTGAGGGCTAGAAGGGAAGGAGATGAGTAGTCTGCTTTGTTTAGACTGTTCACTCTGTATCGTTATGTTTTGCCTTGAGTAGGCTTTCATTCTTACGGTAGCGAGGCGTTTGTGCTGGGTGTGCTTACGACCTGATGTTTTCATCCTGAGGCTGGGCTGGGTGTTTTTATGATGCTTATATAGAGATGTACTATGGATTATTTATTGAAAATATGACCACAGCTTATAGGAGCATTCAATATCCTTGTTGATCGACTATAATAAGGATATGTCAAATTAAGCATTACATAAATCATTGTAAAGACTTCCATCAGTCATCAAACCAACCCGAAGGCCAACCCAAGTGTCATCACTCATCCCCTAAACCCCCAACCGACTCTAGAACACCCATAGCCCCCCTATCAAACCCAACAGAAACCCTAACCCCTTGATCGATAATCCTCCTAGGAACGCCATCTAATGGTGTACAAGGAACCGTCTCAACCCCACCCTTCAACCGCCACGAAACACAGGCATAAAAGTACTTCCTCCCGATATCCTCCCATGATATCCGTGCACAGGATCTGGGATCGGTCACGTCTGTGCCCAGGTCCAAGAGGGACGAATCGAGGAGGAATATACTCCCAGTTTGTAAGTGGCCGGGGTGATGAGAGGGCGCTTGAAGCCTCTTGTGAAGGTTGATGATTAGATCAAGGAGAGCTTGGCCTAGGGGTGTTTGCGTGGGATTTAGCAGGAGAAGGACTGGAGTTGGGGTAGTTCGAGGCTGTGTCTTGAGTGGTCTTGATAGGAGGGAATTAAGGAAGATGTTGAGATTCGGGGTGACGGTTAGTGAGAGTGTGCTTGTTGGTTGTTCTAAATTGGATATGTTGTTGTGGATGAGGTAGATTGGGAGGGTTGTTAAGGGGGATTTGGTGGTGTTTTGTGGGTTTGTCTGCTTTTCGATGACTTTGGGGTCTTGCGTAGAAGAATTGGTCAGTGTGTCTGAGTGGATTATTATATTGCTGTTCTCGGGTTCGTCAGTTGGTTTGCTTGGCTTGGACTTCGTGGAGGAGTCTATGGTAGAGGAACCGTTCTTTTGTTGGCGGGAGTCTTGATGTGATGAGAGATTTTCGTTGCTTGTCAGGAAATTTTTATGAATATCTAAATCGTCAGATGGGGACATTGATGCCATTGACTCGTCCATATAGATAGGGATAGTAAGTGCGGTTGCTGTGGTTCTTTCGCTGTATATTTTCACGGATCTGTTTGGATTTTGTAGACATGCCTCATCTACTGGTGTGCTTGTAGACCCGTTTGACAGACGCACTTTCACTGGACCCTGGGTCACTCCTGAAGAGCTTGTAAAGCTCTGGGATCGATTGACTATATACCCCGACGCGCCGTTCCCCAGCTTCAGACGTTTGTTCCATTCAGCTTCCTCTTGCCCCAGCTCTTCTGAGGGGACTGCCCGGGCATCGTCAGCTAGAAGCTGCAGCTCTGAAAATGATGCTGCATCCTCAAACGATCTATCCCAATGAATCTTCATGATTCTCGGGAAGCGAAGCGTATAATATCTGGAGCCTGATTGTTTCTCAAACCCGCTACCTAGCATCTCGACAACAAAAGGAGTCCTGAAAACAACATCCATGCCGGGGATATTGCCAGCCCCATACTCTATATCGAATCCATGCCCTGAATCAATGCCGCAGGCAGTGTACTCCCCAAACTGATTGAGGATCTGCATGTTCTTCGCGCTCATGCAATGACGATTGATTACATCGACCACCCGAAACTTAGGCTTAGATCTTGACTGCAAAACATTCTCTCTATTGAGAAGACATCCAATAAAAAAATGTGTCCATAATAACTTGTGGATCTGCTTTAAGCCACCGGCGTCTCGAGAATCATATTTTCCGCCGATAATCGCAAGGTCTACCGTATCGCCTAGACCTGGAATGTAGTCTTTCTTAAGCTTAATCCAGCGGCCCATAGAGCCATTTGTTTGGCCGGGAAAGATGGTGAAGTATGGGTCTTCGCAGCCCTTTAAGACAAACCCTTCCCATCGCTGAGCCACACCCTTGGCGAAGATATTTTCTAGGTGTGACTGACTCTCAGACCGGGAGAAGTCTAGAATTCGTTGTTCGGAAATGTTTGCACGGCCTTCAATTACTTGTACTACGTCTTTCAATAGCAATCGTCGCTCTCGGTGTGGTTTCTTCAAGCAAACGTCGTCGTCAAGGAGTAGGATATCGAAAAACACAATCATCAAGTGCTCATAAGGCTGTGGCCTAGCACAAGTTAGAATCCAGAATGCCGATCTGAAAACATCTTAAATAAACTCACGGGGAATCGTTCTCCGTCCCAATGAAAGTGCCAGAACGGGCGATAAACTTGCGTAGCTTATGGAAATCCATGATTTTGCCATGCCGATCGCTCCAGACAAGTAGCTCCCCTTCCAGAATACACCGACGAGAGAGCTTAGATCCCGGCCTTCCTATTCTCAGGGAATCTCTGATAACGTGATGAATCCCTGACCTATCTGCAGTAGAATCCTTACCACTTTTCGAGAATATCTGAATAGACCTAGAAGGCTTCGAGAGATCAACGTGTATTTGACAGTATTCACCATCGTACTTCCTCTCTATACTCATCCGACGGCGACCAATCATTTGACAGCAGTGCTTGATACTCCGAGCCTTGTAGTAGTCCGGTCGCCCGATCTTAACGCCAACCACTGGACTCAAATGTTGCATAGCTATCATCCCCAAGTTCCTAGCCAGTCCTGGCTCTGGATGTGGTGGAAAGTGACTAATAGGCTCCGACACTAGCATATTCAGCGTCGCCTCGAAATCGTCCTGAAAAAGCAGAAGATGCGGGAGCAAAAAATGAAAGCTCTTCAACGTTAGATTCCGCGGTAAAGTCACAGGAGAATAGTTCTTGAGTATCATGCGAGTCAGCCATTTAGCATCTCTACTACTCAATCGTCGGTATAGAGGAGATAGCGTCTCATCGACATCCACCGCAGCCCGTTGTCTACGCACACGGGGCCCGGAAAATCTGCACCGAGACGCAACTCTGTTCAAGGCATCATCAATCTCCTCGACGGTTACCACCTGGCCTTTGCGGATGTGGTTTTCGGCCTGTCGCATGACATTCTCCACGCATTGTGCCAGATCTATGCCCCCGGAAACGCGCCATCGCTCGAGCTCTTCCCGCCGTGATGATCCAAGGAGTAGACATCGTCCTATTACCCTTGCCAGGGATGTATCCTGTAGCCAGTAAACTCTGTCTGTCCGCTTCTCTGGGAACATGCACGAGAGGACGGCCAACTGGTCTGTGTCTTTATCGCGGAGCCGCCTGCCATGTTGCTTGAACCACCGGGTCACCGTCTGAACGTCTGGATCATGGGCTCTTGCTTCAGTAGTAGCTTTCAGAATCTTGTTATTCTCGAGAGAGGAAAGTAAGTCACACAAATGGGAAAATTTGAAGCCCATCTATATATGCCTTTGCAGGCGGCCGGTTTCAAGTCACCGGCAAACTCTGGGACACGGATAAATGCTGATCTAGACAGCTCATTCAAGACAGCAGTGTCATTCCTACCAAAGGCAGTTTACATTAAGCACAATGGCACTGCAGACGGGACACAACTTGAGTGACAGACTTAACGCGAAATCTCAGGGAAACCACACGGGACCGCGTCCATGGATCGCGAAAGCACGTGATAGTTACCATTCAATTATGCCATTATAAAAGCATTGTTACAGAAAACAATAAGAAAATTGTGATATAGTCTTGTCTTATTGATGATAGTAAAGTCTTATGTAGAATACATGAGGCGCGTAAGGCCATGCACTGATAAAGCTATTATTCCCAGCCAGACAACCCAATGGTATGAGACCCTACGGAAATGAAGAAAACAACCGTCAAACTCCAGGCTTTTAAACGTAAGATATGTGGATATAGGAGAATATACGTAATGGGCAGAGGGAGCAGCGGCTACAGGATGCCCTGTTTTTGCAGACTGGTAAACGTTAGCACAATTCTCGTCGCATCGTAAGAGAGGGGAAACATACTCCAAGTAGATCCTTTCTGGCATCACGTTGCCCTCTGCATCCTCCATCTGCACCACGTTGTCGCGGCTGTCCTTATCTTTCTTGCGGTCATGCTCAAGCTTTTCCCACAATCGAAGGGCGTCCTCGATCCTGGTGATTTCACGGAAAAGGTTCGTATTCGAGGTGATACCCAGACACTTTAGACCCCAGATATGCAAGCCTTCCGAGAAGTGCTTGTCAAAAGCGCGACGACCCATGTACACGAAGTTACCGCAAATCTCACAGGGGTACTCAACACCCAAGCCGTGTAGCTTGTACAGCCAGTATGGAATGGGCTTTCCATCCCAAGCGAGCGGCAGCTTAAGCGGGTTGTAGATCCGCTCATCTCCATCATCGTCAGATTGATCGCCTGCACGATCACCGCCAGCATTTTCAGATTCTGCTAGCAGCGCTTCGAGCTCCATCTGGCGTTCTCTCTCAGTCATACCCTGCTTCCGTTCAACGTTGATCCGCGTGGCTTGACGCTCGGCATCCAACACCTTCGCTAACGACCGAACACGATGCTCACGCTCTGCGACAGCGCGCTCCTTCAATCGAGAAGCAACGGCCGAAACACCATTTGCTGTTGCTGGCTTCTCACCAGAGTCACCAGAAGCCTTTTTGGCCTCGGCGGCGCGAATGTGTTTCTTGCCTGTCAAGTGATTCTTGTAGACGTTGTCGTTCTTAAACTCCTTTTCACACGCAGCACACCAGATACCCTCTCCAGATCCTTCGGTCTGCGGACCCTGAGCACCATTCTGAGCCGTCTCCTCCGACCACCCAGGGACCTCGTTAGCCGCCCACTGCTTCTCAAACTCCTCATCAAAGCTACCAAAAAGCTTATCCGAGTCCTGCAGTGGCCTAATCTTCTTGATAAATCCCTCCAAGTATGCCGCAAGCTCTCCAACATACTGGAAATACCTATCGGAAAGCTTATTGGGCCGCTTGATAAGCATCTGCGGGGGCGTGAAAGCGTCAAACACCTCTAGATATTGAACATACGTTAATCTCTTAACGCCAGGCAAGTTCAGGTAATCTTCGTGCGCTTTTGTAAGGTCCAAGAATTGTCCGAAGCCTTCTTCACCCGTAAACAGGTTATCGATGTCCATTCCGATCGGCTCGCCCTCATGGCGTTTGTATGCTCGCTCCAAGTTCTCCACGGGCTCATTGGGATAGCGCTTGTGAAAATCTTTGATCTCGTTTAGTTGCTTATAAAACTCCTCGAATTGGTCGCCGGTCGAGATAGCCTGGATTTCATTCTGGCGTGCGCCGTCCGCGTCTTTGTAGATGTCTAGTAGTCTCTTCGACTGTTCGTCTATGCGGTCCAGAAACTGAGCGATTTCATGGTCGCGGGCTAAGCGATCCTTAATCTATAGTGACAGTTGATTAGCTTAGGATATAATGTGTAGAAACGAAGGGCAAACGCACGTTACGAGGCTCATCGGCAACGCGATCCGCAATCGCCTGCTCTAGTCTCTCCAGATCCTCGTGAATGAATCTCTGGTCTTCGAGAAGCATGGTGAATATACAGTCTTAACAACGACTGTTCCCGGGCAAAATATGTGATTCTTCAAGTACCGTAATGCTATCGGCAACTCGTCGCTGGCCATGAGAAGCTTTGCGGCGAGTGATGATCACGTGAGACGGGCGGTGGCGCTCCAGGAAAAGTCGCGGTAGAAGCTTGATCGAGACCTCACATTAACTAGAGGGGCTACCACTATCGCGTGAATTGATACTTTTCTTTTTCAATCTCTAGTGGAACCAGTGAATTCAAAATGGCGGACGGCATTGACAGACGGGCAGATGGTATGGACTCCTGCTACTTACCACAAAATCCATGTATACTGACAAAGGCGCAAACTCAGACCGGATGGAGTTCAACACCTCCAAGGAGGTCACGGTTGCTCCTACCTTCGAGGACATGCACTTGAAGGAGAGCCTCCTGCGCGGTATCTACGCTTACGGCTACGAGTCTCCATCGGCAGTGCAATCGCGAGCCATCGTGCAGATCTGCAAAGGCCGCGACACGATCGCTCAGGCGCAGTCCGGTACAGGTAAAACGGCTACCTTCTCGATCAGTATCCTGCAGGTCATCGACACCGTTGTGCGCGAGAGTCAAGCGCTCGTGCTTTCCCCGACCCGCGAACTTGCCACGCAGATTCAGTCCGTCATCATGGCGCTCGGCGACTACATGAACGTGCAATGCCACGCCTGCATCGGAGGCACGAATATTGGCGAGGACATCCGGAAGCTGGACTACGGACAGCACGTCGTATCCGGTACGCCGGGTCGTGTCGCGGATATGATCCGTCGGCGCCACCTGCGCACCCGCCACATCAAGATGCTGGTGCTGGATGAAGCCGACGAGCTGCTCAACCGCGGTTTCCGTGAACAGATCTACGACGTCTACCGCTACCTGCCCCCGGCCACGCAGGTAGTGGTCGTCTCCGCGACCCTCCCCTACGACGTCCTGGACATGACGACGAAGTTCATGACCGACCCCGTGCGCGTGCTGGTCAAGCGTGACGAGTTGACCCTGGAAGGCATCAAGCAGTATTTCATCGCTGTGGAGAAGGAAGAATGGAAATTCGACACCCTGTGTGATCTCTACGATACACTCACCATCACCCAGGCCGTGATCTTCTGCAACACGCGCCGCAAGGTCGACTGGCTGACGGACAAGATGCGCGAGGCCAACTTCACCGTGTCCAGCATGCACGGCGAGATGCCCCAGAAGGAACGTGACAGTATCATGCAGGACTTCCGCCAGGGTAACTCGCGAGTGCTTATCTCGACCGACGTCTGGGCCCGTGGTATCGACGTCCAACAGGTCTCCCTGGTCATCAACTATGATCTCCCCACCAACCGTGAGAACTACATCCACCGTATCGGTCGTAGCGGTCGTTTCGGAAGGAAGGGTGTCGCCATCAACTTCGTTACCAGCGATGACGTGCGGATCCTCCGTGATATTGAATTGTACTACTCCACACAGATCGATGAGATGCCTATGAATGGTAAGCCTCCCTAATCAAGTTACTCCCCAACTCAATATCTAACAAAACAAAACCTGCAGTCGCCGATCTCCTCTCATAAACCTCATAACCATCCTCATCTACACCACCAATAAAATCCACTCTCCACCCACGGGCCAATCACTAGTACCACACCCATGAACCCAAGTACGAGCCCCGTAAACCGCATAAAAAAAAGAGAAAGAGAGAAAGGAAAAGACCAACACCAGCGTGGAGGAAAAGGGAACATACCCAAATTGGTAAGCCTCATAAACCCCTGCAATCCATATCACATACATAAATAGTACTCACTAGCGAATCCCAGATACACTCCAGTACACCAAAATATAGGGTCGGGAGAGAATCCAACCAACAACGTCTTCTTTCCTTCCCCTTTCGTCTGTCTTCATTTTGAAAAAAGGAGTTTTAGCTATGCGGGATATTTATTATTCATGATTATTGAATTTGGGGATTTGCTGCTTCCATTTAGGTGATTTTATTATTTTAATCTATTCAACTGATCACTTTGTTGTTCTGAGATTATTTGTGTTCTTGTGAGCATAGCCCCGTAACTACTACTACTACTACTACTACTACTACTACTACTACTAGTGCCTGGAGTGAATTGCCTTTTCTCGGCACTTCGCGAGTTTAAAGAGATCGTGAAAAAGCATGTCATCAAGCAGACCAAGCTGACTTCATTTATATATATAAGCACCTATGATGCAGACTCTACCAATGGAGAGTGGAATCAGAATAACATGGGTGTGTGCTGAAACCAACAAATTGTGAAGGAGACAGGAGAGATAGATAAAGAGAAGAAATAAAGCACAACCAAACAAATCCCACTCACACCAGCCCAATCCCGCATGTTGTCCGAACCTTCCAGATCACCCAAACCAGAAGTCAAAAGCGAACCCATGAGAAGCACCGTGTAACCTGTGTATGTGATGAGAAATAAAAAAGTAAACCATATGTGATGTGTGCCGTCCCGACGCATCAATGCAAGGCAGGGGCAATTAATTATTGTTCAATAAGCGCAAATGGAAAACACGTATCAATCAGTAATGCCAAAACGGGAGCGCCAGCTACCTTTATCGAACGGACCACCAAGGACCAGGAAACGTGTATATGCAGAAAGGTTCGGGAAAGATTGAAAGGGCAGGAACTAAAGGCATAACAAAGAAAGCCTGTCTTTCGAGTCCAAAAGCTCCCGGTACATCCCATGATATGCACAAATAATCAATCTTCAAAAATGGTAACAATAGGCTTCTTCCAGCGAGACTTGATTAGAAGCTCATCGTTGATCGTAGAGCACTCGTGCGGGCGAAACCGCTGGCCGATGTCGCTCGATGTGTACGAGCCGTAGTATGAGAGTTCGCGTCGCGCTCCCGGGTCCAACTGAACTCATTAGTTTGAAGCTGAAAGAGGGGATACTGAAGGAGACTTACATTCTAACCAAGCAATCATCGCCTGCGGACGCGAATAATCCGGGATTTGTAGGGTTCCAGGATATTGCGTTTACACACCCAGCAATGTGACCCTCCAGAGTTTCCACCAGAGTCCCATTTTCTTTGTGCCAAACATAAACTCGAGAGTCTTTGGAACAGTGAGCGAAGAAACATGGGCAAAGATTGACATAATAATGGCTTACCTTCACTTCCACTGACGACAAAATTCTCTGCAGCTCCTCCGAAAGCACTCCGAATGACAAAAGACCCCTGTTTCTGGCCTTGGAAACGTCGGATTACATCGGTCGTGTCAATATCAATGAGTTGTATTTGACCTTCTGATAAGTTCACAAGCATGTGGCGAGAATCTTTGCTGACAGCAACCGATGTGGGCTTGCTCTTCAAGGCCAGGCAATACTCCTCCTCGTGGGTGAGGAAGTCATACACGTGGATCTTCTCTTCAACATCGGCAGCGATTAGGCGTCGTCCATCAGGCGTGATGGCACAATCCTGTACACGGAAGTCACCCTGCCACATGTGCAGAGCGTGGCCGCGCATACTCCAATGGCATAGGTGCGAGTCCTTGTCCAGAGAGGCTGTCACAAAAGAGTCCCCGTCTGCAGCCCAGGCTGCAGCTGTAACCGGCTGTCGATGATGATTAATGGTCAATAGGCATCGCCCAGTCTATATAGCAGTTAGTGACAATAGGGCCCAGGTTGTAACAAGAGAAACCTACATCCACACTCCACACACGGGCCTTTTTATCCTGAGAGCAAGTGATGAGTTTCGAGTCATCCGGGCTCCAACAAGCATGTGCAACACCGTCATCATGCTCCATCAATTTATGCAGCACAGCAAAAGTGCTGGTATCGTAGATAATAACACTGTGGTCGCGGCCTGCCGTGACTAACTTTGTGCCATCATGAGAGAATTGACAGTACCAAACCTCATCCGAATGCTGACTTAATTCAATCCCCGGTCGAGACGGGAAGTCTGCTCGATCGCACATGTGATCAGAATATAACGACGGCGGAGTTGCTGTGTTGTGGTATAAGCACTGATTGATCTGATTTTGCTTGACATGATCCAGTAATATCGCGAGACGGTTGTCAGGAATCATGACTGACGGCGATATAGATTCTATGTCTACCGTTAGTCCCGGCCATAAGATTATTGAAGCCACGGATTTCCAGGCACAACGTACTTGATAATTCTGATAGCAATCTCTCACGAGAAGAATCTATCGAGCCATCCCAGCCGGCTTGATCATGAAGATGTTCCGGGGGGCACATAAGAAGACTGTTTCCAGTGTCAGTCTGGAGGCTTCGGGTAAAGGAGATTTGCGGTCTTAGACACACTCACCTAGATAGAGCATGTAGACGCCCGATATCATAATTAAGCGGCGTTAACTCATGCCGAAGAACGGTCAGAGCCGCAGAAAGATTACGAGTCTCTAGCAGTTCCAAAAACTTCTGCTGTCGCAGGTAGAAGAGCATCTCATTCATGTCCGCACTTTCCACCAATATCAACCTCTCTTTCGTCGGAAGGTCACCGTCGCCGCTCGTCGTCCGCCTCGTTCCGTCCGGATAAAATGACTGTACCAAAATTCGCTCCGCCTCCGCCCAACGTCCTGCAAGCACTGCACCTCTGAATGCAGCAACTGCCGGGCTTTCCAACTGATAACCACTCTCCTTGCTCAATAGTGAAGCTGCTCCATTATAACCAAGCTCGTACAAACTTTGAATGAGGATGCGTGTCACTTCTTCGCGGTCATGCCCGAAATAGGATGGAGGGACGGCCGAGGACTTCTGTACTCCATTCGTCTGAAGGTCGCCGTTAGAGGAAGCGTGCGAAGCCTGGCCGTTCAGGGAGTGGGAAAGACCCACCTTGTGAGACGGCGAGGCAACGGAGCCGTTAGAAACGTAGGAAGGGCCATTTGAACTTGAAACTCCATCGGGACGCATATTTGTCAGGCGCCTGCGCTTGGGGGACGGCGAGTGGCCCTCTGCGGTACTTGGGTATACGACTCTTTGTTCCGAGATACCGGCTTCGCTTGCCGTATGATCTCCGGTAAGGCCTCCTGTTCCGTCGATGTTGGATTCAGATACGCCAGGGGTACTCGGCCGGCGGCGGCGGCGAGTGGACGACAGATAGAAATTCCCAGTAGCACCGACGGCCGGATAAGAGCTGTCGACGGAGGGATCTGAGCGGGATGACGACAGGATGTTATCGGAAGCGGCAGCGCTTCTCGGGTAGGACGACGTAGGTTCGTTGGGGATAGGAGGGTCAGGGCGGTCGGGAGCGGCGGAGGAGGGTATATAGGTGAAGGGATGGTCTGCCAGATCGAATGCTTGGTAGATCTGCCCTTTCACCTGGCTCTGTAGAAGAACCAGGGGAGCAGACCTATATCAGTGGCGGGTCACTGATACTACCTCAGGTCAAGACCTAGGGTTGGAGCTCGTCACAGGCCGAACGACCGTCAATTCCCAAATTTTGTGAGTTTACCGAGTTGAGATCGGCAAGTACAAGGTCGATATTGCTTTGTTACAGCTTCTGGTGGTGGGTCGAAGGTAAGAATTTCCCAGTATCGACGGGCGGAGGTCTTATCGGACTTGGGGAACACTTGGGGGGGTTGAGGTAAGAACCGGGGCGGAAGGTGCCAAGTCGTAGAAGAAGTCGTGGGGTTCCGATCGTAAAGGAGGATATGTATAAAGATACTTGAGAAGTATCAAGGAATGAAACCGTAAGACAAGAGGGAGAGCAAAGGGTGTGAGATGTGGTGGATAAAGCGACAGAAGTTGGAGAGTCGAGGTTGAAGAACATCGGCGGCTTCTCTTATTCTAAACTCCGTGGGGCGAGGAAGTCACGACATCCATTGCTTTTGCTTTTTAAAATAATTAAATTCCAATAAAATAAATAGATTAGGTGCCGTTTGATGTATTTGTCCACCACACCTCCTATCTATTTATTTATTTCCCACCGTGTAATCTATGTCTTTTTTCCCGTTATTTTTCCAGTCCATGGTACATCTTAGTCTTAGTACTAGACCAGGATCAAGCAGGTGACCCTATTTAGTAGTACTGTTGAATTACTCCAGAAGTCCCTAGGTGGTCATCATATTCCATGACAGTTTCTAAGACAGATAAGTATACCCCGGAGGACATATAGAGATAGAAAGCTTAGAGCTAGCTCCCTCTCTAATTCAAAGAAAAAATATTGCTAGAGGGTTTAGCATTTCCAACATCTCCCAGGACCTAGTAATGTAACCCAAATGCGCGAATTAATCGGCTTCTATCCCAAGACCCAGATAAGGAGACCATCATCTGAACGCTGGTCATGAATCCAGCTGACAAGACTCCCCTTTCCCAAACGCAAAAGGGAAGAACAAGAACAAGAACAAGACAAACAAGGTAGCTCAATAAACCACGACTAAATGTGGAAGCAAGGATACCAAAGCCTCGATCGCAGGCTAATGAACGGGTATTCAAGGGGACATTTGAAACGGGCCAACGATCGACGACATACCAACGCATCACCTGCACCAGACCCTCTCAGGGATGTTTGAGGGCAGGCATGCAAAGGTAAAATGAAAAAAAGAAATAAAAAAGAAATTCTGATCAAATGAGTGGCTCATTCACTTCATGTGCTCCTCCTATCTTAGTCCGTATGATTGATTCGTTTGCGGGAGTGATCCACTTGAAGTATGTCAACTATAGATAGATGTGCCATTCAATAAATATGTGTAGATGTTAGACAATTCTGTCCCGCAGGATATCATTCAAGCTGCTACCCGATCTTCCTAATCCAGCGTATTTCTGCAACTGTACCTGTCAAGAACTCCTGAAACCCACGTCAACGGTGGAGTCAAGCCATCTGGTACCACTGAAGTCCATTCTGGTGGGGACAATCAACG
Source organism: Aspergillus sergii (assembly GCA_009193525.1). NCBI lineage: Eukaryota > Fungi > Ascomycota > Eurotiomycetes > Eurotiales > Aspergillaceae > Aspergillus > Aspergillus sergii. The sequence continues at coordinate 150,049 of ML741766.1, forward strand.
CACGAGAAAACCCCATTCTCGGGAGAGTCATAAAAGCGGTCTACTTACTCCGTACTGTAGTTTAGTCGATCTGGAGGGCCGTTAGAAAAGGACGTTTCCGGAACGAAGATTGTGTTTATCATACTAGTTGATCAGACAGTATTTCCGAAACGACCCGATCGTCTCCCCATACTCCTTTCGTACGTTGAGCTTTAGACGCGACGTCAGCCTAACTAATAACCCTACAAGCCATGGTTAATACGCGACAAATAGGAAACTGAAACTCGGCCGACACAATGACAGAACAAATGTCGACTCAATAGAGCCAATCGTATGAACAGACCAATGTTGTAAAAGTATGACAAAAAAAAAAAAAGAAAAGAAAAGAAAACAGAAGCTCATGGGCTCTGACCTCATCATGATGCTTATCCGGTTTCCCCACATTTGTTGCCGCTGCGGGTTATATAAATCTGGCGAACCACTCAACTATGTGAGTTTTACTGAAGATCAACTTCAAGCTATATCCTGCACGAATCTACTATATACTAGTACTACATCTTACATATTACCATCTGCAACATTACCTGATACTTCACGATGGGCTGTGATTGCGGAAATACCTGCGGTTGCTCTGGTCCCCAGAGCTGCACTTGTGGCCAGGCCTGCCAGTGCAAGAACTGCGGAGTAAGTATAGCTATAGAATCTTGATTATTTATATAATGCTGATTGTTCGAAAAGAAGTAATTCATTCTTCCGCACCTAATTACATACGAGGAATCCGATGAAGTTTACGATGTTGAATGAAGGGGATGGAAACGAATCGGAGTACTGTCTAAGCGTGATTTTGGACATCATATCGGTTACTACTTAATACACTCTCTTTAAACAGTCTATAATATTGTTTATGTCCCGTATATATACATATAATTCTAGAGTTTATACAATCCCAAAGCACCATATCATGCGGAGTTCCTCTGCTCCAGTGCCGCTTGAGACGCTTTCAGAGCGCCCGTGATGCTGAAGCATATAAATGGCGATAACACGTACATCGCCTGCACTGATTAGCAAGCTAATTTGGGTGACCTAGATGTTTCATCACTTACAGTCAACGATTTGGCAATAGCCATCTTCTCCAGCTCCGAAATCCGAGCCAGCTCGGCCAGTCCGGATATCACCAACGCCGGAGGTCCAGCCGGCATGAGCATCAAACTAAACCAGAGAATAGGATCAGTTAACACAATATTAGTCTTCTTTGCCAAGCCATAAATAACAGAGATGCTGAGTCTATATATCCCTCGTTAGCATCTCACAATCATGCGACCCCTGTAGCAGAAAACCTACGCAGGCCATATCACCAAACGAACGAGGAAGATCGTCCCAATTGCCTTCAGAGGCATCTGCCCCGAATCACCACTAGTTTTCATCTTCTCAAAGCTAACACCCAGCTTACACCCCACCACAAAGATCTGGAGCGTCGTGAACAACTTGCCAATGTTCTTAACACTCGACGTCAGCCAAGCGTTGAAAATCCCGCCATCCTCGTATTTATTGAAGAACGCTTTATGCAGCTGCGGCACAAGACCCAAGACCACACCGATAATGGTGCATCCGATCGCCACATCGGCAAATGGGGACTCAAACGGGGCCATGAGCCTCTGTCGGATACGCTTGGGTAACATAGATGAAATGCGCTGGGTTCCGTGCCGGATAGTGTTAGAAATGTTGCGGCGGGCTTTTTGCGCCCGCTGTGGAAGAAGGGATGTCTCCTCGTCGACATGGCCGTGCTCGGTGGTGCCATTTTGTGTTTCAGGATCTGTGTCGTCCGCCCCTTGGTCCTCTGTATCGGTGGACTCGTTGCCATCCTGGAGTAGCTTGGGACCAACGGCGTAACCGATCGTTTTGCTGACTACAGCGCAGAGAAGAAAGTAGCTCTGGGCACGAGAAATGGCTTCAGACTCGGTATCGCCGTCTTTAATAATCGGTTTTAGACTCCCCACGCTTTCCAGCGATTGCAGCAAGAGGAGCGGCAGAGAGGTCGTGTTGTTGAATGCGCAAGCAGGCGTCACCCATGGCGGAAGCTTTAATCCCTTGGAGACGAAATATGCTAGGCCGATCGAGGCACACGTGTAAAGAATGGACCAAACTGGTAATGGAGAGGTTATTATTGATTTCCGAGATAGTTTGGGGGAGCAGTACTGAGAACGGGGATGTAGTTCAGCGCGTTTCCTAATTGCAGCTGTTCGCCGAGATTGATAATGATTAAAGCTGGGAGAAACAGCTTGACTCCCAATCCGGCCATATCATTGATCGAGGATTCTTGAATCAATCGTAACCTTTGCGCTGCGACTCCGAAGCTCATGGTCAGCAGAACGGAGACGCAGGCCTGTAAGGCGCCCACCAACGGCACGACGATACCCCCATCTACCATAATGAGTTCTCGGGTTACATTTAACAAATCAATCGAGATTGAATCTAGATCGTCAAGCAAAAAAGAAGAATTATTTTCGAGTCTATTTATTGTTTCTTTTCTCTATGGCGTCATCGTGGCGTAACCCAGCGGAAGAAGTGGGCCAGATGTTGAAGATGCTGTCTAGAACATCCTGAAGTCTCTCAGGGTTGGTTCCTGAATATATTAATAAGATTCGCTATTTCTAAGGGCTCACAAGACCTGTTTCCATATTCGGAGGCAAAGGACCTTCATGGTTGGCGGGCTCATATCTACACACATACTGGTCATAATCATTATGAACAAACGAGAACGGATGCAGTAAACACAATAGTCACACGAGACAGAACTTTGGCCAGATTGTTTCTTTCAGTAAATTTCTGGGACGAATGCAGCCGGGACAACAATCGGGGCTAGCAGTTTGATTCCAAAGATAGACCCGCAAAACAGGGCCACTCCAGCAAGGAACGCAGTCAGAAGACCTAGCTGTCCCAGAGTCTCTACACCGAACCATGCTGGTTGGGACACCCTGCGTTTCCCTAAACGTGTTGTGCGACTGTAGAACGGTACATATTTGAATTCGAAGAAACTTTCGCCTCCCAGTCCCTCTTTCTTGTCCATGATGAGGCCATAATAGAGCTTGCGACGTAACTAGACATGGTCAATTCATGTAATTTTCTGGGATACCTCCACAAACAAAAGATAATCAGGACAAAGCCTACCTCAATGATAGCTTGATCGAGCATCGGAAACACTCGAAGTCCATAGCATGCGGCCATGACCATGATACATTGTCCATACACGAGTGCTTGGTAGTATAGAGAGGGACGCGGAAGGTTAAGACTATCAGATAGCTCGTCACCGTTGAGTTTTCTCGCCATAGCCTCGAGGTATTCCTTTGACGCATATGTAGGGGCTGTGTACTCAAGACCAAGAATGATGTTCTGCGCCAATATCCTGCCGGTATCGGTTGGGTCTATTTCAGACACGGAGAGCGACTCCATCATTGCTCGTGCCTGAGCCGTTGTCTCGAAGCACTCGGTTGGTGTGCCCATGTAATACGCGACAAGTCTCCAAAGGGCAATATAATCCTCAATTTCCTGGTTCCTTAAAAAGATACCTTGTCGTGGAAGCCCAAGGAAGACCACGCTCGTAGAGAACGTGTGGATAGTTGCAATGCAATCCAGGTCGTTGATAGGAATTCCGTATTTCTTGATGTCGTAGTATTCGGGTCTATTCTTGACCAGGCTTAGCACCCTCCGACGGACCGACGCATGTAGCAACCGGACGCGAACGGAGGAGACATGACCTTTACCTCCTGGCTTGATCGAATCTAAGGATAAGGACACCTGAAGAATGTGTTGCAGAGTTTCTAGCAGCCTGCGCCGTACAACGTCCGCCGAAAAGCCTCCGGTTCGGGCCAAGGTCTCAACAACTCGGGGGGAACCCCTACGCTAGGATGTCAGTTCTAGCTCATATGTCCCTTTTTCGGGAGACGAACATGCCGCCGAGGAGGCTTTGAAAGCCGAGCTATGAAATCCATAAGTGGGACTACCCAGTGGAACAGTTGAACCATGTACCGACTTACTACATTCAGAATCGGTGTTCCATAGCGAAAGAACACTTCTTGTCCCCGTTTGATCTGCTCCCAGTCGACCCAATCCGGGACGGTGTTGATCTCAGACCACAGTTCGTCGAGTTTTGGATCGTCTTTTGCGTGCTTCTCCAGCAGGGAGTAGAGGTCTCTCTTCGGTGTACTAGTGTCAGTGCTCCCCGTGCTCTCTGTACGGGCACTACCTGGGGGTGAGATCTCATCCAGGCGATCCAGGCACTCATCTACGAGTTTGTCATAGTTGAGCATGATGGAGTGTAACTGCTCCACTGGAGAGTGAAGGCCGTCGATCCATTCAAAAGTATAGCCCCAGCATTTGTAAATTTTCGCATTTGTGCTCCTTTGTTGGGCCATGCTGTAATAGTATTCAATAGCGATGAGACGATGCTAACCAAACTTCGCGAAGCGAACAATAGTTATGTATCAAATTTAATGACAAATTCTTAGGTATACATTGGTAGACCAGTTACCTGCAGCAGTCTGCAATCTGGTCTGTTTATAGAGGGCTGTACCTTACTTTATGAAGTGATACCACGATGGTAGCAGCCATCTATGAACAAGTCTCCTTGTTCATGATCTCCAATGCAAGCCTCGGATGCTGCACTTCCCCGCACAACCATCCTTCGCGGCGGCCCTATCCCATAACTCGCTCAGTCGCCTTCACGTGTCCAGATATATTAAAACATCGAACCGCAGGATAGCCGATGTTGATCCATGGGCCCTCGATCCGCTTGCCGGCACTTTGTTTGTCCAGCAGAGGCTTTACTGTTCCATGTGAGTACGAGGGACATGATTGATCAATCAGTGCAGATCTGCGGATTGCAAATCATCTCTGTACTTAAATATCGTAGTCATGTCAACACTCGGAAGTTGAGATTTCCGATTTATGGTTGGCTCCCCGATCAAGTTGTTGTATTGTTGTATACCGTCGTTTAGTAGAATTGTCAGCATAAATCCTACGTCCCGTGCATAGTTTCTGGGCGGCCACAATAATACCCACAGAGAAACTATGACCAACAACTTAAGTTCCGTCCGCTTGATTAATACTCAAGCTCGTGTCAGTGCATATGACCAGTCCATGAAAGAACAATAGACCCAGTGAGTAGCCTATCCATCTATGCAGCCTAAACACGCGCCTCATCGATTGATTCGACGGAGCTATTGAAGTTGGGCGATCGTCAAATAAATCTCACCCTTTCATTAGCCACTCGCATGCAGCGCCACAGGACCGCCGAATGTTAGGCTTAGGCGTGCGTCGGTTGAAGACACGGCCCTCCTTGCTGGATCTGATAGAGGCCAGTAGCAGTAGTGGTGGTGGTGGGAGTGACCAACCAGTGTTGTTATCGTCGTCATCACCGCCCACGGACATCGACCAACTGCCACCGCTCCCCGACTCACCCACTTCCCCGTCTTCCAGCTCCAGCTCCAGCTCCAGTTCCTTCCCGACCCCTACCACCACCTTCAATCCTTCTCCCTCCTCCTCATCTGTCCACCCTCCGGCTATTCGCATTATGGCCCCCTCCGGAAAGGGCTCTCAAGATGAGGCCCACCATGGCGCCGTCTTCTCCATCTCCGGTCCCGTCGTCGTGGCCGAGAACATGATCGGCTGTGCCATGTACGAATTGGTATGTTGTCAACCCCGCCATCTGCATGGTCCATACTCTCACTTTTGCGATGGGTTCTCACTTCTGTCATCGGGATTGGCTTTCGATTTTACTAAGATGTCCCGTGAAACCAGTGTCGTGTCGGAAAAGATCAGCTCGTCGGTGAAGTTATCCGTCTCGATGGTGATAAGGCCACCATTCAGGTCTACGAGGAAACTGGTACGCTTTCGCATTCATCTTGCGACCGACTCGGATTGACAGTCTAACATCGCTTCAACCCCACAGATGGTGTGACGGTCGGCGACCCCGTCGAGAGAACGGGTAAACCCCTAGCGGTGGAACTGGGTCCCGGTTTGATGGAAACGATCTACGACGGTATCCAACGCCCCCTGAAAGCGATCTACCACCAGTCCAAAGGAATCTACATCCCCCGTGGTATCACTGTAAACGCGCTGGATCGCGAGAAGAAATGGGACTTCAAGCCCGGTCAATACAAAGTGGGCGACCACATCACTGGAGGTGACGTCTGGGGTTCCGTGTTCGAGAACAGCTTGTTGAACGACCATAAGATCCTTCTCCCGCCCCGCGCTCGCGGTACCATTACCCGTATCGCAGAGGCTGGAAGCTACACAGTCGAGGAGAAACTTTTGGAGATCGAATTTAACGGCAAGAAGTCCGAGTTTGGTATGATGCAGACCTGGCCCGTCCGTGTACCCCGACCAGTCAACGATAAGGTTCCATCCGACGCACCCTTTATCGTCGGCCAGAGAGTGCTGGACTCTCTGTTCCCTAGTGTGCAGGGTGGTACTGTTTGTATTCCTGGTGCTTTTGGATGCGGTAAGACTGTCATTTCTCAGTCTGTGTCCAAGTTCTCCAACAGTGATATCATCGTCTACGTTGGTTGTGGTGAGCGTGGTAACGAGATGGCTGAAGTGTTGATGGACTTCCCCGAGGTATGCGATTCCACCTCCCCTACTCCCACCATGATGTTATCGGTGCTAATATGATAATCACTCTACAGCTTTCGATCGAGATCGATGGTCGCAAAGAGCCTATTATGAAGCGTACGTGTCTTATCGCCAATACATCCAACATGCCTGTCGCCGCGCGTGAGGCCTCCATTTACACCGGTATCACCATCGCCGAGTACTTCCGTGACCAGGGTAAGAACGTGGCTATGATGGCCGATTCCAGTTCTCGTTGGGCCGAGGCGCTTCGTGAACTTTCCGGTCGTCTGGGAGAGATGCCTGCAGACCAGGGTTTCCCCGCCTACCTGGGTGCCAAGCTCGCTTCCTTCTACGAACGTGCTGGAAAGAGTGTGGCTCTGGGAAGCCCCGAGAGAATCGGCAGTGTCAGTATTGTCGGGGCCGTCAGTCCCCCTGGTGGTGATTTCTCAGATCCTGTCACTACTAGTACCCTCGGTATCGTCCAGGTGTTCTGGGGTCTCGACAAGAAGCTGGCCCAGCGAAAGCATTTCCCTTCCATCAACACTTCGATGTCCTACAGCAAGTACACGACCGTCTTGGACAAATTCTACGAGAAGAACTACCCCGAGTTCCCCCGCCTGCGTGACCAGATTCGTGAGCTGTTGACCAAGTCCGAAGAACTGGACCAGGTAGTGCAGCTGGTCGGTAAGGCCGCCCTGGGTGATTCTGATAAGATCGCATTGGATGTGGCTGCCATGGTGAAGGATGATTTCCTTCAGCAAAACGGATACAGTGACTACGATCAGTTCTGCCCTCTGTGGAAGACGGAATACATGATGAAGGCCTTCATGGGCTACCATGACGAAGCGCAGAAGGCTGTTGCTCAGGGTCAAAACTGGGCCAAGGTTCGCGAAGCCACTGCCGACATCCAGACTGCCCTGCGGAACATGAAGTTCGAGGTTCCGGAAAACCAAGAAGAGGTCTCAGAGAAGGTTTGCAATAATCCTCCTTACTCTACTTACACTTGTGCTAACTCAGCGACTGCAGTACGAGAAGGTTCTTCAGACCATGTCCGAGCGATTTGCGTCGGTGTCGGATGAGTAAATAGATGTAGGTGGACATAGAGAGGAGTAGTTGACAGACGGGCCGTACTGTTCGGTTGCCTGTAGCATACCAAATTCCCATGTTCTGTAGTTCGTGCAGTTTATTTCTGTTTAGCTTTCGTGAGAAATTCATCAGCCACTGATTCAATTGCCTGATCGTAATTGTTGTTCTTTTCCCATCACTTAGGCAGCATTGTTTGGCCGCCTTTGGGTGGCCAAAAAGCACATGACGCGTCCTTCTCATTGGGTATTGTGACCTCTTTTTGTCCTCTGCTTTCTGCGCTGTCATAACCTTGACAATAAGGACATTCTCTGGTTGAACGCCATTCATAAAGCTCCTTTGAGCGCCAGACACCTGTCACTAACCAAACGTGGGGTGGTTGGGTATACATAACCTGCACTTCAGTTCTTATCGCTGGTTATCGTTGGATTGAATTCTGGACCGCAAGCGAAAGTCAACCACTTGGCCGCTCGACTTCCCGCTCTCTCTCCTCTTCCCACTTCCACCTTCGCAAGTCGGATAATACAGTCTACCTGCTCGATCTCTTCATTCTTCCCTGTTCTACCCCCTTTTTGTTCTTTATATTTTCCTCTTTGTTTGGAGCGACTGTCTCTTGCATTCGCTGCCAGCCATGGCAAGCCCGACCTCGTGCGCAGCCCCTGGCCCCTCGTGCTCTATATATCCGACGGCATTGACTGACTGACGGGTGGAACAGAATAAACGTCAACGATCCCAGCTTGATCTCGCTGGTTAATAAGCTTCAGGATGTCTTCGCGACAGTCGGAGTACGTATCGTCAAGCTCTCAGGAAGCTCTGTTGGTTTAGCCCCTCGCCGCGACTGACACCGCCTATTCTGTTTAGGTTCACAACCCCATCGACTTGCCTCAGATTGCCGTCGTCGGTTCACAGTCCAGTGGTAAGAGTTCGGTGCTAGAAAATATTGTCGGACGGGATTTGTAAGTGGTTATTGCTGTGCTGGTGGGAGTTCGACGCAAATGACTGACGGCTTCACCTCACCTTAGCCTCCCCCGTGGGTCCGGAATTGTCACTCGGAGGCCCCTCATTCTTCAACTGATCAACAAGCCCGCAACTCAATCGAATGGCGTTAAGGAGGAGAAGCTGGATACGACGGATAGCGCCGCCAACCTTGATGAGTACGGAGAGTTCCTGCACATTCCCGGCCAGAAGTTCTACGATTTCAACAAGATTCGCGAGGAGATTGTGCGGGAAACGGAGTCGAAGGTCGGTCGCAATGCCGGTATCTCCCCTGCGCCTATCAACCTCCGCATCTACTCGCCCAACGTCTTGACCCTCACACTGGTCGACTTGCCCGGTTTGACTAAGGTTCCGGTCGGTGACCAGCCCAAGGACATTGAGAAGCAAATCAGGGATATGGTCCTAAAGTACATCAGCAAACCTAACGCGATCATCCTTGCGGTCACCGCGGCCAACCAAGATCTTGCCAACTCGGACGGTTTGAAGTTGGCACGGGAAGTCGACCCGGAAGGTCAGCGTACAATTGGTGTTTTGACCAAGGTCGATCTGATGGACGAGGGAACCGATGTCGTGGATATTCTTGCAGGCAGGATTATCCCGTTACGCCTGGGTTATGTGCCAGTGGTCAACCGTGGTCAACGTGATATTGAGAACAAGAGACCCATCTCATACGCTCTGGAGCATGAGAAGAACTTCTTCGAGGGCCACAAGGCCTATCGGAACAAGTCCTCATACTGTGGAACGCCGTATTTGGCGCGGAAGCTGAACTTGGTACGTTCGCCTAGCGGTGATGGGGAAATTCAGGTCGCTAACTATTAGTAGATCCTTATGATGCACATCAAGCAAACCCTGCCCGATATCAAAGCGCGGATTTCGTCCTCCCTTCAGAAGTATACCGCCGAACTTTCGCAGTTGGGAGATTCCATGCTCGGCAATAGCGCTAACATCATCCTGAACATCATCACGGAGTTCAGCAATGAGTATCGTACGGTGCTGGAGGGTAACAACCAGGAGCTATCCAGCATTGAGTTGTCGGGTGGTGCTCGTATCAGCTTCGTGTTCCACGAACTTTACTCCAACGGTATCAAGGCGGTGGATCCTTTCGACCAGGTCAAGGATATTGATATCCGGACGATTCTCTACAACTCTTCGGGCTCATCGCCTGCGCTTTTCGTTGGAACCACCGCCTTCGAGTTGATCGTCAAGCAGCAGATCAAGAGACTCGAGGACCCCAGCACGAAGTGTATCTCCTTGGTGTATGACGAACTGGTCCGCATCCTATCACAGCTCCTGAACAAGCAGCTGTTCCGCAGGTATCCCATGCTGAAGGAGAAGTTCCACGCCGTGGTCATCAGCTTCTTCAAGAAGTGCATGGAGCCGACCAACAAGCTTGTTCGCGACTTAATCAACATGGAGGCGTGCTACATCAACACCGGTCACCCCGATTTCTTGAACGGACACCGCGTATGTATACACCCTGACCCTTATTATGTGCACTAGTTCTGGGATCCTGACTCGCGTAGGCCATGACCATTGTAAATGAGCGCCAAGCCAGCAGTAAGCCTACTCAGATTGACCCGAAGACGGGCAAGCCTCTCCCTCCCCGAGCGAACAGCCCGTCGGTCGATCTCGGCAACACGGAAAGCGGCAGCGGCTCTGGCTTCTTCGGCAGCTTCTGGGCTTCGAAGAACAAGAAGAAGATGGCGGCCATGGAGGCCCCACCGCCAACCCTCAAGGCGTCGGCTTCTTTGTCTGAGCGCGAGAGCACCGAAGTCGAAGTTATCAGTATGTTTAGTGTCTATCGTCCAGGGAGCAAGTACTAATGATATGCAGAACTTCTCATTACGTCTTACTTTAACATCGTGAAGCGGACCATGATTGACATGGTCCCGAAGGCCATTATGTACATGCTTGTCCAGTATGTGTCTCTGTGCCCTATCGAAGCTCCCTTCGACTAATGTCTTCTAGATTCACCAAGGATGAGATGCAGCGCGAACTCCTCGAGAACATGTACCGCAACAACGAACTGGACGAGCTCCTGAAGGAAAGCGACTACACGGTGCGGAGGCGCAAGGAGTGCCAACAGATGGTGGAGAGCCTGTCCCGCGCCAGCGAGATTGTCAGCCAAGTCCAGTAATCTTCCGAATGGGTGCCCGATGTGTTCGAGAATCCTGGTTTAGATACGATTTTAGTCTTTCGTCGGTCTCGCTTTAGCTGGTTCGCCTTTTGGGAGGGTTTACTCCGTCGTTGCTCGTCGCTTTGCCCCATGCCTTATGCTATATGTCTTGATACGAGCGTTTTTCCTGGAGAGCCATTCTCGGATGACAGGTGGACAAGATTCATCTCACGAATTTGTATTGCCTAATGATTGTTGTTCGTTCTTAGAATACAGAGCAGTTTAGTCTAGTGGGTTGTACAGTATATATACACAGTTCTATAAAATAATAGAGCTTCCTAGGTACATATATCACTCACACACAATGAATATAAAGATCTACTCCCTCCCCTGATGCCGATAAGAATAATACCAGCCCTCCCTCCCCAAATCCTCCCTAACCCGATAATTTTCCTCGGCATCCCGAATCAACCCCATATCAAGATCCACCACACAAACCCCCTCCTCCCACCCCAGAGACCCCACAACACCAACCCCAGGCATCGTCACCCTCGACAATCCCAGAAACCCATCCCCCTCCGTCTTCCCCGCCGCATTGGCAAACACAACCCCACACGTATTCTCAAAACACCGAGTTGTAAGCACGGACTCTAGAAACAGCTTCTCGCAATCGGGATTCTTCGCCCGGAGCGCGGGTGAGGCGTCGTATTGAGTCCCTATCAATCCTATATTAGCCAACCCAATACACATCCACCGCAAAACACCCTCACAACCCCAAATGCAAAGAAAGAGAAGGGAAGGGAGAGAGAACATACAAAAAGTAGGAATAACCACCACCTCCGCCCCAGCAGCAATCAACTCCCTGAACGCCTCCGGGAAAGCCAAATCCCAGCATATAAGCAACCCGACCTTGCCGATCGGCGTGTCGAAGACTTCGTGGGGATCGGAACCCGAAGAAGTCAGGTATGGGCGTTCTGGGTGCCAGATATTCTTTTTTCGGTAGGAGGAGAGAATGCTGCCGTCGTTGGAGATGAAGTAGGCTGTGTTGTAGAGAATGGGTTCCGTTGGTTGGGTGTCGGTACTTTCATTGGTGGGGGAGTGGTTTTCGACGATTGTACCCGGGACAATGCAGATGTTGAGCTCTTTGGCGAGGGATTGGTAGGATTGGAGGTATTTGGTGGTTATTTGGGGGTTGGTTTGGGGGAGGTAGAGGGGGTTTGTGGGGGGGAAAGCGTTTAGATGGTATCTTTTTATGTTTTTGTTAGTTGGGTGGTTCGGTTTGGTGGGGGAGTAGTTTGATAGAGGAGGTGGGAGGTGTACTCTGGGAGAACAGCTAGATGTGCACCTTGGGAGGCAGCTTCGCGGATGTAGGTGCATGCCTTTTGGTGGTTTTCATCCATGGCGAGGTCCTATTCAAGGTAGGTTAGTTATCCAGGGTTCATTCTTGGGGGTTCTTCCTGGGGGATGGTGGGGTAGAGTGATATGTACTTTGATGTGCCATTGGATTACGGCGACTCGGTGGACTGGAGCCATTTTAGTGGATTGATGATTGGAACAAGGAGTAGTATCTTGTAATGAGGATTATATAAAGAAGAAGGTGAAGAAGGAAGGGGGGTGGTCGATATAAGTTGGAGTCATGATGGTGGAGAGAGATCTGGACCGGTGGGGTCAAGTTGGAGTTCTCCGAGGAAGTTGGAGTATGTCAACCCTATGTTGACTTCATGCCATATTCTTGTATACATGGAATCATAGAGTTGCCATTTGCCCTGTCTGTCCCGTCTCTTCTCTATTTCCACTATAGAGCTATATTACTATGGATCTAGGTTAATTGTTGCCCGTTGCCCGGCATCCTAGTCCGGTATTGACAAAGAAGAGGATGCATCCAAGCAGGACATACATATTTTGTAGAAGCTTAATAGCTTTGGCCCACTGTGCAATATATAACCAATGACGGACTATATAAACAAGCCCTTGAAGCCCTGATGGATTCTCATCACCAGAGTCTCCAGTCTTCTCTCTTATCCAGCACAATGTACCGATCTCTGATGCTCATCGCCCTATATCTATCAGGCCTAGCCGCTGCTGTTCCCAATCACCCAGACAACCACCCAGTCGTAGGGATCCGGTCAGCTAACCCGCCAGCCAACCCACTAGCAGATCAACAGGACCTACCACCAGTACGACTCGCAACCAGGAATCTGCACGACAACTGCCGAAACATACGCATAGAGAACCCACCCCCACCACTCCAAAACATAGACACCGCAAACAATCAACCAACGTACGCAACAGAATTGACAGCCTCTCCGGAATCAGAATACAGGAGCGATGCATCGACCCTGCGCGGATCCGAACGACGCGCTAATCTGCCTCGAGCACCCAAGCCACTCTTAGTGGGCAATTGCAAGAAGCGGGACGGCCAGACCCGGGAGACAAAGCTGTCCTTGGACTATTGTCTCGGGTGGCGAGAAGAAAATGGTGGAACTTTGATTGCGGAGAGCAGGTAGTATACACCTCCCTTCTTTGTTGAGCGGTGGCGTTGGCTAATATGTCCCTAGTGGCTTCGGGATGCAGAAGGGACAATGTAGGAACTGTAACTACTACATATATTACACGGGTTATCTTGATTTCAAGATCATATGTTCTTGTGCGAATTCTTCGGACAGGAGGGAAAGAGTATTTAAGACGTGTAAGTCACTTTGTCTCGCTGCTTGCAACTGATTTCTGTGCTGAAAGACTGTGTAGCGGGGGTGATCACATATGATAACGAATCGGGTCGTATCCGCTGCCATAATAACCCTGGGTCCTGAAGCGTGCGAGTGATAGTGGTCGGTCTGAGTATCATTCGGATTAGGTTTCAAGAAGCTGGTGGGATTCTGAATTGCTTTGCTCTGGGGTATTGGCTGTTCGTATCCGAGGTCATTGAGTTCGGTTGGTAGTTCATTGTGCTGTAGTCGACGCTTTTAATCAAGCTGAATCCTTCTTCATGCGATATTGAAGAAGTTTAGGCCATCAACATGTGGGATAGAAACCGTAACAGCGCTAGGTCTATTTGATTAGACTGATTGAATATTGGAAAGATAGTCATTGTCTTTTAAGTTGTAGACTTGCGTATTGAGGTGAAAGGTATATATGTCTGGTGGATGATGGATAGTCTTTGGGTATATAAAGGCCTGTTCATCGTCATGTCAATATTCGCTCATATTATGTATTTCTTTCTTATTAGTTAATCTCTTTACCCCGTTGTTTTCAGTGGAAGAGGGTCGCTAGATCAAGAACCAGACCATATATATGGTGTAGTACTAGTTAATACGCGAGCGCTGCAGTGGCTCTTCATCAACAGACAGGATGAGAACATCGGCATGACATCGGTCCGTTCCGTCTAATCAAAAGTAGTTCGACGTGCGAGCAAGTTAAGGATCGACTGGTTTGACTCGTTTAAACTCCGCGCGACCGCATTTCTCAACTCTGGTGCTGATTGGACTGAATTCTCCTATTCGTTTCATGCTAGTGCACCAATGAGAGGATCGTTGAGAGCGCGTGGCTCAAGATATTGGACGGCTTCTGCTCTTTCGCTCTTGTTGATATTTAGCCATAGCGAGAGTCATGTTGCCATGGAAGTGTGGCTTTGGGCAAGGACGGTCCGAGAGCGACAGTATTAGCTTCACTCCTTATTTCCTTTACGGTATCTGAGGCAGGAGTGGACCGTGCCATCGGTGATCTACTCCGTAGAACAGGTACCGATCTCGCCTTCAGACTGCCGTATGGATATACACGCTCTGGTTAGTTGTTGGTCGTTTAACAAGGAATAATCACACCGAATCTTATTAGAGTGGATTCATATCCTCCATAAAAGTCGGTATGCTTATGAACACAGGCATTTGGGACAAAATTGATACTGTTGACCGTTCTGTCTGTAGATGCACAAAGATGATTATTCGAGTTCCACTGTTCTGAAACGAAATGTCGGGCATGCACGGACTCTAGTCTGGATTGTGAATTGTTCATGGAATGAGGAAGGCGGTTGTGATGAGTCAAGTACACATTTTCAGCTCGCCATCCCATACGAGCCAAGCAGGTGACTCGATAGCCTAGAAGGGATGGTGGCCTCAGACTACCATGCTTTTTAAGAATTAGTCAATAACGAAGAAATATTCAACCGCATAGAGTCAAGAAATAAAACAAAAGAAAAGTACAATTCGGATTATAGAGCCTTCTAATATTATTATTAGAATTAAAACCTAGCTATTACAGTAATAACTTGTGGTGGTGGTGTTTACCATGAATACCCCGTATGCAAATTCCAGACAAAATGACATCATAATTTGTAAAATCCCCTTGTTCTTGTCATAGGAAAAATGATTAATATCTTGAGAAATACTATAGGGTAATGTGTAATACCAAGACCCCAACGACCCACCGGCAAACCTCGGGATCCGCCGCCGAGACCAACGGGCATGTGAGACTGAAGCTATATCCACCGTTCACACATGACCTCTATCATCACATCGCAGACACACAACATAGTCACCATGGCGCCCTTAACTGCCGCGGAGATTGTGAAGCACTCCGCGTATGACTCGGTGGCGTGGAATCTTACTCCGACCAGCTCAGGAACCTGTCCAGTGGCGCAAAACAGACGCGGCGGCCCCTTGAACCTGTACTATGAAATCCACGGCACTGGACCTGCAAAGCTCGTCGTACGTTCACCGCTCATGCACATTCCCCCCACTCTTCTGCACGCAAGTACTAAATATGAATCACAGTGGATCATGGGTCTGAACGCCTCACACGACGATTGGAAGCGCCAGACCAAGTATTTCGGCCACCAGAATGCTTCCAAATACACATGTCTGGTCTTTGACAATCGCGGTGTCGGTCGCTCCGACAAGCCAGTGAACTACTACTCCACGTCGGAGATGGCACAAGATGCCGTTGATCTACTGAGTCACCTGGGCTGGATCGATCTCTCGGCCCCCGCCACCCGGTCAATCCATGTCATCGGCGCCAGTATGGGCGGCATGATCTCCCAGGAAGTCGGCATGCTCATTCCCGATCGTCTGGCGAGTCTCACTCTATGCTGTACGGCCCCGCGACTCGTCCGCACGGCTCCGTTCCTGGAGAACCTGCGCGAGCGCGCGAGCATGTTCATCCCTCGACATGTGGACGTCGAGTTGGCACGCTTGGGGTACACGCTCTTCGGTGGGGATTTTCTCGACCAGCCGGATACGGAGTACGAGGATCCGAAGAAGAACTTCCCTACGAGGCGCGAGCGGTTTGCGGCGGGCCAGTTGAAGAAGCGGGAGGATCCCGATAGCTTTACGAAGAAGGGGTTCCTGATGCAGATTGTTGCGTGCTACTTTCATCATAAGTCTCCGGAACAGTTGAAGGCGTTGGGGGATGCTGTTGGTCGAGAGCGCATTGCTGTTCTGCATGGGACGGAAGACCGCATGCTTACGTTCCGTCATGGGGAGATCTTACATGAAGAAATTGGGAAGGGGATCCTGTGGAAGGTGTATGAGGGCAGTGGCCATGTGTTGATGTGGGAGAATGAAGATGAGGTCAATCAGTTGCTAGAGGAGCTTGTTGACAGGACTTCTTGACCTAGAACGATTACTTAACTAGATGTCTGATCATGCTTATTAATTTGTTTTGCATACCAACTGTATTCCCTCGTATGTACATAAACGCGGTGGCCTGTGAGGAACCAGGGCTGAGCGGGTTAGAAAAGCCAAAACGCCCAAATAAGCAAAGATGCACGTTTACCTCCCAATACGGCATGGAAAGCTGACAACAGGGCTGGAATGTGACCAACCATTCAGCCGCAGACATCATTTGCATTGAACACGAGCTCCAATCAAACACCCTGCATATGAAACCAGCGCATATATAAACATCAGCCTAACAACCATGAAACCCATAGTTTTGTTTTCTCTTTTCACCGCCGCCTTTTCTATTACAAACCCTCACTTATCACAACATTCCAACATGTCCAGCGAAAACGACACCCTCTCAGAAGGGCAATACCACCGAGGCGGAGCAGACGACCTGCGCTCTCCATGTCCGATCGTCAACTCCCTCGCAAACCACGGCTACATCGCCCGCGATGGCCGTAACATCACCGGGACCCAACTAAAGGCAGCCCTAGAACACATCGGACTCGGCTTCGACACCGCAGGAGGCCTCGTCAAGATCGCATTCCAAGACCACGTCGATCCACCCGAAGGCACCCCACGCACAACAGCCAACTTCGGGCTGCGCGACGCCGGCCAAGTCAACGAAGACGGACACCCCGTGCTCAACCTCGATCGACTCGGCCGTCCACACGCCATCGAGCACGACGTCTCCGTTACGCGACAAGACCGCGCGTTGGGCGATTACATCCATCTCAGCCCTGATCTGTATCAGCAACTTCTCGCATCTTCGAGCAATGGGACATCATTTTCTATCTCGGATATTGGGAACCTGCGCAAGAAACGGTTCGAGCAGTCGAAGAGGGATAACCCGGGGCTGGATTTGGATAAGAGGATGCATTATATCGCTTGCGCTGAGGTTGGGGGTATTGTGGGTGTATTTGGGAAGGGGCTCTACCATGTGCCGAAGGAGTATATAGAGGCGATCTTTGGCGAGGAGCGGTTGCCGTTTAATGAGGGATGGCGGCCAAGATGGACGAAGTTGTATTTGCCCGAGGCTGGGGCGGTGACTTTGGCTATTTCGCATTATGCGTGGCCGTTTTAGGGGGGTTTGTCATGATCGAGTTTTTGATATTGTTGTTGGGTTCCATTTTTGGTATGACATTGGGTACTAGTAGACTGTGGTGCTGTTTGATCTGGTGTGATCATTTTGAGTATCAATCCGAGGCGCTCTGGAGCAACAGTTGGATAGATTGAGAAATTGTTTATCGAATTTTGGCGACAGGGTTCAGAGATATATTTCTGCAGGGAATAATTAGGACGGTATGATATAAACCTGAACTAGGACATGTAAGTGGAAAGGATCTTCACTTTTTTTGTCATTGGAATAAATACATACAGAGTACAGGTGAAGCCATTTATATAATGCAAATACCGATAAAGATTTTCTTACGAAACCAGTACGTATCAGCGATACTGTTCGTGACATATGTCAGTCGCGTAGAAGAGACTCTTAGTAGCTGTCAGTTGGACAGGGAGGTGGAGGACCAACGTTCGAGGCCCTTGGCAAATACATTCCATGGAACTACATTTCTTTGTCTCTCGTCGTTTTCCTTTCTTTTCGTCATCTCACAGAGTACAAAAAGGAAATCACAAAATAAATACAAATACATGAATATGAGCCAGAAGCCGAAAATTAAAGATTCGACATACACGTAGGTACTCTGCATACTCCGTACTCCGGAGTGAGAAATGACTTGCGAAGAAGACCCCACATAAAAGTTCAGGATAGCGTGGGAATAGAAGCGTTAAGCTAGCCCTGTATATCACATTCCAAAACAAGATCAGTGGGTCTTCTCCGTAGTCTTCTGGAAGGCAGCTATGATATTCGAGAGAAAATAAATTCTCGAATGAATGGGACGATCTCAGATAGGTACTACTACTGTTACTACCACTACTGTCCTATAGGACTACTAGTGAGGTAATAGTATTAGTAGTATTGACGTGGCTTGCCCACCCGCACAGCCAATGATTGTGCTGGAATTAGACGCCATTGTGGCTTGTACATACGAGATAATGGCGGAAAAGATAAAACGTGTGTCCCTGTACAGATCGCAATTGGATGACGGGTATGTTGACATGTCTGAAGATAAGGCTAAGATGTACGGAGTATATATGATACGCGATTGATCCCTGTCATGTCGGACGTTGAAAAGAGGAAATTTAAAAGAAAAAGAAAAGCCAAGACTGACTGGACCCAAAAAAGATGGAGACCTTTGCGACCGCCTTCAGGTTAAGGTTAAGATGGACTGCTGGCTCGGCGAAAGAGCCAATCCGGGTAAGCGATCTACCGATGTGGCGCATGGTCGAGGTGGAGCCACGAGGAGGGACGGCCACCGGTTGCGCACTTCCTTCTGCAGCCGGTCTCAGGCAGAGAGATTAAAGTACGGAAGTTGATTAGCAGAACCATTGCGGCGCTTTTGCTCCAGTGAGGGATTAATTCATGTTTGCTTTTTTCTCTCACGAACTAACGCTTTTCATCTCCCCTAGCATTGCCTCTTTCTGCAGCTTATTTAGTGTCCGGCCTAATTTTTTTCTTTCCATGTCTGAAAAAATAAATAATAAAATTCTGGACTTTTTTATTTTTTTTCCCCAAAGAAAGATTCCCTTTCCCCTTTCCAATTCTCTTTCATCGGAACCTCTTGTCAGGTTCCCGCGGACACCGCTTACGGAGTGGATTTCTTATCGCATGACCAATTCCATTCAATCATGCCCTTGACGCCAACATACCTCCAGCTACTATGCCGTCTTGCAAGAACTAGACGCTAACACGGGTCGGTTTCGCGGCCTGTTCGCGGTTGCGACACCTTTTACCACCAGAGTTTGGATCCGTCCATTGTCTTGCGGACATCGTGCGGTCATCCAACTACTACATCAGAATTGCGCGATAGCCTTTGATCTTCATTCCGACAGCCAACTTCTAGAATCCTTCCCGCGCATCTCCCACGCGAGAATTCTCCGACGATTTCGTGATTCCCAGACAGGCGACTGTTCCACCGTCTATCACCAAGCGGTGGTACGGCCGTGGTCGTCAAGATGTTCTCCTCTTTCATTCGCGGGGTATCCTCGCTCAAGTCGCAGGTGCCACTATTGAAGAACCTTCGCCTCAACTACATCTTGATACACTATATCTATATCATTGCGTTCATCCTAATCACCTCGATTATCATTTACCCGGGAAACGACCTCGCTTATATCGATGCTCTCTTCTTCTCAGCGGGGGCTGCCACCCAGAGTGGATTGAATACGGTCGACTTCAACCTGCTGAGAACATATCAGCAAGTAATCCTCTACTGGGTCTCCATGCTGACAACTCCCATTTTCATCAATACCGTTCTCGTCTTTGTCCGGCTGTACTGGTTTGAAAAGCGGTTCCAGCACGTGGTTCGCGATGCTCGAGCTTTGCGCCAGACCCGATCCAGAATGCGAACCATTAGCGAAGACAAGGATAACCAAACTCATGACCGGGAGGAGGCCGGTGTCGGGGGTCGCGCCATTGTGGTATTGCGCAATGATCAGGGAGACCGCCAGGACCGTGAGCAACAAGATGCCATCTACAAGACACCTTCCGGCAGTGACTCGGGACCCAGTTCGTCAGCGGTCAGAGATGAGAGTGGCAATACCTCCGAGCAAGAAACCGACTCGAACAACAATTTGACGCGAGGATTTGGGAGTCTCCGGGTTCCAGCCCAATTGAGCCCTGAGCATCACATTGCCTTCTTGGAGAACCAACGGAAGCCTAAGGGTGCGTTGAGAATTCCTAGTCCGAGGGAGTATGACCGTGGTGGCGTTCCCGAGGCCCTGGAGGAAGAGGAGGGTGAAGGGGCAGAAGCCGCTCGCCAGACCAGCAGTCAATTCGACGATCCACCGAGCCCCCGCCATGTGGAGGAGGATGACCAGGTAGGACGGATGGAGGGTCCCCATATTACCATCAATGAGCCGGATATGATCCGGACACGGACGAGGAATTCCACTTTCCCCCGGTTAGACACCCGTCCTACCGTGCGCGAAACGAGGGACTTCGGCGAGCCGTCGCCTCTGGCCCGCACCACCACCCGCAGACCCACGTTCACCGGTGTCTTTCGGTCCCTGACGCAAGAGAGAGACCGGAACACGCTTCCATATCTGAGCTGGAATGCAACGGTCGGTCGTAACTCCCAGTTCGTTGATTTGACTGAGGAGCAACGTGATGAGCTAGGAGGCATCGAATATCGGGCACTCAAAACATTGGCGGTCGTGTTGATCTCGTATTATGTCTTCTTTCACCTGCTGGGGGTCATCTGCTTAGTTCCATGGATCTTGACAACCCGTTGGGGTGTGGTTGTCACCGATATTGGGCAAGGGCGACCTTGGTGGGCTATCTTCACGGCTGCATCCTCTTTTAACGATGTGGGGTTTTCCATCACCCCTGACTCTATGGGCTCATTCCAAGAGGCCGTCTTTCCTCTCCTTCTGCTGGCCTTCCTCATCATTATCGGCAACACAGGCTTCCCCTGCATGTTGCGATTGATCATTTGGCTGCTGTCTAAGCTTGTGCGCAAAGAATCTCCTTTGTGGGAGGAATTAAAGTTCCTCTTAGATCACCCCCGTCGCTGCTTCACCCTTCTCTTCCCCCGCAATGCTACCTGGTGGCTGTTCGCAATCTTGGTAGCGTTGAACGGGATTGATTTGATATTCTTCATTATCCTGGACTTGAAAGATTCGGCGGTCACCTCACTATCTACTGGTATCAAGATCTTAGACGGCCTTTACCAGGCCGCGTGCACACGTACTGCAGGCTTTTCCGTCGTCACCATATCAGATTTACATCCCGCTGTCCAGGTCTCCTACCTGATCATGATGTATATTTCCGTTTTCCCGATTGCCATCTCTCTCCGGCGAACCAATGTCTATGAAGAGCAAAGTCTCGGGGTCTACCCTGCAGAGGATGATGACAACGAGGAGAACCAGACCGCCCCGAGTTATATTGGAGCTCACTTGCGGCGGCAGCTGAGTTTCGACTTGTGGTACGTGTTCTTGGGCTTATTTATCATCACCATTGTAGAGGGAGGGCGCCTGCAGCGCCAGGACGATTACTCGTTTCAAATCTGGTCTGTGCTTTTCGAGGTTGTCTCAGCCTATGGCACTGTCGGTTTATCCATGGGGTACCCGGGAGTCAATGCATCTTTCTCGAGTCAGTTCCAAACGTTGTCAAAGTTAATTATTATCGCCATGCAACTCCGTGGTCGGCATCGTGGCCTCCCCTACTCACTGGACCGTGCCATCTTGCTTCCATCCGAGGCTTTGAACCACCATGAAATTGCGGATGCAGAGCGTCGGATGCGCCGCCGTGCCTCCAGCCTCAGCCAGATGTCTACCGATCACCGGCCGTCCCAGGCTCAGGAGAACGGCACGTCTACCGGGCTTGATCCCCGAGACAAAAACACATCCCCGTGGTTCAGCGGGAGCCCTTTTATGCGTCGTCAATCTACTATGCGATCACAAAGGTCTCAGCGGTAGGACTTTGGATATGAATTAGATTGATTTCCTAGAAACTCTCTTGCTTTATCGTGACCCTCACTCCAATGGTCTTAATCTTGTCTGATTGGGTGTAACATTTGCTTTCGGTGTTCTCGACCTTCTGTTCCTGGGTTACATCTGTCTTTGAGCGTCGTGCCTTTTAGCGTATCATTGCTCGAGCGTCTACAATGCTTTCCTCCTAGGGTTGTATAGTGTGGCTTTGTGCGGCAATTTCGGTGGCTAGTTTCTCTTCTTGTATATATCCAATATAAAGGCCACGCAGCAGGCTGTGTGTCTCATTCTCCACAATCTGTTTAGTGTATCATAAGAGGCTGCCCTAGTATATACTGCTTATTGAACCACACCCCGCCGAATATAGACATCCTGGCGATTTACAATCTGGACTACCTGTCAGGCATCCGAAACATCTACATAAGATCCGTATTCGGCAGGTAATTAAAGACAACAACTGTACAATACCATGCCAATCAAAGAACACCACAGATACAAAACGACAACCACAGCGCCTTTATTCACAGCAAGAGTAAGACATACGCACTCCCTCCCAGATTCGTAAAACAGATAGAGTTATACTCTTCCCTAGTTCCTCTATTTACCCGATAGGCAGACAACAAGTACTTCAATCCAATACCTAAGCCCGAATAACCACCCAGTCCTACCCGTCCCAAGACAATGCCATACCATATGCTCTCACAACCGAAAGATCCCGCTTTCGGAAGATAACCCCCCAATCAAATAGGTCGTTCACCAGCAGCACGACCAAGCTTTCCCGGCCCGGGATCCGTCACCGGAATGATCATGTTGTCGGTACTCAGCATTAGGCCCCGAAAGAAGGGACGATCATGACTTTGCCGTCCGGAAGTGCGGGTGTACAAATCTCCGGGTGAAGCTTTTTGGGAGGATAGCGGCTGGTGTGTGGAGCTGGGTTTGATAGTGGATGGCTTGTCTTAGAATATGCTTTGAAGAATGGGGCCTTTGGGGGGTAAGTATACAGTGTAGGCTTGGTAGTGAAAGTGCTGCTTTGTGTCTAGCTTAGAATGCAGTATCTATAATGCTTTCTAGTGACAGTGTACGGAGCAACCAGGGTATATTTCCAAGAGGCTATTTTTCTCTCTAACACTCTCCATAAACCCAATGTTCACTCCTATAAATTCACTCCTATAAAGTAGACAGATGACACAAGACATAACATATGATACTCTCAATCCTCCACATCATTAACTCACCTCACCCACGACCCCAAAAGCCAAATCCACATGGGCGAGCGGTATCGGAAGAAACCTCCAATGTCTAAGACACTCAACTGATCCTTCAATCTACATTCCTAAAAGGGCAAAAAGACCAATCCCTCGCCCGCAGGAACGGCGCTACCCAGACAAGCATCTTCAGCTATGCTTAGCGTCGATGTCGATCACTGCCAAGTCTTAGAGTAGTCTACCAGATATCGTATCAGACCGCTTGTCCGCCGCCACTGACATAGCCATAATCGCTGAGATAATCTAGCTAGGTATCTATACGGACTAAGACAGTCAATAGACTAGATAGTGTAGTGACACCTAATCAACCCTACATATACATGTAGACTAGGTATATTGCGGTTTGAAGGTAGTTCAAACGCAAGCCACGACTTCGGTGAATCTTCGGGGGTATAGCTCTAACATTTCTGCATAATCAACTAAACTATAGTTTTGGATTGATTGCGCTGAATTTCCTTCCTTAGGCAACAGTCCCTACACTATCTATCTGCAGACGTCCTTATTCCTACTAAACACGTGGGTGGAGTCCGAAGGATCTAGTTCCCAAAGGTACCCTCACATTCCCTACTCCATCCAGAACAGTCTCAAACCGAATACCGAAAAAAGGCACCATTGTTCTTCCTAAATTGCACCCTGCATTATTCACCCCGCCAGAATACTTACCCTAGTCTATCAGTAGATAAACTAAATAGATGAATATTATATAGGTACTACCGGGCCCCTCCTCCTGACCCAAATAGGAAAGCAACGCACCATATAAACTCCTCACCCTCACCCTCTTTCCATCATTCCCCAACCCAAAAAGAAAAAACACACATCCATACCAGTCCAATCCAATCCAAAAACACAATCCAAAATGCGCATCCTCTCCATCGGCTTCCTCCTCCTCGCCAGTGCTTTCACAGCGCAGGCCTGCACATACTGCCAATGTGAATTCGAAGACGGCTC
Source organism: Aspergillus sergii (assembly GCA_009193525.1). Lineage (NCBI taxonomy): Eukaryota > Fungi > Ascomycota > Eurotiomycetes > Eurotiales > Aspergillaceae > Aspergillus > Aspergillus sergii. The sequence goes on from ML741766.1 coordinate 174,249, forward strand.
GCACTGCTGTGTCTACTCTGTAGGTCAATCCTTCGCATTCAACTCAATTGTTGAGGGATTCAGAGGGGTAAGAGCAGAATGTGCTGATTATTATATAGGACGCAACACAGGGAAACCTTGACTGTCCCTCTGTGTGCAAGAATGCCCATCGCGCCGACGGAAAGACCAGCGATGATGGTATGCCCGGGACTGCTTGCAATGCGGGTGGAAAGTACAAGTGTGCTTCGGCTTTTACGGCGTTGGATCGTACGCCTTGTTATAAGCAGTAGATTACTTTTTGCTTTGATTTTTGGGAGGAAGTTGTACTGGGTTGTTAGGTTTGTACATAGGTTTTGATGGGGTAGCAATGAACGTTCTGCGTATATATAGAACGGAGCGCCTAGAGTTTCGTTGCTGTGACTTAGTGAGAGGTATATCTTGTTCTATTGTAGAGTGGCTGTATTTTTGTCCATTGGTGAAGAAGCCAACTGCTAGAGGTATACATGAAAGGAACAGCATGTTAGGGTTTCACAATCGGCGATTCACGATATAATATATGCCTATTGAGTAGTGTCCTACTATCAGTAGCAAAGATACTATTCACATAACTAGCGAACAGAAGCGCAATTCGTAATCAACCCAGGATTATTTTGTATACAAACCCTATGATCCACCTCACTCCGGCTGCTCCACTTAATTGCCATTTTGCCTGCTTGGATGGACCTTGTTCCTTGGTCTTGGCAGTGCTTATTTTCTCGTTCCTGGCTTTGACCCTATGCTTACTAGCCATTCGATGGTTCCAGTGGTCGTATAGAATTTAAACCTGACTTTATAAGGTTCTAATTGATTTGCGAGAAGCATAAGTGAGAACCTTGTATGTGTTTATTGATGTTGTTTTGTTTGCCTTAGCAGACATGGCTCGATTGGGTTTAGCGTGTGTGCCTCAGTGAGGGACGAACGCAAACAAACCATATGGACGCTGGTCAACATGATGTCTCGCCGTGTAATATGAACCATTGAAACTTCGATATAAGATGAATCATCGAGGCTCTGACGCAATCTCCGACGAGGGATTCGTTGCATTGACAACCACCCGTTTTTGTTATGCTCATTTCCCCACGTCTGATTAATCTCCAACTGCATGCAGTCGGGTCAAGATACGTGGATTTCCTGAACAGGAGATGATCGGAGGCATCGTTTCACCTCCTGCATTCTGGATGACGACATCCCAACAGCATCTCTGGTTCAGCACATGATTTCTTATCTTTCCGATTCATCGACACGCGCTGTAGATTCCGACACATTCTTCTAACCACCAATCTCAACCGCACTCCTACTCCCATCCCTTGATCCATTTCAGTCAGAAGGACAACTTTTGCATCATGACAGAAAAAGCATACCACACACCCGCAGATGACTTCTCGCGATACGGAGGAGCTACAGCTCACCTCCCCAAGCTCGAAGTCAACGACCTCCAACATGCGGGGCCCCCTCCGGGCCCAGGCGCCAAGTACACGCCTCCGCAGCCTGGGCCTGCCCAGCCCTGGTACAACCCACGCGGGTGGTCACTGCGCACCAAGCTCATTGCAGGCGTCGTAGGCGTTGCAGTAGTCGTGGCTATCATTGTGGGAGCCGTCGAGGGCACAAAGGCTAATCGCTATCCGGACTATACGAAACTCAATTACCAACTGGTAGATACGTATTCAGGAACAAACTTTCTCGACCGCTTTGACTATTACCATGGCGAGGACCCTACTGAGGGGTTTGTCCAGTACGTGCCCGTCACCTCTCTATGTCATCTCGGACTGTACACTCATTCGTAACGCTTAGATATGTGGATCAAACGGCGGCAACTGCGCTGAATCTCACTTATGCTACGGATTCATCCGTCGTACTGAGGGTGGATACCTCGAATAAGAATGCAGTTAAAGGCCGACAGTCTGTGCGGCTGGAGTCAAAGACCGGGTACGATAATGGTCTATTTGTCTTTGACATCCTTCATACGCCCTATGGCTGTGGTACGTGGCCAGCGTTGTGGTTGACGGATACATACAATTGGCCGGACAACGGAGAAATCGATGTCCTGGAGACGACCAATAATGCTCCCGAAGGCAATGCCGTCACATTGCATACAACACGTGGCTGCAATATGAATGTCCGGCGAAAGCAGACTGGTGATACGGTGTATACAACCTGCGACAACAGCACCAACGACAACGCAGGGTGCGGCGTCCAAGGATCACCAGACAGCTATGGCGAGCCTTTTAACAACAACGGCGGAGGTGTAAGTTTAAACTCCCGACATACCACGATCAACCCAGCTAACACACAGCAGGTCTACGCGCTGGAACTGCGAGACGCTGGCATCCGCGCCTGGATGTTCCCACGAGACTCCATCCCAGACGACATCACCAATTCAAGCAGCTCCCCAGATCCATCCACCTGGGGCACCGCGTTAGCCGACTTCCCCAACACCGACTGCCACATCCCATCGCATTTCCGTAATCAGAGCATCATTGCTAACATCGACCTGTGCGGTACGCTCGGCGCTCAGAAGCAGTTCTACACAGAACAATCTCGTTGTCCGGGCACGTGCAACAATTTTGTCGCAACGAACCCATCCGCCTTTACAGAGGCTTACTGGGAATTCAAAAGTTTCAAAGTCTACCAAGCGCAGTAGATTTCTTCGGTAGGTTATTTTTGGTTATTGAGCCCATTTCGGACGGGCATAATGTAATGGGTATGGATTAATGCCATATATGGGTGGCTTTCTGCAATCGTCAATTTGCTAACGCATGGCGATTTCTAATAATGTTAATTGTTATAATGCTTTGCTTTGCGCATGTGTGCAATCTTGGTATGTGGGGTTATCAATAGAATATTGCTAAGCTAGACACATCTATGGAAAATGGGGGCAGCTGGTTGCCGGTGGACTAAACTTGCTATGTATGACTTTGCAGTATGCAGAATAGAGAGAGCTAGAAAAGTGAATTAAGGATCATGTCACAGAAACCAAATCATTCTCCATTGGTAGTGTAATGTTACCACTATAAAAGTGCAAGTGCATTTCCCATACATACCCATCACAAACCTCAAAATATATAACTAACAATATGGTATTCACCAGAACAGATCAACAAACCGCTTAACAAAGAGCTATATTAACCAAACCCAAACAGCACAATAAAAAATAATCTCATCCAAAACAAAAATACAAAACAAAAGAATACATTATAGCAGTAATATTTAACTAAAAAACCAAAGTTCTGCTAGAAAGGAAAAAGAAATAAACTGGACTTGAGGGGAATTGAACCCCCGACTTCTCGCATGCGAAGCGAGCACTCTACCACTGAGTTACAAGCCCATTGTAACTTGACAGATAATGTCAGTTCATGATTTACAATTAAGGTCTCAATGTATTTATTGCCGTGCTTCATAATCTTTCCACACTGAAGAGATAATAATCATTTTGCAATCTGGGAATTAGTAGCTTGTCTTTCATGTTGCTGTAAAATTGTAATGTGACAAGTACTAGTGAGCAAACTGCACTATAAGGTTTCTCCTTGCCTTTCCCCTCTTATTTTCGTGTATAGAGGCGTTGCATTCTTGATGTGGTGTCAGCTCGACACTTGCAATGGTGATTGTTTTCTGGTTTGCGTAGTGCCGGGACTGGAGCGTGTCTTGGTCCTTACCGATACTAGTTGACACTGTTGATAGAAAACATATTATAATGATACATATTACATTATAGGACAGCAAAAATGCGTAAAAACAAAAAAAAAAAAAGAGTATATAAGGAAAAGACCAACTTGAAGATTTCTTGAAGGTGATGAGAACAAGGACTAATCAATAATACAAAAAAAAAACACCAAAAAAAATGCTTCCGATGCGGGGAATCGAACCCCGAGCTGCTGTGTGAGAGACAGCGATGTTAACCATTACACCACATCGGATTGTTATTGAGTTGTGTTGTACTTTAAAGCTCTACAAGCCAAAGACTCTCGTTAAGATCGCACTCTGGTATTCGCCTTGTTATCTCTAATATCTATCGCGACATAATGCATCCCACTGACTTGTGAGCACCTTATTATCCGTGAGAGTAACTCCTTCCCAGCCCACGCGCTCTCTCCACAACTCCAAAATCTCATCCGGTACCTCCCATTTCGCTGCCCGAATCAAACCTATACGACAACGTCTCTCCTCCCACCTCGCAGGCCGTGTCTCAGAATACCAGAAGAAAATTCCATGATCGCCCGTAAGATACATCGCCATACAAAATTTCAAGCGCAGTAGCCTAGGCATCCGATTCATAGCCTCAGCCATAGACTTCATCAGTGCATGAAACATCTCCGGATCCGGCACCGTTCTCCACCAATGAGGTACCTCGCCATTAAGCATAGCCTCTCCCTGCTCAGTATCTTCAGTACCAAATTGAAAATGACGATTCACAAAACTGGGATCACCCGTGTAATACCATCGACCGTCGTAGGTTAGGATCGCTGCGTTGATATTAAGATCCTGTAGATAGGGGAATGGTGCAGTTCCATTGAAGAGTGCAGGAGAAATTAGCCACGGTCCTGTAAGGCTTAGAGTTGCCAGGGGAGATGTTTCTGCTAGCTTTCTGATGGAGAGGTTTAATGCATCTCCGTCTGGGTAGGCTGGGTCTTCGGTCTGGGTTTCATAGCTGCAGTTGAGGGGGATACTCTCTTCGAGGGAAATGTATAGGGATTTAAGGTTGCGTAGAGACGGCGAGCCCAGTGCTTTGGCGAGGGCTGAATGGTTAGTGGACTTTACTATTGAGGTAAATTGGAAGACTTACCTAGTCGATACTCCTGTAATTATTTGTTCTTCGGAGCGGGAGCATTCAGCTCCAGTGCCAATCTTTCCAACCTAGGTAATGAAGAGATAATCCAACCGATCACCGAGGGGTGCAGATTCCGTTTTATGTCAGGGATATATAAGGACCTGATGCATGACAATTCTGGTAGATCTGCATTATCTGAAGAGAGGTAGATGTCCCTCACAGGCCGCAGCCAATGTTCCAGTCCCATGCTGAAATCTAGTGGTCGACGACCAAGGTCCTCGGATGAAGAGATCGCGACTGTTAAGTTGGAACCTTGCTTGCCCCATGTTGATAACTCGCTGTAAAGGTCTATGATGCCCTTCTCGAAGGATTTATCATCCGCATCTCTTTCTTTATGTCTCGCGCTGGAGGTCGGTAGGTCAACTTCATAATATAGACGTCGCAGCGTTTGCCTCCGTTGTGGGAACGAAAATATCTGACGAAACATGAGTAGATCAGAACTGTGTTTGTGGATATCTGTCATCGTGAATCGTTCGACTGCGTATTGCCACGAACGGGAGATGGTCGCGTATGAGGCGATATCCAACGTAGGCATTTGTTGCCATCTTTGGGGCCGTGACTTCGGTCTAATGATGGGGGGCTCCCGGCAAAGATGGGGGATGATTAACAGGAGGACTTCTTGACAGAGGGACTCCATCTTGATGCTGGTAATGGGATTGTAAGGGAATGCTGGATCGATTCTGTAGTGATCGTTGTGTGAGTAAGTTCAACGGTGAACGAGTTTCACTCAGTGTTTATTCATGATATCCATTCACTTTGAGGGGTAAGAGAGTTGTTGGGTTTGAGAATGCAAGGCTTGGAAAGATGAGATTAGAAGGAGGATATGGGTAACACATCGAACTCGTTGGCGGTAGGTCTACCTAGTAGGTGACTGCAGGTGACCGCAGGTGACCTGAGTAGGTGCCTGATATCTCGTACTTAATACGCGCAGCAATTTGAAGCCAACGATTGCCTCGCACCTTAGAGCTATATATCTTGTACCCATAAAGGACATTAATACATTAAGGTACACTATGAGTCTACAGAGAAACCATCAAGAAACCCGCCACTGCCGCCGCAACAAAGTACGCCACACCGAACCAACCACTCACCCTCACAGCAACAGGGCTCACAACCCCAGAAGCCGCGCCCTCAGAAGTAGAGGTACTAGCCGCACTGCCACCACCTGTAGGATGAGAAGTGACCTTGCCTGTCCCCGCAGATCCCGCCTGGCTGACCAAAGACTTGCAAGTGCCCGATAGATCCTTGGGAGACTGAATCGACGCCGCGCCGTTGAAATCACAGGCTGACTTTCTCTTGCCCTGGTCCTTGTAGTACTGATCAAAGACAAAGGACAATTGGTCCTTACTCGAGCAGACGCTGTAGGAACCATAGTCACCCGTCGTAGCATTGTGAGAAATACCATCGCAGATATCCTGGCCATACCCGCAGACCTGACCGAAGAGCTCGCCGTATTTTTCTGCCTTGATGGAGTCGCTGACCACACAGGACAAGCTGGATACCATACAGGAGCAAAGGTCCTTGTTAGGAGATGGGGGAAGGGGGCTCGATTTGGCGAGCCACATGTCGTCGACGGTGGGACAGGCGCGAGGAGAGTTGGTGGGGGAGTAACTGGCGCTGTTGGTACCGGTGGGTGTGGCAGATTGGATTTGCTTGGAGTAGTAACCGAAATCTGCTTCAGTCTTGACGGAGTTGCCGTCAACTGAGACTAGACCGTAGTCGTTTTCAGTTTCGAAGTACATGTAGACGATACCGCCGCTCCAGACATCTTCCATCTGGGGACCGAAGAGTACGGGGACATCGCTGAATTTGCGGGGTTTCTCGTCGTTGCATCCATATTCGGAGAAAAAGATAGGGATGGAATAGTCTCTGTATTCATCCGTTCGGTTCTCATATCCCGAGGTCTGGAAAGTTTTATCACCGCACCACTCATAGATATTGTAGCCGAAGAAATCAATGGACTCGGACTGATCGCCGCAGTTGAGAAAATCAGAGATCGGCACGCGAATGTCCGGGTTATCGGTGGTCGCATATCCGATACCGAGGGACTCCCTGTATCCCTGGTCCTTGATATAGGCTTTCATATCTCTCGCAGCAGCCTTGACGAAGGCGGCACCGGTGGACTCGTTCGCCCTATTGACTACCTCGTTTCCGGCGAAGAAACCGATGACATTGTCATACTGGTGGAATGCGTCGATGACGCTAGTGTAGCGAGTATACTGGTCGACGGTCCACTCGGGAGAATCCGATGTGATAGATTCCTCGGGAGACGCCAGATCGGTGATAACATATATTCCTGCATCGGCCAGCTTCTGCATACAGTCGTCGTGGTTCTGGGTCGGGTCGACTGCGTAGGTCCGGATGACGTTCGTTCGCAATTGCTGAAGATAGGGGATATCGCGCTCGCATTTGGATGCGTCTGCCAGAGGGTCGACGTAGCTGTTGCTGGATTGACCGTTTCCACCAGCTCCACCACCGGTATAATCCTCTAAAGCATGAATTAGATTAGGAAATGATGGTGGTTGGATATGATGGTAAACATACCCTGGTAGGCCACTCCTCGGATATAGCTAGGATACTGGGTCAGTTTTTGGATGTCTAGAAAAGGAGCGTGGACCTCACAATTCAGTTCCGTTGTTGGAGTAGAAGAACTTGGAGCCCTACACAGTGGTGTGGTTAGTGAAGCACGTTTCTGAAGTGGCATTATTGGGCTTACCTTGATCTCAATGTGTGGGATACTGGCCAACGCGGACCCCGACATGAGGGAGACACCTGCCAGCGTGGAAAACCTCATGTTAACGAGCGTTGTTGGTGACTATATGCGAACTTGATGTGAAGCCTCCGTTATATTATAAGCAATACTAAAGAGGAGAAATGAGCGCAGGAACTGCACCGCGACGACAGAAGCGAGTGGAAATGCTTCACAACACAAATGTATTCCACAACGAGGCGAAGGATACTTAAAGAGCTCGAAGTGGGTGGAGGTAGGCAACACTAAAGTCGAAGTGCCCCTGCATCAAGAGATGCCACCCTCGGACTGCACTATCCTCATGCCTCATTCATGCTAGCTGGGCTGCTAATGAGACAGAATGTGCAGTTAACTCCACCAGTGAAGCCGGTAAACCATCGGTGGACTATAATTTCCGCTAAGAACTGAATTAATGCATAACTAATGTGTACTATTGTATATGAGTCACTGAGTAGTGCTATGACCAGCCAGCAATTTATTGGATGTAACATGGGGGCGATATGTCAAATAAATGCACCGGCGTATTAACGAGAGCGAAGGAACTCACTACTTGGCAAGAAAGCTTAGCCGACGATTGGCGCGTCAATCCGATGGAGCCCTAAGAATGGACCGATTCTCAGGGACCACCGTGGCTAACGATGTTTGCTACTGCACGAGCCAGCGATGATGGCGATTACAAGTGTATTACATGGCTCATTTTAGTCATTAACTTGATTCTAGGAGGGAGCTATGTCGTTCCTAGCACTAGTAGTGTAGCATTGCATCTGGACGATAGCGTCTAGCGTGATAGTGGCTTATTGCTTCGCTTAGGAGATACCTAGTACTAACGAGGAGACTAACTAACTAGGTTCAAGGGCCCGATTAGTAACCTAGTCAGACAACGGTTTGAAACCCGATGTTCGCACTAATTTAGAGCGCCGAAGCAGGGATTTTGAGGGACCTCCGTGGACATCCGGTATCTATAAGAATACCCAAGCTCAAGCCCCACCGTCATTTCCGAGAGCGCCAGAATGGGGCCCTACTCGACTAAAACCAGGTGTTCGGCAATTTTCCGGGAGATGAACGGCCGTGCGAGGAAACGTTGCTAGCTTCAGCCAGTTACCACTGGTGGAATCCTAGGACAGCCATCTCGACAATGTATACGGAGTATATTGGTTGTAATTTAAGACATCGAAGCCACTAAATGGTGGGGCTGTTTCTACAGATGACCTCACATTCATTCCTCGACACTTGGTAGGTCATTTGGTAGATACCAATCCACCGTCAGGCCCGGGCGAACCCTTTATAGATGGTCTACTGGCTGGTATCCATTATACTATGTGGTGTGTTTTCCTGGTTGGCTGTTAAAATACCCCGGACTATATCCATACCGTTGTTGGCCTTCGGGAATTGGGAGTGTCTGGCGTAACTGAAGCGCTTCGTGCATCCTAGTCCAAAGTAGTGTCCTAAACTCTACGTAAACTTGCTATCTTGGGGGTAGTTTCGTGCTACTTAAACTCACGATACACTTCTGTGGTTATCTACAATGAGTACGAAGTAGGCTGTATAGATTCAAGTGGTGCAAGTACTATTTGCGATAGAGTAGGGTATAAAGATTATCGGTCATACTAATCATGCAGCATTCCGAGAACTAAAACAAAGAAAAGAAACCCATGCCTTATTTAACCTCAAGCACTAACCATAGGAACCGGTTGCACCGTTCTAGTAACCTGATCCCCAGCCCTCACGATACGCTGACCAGTCGAATCCATCAGCATCGGCCTCTTCCCCTCCGGCAAAGAACGCTTCCAAATCTCCACCTCACACCCACCACGCAGAACCGCGACCCGCATAGTCGAAAGCAAATTATGAGCCGCATTAGAATGGTTATAAACCCCACCATTGAAGATAGCAGTAGCATCTTTACCAACGGCCGATGAAATAAATGTCTTGCCACCGGGGTGCTCCTTGATAAAACTCGTAATATCATGAATAACGCCCCCGATAGTAACAAGGGCCCTGCCGTTCTTGGCTTCCGCCACGAACTCGTCCCAGTCCATTACAGGGAGTTGATCAAGGGGAATGCCCCAGTCGAGAGTAGAGCGCTTTTGATCGAGCTTCTTTTGCAACTGTTGGATGCGACCTTTTTCAATCTCATTCTGGCGGAACTGTTTGAGGTCGTAGGCGAGACCGAGCTGCTTCCAGATCCAGATGGACCATTTTGTTGGATCGTATTGCCACCATTCGATCGCGTTGCGGTAGTCGGATGGGAACTCGTGGTGGAAGTTATGGTATCCCTCGCCGAGGGTCACGAAGGCGGTTATGACGTGGTCTCTTGGGGAATTGCGATCATCGAAAGGTTGTTCGCCGATCCAATGGGCAAGGGAATTCACACAGAAGGTGGCCTGTTGGATGAAGAAAACGCGGAGGATTCCACCGTAGACGAATCCACCAAGCCAATCACCCCAACCTAGGCCGCAGACCAACGTCGGGAAGACGAGACACATGAACAGGGCTGACTTGATATAGTTGGTATGCTGCCAGACGACGACGGGATCGGCGTCGAGATCAGTGACGTCCGTGCGACCGATTCGTTTCGGGTTCTGCTTCAGAACCATCCAGCCGATATGCGAATACCAGAATCCTTTTTGGACGGAGTATGGGTCCTTCTCTGTATCGGTGTATCGGTGGTGGGAACGGTGGCCGCGGGACCACCATCGGATCGAGCCTTGTCCTGCACCGGCTCCTGCGGCGGCTAGGTAAATCCGTAATGGGAGAGTTGCTTTGTAACATCTGTGGGCCCAGCAGCGGTGGTATCCTGTAACCAGTCAGACATTGGATGAGAGCTCAAAGTAAGGGAGTCATACCGGCCGTGATGCCAAGACCTGCGTTGAAGTAGTATACCACGGCGAAGATGCCCGTGTAGAGATGGAGAGGTGTCCAGTATGCTCCAAGACAGCCTAGGAATGGAATGAAGAGAATAAAGAAACAGTTCAACCAGTTGACATGCTTGTACCAGTTGCCCCAAGTGATGGGTTGCTCTGTGATATGCGGCTGGTTGGAGCTGTACTTTTTTCTCATGGGAACGTAGTCCGTAGTGCCGTCGTTTAGAGCAGCAGCTGTCGATGATTTTGCGTCGAGCGCCATCTTGGGCTCTTTAACACTAGAGGTCAAGTATGATAGTCTAGAATGTATGGTAGTCTAGAATAATGGGAGGAAAGAATGATGTTTTACTCGGCGAAAATGTGTAATCCCACGCCAGCAGTTGGCTACTATGTATATGAATACGAACTATATTTTTCAGTGGCATGATTCAAGTTCCTTTCAAATGTCTGCTCAACCGTTGGAATCCCGAGAGAATGAAAGGGAGTGAATCTGTACGGATGTTGTCATAGAAGACGTTGGGGCTAAATTGTTGGGAACGGGTGGCCTGACTCAGTCAGCCCTAAGGAAATTCGAAACAGTTGACTACTTTGGCTGAACCCAACCCTAGGTCAATAGCTTAAATTATGTTACTATCCAAGTGATGCCTAATATTCTGACTCCCAACCATCCGTATTTACCTCGGTCATCGCCGTCACATGCACCTCTACCATACGTACAGGTCAAGGTGTTTTGGTGCAGCGTTCACAAGCTCATTGATTGTAAGTTTCACACCTCAACCGTAGAACCTGGATTTTGTCAAAGCACTGAAACGCTACTTCACTAGCCAGGTCGATCAGCCATAACAAAAGCAGTTAAGCCTCGGGTTAGGTAATTGTACGAGATATAGCCAGGGCCCTATACTCCACAAGACCAAAGATCACATAAATCTGAATTGTAGATCCAAATTGCCTTGATTTGAACCTATAGAGCCTCCCGCCGTTATAGTAATATGCAGAGTGAGACTCACTGGGTGTAGATGAGGAAATTCAACTCGTTTATCTTCACGAGACTGAACCATAGCACTGCTCCCAGAAAATGGATTCCCCACGTCTGTAAGATAGTCTTAATAAACAGTCTTACTTTCATTGGTTGAGGGCCATTAAGAGAAGTGGTAGAGACGCATTTGCACATCAGTGTGCATAGGATTGGTGATCAGAGTATATACCTGCCACAATGCTTTCCATACTTGTAAAGCAGAGAAGATTCAAGGAATGCCAATTATTATAAGAAAGTTTGAAGTCATTTGACTGAATACCTAGTACAGAAAAAACACAACAACACTAATTATACATTACTGAGCTTATACATTAATGAACTAGCGGAAGGCCCGCGTCAAAGTTATTTCAGGATCCTTAGAAATCAGTGCATTGCTCCGATGTCGAAATCGAAACTCCAGCAGGCCACTCCACAGAATAACAACCACGCATTAGGTCTAGTCTGCTTCAATGTTGCCATAATGAACTTGCAACTGGGTCTTGAACATGAGGATGTCATTCTGTCTGGACGTCCTTCAAGAAGTTTCAGCCCTGCGACTACCCACACTCTGCTGATGACAATAGATTAGGGAAAGATGAAGGCAACCCCATGTCCATATCCACAGGGTCTACCCTGTCCGGTTCAAGCTCAGTCAAGTTACGATGAGGAAGCTGGCAGAACAGTTCAATGGCTTCCGATAGCCGATCCGCCATCCACTCGACGCTAGCCTGATCTAGGACGTTTGCAGGACTAGCGATGACCAGGTCAAGAGAGTCCTGGCGCTCAATCGAGATCACATCAACTTGGCCAGCCGGCGGCCGAGAGCTGGCCCAGGTGATATTCGAGTATGAACTCAGACCGCCTAGGTTCAATGGCTCATTTGCGGACTGAAGGGGTTGGTGATGCACCAGACATCCGAATTTGGCATCTTCCGGCCAGTTGGTGCACTGTCGAACAATATCGTGGAGGCCTACCGCATCGTGCGGCACTGTTGCAACTTGCTGGGCCTGAGTGTGGCGTAAGAGATCGGATACCGTCCAATTAGGATCAATGGTGACGCGAATGGGTAGGAATGTAACGCAAGGTCCAAAGACCTTGTCAATGTTCGCAAGGTCCGAGCCGCGCCCATGGACAACTTGGCCGAGGATTATATCATATTGCGATTGGTATCGTGCAAAGAGCCATGCCAAAGCTGCCTTGATAAGCGTAGCGACTGTTGCTCCAGCCATAGGCACGGGCCGGCGTATCTCTCTCCGGGCGGTAGTAGGCGACATATTGTCTCCAGGTGGATCGGGCAGCGAAGTAATACACAGCGGATCGAGAGCAGTGGAGGAAGCTCCTCGGAGGTAGTCTGTCCAAAATGACACACTGCGAGGATGCTCTTTCCCTAGTCGATGATGCACAACGTCGGTCAATTCGGTGGCAGCTGGTAGTGGCTCCCCATTGTAGGCAGACTTAATCGCATTCCAGAGGATGGGGAGACAAGCGCCGTCATACTGAGCATGGGAGATCCGCGCAATAAAAGCGCATTTTTTGGATGATGTGCTCGTCAGGATCGAGAAGCTTACAGGAACAGTTCCAAGTGGCGTAGAGGGAGTCGCTTGTCGCTTCGTTTCCAACTGTAAGTATGCCTCTGCGTCCTCAACTTCTAGCTCAGTGAACTCTGGCTCAAGGTTCCGTAGGATCACCTGGAACAATAGGTGGTCCACGGCGACAAAGACCGTTCGCAAAATGCTGTACTGGGATACCACTGTGCAGCATGCCTTTCGCAGACGATTGGTGTCAAGAGACGTTGGAAAAAGTTCTGCGAAGTTCACTATAGATGAGGAACCGAGGTAATAAGATTGACTATCCAGTACAGGCAGAATGCTCTGCACATTATCATGACTGAAGGGAGACGCGTTGTCGAAGAAAGACCGGAAGATTTCTGCCGAATGAGAGTCCGCAACGAGCGATATAGCCGGGCTCTCTTGTATGACAGAGATTGGGGCATGCTTTCCATCTACGGCAGAAGCCCAGCTCCGAATAGTAGGATTCCGAAGGACCTCATGAGGGGTGATATCAAGACCGCCAGCCTGGGCATGGGCGGCAATCTTCATAGCGATAATCGAATCGCCGCCAAGATGGAAGAGACTGTCATCAACCCCGATGCTGTGCGGAGCGAGCTTGAGAAGCTGGCTTAAAATCATCTGGAACTTCTTCTCAGTGGCTGTTTTAAGTGATCGCTTGACTGGTTCTGCCACGCATGGCGCGGATTGGCGATCACTGGGGTGGAGTGCTACTATCGCCTCCCGCAAAAGTCGACGATCCGTCTTGCCTGATTTCTGACGTGGGACAGATACCATGGGCAAGAAGAGATCGGGGACCATGAAGCTGGGGAGGACCTCCCGAAGTCGTTGGGCTGCGATCGCTGCATCGTCGTCGAATTCCCGGCTTGGAGAGGTTAACACGTCACGCTCTAGCGAGGAATCTGACATTGACTGTTCAGTGAGGCCTTTCCAGTGGATACAGGCGACTATTCGAGGGCGCACCGAGGGCTCAACCCCCGAAGCCGTTGCTAGATCTTGCGGGAGCATGACCTGCTCGGCAACTACGTCTGCTGCCCCAGGAAAGCAACGGGCTGTATGGTACTCGATATCCTCGAGCTCCACGCGCTGCCCACGTACCTTGACCTGCCGGTCTTTGCGACCCTCGTATCGTAAACTACCATCCGAGGTGTTGTATCGGACCAAGTCACCAGTCCTGTACAGACGCCAGGACGATATGTCCTTCGGGAAGAGTGATTGCAACCAAGCAGGGGGGTCAATGAAGGCGTCAGCAGTCCTCTTGGGGTCGTTGATGTAGCCCAAACCAACGGGCGGACCACAGATGACCAACTCTCCGACGGCACCGATGGGTAGTAGTCGATGGTGGTCGTTCTGATCCACCACCCAGAAGTGTACCCCAAGGGCGTGGCCCATGTCCTTCGGATCACAACCGGTAAAAATGCGGGATGTTGCGGTATTCAAGACAGAACACTCGGTTGGACCGTAGGCATTCATCAAGTGACAGACATTAGCCCATTGTTGAATATGTGAGGTGGACATAGGTTCGCCCAGGAGGACAAGTGTTTCTACCCACGATGCCCTGCTGGCGTCTAGCATCCCAGCAATGGATGGCGTCACAAATGCATGGGTAACTGTAATCGGACATACTCCATCCAGCAGCATGCGATTGCGCTCTGACTCGGAAATGACGCATACTGTACCTCCCGCAATCAACGTCGTGAGGATTTCCATCACTGACACATCAAAGGCGTACGAAGAGAACTGTAATACGCGGGACCCGAGGCCTATGGAGAACGCTCGCATCTGCGCCTGAGCAGCAGCAAGGAACGATGCATGTGGAATCATAACTCCTTTGGGAGACCCAGTAGTTCCCGATGTGAAGAGCACATACGCTGGCTGTTCTGGATCGACGATTGCCGGTAGGTCTTCTGTTCTCGCGTGGTGGTCATCGTTCCTACCCCCCACCACAATGACGTTGTCCGCTAACTTGGAACCAATATGGGCTTGAGTCACTGAAGTAAGGACAAAGCGAGCATCTACGCGCCGGCAAAGCTCCTGGAGCCTGGTGATAGGATGTGTTGGGTCTAATGGTACGAAGGTGGCGCCGGCCTTCATCACAGCCATCATGGCCACCGTCGTCCACCGCGACTTTTCAAAACAAAGGGGAACATATGTCGCTGGTGTGACCCCTCGGACGACTATATACGCAGCCAATTGTGTACTCTGGATTTCCAGCTGAGCATAGCTGAAAGACCCATCGAATCCACAAACAGCTGGAGCACTCGGCTGTCGCCGGGCAACCTGGGTGACTGCCTGATGCACACATTGGAACTCTGGCTCGTGCAGTGCAGTATTCCAGCGAAGCAACCGTTCATGGTCATTGACGCTTAGCAGATGTAAGTCGCCGACCTTTGCACACGAATTGCGAAGAATAGACGAAATCGCCTCCGAAAAGTAGTCTGCTAATTGCGTGGCCAAGATGGTTGAGACTCGAGAGGGGCGATATGACATAGAAACTCGGACACCTCCATGTTGGTCTATCAAGGCATAGAGCATAATGTCTTGCTGTTGATTTGGTCTCGGGTTAGTAAGAGTCCTGACTTCTACAATGTGAGGATGCGTAAAGGAACTAGTTCTCGGCAGTTCTGATGTCTTTGAACAATACAGCAACACAAACTATGGAAGAAATTACTCACCGAAGTTGGATCAAGTCCACCGACTGGTTCGAACGTGAGGGAGGATTCACATTGTTCTGATCCATTGTCAGGAAGGGCATACTGGACATTGATGGCCGTGGAGGCCAGCTCTTGCACCGTGACACCTGCTGCTCGTGCGATCTCCGATAACGGGAAGGTTTGGAAGGATAGGATGTGACCATAGTTTTCTTGCAGAGAAACAGCAGCCTGATCAAGGGATAGATGCGGTGTCAGACGCACTCGACACACTGCCATATTGGCTATCTGGCCAACCGTGTACTGAATGTTTTTTACTGGGACATGGCGGCCTTCGGTCAGAGCCCCAAAACAAACATCATCCGATCCGGAGAAGGCGCCCAGGGCCATGGCCCAAGCGAAATAGAGGAGGTTTGATGCTGTCCAGTCTGTCCGTCGACAGAATGTGTTAATATCCGTGCCACTGCAGGCCAAAGGAACCTCCAGCCGCTCCAAAGGCTTGGTAGGATTGTCATCTGCCGTCCAAGGATATGGAAGGGATAGGGGCTGCATTCCCATCAGGTACGAGCTCCAGTACGCGCGCGCGGGCTCTTGCGGCTGCTTATGGACGAAATGAAGATAATCACGATAAGCATCCTGCGCGCCGTGGGAGAGGACTTGACCGTCGTAAAGGGACATTAAGTCCTGCACTAGCAACGAGACGGACGTCGCGTCGATAATGGCGTGGTTAATGTCCAGCCGGCAGAACACCGATCCATTCACCGACTGGCAAATGGTGAATTGGTGTGGGATTTCACTGTTTCGCCGGACATCTTCAGTTAGGCAAACAGGCAAACCCTTGCTGTCGATTGGCGACTCAGGAAGAATGTAAACAGGTGCATCGATGTGACGGAATAGATGAAGCTGGAAACCATCGCCATCTAGCGTTGCATCATTTTTGAATACAGCTCTTAATGCGCCATGTCGGGCGACAACTTGCTGCCATGCTCCTGCCAGACGATCAAGGTCGACCGGTGCATTGCCACTCCCTCGAACCTTCCAAATGAAATGGGGAGCATAGCTGAGAGGATCTTGCATTTGGGTCAGCAATATCCCCCGTTGCACAGGCGTACAAGGTAAGAGCTCCTCAGCCATGTCAGTTGAAGATGTTTGGACACCGGCGACATCTTCCCCTTGACGGTCCTGTTCGGCCGCTTGCTGCCCAGTGGTCTGAGGTACAGGTATGAACTGAGCAAATTTCTCCACGATACGCCGGATAGACTTCCACTGGAAGAGGTCCGCCACCGCGTGTTCAATGCCCACTGCACGGGCTTGACTTGTGGCCTGCATGGCAGATATGGAATCCCCGCCTAATCGGAAGAAGCTGTCTTCTGCCCCGATATTCTCGGGCGAAATCCCAAGAGCTCGTGCCCAGATCGACTGTAGGAGCCGTTCCATGTCGGATGACATTGCCTTCTGCCGTCCTGGAGCGGTGCTGGTGCTCCCCTGTCCCAGTTGCTGACGTGTCATTGACGAAGCTGCCTGTCTCAGTCCCCGACGGTCGACTTTGCCGCCGACTGTACGAGGCATTTGCCGCAAGGGGACAAAGATACTGGGCACCATATAACCTGGGAGACACTCTGCCAGTCTGGATTCAGTCGTCTTGACGTGGCCAGGAAAGCTGGGGTTAGCAACAATGTCAAGTGGCTGTTCACCAAGCTCAGGAGGCTTTTCGGTGTCCTGCCCTTTCCCTCCAACGGCGAGAAAAGCAACCAAACAGGGGGCTCCCCGGCCATCAGTGGTAGTTAGAATTTCAGCAACAACGTCAGTCAGTATCCCTGGGAAAGATCGCTGAATTTGCTCCTCAATTTCCTGAAGTTCCAAGCGCTGACCTCGTAGTTTTGCTTGTGTATCCTTCCGTCCATGGTACACCAGCGAGCCGTCATCCTCGTAGCAGACCAGATCTCCAGTGCGGTAAATCTTTGATTGGCTCACATTGCTCTCTAGTCCAAAGACATCTAACCATGCTGGTCCCCTGATGAACGCGGCAGCTGTTTGATCTGGGTCGTTCAGGTATCCCCGACCAAGGAGAGGGCCCTGCAAAACGAGCTCGCCTACAGCACCGATTGGAGCCAGTTGATAAGGGTTCCGTGGATCAGTGATCCATCCAATACTAGCCACGGGATGACCGATACTGGCCGGCGTGGTCTCAAGAGTGCAATTTGATTGCATACTTGACAAGATGGTGCATTCAGCAGGCCCGTAGAGATTCATGAGGCGCACCTTCCCCATCCACTTGACGAAGTCATCGCGCCGAGCAGCTTCTCCGACAAGCATTAAGGTATGCACAGAGCCTAAGGCATTCTGTGGTAACGCACGGGCTAGCGACGGCGTCAGCAACACATGTGAGGGCCGAAGGTCTTGTATTGCTTCGGCGAATCGCTCTTTGCGACCTGCCTCTGATGGCACACAGACGCAGGCGCCTGCAATGAGTGTGCTGAGTGTTTCCAAGATACTAACATCAAAGGCGTATGACCCATAATGAAGAATTCGGGCATCAGGCGCGATTCTTGTCCGCCGCGCGTACTCTTGACTCATTGTGACAAACGGTCCATGATTGATAATGATGCCTTTCGGCTTACCAGTTGAGCCGGATGTAAAGACACAATACAGGGCGTCGTTCGGACTCGGACACCACGCAGGGCTATCAGCTGTGATGCTTGCAGAACTGTCTGCCAGTCTCTCATCAACCACCATGGTATCCGCGACCAGCGCTTGTGCCTCTTTCGCATTTTGGACCGTGGTCAATATAATTGAGGAGTCTATGTCATCGCAAATTAGGCGGAGACGGGCGAAAGCGTATGACGGTTCTAGCAAGACAAAGGCTGCTCCTGATTTGATGATACCTAGCATAGCGACTATTACCCAACGGGACCGGTCCATAAGTATGGGAACTATGCTCTTTGGATGAACATGGCGACGTTGTAAAAGGCTGGCGACCTTATTGGACCATCTATCAAGATCACTATATGTGAAGCTGCCGTCCCAGCCACAAACTGCTGGAGCAAGGGGCTGCCGTAAGCACTGCTGCTGTATGGCTCCAGGCACTGTTTCACGCACCATGCCTGGGATTGTGCCATTCCAGCTCTTCAATTGCTGCATACTGGAAGGATTGAGTTCCCCAAGTATGTCACGTATTGGTGACTGCGGCCGTCGGTGAACATTCTGCAGGATGTGGCTGAACTGGGTAATGATATGTCCCATCTTCCAACGGGAGATAACCTGATCATCGAACGTAGCTGTAACTGTGATAGAATCTGGGTTCAATACACAGTTGAGCACAACAGCGTATGATGCAAAGGCGCCATCTCTGGCTTTGACGCCCATGGAGCTAAACAGGTTCTTATAAGCCGGGGAGTCAACCAAATCCTCCGCTGGTTCAACGTTCAGTAGCGTTTGGAAGGAGCAGGCACGCATTGCTTCTGATCCCAACTTCGCGATCTGCTGCAAGCCAACATGCTCAAACGAGGCGAGGTTAGCAGTTCGAGTTTGGAGATATTTTAGTGCCCTGCTAATGTTCTCGTTCGTATCGATGTTAACCCGTAGGGGGAATGCACATATTGTCGGGCCACTTATTGCTTCGACACCGGGAACAGGAGCTGTTCGCCCTGAGGAAACAACACCATAAACAATCTCCGACTTGCTCTGGTACTGTGCCTGCACTAATGCCCACGCGAGCCGAACAGCAGCGGTGCGTGTGACGCTGGTCTCTTTGACTATCTCAATTGGTATGGAATGCTCGACCTGGCTTGTTGCCTTGGCTCGATACGATATCGAGGGAACCGCGGGGAATGACTCAACATCCAAACCGTTGAATTCGGTCCGCCAGTGGGCAAGGGAACGCTCGACCTGCGAGTAGGTGTATTCAATGAAGTGTTGAAAAGGAACCGGGTCACTTGAGAGGTACTCATCAGAAACATAGGCCTTGTGAGCGCAGTGGAGGAACTGTGGCAGTGCCCACGCATCGTACACCGCATGATGCATTGAGAGAGTCATCTTGCAAGTAGCCCCTATACTGATCCTTACATGGAACAACGGAATGCCGAATATCCCATCATCACGGCCACCTATGGGATCGAGTCCATTCAGGGCAAAGTCTTCTGCTTCCACCATCTGTGATTCGGTCCATCCTAATTCCTGGTTGCGGAGGACAACTTGCCAGCAAGCAAGATCTGTGGTCTGGATGAGACGAGTGCGAAGAATGGGATGATGAGTGACCACCCTCTCCCAGACATAGCGTAAACGTGTGATATTGATGTCTGAGGGAAGGCTGTATTCGTGGTGGGCAACGTATGCTCCCGCTCGCTCAGCTGTCAGGGCTGCCATCCCGGCCTGCATCGCTGTGCAGGGGTAGATGTCTTCTATATCTTCCTGATCAACGCTGCATTGTATCATGGCCTGCTTTTGTATTTCTGCCTCGCGCCCGTATGGAATGAGCGAAAATGGGGCCACAAGGGGCCTAGTTCGTTCGTATTCATGCGGCTCCTCGCTGTGGCGGGTGACAGAACTAGCTAACTCGCGAAGCTGAGAATGCGCGAATACATCTGCCACTGCAACATGAAGACCCCGTGTGCGAGCTGCAGATACTAGCTTCATCGCTGTGATTGAATCACCTCCCAGGGAGAAGAAGTCATCCTCGGGTCCAATAGCTCCCTCACGGCAATGCAGCAACTGGGACCACAGCTCCCTCAGTGCTTGCTCCTCTGCACTAAGGTCCGTTGCTTTCCAATCTTTCCTAACGTCATTGCATTGATCCCGCTGCTTTTGTATCAAGGTTACGCCCATTTGTCGTATGCGGGATCTGTCTACCTTTCCACTTGGTAGTTGCGGCACCTCTTGGAGGCGAAATAAAAATGACGGACGCATGAAGGGAGGTACAGCTCTTAGCAAATAGCTCTCCGCGATCGACACAGCGGATGCGAACTCGTTTTCATCCTGGGTAGGCTGCGAGACCGCTGCAATCAAGTACGCCTGATCGGCATCATTACTCGCCACGATGTCGGCGAAGACATCCGGCGTGCCAGGAAAACAATGTCGTACATGATATTCGACTTCCGCTAGCTCAATTCGCTGTCCACGTAGCTTGACCTGACGATCCTTGCGTCCCATATATATTAGTGTTCCATCAGTGAGCATTCTGACAAGGTCTCCGGTCTTATAAAGGGGTCTGCCCCGTGAGCAGGACATGTGCTGCAGCCAGGGAATGTCATGAATGAACGTGGCAGCCGTAAGCTCCGGCCGACCTATATACCCCTGGCCCACGATGGGCCCCTCAATGAGTAGTTCTCCTACGGCGCCGACAGGGGCCAACCGGTCAGAATCATATCGGTCGGTTACCCAAGCTCGTGCACCGGTGGGACGGCCTATGTTGGTTGGTTCACTCATCAAGACCGTTGTGGAATTCTGTACAGT
Source organism: Aspergillus sergii (assembly GCA_009193525.1). NCBI lineage: Eukaryota > Fungi > Ascomycota > Eurotiomycetes > Eurotiales > Aspergillaceae > Aspergillus > Aspergillus sergii. The sequence continues at coordinate 195,390 of ML741766.1, forward strand.
TGCAATAACGGAACATTCAGAAGGCCCGTAGGCGCTCATCAACTTCACATATGGGCACCACTTTTGCATGTCACCGGGTGACAGACTTTCACCACCTAGAACAAGCGTCTTTAGAGACGCCGCCTTCTCGGGGTCAAGGGTTCGTGCTACGGAGGGGGTAAGCAATGCCCAGTCGACCTGGGTTTCCAGGATGAAGTCGGGCAATCTCTCTTGCCGGTCCTTGTCGGAGGGCATACAGATGCAACCACCCACCATGAGGGTGGTAAGTATCTCCATGACCGATGCATCGAAGGCAAATGATGCGAACTGAAGCACCCGAGAGCCCTCAGCTAGACCGAGAGCTTTACTGTGTGCTTTTGCACCTGTGACGTACGATTCGTGCCCAACGACGCTCGCTTTCGGCTTTCCTGAGGAGCCAGAGGTAAAGACTGCATACGCCGCCGTAGCTGGGCACACGCGCTCCACGGGTGAGGGCATACGATGCAATCTTGCATTGTCCTCGCTGCCAAGCTGTTCAAGCACAATCACAGCATCCGAAATCGTCCCTGCTAGGGGTGCGAGCCTTGTACAAGTGAGAATGAGTTGGCTGTGGATGTCATTCTTTACTATGTCTCGCAGCCGCTCCATGGGGTGACACGGATCCAATAACACGAACGCACCACCAGCCTTCAGGACTCCTAGCACCCCAACAATTACCCATCGGGACTTATCTGCGTATAACGGCACAAAGACATTAGGACCAACTCCATGCTGGGAAAGGCGCTCCGCCAGTATGGTTGAAAATTGGTCTAACTCTGCATAGGTCAAGGATCCATCGGACGCAGTCACTGCAGGAGACGAAGGTTTTTTGCTGGCAAACTGTCCTATTTCATCGTGGATGCAGCTTCGCACACTAAGAGGGGCTTGCTTGTTCCAGTCCATGATGCAATCTCGATTCAGCTGACTGACCAGGTCAAGCCGGCCTAGTTGATCCGACACTCCAGATACAAGCTGACAGACAATATGGTGGAAGGTGCTAGCGATCAGTTCCGCTTGTAATTCTGTCAACATGTAGGACCAATAGCTCAGCTCTGCTTCTATAGTCTTTTCTCTCTCCGTGATATTGAGGGTCAACTCGTACTGTCTCCAATGTCAGTATGTGTTTTGGTTTCGGATGCTTTCGAGACAATCTATATTTTGCCAAGTACAAGGGAACATGAAGTACGGTCATAGGTACGTGAGAGACACTACTGAGATCAACTCACCTCCGTTGCATCACAGCCACCTCGATTTCTGATCACCGTACTAGGTGATAATGGAGTTGCTTTATGGTTTGCCTTCTGCAGCGATAGGGCTGTGTTGAAAAGTGGTCGACCTGTCAAGCCAAGAGAGTGTATAATATCTGATAATGGGCTATGTCTGTTGTCCAGACCACGCCCATACGCGGCCTGGCTATTCGAAAGTATTGAAGAGATCAATTCTTGCGGATCAAAAGAAAGCTTGGACACAAGAAGATTTATCATAGGGCCTGCAATCTCCTGGGCGTTAGGGAGAGGAATATCTCGGGCCGACACCAAGAAGCCAAAGCATACAATGTCGGACCCTGTATATGCTTGCAACAGAAGGCCCCAGGCCACCTGGAAAAGATTAGGAATAGTAGTCGCATGGTGTTGACAGAAGTCTCGTAAGCTCTGAGCAGAGTTCAATGTAAAACGCAAGGAGCGAAGTGCTTTCTCATCCGACGGAGGAGAGACACTCAGCCGAGGAAAGAGACATGGCTGAACTCCATCCAGATACCGTTGCCAATATGCCTTTGATTCTACCTCGGATTGGCCATTGACATAACTAATATAATCACTGTATGGAGGGGCAACAAGCCTAGGGCTTAGATCGTCATACGCTCGTTGAAGGTCCGTGAGAAAGATTTGTTGCGTGTAACCGTCGACCAGCATATGGTTAATAACCAGCTCACAGCGGACACTATTATCTGGCATGGCGTGGACTTTGAGTCGGTGAGTTGGGGTCGGTCTGTTGTTGGATTTGCCGTGCTGATCAAGAAGCAAAGGAAGCATTTTGTCGTCAGGTGCCCATGTTTCCACTTCGCAATCTTCTATAGCTGCCTTTGCTGTCTTGAGAACTATCTGTAATGGCTCGCATCCTCGACTTGGATCGACAAAGAATACAGTCCGAAGGATCGGATGGAGGTTGACCACTTTTTGCCATGCTTGTTTGACCTGAGATATACTCACTGACGTACAGAGGTCTGTGGATGGATAGAGTGACCATTGCAGCCGCGACCAATACTTTCGGGGATCTCTGGATTGACTCAACCACATCCCAATTTGAGCTGGTGAGCATGGGTAAATATCTTCAATCTCTGAAAGATGGACTTGAAGGCCGATCTCAGTCATCAGTTTCTCGAATTCGCCATGGTTGCCTAGCGACAAGAGTGGAAAATCGGAAGGAGCAAGTTGTCGATGCCCCCGGAGGGCTTTTGGCAGGTCCTCGAATGTCCTCTGACATTCGTGGAACCATTTCTCAAGCTTGGCTTGGTGACGCATGTGTCGATTATACATGAATGAGATGTTAAGCTGGCCATTCATTACCACTGCAGACACATCTATAAGGGCAAAGCGAGGCATATCCTCTGGCATCTCAATGATCCCATGGTCGGGGATTGCAGCAAGCTCCAGAAGTGCATCTCGACGCTCTAACTGCTGGAACAATCCCGTGTAGTTAAATAAAATCTCCATGGGTGATTGTCCCTGATGATAGTCGCGGCCTTGCGGGTGAAGATAGCGCGAGGAAAAATATGTCCATCCATTCGCTGGAATTGCACGACGTGCCTCTTTAACCCGCAGCACAAATGTGGACATGTCTTCCTCCTTGCTCACCTGGGCCCATACAGGAGCCAGAGTCGTGAACCAACCGACTGTGCGGGATAGGTCGATGTGTGAATCCCATGGTTCACGACCATGCCCTTCTGTGAATATGGAGGGCGGTTGTCGATCATCGAATACTTGGAGGAATGAGTACAGCAGGCCAGCATGAATCAACTCGACCGGGCGAGTGCGAAAGGCATCATTAGCAAAGCCCAAGATTGCCTGTGTCACCTGCTCCGAAAGAGTGACAGAATGCTGCTTTGCCTCTGCCCAGGTGTTGTCGTCTATCAAGGTCTGTCCACCCCAATAGGACAGTGGTGCTGAAGGGACCTCGCTCGGCAATGCTTTTCGCGGCTCAAGGTATTCTGCAACATACTCTTCCTGTAGATGGCACCATTGCTGAAAGGACAGAGGGGCCAGACCTGCTAAGGTATCTGTGGCTAAGAAGTCTTCTAGATCTTGCAGGAGGACGCGCCAAGACACAAGGTCTATCACCAGATGATGTGCCATCAGCGATATGTATTGCTCGCCTGCTGCCGTTGTTATGAGATCCACAACAAGTAGCATCCCAGTCCTAATATCTAGCAAGCCTTGACTCTCCACTAAGATCTCATGGATACTAGTGTCAAGGCGCTGTAAGGTATGTTCTCGAATGACAAAACAGTCTGGACCATATTTACGTATCCTTTGCACCCAAGGTCCAGTAGGTGGGCGGTGAAACTGAGCCCGTAACATAGAATGTCGACGCACAATTGCTTCCATTGCCTTCCAGATACGAGCATTGTCCTGACGCTGTGAAAGGTGGAGTAGGAATTGTTGGGTAAACCGATTATGCCCATCGGGGCATAACTCAAAGAACAATTGTTGGACGGGGGAGAGCCGAAACCAGGTATCTTCTGGATATTCTTTGATGACACCGGGATGATAGCTGCTGACCGATTTCATATTTTGTGCCAATTGAGCTATGGTGGGAAATTGAAATATGTCGGCCACACTGACTCGATAACCAGCAGCTTGGCAGTTGGCCCCAACTTGCATGGCGCTCACTGAATCTCCACCAAGGTTGAAGAAGCTCTCAGTTATGCCGACCTCGTTGGCGTTTTTGTTCAGGACCTGGGCCCAGATGCTTTGCAGGAGGACTTCCTCCGGAGTAGAAGGAGGCTGTGATGAGCACGGCGCCACTCGGTAGGATTTCACGGTGTCAGTAGAGAGTGTGGCAGCGTGTGTTCGTAGCTGACGACGGTCTAACTTTCCACTGGGTGTTAATGGCATGCGACGGACGGGAAGAAACAGCTTCGGGATCATGAAAGAAGGCAGCAAGTTCGATAATCGAGACTCGGCAACCGTACATGCGTCGCGGAAGGCGTCGTTAGGAGCTAGGAAAGCACCGCCATCCGGCTCTTGATCATAGGTAACCTCTGACGTGGCTGGCCAACAGATAAATGCGGTAAGTGTGTTTACTGGAGGGTGGACATTATCGTGCTGTACCATGTCCACAACGATTTGTGGAGCATCGGTAAAGGCAATAGATTGCAAAAGGTGCTCTATTTCACCTAACTCAATGCGCTGCCCGTGGAGCTTCACTTGGGTGTCTTTGCGGCCTAAATAGCGAAAGCTTCCAGTATCTGTGCTCTGTACTAAGTCACCGGTCTTGTACATGCGGCCATGGACGTCACCAAACGGCTCCCTCCACTTCGGGGGATGAATGAAGCTCTGGGCTGTCAGCACAGGGTTGGAAAGATATCCGGGTCCAACAATTGGACCTTCGATTAACAGCTCGCCAGTGCTACCCACTGGCATCAAGATCTGAGGATCCTCAGGATGCACGACCCAACCGACGCCGCCCGTAGGGAAGCCAATATTTTTCGGATCATGCTCGGCCAGGGTTGGCTGAACACTAAATACAGCCGAGCATTCTGCTGGACCATATGCGTTTCGCACATGAACAAATGGCTTCCACCGTGTAATGTCGCTATTGAGGACAGCCTCCCCGACAAAGGCAAGGTCCTGAAGTGTAGGAAGGTCTGACGGTGAGAGGATCCGCGCTACAGACGGTGTGAGGCAAACGTTGTTCACCCCATACTTATTGATCGTGTGCGCCAGGCGGCTGCGGCACTCATCAACATCTGGAACACAGACACATCCACCCTTAATAAGCGTACTGACATGCTCAATGATACATGAATCGAATCCCGGGGAGGCGAATTGCAGAACACGGGAATGGGATGTGAAATTGTATTGTTCCGCATGGGCTGTAGCACTCGTCGTATACCCTCCTTGCTCTACCACCACGCCTTTTGGGGCCCCTGTAGAGCCAGAGGTGAACGTAGCGTACATGGGGTCTTGGGCAGAGCAGCTCGCTATAGGACCGGTAACATCACAGGACAGCACCCGCCGAAGAAGCAAATGAGGATCTTCCTCATCGATCACTAGAATCCCAAGGCCGAGTTGTGACGCGAGGCTACGGGTCTCATTCGTGCTGACCACTAATGTTGATTTGACAGCCTCACACATCTGACGAAGCCTGCTTAGCGGATACGATGGATCGAGTAAGACAAACGCTCCGCCAGCCTTCATGACTGCTATCATCGCAAGTCCCATCCACATTGACTTCTCTAGACAGAGAGGAACGAAAACGCCCGGCGCAACGCCATGTGTCTTGAATCGAGTCATAAGAGCATGCGAGAGGCGGTTAAGCTGGTCGTAAGTGAGATTGCCGCCCCAGCTACAAATCGCAGCCGCTTGGGGTTGCTTTAGAGCCATCTCGTGAATCAGCTCGGGTACTGTGTTCCTTGCCACTGAGGGAATTGGCAGATTCCAGGCAGAGAGACTTTGTCGATCTTTAGGGCTGAGTGTGTTGATTTCGGACAGTTTCAATTCGGGATGCCCCTCCACCTGGCAGTATATATGTGCCAGCTGATGCAATATACGATTCGTTTGCTGTGGTTCTAGTATCGCCGGATCAAACGTTGCTTGAATATTTAAGGACCGGGACGATGGGCGGCACCGTAGAATCAACGGGTACGTATCATACGTCTCTTGGATCTCCGAGTTATGTTTGAAGATCGAGGGGACAGGATCACTCTGCTCTGGCTCCACAGCGAGCAATGTGTTGAAGCGACACCCTGCGGCTGGACCAGGCCCAAGATGCATCAAGTACTGAAGGCCAATATGTGCGAACTCCATTGTATCTGCGTATTGGCATTGAATGATCTTAAGTGCGTCTGTAATGGTATGCTGTGGCTGAAGCTGAACTCGCACTGGGACGCAGACCAAGGCTGGCCCACTCAGCTCATCAATGCCTTCCAAGGGAATGCCTCGACCAGTATCGATTGCTCCAAAGAGTACATCGCCTGACCGCGTATATAAAGATTGTAGAATAGCCCAGGCAAGTCGCACCTTAGCGTTTATGGGGAACGCTAGTCTGCGATCATGGCTGTAGGGGAAAGTTTGAGTCAATTCTCCTGACAATACGGGTGTATATCCAGGGACTGGCAGAGATGGAAAGGTCTTCATCTCGCTTTGGTGCGCATTGTTGAACTGCTCCCTCCAGAATGTAGCAGACCTCTCCTTTGATTGCTCGATATACTCGATCAATGGCCGAAAAGGTCGGGCTACCAAGACTTGACCCTGGTATGCAGCATCCACGTCGCGCAGGAGAAGTCTCATGGACCAGTCATCGCAGAGGGCGTGGTGCATTAATACTGTTAACACATGTGCAGAGGGGTCCCATATCAACCTTGCGAGCGGAGAGCCTATCTTCCATATGGTACGTGACTGGCCCTTCGTGTTTCCGTCTGGATTCTCCGCATCGCCAGAACTGACCGTGTCTTGGTCAAAGGCATTATAGCCTTGGCAGACCATCCAGGGGATAGACTCCCGTAGCACCACTTGCATACAACTACTGTGTTGCGTGGGAACTATCCGTGTTCGTAGTATCGGATTCGCTTGCGCAGTCTGATCCCAGGCTGACCTCAAACAATCAATGTCGATGCTGTGTGGCAAGTGATACGTGTACATCACTGTGTATGCTGTGGAATCTTTAAGCGTGAGCGCCATCATTCCTTCTTGGAGAGGGGTGCATGGGTATATATCTTCAATTTCATCTGCCGTGCAATGGCATTGGCTTGCAATTCTGGACGCTTGCTCCAGCCATTCTGAAGGGACCGTATGCTTCTGTTCGCGGTCATTGGCTGTTGCAAATGCATTCCTCGACAGTCTATTAGATTTCCCGGTTTCTGTTCCATTAGTAGAATCTGTGCTGTCAAGTGGTGGTATGGTAGGTTTCAGCCTAGGCTCTCGCGCCAGAGGGCAAATGGGATGAGGGTTAGAATCTCCGGAGCCCATTTTCTCACCGTGTACAGACTGCTTCAGTTATGAATGTGGGTATTTTTTAATATAACCCTTTGTCTTTTTTCTTCTTAGCCTACCTTTTGCTTTTCCTTTTTTAATGCCTTTTTGGTGGCCTTCCTTTAGTAATGCGTAGTTCACAATTGTTTTCTTGACATGATTTCAAGGTGCTCGTGGAATAGAAGAGTAAAACAGATAACTAAATGAATTGAGAGAATCCAATGAAAGGGAGAAGACTATGAAAGTCGACCGAGCTCGTTCACATTCACAGAAGTATTCAAGCTATTTCTAGGCGGTACGTACTATCCTAGCGCTTTTCCTGTACAGCTTTATATACACGCCTCCTGGGAGTCACCTAGGGCACCCTAGCCTGCAGAATACCATCGCGCCAAGTCAATGATTCTCAGTCTACGAGCTCGACGGCTGGTCTCGAACAATTGAGACCTTCATGCTTGTGCGTTTACCTCGTGATCTAGGATGGTGGTATACAATGTAACCGGCTAGTCGAGAACGTAGCAGTGGATGTTTTAGCCGCTTGATACGAGATCCAAGATCGAGGATCATGGCTTAGTCCAGCCACAGTGACATGTCAGAAGACTGGTGTTGTGGTTTTGTGTGTTGTTACTGGCTGGAGGCATCAGCCGTCGGGAGTGTCCCTTGGTATTGTCCGATCAAGGTTGTCGGGAACCATGGGATGGCAACGCTCCATCCCGAACTCCAGGCAGATGCCATACCTCTGGGCACCGTCATACTACTTTTCTAGAGCCGCAAACGGAAGGAACACTATTTATAAAGAGCCTAAATGGTACTGTAACCTCCGTCATGAGGGGCTAGATTGAGGACGGCGGGAAAAGCCGAACATCAGTCTTTGGAACGAACCTCATGTAGAATCTATAGTTCCTGGGTCTAGGCTGGTCGATTAAAACCTCAGGTGATAAACACTGACTGGTGGAGCTTCTCGTCTTTCTTTTTATGCTATTTCTGAAGAACTATCGGTCCTCCTCTGGCTCCTTTCTCTTTCCAATGCCAATGCTCATGGCATCAGGGAGTTTCCAATACACACCTTTAGCATGGAGTCGTCGTCTTCCTTACCCGCAAATCATCATGTCGGGGGCGATAACATTGATCGCCCGCAGCAGCCCCAGGGGGATAGTGGTAATCGTTCATCCTCCTTGAAGAGCTATATAGTATGGATCCCGCTATTCCCTTATGAGAAGGGATCTCCCGCTGACAGAATTACTAGAGGATACTTTCGTATGGTGCCAGAGGGGGTGGCCTTGGACCAATGGTGCTTGGCCTGTTGTGTGCGATGGGCTCCGGAGTGGTATGTTGGTCCCAGGGACCCCAAGAAGAAGTCTGCCACTAATACAGTGCGATAAGGCCTTACCATTAATGAACGTAGTTTTTGGAAATCTTACCGGCGAATTTAATCGCTATTTCACATCCAGCGACTCCCTCAATGAAGACGCCTTCAAAGCTTCCGTGAATAAGAACAGGCAAGCCCAATCCTCTACATCACATCATGCAGTCACTAACATATCCCCATGCAGTCTCTACATTGTATATCTCTTCATTGGGAAGTTTGTCCTTACTTATGTCTCCATGCTCTGCTTCCGTATCATCAGCCTCCGGGCCTCATCAGCGCTACGCCTTGAATACATGGAGGCGCTTTTCGCCCAGCCCGTCCGTAAGCTGGACGAAACGTCCGTCGGGACGGTGACAAATGCTATTACAGGCTTGTCAAATACAATCCAACAGAGCGTATCTGATCGATTGGCAATCCTGTTCCAGTCCCTCGCTCTGTTGGTGGCTGCCTATGCTGTGGCCTTCCGGTATTCATGGGCATTGACCTTGGTCGTTAGCTCCGCCATTCTGTTTGTGCTTGTGGGATTCAGTATCACGGTTCCCATCATTGTCAAGGCACAGCAACTGGTGGATCGCGCGGACGAGAAGCAAGCCGCTGTAGCAGCGGAGGTCTTCAGTGCGATCCGTACGGTCCTTGCTCTTGGGGCAGAAGTCCCGCTGTCCCAGAAATACTCTTCCTGGGTGAAAGAGGCTCGTAAACGTGCTGCACGGATGTGTCCAGTCACCGGAATTCATCTAGCACTGCTTTTCTTCGCTATGTATTCTAGTTATGCCTTGGCCTTTTGGTTTGGGTTGAAGTTATATCGCGAGGGCCATATTGCAAACGTCAATACTGTCATTGTGTATGTGTACCTTCCTCATGCTGCCTATCACCCAGAGTAGTCTGACATGCAGTTAGGGTGTTTTTTTCCGTACTGTTGGTGGTAACCGTGCTGGGCGGGATCGCGTCTCCACTAATGGCAATCACGAAGGCCACGAGTGCCTCGGGCCCGTTTTTCGATGTAATTGACTCAGATCGCGTTCCAACGACAGGGCTCGGAAGCTCGGAAGTTTCCAGTCAGGAAGATATCTTCTTCGACTCAGTCAGCTTTGCGTATCCAACTCGTCCGGATACACAGGTGTTACGGGACTTTACGGCCCACTTTCAGAGAGGAAGTACGACTGCTCTTGTAGGTCCTTCAGGCTCCGGGAAAAGTACCGTTGTGGCTCTCATTGAGCGTTGGTATCAGCTTCGGAACACCAACTTGTCAGAGGAGAGTCCGACGGCCCAGGGCCGAATTCTTGTTGGTAAGCATAATATCAACGATCTGGACATAAAATGGTGGAGGTCACAGATCGGCTTGGTCGAGCAAGAGCCTGTTTTGTTCAATGAATCTGTCTATACCAATGTGGCCTTTGGCCTAATAGGAACGCCGTGGGAGCACGAGCCAGACCCCGTGAAGATGGAGCTGGTGGTGAAAGCATGCAGCGACGCCTTTGCCAACGAATTTATAGACAGACTACCTCTGGTAATTCACTATCACAGTCCCCTTCTCCTGCAAGTACTATTACTAACCGGTACCGTAGGGATACGATACTGTAGTGGGTGAAGGTGGTATCACATTGAGTGGGGGACAGCGTCAACGTTTAGCAATCGCTCGAAGCATTGTTTCTAATCCATCAATTCTAATTCTGGACGAGGCAACGAGCTCAATAGATATACGAGGCGAGAAAGTCGTTCAGGCGGCCCTAGATCGAGTCTCTAGAGATCGAACAACTATTATGATTGCGCATCGCCTTTCCACTGTCATTCGAGCAGATCATATAATCGTGATCAAGGATGGCTCTAAAGCGGAGGAAGGCACGCATCAGACATTGATGGATCATCGTGGAGTGTACTACAGCCTCGTGCATGCGCAGCAACTGGATGTTGTGTCCCTGGATACTACTGCAGCAATCGAAGAGCTGTCCTACAGTCTCCCTGAAGAGACCAAAATTGAAGCTTACACAGCTGACGGTTACGAAATTACCGACAGCGAGGAGGTCGTCAAGAAAAAGGGAGAACAAGGTGCAATCCGTACGCTGTGGCATATCATACGCGAGCAAAAGACACACTGGCCCATATTTGCTCTGACCGTTATCGGAACAATGGGTGCTGGCTGTAAGAGACCCTTTAACAACACCCTCTCCCCAGGTCTATAACTATCGATACAATAACTAACATATACTGGATTTGTATAGCTGCCTTTGCGTTCCAGAGCTGGCTGTTTGCAAAGCTCGTTCAGGTCTTTCAATTCACCGGAAACAGGTTGGTTGAAGCAGCGAACTTTTGGTCCCTGATGTTTTTTATTCTAGCCCTCGCGATGGGAGTATTCTACTTTGATGTAGGCTATGCTTCCACATCTTTTTCAATGGTAGGTGACAACTATACTTCTAACCTGTTGAAACTGTCAAAAGTAGGGTTAACATAAATAGCATATTGCGGCAAACTACCGCCAAGACTACTTTCAGAGCATCCTACACAAGCCCGTATCATATTATGACCACGAAGAAAATTCCTCCGGTACCCTCATGGCCAGGCTATCAACAGATCCAAAACAGCTACAAGAGTTGTTTGGCGTCAATGGCGTTTTCCCACTTATCTCGATTTTCAGTCTCGTGGGATGCGTTGCCATCTCATTCAGCTTCGGCTGGAAATTAGCTGCAGTAGCTTTCTTTGCTGCCTTGCCCTTCATCTTGCTGGCCTCGTATTTTCGTATTCAATATGAAGTCCAATTTGAGGGCATGAATGCAGAGGTTTACGCCGAAAGCTCCAAGTTTGCCACAGAGGCCATTCGTGCCTTTCGAACTGTTACTGCACTCACGATGGAAGATACCATCCTGCAGCGATACTCTAATCTGTTGTGTCAACAGAGGGTCCGGGCTATTCGCAAGGCTTGGCTGGCGACGCTCGTAGTTGCGTTCTCTGATAGCATAGATCTCTGCGCTATGGCGCTTACTTTCTGGTCCGTAACACCACCTCCTGCTTCCCTCTCTCATTCTGTGTTTGGTTTTAGCTAATGCGGGCAACCTGACTTCAGGTATGGTGGACAGCTTCTTGCCTCTCGGGAATATGACCCAGTGGCGTTCTTTGTGGTTTACATTGCTATTATCCAAGGGGGGCAGTCGGCAGGTCAGTTTCTTAGCTTCGGTCCTAATATGGCACAGACGACAGCATCCGCACGACGCATATTGGAGACCAGATCTGCCTTCAATGAGCGAGACAATCATCGGACCCACTTTGAACAATCGACAGCTAGTGTCCCGCCCTTTCACCAAGCCGATGTGTGCTGTCGGGATCTTACCTTCCAGTATCCATCTCGTGGTGGACCTGTCTTTACCGGCATGAATCTCAGCATCCGTAGTGGCCAATACGTTGCAATTGTTGGCCCATCTGGCTGTGGAAAATCAACCATCGTCTCTCTTCTGGAGCGATTTTATGACCCTACCAAGGGTAGCATAGAATTTGCAGGGCGAGATATCCGTCATTATCCACTTGCCTCATATCGTCGATCATTATCTCTGGTCTCTCAAGAGCCCAAGCTCTTCGAAGGGACTATTCGGGAAAACCTTCTCTTGGGCCTCGAACTGGGAGATGGTGGAGAGCTTGAACTATCGAGAGAAGCCCGGATGATAGAAGCGTGCAAAGATGCCGAACTTCACGACTTTATTACATCTCTTCCCGAGGGTTACTCCACGTCCTTGGGCATTAATGCGCAATTATCCCTCAGTGGTGGTCAAAAGCAGCGACTGTGTATTGCACGTGCCCTGATACGTAGACCACGGCTACTCCTTCTGGATGAAGCAACGTCTAGTCTCGATTCGCAGTCTGAGAGGCTTATACAAAAGGCCCTAGAACGACTAGCGGAGAGGAAAACGATGACGATCATTGCAGTCGCTCACCGACTGGCCACTATCCAAAAGGCAGACTTGATACTTGTCTGTGGGGAAGGGGAACCTGGAAGGGGTTCAGTTATTATTGAACGCGGTACTCATACTGAACTATTACAGAGAAAGGGTGTATATTGGCAGATGGTAAGTTCTCATTGTTCAAGATTGATTAATTCTCAACTCTGGCGCACACCATACACTGACATTTATCTTTCTTCAGTGCCAGGTTCAAGCTCTGGATAACCATACAAATTAACATCGCTACACATGGGGCGAACACAACACCCCGACAGTGACTGACTCTCAGCCTTCAGAAAGCACTTTTTCGTCAGTGCTTATTGCGACTGTCGTGAGATGGCTCGACTCTGAGTACACGTGGAGAGTATATTTAATGCTAGTAAGATTTGGAAAAGTGTGGGTAATTCATAATACATTACTAAAATAAATCCTCTGCGCAACAAAGGCTAAGCTCGTTAAGCTCGTTAAGCTTTAAAGAACACACATATATTTATGATTTTAGATTTTGATCATAGGAAACTTCACCAAGGGTAGAACATCTACAAAAGTAGACGGCCTTCTAGCGGCTACGAAGTACAGCTACATTTTTTATAAAGCATGGCGCGAAAACTCAAGTACCAAATAGATAGCGAACTTTTCCTATGAAAAGTGAAGTTTCTAGAATCTTTAGACACCCCCAAGCTCCATATCATTCTGAAGGCTTTAGCAGAACTACTCATTAGACCAGTCTGGCGGGTATTCAGACTGGGCTTCCTATAACTGACATTCCTCCTCTTTATTCTCTATTGTGATATGCTTTAGGAGCTCTGATGCTACTATGACCATGATATCAATTATCTATTATGGTTACTTGTTCCCTTGCAACTGCTGTCTAACATTGTTCCACCAATGATGATGGATCTACCCCGGGTTCTATATATATTTAGGCTATATGCTGTGTTTCGGGTATGTCTAGCCCGACTCCCGAGATCGGCGTTATTCCACGCTTCAATATGAAGAAGGTTTGAACTATCCTTGGTCTTCCCCGCAAGAGGACGAGCTCGGGCGACAGTTCCCCAGATTATTAAAATGTGCAATGATGTGCAGAACCAACATTCGCCAATGTGTTGTCAGATGCCACCACTGCAGGGAGCCTCAGCAAACCTGAAGTATGCTATTCCTTCCTATCATTGTGGGAGCTCTCACCCTGGTTTCTTCGACTGTTCATGCAGCCGTGGCAGAGAAACCAGCGATCAATCGCGAAAATGTCGTCCGTCGATATAACCCTATACGTACAAACCTGTCGACCACAACACCCATGCAGGTCGGCAACGGCAATTTCGCATTCGGAGCCGACATCACCGGGTTGCAGACATTGCTTCCTTTCAACATACTCTCCTCCTGGTGTTGGTGCAACGACTCTCTGCCGACAACCGCCAACCAGACGGAGCCATCAGACTTTACCGGCATGGACTGGTGGACACATGACCGCCTTGTGAATTATGATATACAGAACCCGGCTGAGGCAGAGATTTCACAGTGGCTAGTTGCCAATCCACATCGGGTCAACCTTGGCCGCGTCGGGTTTCTATACAAAGGAAAAAATATCTCTATTAATGATGTTACTGGTATAAGACAGAGTCTTGATTTGTATAGCGGCATTTTGACATCGGAGTTTACCCTGCATGGACAAAATGTTTCGGTTACGACAATTGGAGATCCATCTTCTGATATCATTGCTGTTGATGTGCAATCCTCGCTGTTGGGGGATGGCTCCTTGAGTGTGTTCTTTGACTACCCATTGACCACGGGACTGAACAAGTTCGAGGCTCCATTTGTAGGTAACTGGAGTGCGGTATCGGAGCATACTACTGCCTTGAATAATTTTACAGCAAATAACGCTGCAATCAGGCACTCGTTGGGCGGGACGACTTACTATAACACCATCGAGTGGGAACAGATAGGCCGCATCACAGGCCCTTTTCATGGGACACATCGATATCTACTCCAACCTACTGGAAAGATGAACCGATTCACATTCAGTACAGAGTTCTCTGTATCCACAAGAACGAGTATAAAGCCATTCGCCGCTGTCAAAGAAGCCTCCATACACTGGTGGGCCCAATACTGGGGATCAGGTGCATTTGTAGACCTAACAGAATCAGGATCATCAGACGCAGAGGAACTCCAGCGACGTATTATTCTTTCCCAGTACCTGCTCGCCGTGAACAGTGCCGGTAAAGATCCTCCCCAAGAGTCCGGTCTCCAAAACAATGGCTGGTACGGCAAATTCCACCTTGAGATGGTATTCTGGCATCTGGGCCACTGGGCGCGGTGGGATAAATGGGGTATGTTAGATCGCAGTCTGGGTGTATACACCCGGTTTCTCCCCTCGTCCATCGAGCGTGCGGAAAGGCAAGGATACGCTGGTGCGCGACTGGGAAAGATGAGTGTTCCATCCGGAGCATCGGCTCCTGGGTCACAGAATGCGTTACTTATCTGGCAGCAACCACACCCAATGTATTTTGCCGAGCTGGAATATCGCTCATCACCGAACGTCGAAACTTTGAACAAATGGGAATATATCCTTGATGAGCTCGCGACGTGGATGGTTTCTTATGCATGGTGGAATGTGTCTACAGAAGTATATGACCTTGGCCCACCGATGTATCCATCATCGGAGAATACGAGTCCCAACTCAACGTACAACCCGACCTTCGAACTGGCCTATTGGCGATTTGGTCTCAAGATTGCCTCGGACTGGAAGACTCGGCAGGGCATCTCGGTTCCTGAATCTTGGACTCGAGTACTAAATAATCTTGCACCATTGCCCATAGTTGATGGCGCATACTCCATCTGTGCTGATCTGCCGGATATGTGGAATAAGAGCAGCTATACATCCGACCATCCCAGCCAAATAGCCGTCTATGGACTTCTGCCGCCTACGGCAGGTGTAGATCCATCGACTGTCAACGCTACCATGAATCTGATTGCCCAAACGTGGAATTTTACAGCCTCTTATGGATGGGATTTCCCGATGCTGGCAATGACATCGCTTCGTTTGGGCAATGTGGATCAGGCTATTGAGTATTTACTACACTCGAACTTCCAGTTCGATGATGTGGGTAACCCTGTGGGAACGGTGGTCCCGACGCCGTATTTCCCAGCCTCCTCAGCCTTTCTGCTTGCGATTGCAATGATGGCTGGGGGGTGGGATGGTGATGAGGGAATACATTTTCCAGAGAACTGGGGAGCGAAAGTTGAGGGATTCTCGGTCGGGATATGAACAATGAATTTTATTATTTTTGTTCTTTTATATCATGATCCTTCTGTCCCTTCACTAAACATCGTTAGGGTTCAGGGATGTCAGCAAATGATAAATTATCTAGCACCATACGTAAATATCCGTCGTTGAGGACCATACACGCAAGGGTCACAATGATAACTTCATGCTGAACCCAGTCAGAACTAAGGACCAAAAAGGTTTATCCATCTCAAGAGAGAGTACATCTTCACAAAGGTGAGAACGACTTTTCCATTCTTTAACAACTGCACCCACACGCCTTACAATCCCCTTTAGCACAATCGGAATCCCCCACTCCAGGTATACAATCTTCAGCAGTAGTACAAGATGTCCAATCGCCAGTTCCTCCCTTATGGGCTAACCAACACCATTGTCCATTGCCTTGACATCGTTGCCAGCACCATCTGTTCTTCGAGCAGCCATATGGAGATTGAGTCCAGCATTTCTGGGCAGCGAATACGTTGGCTAATTGCTTAGCAGCTGGGGTATCATTGGCAGCCTCGTCGCCTCTGGGAACAACCCGAGCAAGAACGATGCTGGGTACAGCAGGAACAAGGAGGAGACTGATGTTGAGCTTCATTCTTGCGAGTCTAGAGTTATGAGTAAGAAGCAGTGTACTGTTTTGGAGAAGCACATACATAAAGTTGGGAATCAGACTATGAGAGAAATGAGGGGTATGGGTTTGCCTTTTGAGCGGTAAAAGTTCTGAAGATGTCGGGAGGGTTATTCGCAGGTGAAAGGGGGACGATGCCCTATATATATTCTTCCGAGAGGTTGTTTGCAAGGATTCGCCCTCTTTTTACAGTACATGACAAGCCTAGGCCCGGTGGTAAGTTGTTGAACTAAATTGGTTAAGCCTCTGGCAGCTCAGCAGATGCAAGGTATTTTATGATCCCATTGGAAGACCTCAGTTATACCAGGCGTTATACATTCTAGATAGTCTTGTGGGTTGCATCAGCTGAACACTAGCTTGATAAGGTACATGCGTGTTGATTTACCATGGATATAACGGGTCGGACGACGCAGTGCTGAAGCCAGGAACAATATTCCAGGAAGAGGTAACGCCAATACATAGCTGAATACCGGTTACTGTTTTGTGAGGGTCATATAATATCCTGACCTGGCACTAAACTCCGCACAATATAGCTGGCACTTCCTTTCTGGAAGCAAATGGCAGTAATCATTTCCACTGCTGATGTACGGTTGTATGTACCACGAGGGACTATATTTTTATAGAGTATTCATTTCCCATTTCGGATGAGAAATAGCTTAGGGTGTAATCTGCTTTCGTAAGTGATGTCAATGGTATCTCACAGTCAGCACTCTATCCCGAAAGGTCAAGGGGTCTCAGGCACTGTTTAGCATATCTCGACCTCCTGTGATACCGGGAGGATGCCGAGTCCCTGCATGTTTCAGCCTCATGAACTTTTACGGAAGACCATTGCAAAACTATGTGATTTGAGGTTCGAACATCTTCATTGGACGGCGGGAGACTACTATTCGAATTTACCTCGATAGATATCACTATCCAACAAGGACTATGATTTAAGATACAACTAATATATCAATTTAGGGATTGACATGATTCACATACCTATAGGCATCGAAACACGGCAGCATCTCCGTAATGTGCCAGCATAGTGAAATGGTGGCGATGCCCAGACATGCTGGGTTACATCGTTGGGAGTACCCTATTCACAAGTTGACCAGGATATCCTTGCTATAGCCTTCTATTTGAGTAATCCTACTATCCACACTTACGTCCAGTGATACAACAGACACGCCGTATTGGTTTCAGGACTTACTGGAACCTGTCCCAATTATCGAAATTAAACCGGCGCACGGATGCATCGTGCAACCAATTCTCAATCAGGGTAACAGGGTCCTTGGATATAGTACCCCGTATAGTCGTATCGCCGCATTGCATTGGTCATGAATAGAATAGCCCGTTTTGTATGGCCAATGCCCTGCATCTACAAACGCCTTCCTACTGAGGAAATATATCGAGCTTAACATTTGCTTTACAACGTAAACTCTGTATATGGAAACCAAAATCGCTCAGCACACGTACATAGTAAGGCGATAGGTGAATCACGTGGTATAGGGCAAATTAGCCGATGTCTACCGATACAGTAGACCCCAGATCATAGTTACCGTCACAATCTGAATTCGGGATAAGAACCATAAGACATAAGTCTATAATCTCCCAAAGATAGGTGATCGCAGATCTTTACACCGTATATTAATGGAGATTGAGATCGGCGGTTCCCTTATTGAATAAGTGGTTATAGCCCTAGTCTGAGACTAGCCTAATGATCCCTGCTCTATACAGATGACCAGCGTCCTTATTACTATGGAGAGAATAGATTTGACATCCAAATACTTCGGTACTGTGTAAAACGAAATAACCTGACTATCCTGCGATAGATTCCTCCTAGACGTACTAGTTAATACCAGATATTCAAGAGGTATTGAGTTGGTGACATGGTTTAATATAGCGTGCTAGTGTGGCCCTTTACAAGCACTAAGGCGCTGCTGTGTACGAACTTTACAATATTACCTGTATTTAATATATTACAAGAGGATCCAACCACGAGGGGCCCACACTTTCGACTTTTCTAACGTCCCATGGCCAGGGACAAAAGTACTGAGATCGGGTCCCACGCAAAAGGCTGCTTGTGAAACCTGGCGACTCAAACTCCTTCACCGTTGGGGATGTACCCGAGGATATCCTATGTCCTCTTTATTGGTAATAACAAGGGTCCGATGTAGTTAATATGGGCCACTCTGGACTCGGCCAATTACTTGCCAACGTGAGTACAAAATGTGTTGGATGCTGTGCCTTGCCTTTTATGCCACGGGCTTAGCCAGGATAGAGGAAGGAATAACATATGACTCGGGAGACTTTTAGCTATTTTCGGTTAGTCCAGGCTCTTCCAGCCTTCCTGCGACGCTTTAGCTACTGCGCACGCTCTGCGTGTTGCTATTACATTCTCTAGCCGCTCTGACATACTAGAGGATTATGGAGCATAACCCCAGCTTGTCGGTATGGCCTTAAGTAAATCATCCATTTATTGTTGCGAGAAATTACTGCAACCCAACGACAAGAGCAATGAAACAGGGGAAGAAGAGGTATGATATTATTCGACTCATTGATTGGTCTCGGAGAGGGAGTGGTTTAGGTCTAGCGAGTTTTAGATAACGACCAGTTCATAAGCCCACACATCGGACCCTAGTGAGGCGAGTATGCGAAACAGGAAATATTGTGGAGTTTTTATGCACCTGGAGGGGTTTGACACCAGCGACGGAAGAGACTTAACAACCTTAATGCCGGTATTAATGGACAAGGTTCGCCTAGAATGGCCTGGCTAAGACCGGGCAACCTAACAAAGAGAGGGCTTTCGCCCTTCTGGGGTTGGGTTATAATGTGGCTGGAAAGATTTGCTGTCATTGTTAGAATATCGACCGTACATTTCTCGCTAGATAGATTATATGACTTCAGGCTTCTAGATGTTGGACGTAAGGACCAGCCACAACTCTTAGCCTTATCACTTGCAACCTCTCTACATGCATGATTCGTTTGTCTAGTCGATAATGCAATCCATATCGGTACTTATCTGGGTTCTTTTAGCCCTCGTCTTACTCAACCTAGCAGTCGCCTCTTCCAACCAACGACCGATTTATGCGATCGCACACCGAGTCCTACGAAAAGAAGCAGTCACCGCCGCACTTTCTCACGGTGCGAACGCATTAGAAGTGGACCTAACAGCGTGGTACTTCGACTGGTGGGCAGACCACGACGGAAAGCTATTCAGTGCTGGCTCTACAGCACGCGAACTGTTCAAGTTCATCGTGCAGAAGCAGTGGACGAAAGATTACAACATTTCCTTCGTATGGCTGGATATTAAGAATCCCGATTTCTGCCGAAAAGGTCGACCCTGCTCCATCGAAGCCTTGCGTGATCTAGCTCGAGAGATACTTGAACCAGCAGGTATACGGGTACTTTATGGCTTTTTCGAAACAGCTGAGAGTCGCGGGTTCAAGGTGATCAGAGACGGTTTGAACTCGAACGAAGCCGTTGTTTTGAGTGGGGAGGCGAGTACTATCTTGCATCTGTACAACATTTCCGGAGCTGGTATACCAGTCAAGCAGATGGTTATGGATTTCGGTGATTCGTGGCTTAGGAAAGGGGTCGACATCTATCCAGAGCTTCGGTATGGAAGTTGGAAGCGTGACCATGGGAAACTTGGGAAGGTGTTTAGCTGGACTAGTGCGCAAGGTGATACAGAAATGGTGAGGTATCTACTTCGGGAAGCTGGTATTGATGGGCTCATATATGGATATCAGACTGATGAGTATAATGATAAGAGTGGCCCTAAGTCTGCCCTTAAGGATATTGTTGACTTCGTCGAGGCTCATTCGGATACCCATCGAATGGCCACCGAAGATGATGCGCCTTGGTAGTACAGCAATGCTACGAGCCTATGTACGAGAGTTCAGCTAGCGAAAATTATTACATTAAACTTGGTAGTTCTAGGAACAGCAGCGATAGGGCTTAATATCACTTGTACACCACCTTGGAGAGCAGCTACCGCAATTTATATTTTAACATATGGATTTCCCGAAACTGGTCCTCGGAAGCTCTTGACCCTCGGAAACTTTTGACCATGAACGGTGCAAGCGCGAAGAGTGGGCGTATTCTTTATCTGTCTCAGCCTTTTGGGTGATAATATAGATATTATAGTGGGGGAATGGTACTGCTGCTCGCGTAGCTTCACACGTAGTGGAAACCCTGAGAATGATCTGCTGGGAGGCATCAATTTTATATATTCACTGTCTTTGTATAACTGTTCCAGCAGAAACCACAATAGTGGTATACTCCACTAAATTGCTGTAACTAAGCTTGTGATCTCCTTCTACCAAACCTGATATGGTTATCATATAAGGTTCTCCTGTATCGAACTTAAACCGAAACAAACATCTGAAAAGCATACATCCTAATCTGTTCCTCCTGGTTTCTGCATCTTCCTATTTATATTGTTAATTGGTCAGTGCAGAGGACTATCTATCATTTCCGGAATTTGGGGTTTCTTGCCACTGAAGCCCTTGCTGGCATCTGTGTTGACATTACTGGCGTTGGGGACCGGGGTATAAGGACGAGAAATACTGTCCACGTGTAGAATGGGATGTGCCACTTTGACTTGCACCTTTATCGGTCACCATATCAGCTGCAGAGAGAGCTAAATTACCTGAGTTAAAGCATCTCTGTTTCTTTTGCTTGTCAGTAGCTGCCTTTGGTTGCCTTATTATAAACATACCCTAGGCTGCTGTCTGAGCAGTCCTCCGCCATGAAGCAGCCTTCTATAGAGGCGGAAGCAGCGTTTCTCCTCCTTGGTGAAAATCTAGTAACATATCGGTCCAGTGCGCTATATCTCAGTGGTGGTAGAGAATTGTCTAACCTGAGAGGGAGGTTCTTTATCCTGTCCTGCTTAATTATGATAGTGGTGACGTGTCTAGATAATTGTTGTTGATCGCCAAGAATAAATGATTATGCAGATTAAAATATTGAACTATACTTATTGCCACTTAATATAAATACCAGTGTTAGCCCCATAAAGTGTGATAGAAGATAAACACTGTAGTTCAGATCTCTAAACCGGTATGATCAATGAGTAACCAGGAATTCTGTTCTATATCTTCCATGAATCATGAATTAGAACCGGTGTTGGACTATGTCTCCGCTTCTCTGACCATATCAGGTAGTTCCCCTTTTGAAGTTTGAATGTTGAAGCTTGCAGGCACCTGCACCTGCTCCCAGACTGGAAATCTATTACAAACTTCCTAGATATATCATGAAATTGCTGCCCCGGAGGTGACCCAGAAAGCTCCACTATTTTGATAGAGTGCTTAATGCTGGATGGATTCTAGGGTAGAATAAGTGGCTTTCTGTGTACTTTAGCATGTGTAAATTATCTTCAGTTTCTTGCACCTTTTTTCTTTTTCTGTTTTGTACGCTTAATTCTCAACCATAGACATGATAGCTCAGTTTGGTAGAGCGACACACTAAAGATGTGATTGGTCCATGTGTTCAAACCCAGGCCATATCACTTCCTTCTCCTCCAGTCAAGGCTTCTCAACAACTCAAATGGAGAGAGGATCTACGGAGGGTTCGTAAGATAGGACTGGGCAAGACCGTGCACTTACCCCATTTACTTGGCGAGCTGAAAGAGATCGTTCATTTGCTTTGCACAGCTCCACCTTTTTGCCGTAGCTGCATCCACCCACTTGGGTCAATGTGGAAATCGAAGAGTCCCAAGCAGGTTCGAGCTAGTACACTTTCATAGTTGTCGTGGTCCCGCAGAGAGGTCCTGAATCTCCGACTGAGGAATAAACAGCTTTTAGTTAATCGAGTTCAGCTCGTAACTAACTAGATATTTTCAGACCCGAAGGCTGATACGTAAGGAGAATATTGAAATCGATGAGAAGATCGACATGCTTACGAGCTCCCTCGAAGCCGAAGAAGACCTCATCGCAAATACCGAGATCGCGGATCCAAAGAAAAATCTGTGTTTTCTTTAACAAGTATTATTAGATATCTGCCTGAAAACCTCTGTTTCGAGCTCATTCCTCTTCGGTCCCTGATTTTTTTTTTGTTTTTTTCTTTTTTGTTTTTTTCTTCTGGATATCTCCAATCTGGAAACTTCGTTTTGAGTTTTAGTTATTTAATTACAAATTATATCGAATGAAAAAGCCTTGTTTATAAGAAAATAGAGGACGTCTGATCTTCAAGACCAAGTTAATATGAGTGTGACTCGGGTAATGGAAATGTTTTCAAGAAGCTACAGATCGCAATGGTGAGCAGGGCCCCACTTAGGTTTCAATAGTGCCGTGGATTGCTGCCGATCTGCCCCGTCACTTTGTTGTTTTTCTGGGAGCTACTTTTCCCCGAACCACCAGGCACGGCTTCGGATTGGTGAACTGGGGACTGGATGGGTGGTGGTGAGCTGAAAGTGAGCTGAGGTGACTCGGTAGTTTTTAGATCCATTGAAAGTGGACAAAAGAAGGGAAGGACACAGCCGGAAATTTCCGGACATTATAAAGGTGTACTTACCATATAAGTCCACTGTTTGTGTAGTCTACATAGCCCGGATATCCTGTCCCTTTCTTCTCCGTTCAGTACTTGTGCTCAGTGGGTTTCCATTGCTCGCATTCCTTGATTATCGATGCTTGTCCGACGGCCTCTTTTTACCCTGTTTTGGGTGGGCTCAGCATATGCCTCCGGAAAATGCCTGTCATCCAATGCCGCAGGTAAAGAAGGCTACAACGCCTGTTGTACTGGCCAGTCTAGCGGGACGGAGTCTGTGAAGGGTGTTGAATACCAGTATACTTGCCAGGAGTATTCTCTAGACTCTAAGGGAAAACAAGGACAGGTATCAATAGCTACAACTGCTGCAGATTGCGCTAGACAATGTGCTGAGAATCCTGAATGCGTGGTCTCTACGTGGTATGCAACTAGAAAGCAGTGCCTAGTGCTTTCAGATCCGGGATTCCTGACCCACGGCCCAGCGAAATACTGGGTCACGTTTGTGCGAACAGGAAAGACAACCGACGAAAAGAGTGGTACTGAACAGTGCAAGGAGGCAGAGGCGAATTGCAGCAGCGAGAAGGTAGTCTTGGAGAAGGAGCTTCAAGATAGATGTGAGAAAGAGAAGGTTACCTTAAGTGCCAAGTGCGATGAGGACAAAGCCAGCAAGGACAAGAAACTTCAGGAGAGCAAACAGGAATGGGAGAAGAAGATAACGGCCCTGAAAAACACTTGCGACGCAGAGAAGGCAGTACTGGAAAAGACGAATAATGATGCGAAAGCCAAGCTAGAGGAGGAAAACAACAAACTCAAGGAAGAGAAGATAGCCCAGGAAAAGGCGAACAACGATGCAAAGACCAAGCTGGAGGAGGAGAACAACAAGCTCAAAGAGGCCATCGCCACTATTGGTGGTGGGCCAGCTAAACCCGACTCCTTACCATCAGGGATCGATCCTTACCTGCCCTGTCCGGATATTGATGGTAAGGAGTACACCGTCGATGGGATAACATACAAGGCCTTCTGTTGGAAAAAGCCGCGGGGACGCTATATTGACACAGACTTTAATGGAGGAAAGCTTAACATCCGTGACCTTGTTATCGGTATGAAGGCGTGCTCTCTGGATCCGGTGTGCCAGGGCATATATTCCGACAACCATGGTTTCTGGGCTATCCATCTAGACTACCAGTTCCCTCCCTTATACGAAATTGGACGCGGTAATGGCGTTGTTGAACAGCATTTCAGTTTGATTCCAGTACAGCCTCGTGGGAACAACGTCAGTCCCAATGCACTTAGTATCCCTAGTCTTATAGCAGGAGATGTCTTTGGTGGTTGCCCTGAATCAGATGGCCAGCAGCTAACTATTGGCTCACATACCTTTGACTTCCGCTGTAGGGAGTACGCTAGAGGTACAGAGATACCAATCAGTTCTTTTATCCGCTATCCGCCATGGTGTTTGGCAGTTTGTGCAGGAACCCCAGGTTGTCAGGGTACTAGCATGGGACTTGGTTCGTGCAAGTTCTATTCGAGTTATGAAAAGCTTGAGAAGACTGAACAGTCAAAGATCGCCACTCATCACTGGGTGGCTATGCTATCGGAGGCGCGAAAGGATTAAAGTTGGGAATTGATGAAAGGGGATTGCTTGCTGTGAATGGGACTATTACTACAGTATTTTATCCATATTGACGGCTTTGTTAGATAGTCTCGTTGCCTGAGCCTTGCAGATAGAACTAATCAACAACTTTTCCTCTATGACCTTCTGACATTTTATGGTTTCTATCTAAGAAGCTGTCGTAGAGTTTGAATAGTTCCTTATAGATTTAATTGAACTTCTTGTTACCTATGTATTCTTGCGTTGTTTTAATCACGTTGGCATCCGGAGCCCTGCGAAGGGCACTCCTCTTGCCATCAAAAACCGTCGTGTTCTGCTGATCGGGGTCTTAACAGGCAACAGGTTATACACTGTCCTCTGTTACAAAATCAATAATCTGTCCTGCGGCAAGCATTCGAATATTGGTTCTCTATAAATCACAGAACGTATTAATTATTTTATGCAGTTAAAGCCACAGCGTGATACGCGAAAGCTACTTAGAAGCATGCTTCAACAGCAAAAGGCATTCAGAAAAGAATAATCCGTCGTATAATCGCAACATATTATGCAAGGAAGTTGCTCTGTGACCTGCGTCTGATAGAATCTGCAACGTCTGTATGTCTCTGCCTCAGGTGATCGAACATTGCTTTATCTGAGTCGTAGCTTCGATGGTCATTAAACTGACTTTCGCAACCAAAACAATACCAGAGGTGGCCATGACTGTCTGGAATACCAAGACTTGCAGGTCGTCTGATGAAGCTGGCATGCTGCTTTCGTAAGTGTTCATTTACATCGGCCTGGGTCCAAAAGTCCTGGTCATGCTCGGTGCAAGTGTATGGCTTCATCTAGTTCAAGAAGGGCAAGGGCCTGTCAGCTTCTGTTATCGTACATATCAACTTACCTTCTTGGAATTAGGCCTTTGAGAAGCTTGCAATTCTAGTAGGGTTTGTCAAACGGCAATCTTCATTTTTGTGGGCAGCGGCACACTCACGAAAATCGAGTGGCCAAATAGAGGGCCTTAAGAAGTTAATAGAGACACCTGGTGACGTGTATGCGGTAAAGATCTGAGCAATGGATCGCGAATGTCAATACTCTCATCGGGAGATGCGGGTGGCGCCGGACTCTTCCTTCTACCATTCCATAGACGGAGAGTCCGAATGTAACGTCCCATTTATGTTGCATCTATAAGCGAAAGCCATCTTAGGTCGAGCACAATTGTGCAGAGCTATTGGAGGTACGCTCGACATTGAGTTTGTTGGTGATATACGGGACGGTGCTTGCCACTCATTTCCTGGGTTTTGGAATCATGGGACTGGTAGTTGTATCGGGAAGATTGGCCACCAAGCTATGAGGTATTCATGTAGTATGCCCTTCTAGCCAGATCTAGATGGGGTAGGACTGGTACGGCGGCATGGAAAGAGGTCAGGTAACAAGGAGAGAAGTACTGCCGTGGGGTATACATCTATTAGGAGCTCGCCGAGCCGGATATATTCGCTTCCTTCAATCAAGAGTGGAAGATGAACAAGGCCATTAGGTCTTACGGGTACATGACATCTGCTGGTTACATGGGCGACTATCAACATCAAACGACAGCCTGAAATCATTGTTACAGCTTTACAACCCCATTGTTTGCCACGATCTGGTTGACGCCGAGGTGACAACACCATACACGAGCATGACGCAGATGCCAAGTTCTTGATGTATTTTTCTTTCTTGAATGAGGCCATTTCGCGTGTTTCATGGTTTGTAGTATGGCCAGGCCAACCTAGAACAAACCTTGCTAGAAACAACATCTTTGGGTAGACTGCTGTGTCTTGAACAATGAACAGATCTAGATATGAATCATGCATCATCTGACGAGAGCTATGCGGGTCTGAGCTTATTATCCACGGGTCGGCAAGGGAGATCGTCTGCCCGTAACGAATAGTAGGTGACCGTAGCCCAGCCGTTCGGGCGAAGCCGAGAGGATGCAATTTCCGCATCCGGCGAGGGCTGGACTGGGGGTTCGTATTTCCAGGGCAGGATCCATGGATCAACCTCGACTAACAAAATCTACCCGATATCATGTCAGCAGCCAAACTCAATTATCCCCAGGACTATACAACATGGAAATGTATATAAGCAGCTGGAAGCTATGCCCAAAACCCACAAGACGCGAACAATACAAGCTTCAACCTCAACGAGACTCTTCTACTATATTCAAATTCGACACATCTTACATCTTTCCTTCCATCCGCTACTCCCAAAATGCGGTTCATTCCAGTTGCCTTCGGCCTTCTGGCCACCACTAGCGTCATGGCTAATCCTGTCAACGTCCAATCCGTGACTGTCCAGCTAGCCAACGATCAGTCTGGAGCCAACGCCAATGTCGATATCCCTGCCGACGGCAATTCACGCTCCGTCCAGGCTTTATGGGGTAAAACCTCTGTGTCCACGAACGGCATTGTTTCTGCCTCGAGCGCCCAGCTCAATAAGTTCCAGCAAACGACCCACTGCCAAATTACTCAGCACCCCAATGTGAATGCTGAGCTCGATGCCCAGCGCACCTGGACCCAGTTTGGCCAGGGAAAGGTGGTTCAGCTCAGTCATGCATTCATTGTCTGCAAGGACTAGTCATATACAGCCTGCGGATATTGAAATGTAATGTTTGCGAGGTTTTTGAGGAAGTCTATGGAAGACTATACTTGCGATTGGAACTGTGGCGTGCTCATCTAATTACAGTACCTATTGGAGCACCCATCCAACATATAACAGCTATCTTCTGTTGAAATTTATTAATTGTCATGTACGGAGGATATCTCTAAAAACTAGCTTAATATTGCAATCAAACTTTCTTATTATATTTTCAATTGCTCGATATAGAATTGAAAGTTAGTTAACTACATCCGTGAATAGGCACCTCCTGAGCATACCTCATCTATGAACTCAGGACATTATCGGAGACTCTAGTCTAGGTAGTATGTTTCACGTATTTAAATTCTTTAGAATGCAGTAAGCATTCTAAATTCACTATCTCATTATTGTGCTTCAGCAGTTATTCCTAATCCAGTGTTCCTTTTCTCCGAACCTCGAACATTACATACCACGTTTATATGCGTCACCATTAAATGTTCGAATCCGCGGCAACTATCCAGTTCGAAGCCCCTATTCCAAAGGGACAACAATTACGTGCAGAAAGAGAAGTAAGCGAAGAGAAGCACCCACCGCGTCCTGTTTCTTATCATCTATATTACGAACAGTTACTCCCTGGTTAAATCATAGCCAACAGGCCCGTTATGTGGGAATAAGTGTGACTGTTTTAGTGGAATGCCACTAGGCTGTAAGCTTTATATTGAGATTCTAAGGTCCGTGTGCCCTTTCCACGCGCTCTTGAGACCTTCAAAGCCAGCTTTCGAGTTGTAAACTTAGCATTCGCTCACGGGAACACACTCCCCGTTCTATAAATTCAGGAGAATTAGTCTGTCGTCTTTCGTCAGTATCCAGTGAGCACTTACTTCATTGCGTACAAAGTCTTCTGTACAAAAACAACCTGGAACACAGTGCGCTGTACAAACTACTGGTTCAGAATCGTTGCAAGAAGGCTCACAGGCGGTACCGCAGGTCGTATATTCTTGGTTCTATAAAAATTAAAACCGAGAGTTAATACTTGAATATGTGGTTGCCTTGTCATTGTTAAGTCCTACTAACCTCAGGGCATTGCTCAGCGGCATAAACAGCTGAAGCCGCTGCGAGAAGGATTGCAAGAAATGTCGACTGGAGCTTCATTTTATCGCCTGTTACGGTTAGTATGAATATCTTTTCAATTAATAACAATGAGACAGGGTGTAGTCATACCGGAGATATCAATTCTCACGTTATTGGGAGTAAAATCACTAGTGAACTGAATGATTTCTATAGAGCAGGGGAAAGGAGAGGGTGAAGCAGCAAAAGATGCTCGAAGGTTTAAATACTTTAATACTTGGCCTAAAGATACGCCTGTTAGCCCCTTGCATTCTACCGATATTGATACTATTGATACTAGTGTTGTCGATCAGTCGATCGGCCGATCTTCGAGCTCGTAAAGCGCAGAACTCCAAGATCCACGTGGAAATCAAAAATGAAAAGAGCATAATGGTAAGTTGAATGTCCATCCTTTTTAGGCAATGCAGTGCGGTATAGGGGAGTAAGTAGTATATTGGAGGAAGGACGTCTTATCGATACAGATGGGAGCCAAACCCAACCAACCCCAATCGTTATCATCTATCTCCTATCCGCACCCGGCCACCGAAAAAAGAAAAAAAGAAAAAAGACAGGCCCGAACCCGGGATCGAACCGGGGACCTCGCGCAGTTATGCTTTGGGTGAACCCTAAGCGCGAATCATACCACTAGACCATCCGGGCAAGTTGTTGAAAGTTGGCGCTAACCTGCATATGTGAGAGGGCCAATAGAAGGGCCCCGCATCAGTTGAAAATTATTTCAATTCATGATTAATCGATCGATGGTATAGGAACATAAATGGGGGGTGAGCTTTTGAATTCGAGAAATATAGGCAGATTGCCCGTCTATGGCCAGTCAGGGCTTCTGAAGCCTCCATGCGAGGTTGTATTAAAACTATACAATCAGTCTACAGTATTTAGTAGAAACGTTGGTTATATATATATTGAGCCGGTGTTATGTGAGGGGATAATACTATGAAGATTGGTTATATGAGTTAGACATCTTCACACTGACCTAGTAGTAGCCTTGAGGCATACCGCAGGCCTTTCTTTCGTTCACCAACGATACCACACCTTCAACTAATGAATCGCATCTAGGACCAGCACCCAGTCTGCATGTCCACCTGTGGTGGGCGGCGTAAACGTCTTCACTGTCACGCTGTCTCCACACTGTGTGTAGTCAAATTTGCTATACGCGCCACTCAACGGATCATACCAGCTTGCCTCCACGTCGCAAGAGCTCAGACTCTTTGTCTCAATCTGGAACGGCTCCCCTGTGGGAGTGTACACCATGATCCAGCCACCGCCACTATCCCTTGTCGCCGTGACCCTTGTATCGTCCGTTCCAGCATTCCCAACTATAATGTCCTGCGCTGGTACACGGTTGAAATAGGTCGTATTCCCTCTGTCTATTATAGCTTTTTTGATCCATTGCATTTGGCTAGATCCCGGTAGCACCAAATCCTCCGACCAGTCATCACTTGGACCACTACCATCGGAGTCGAAGAGTCCAGGAATAATGGTCTGCTGGATGGCATTTGCCCCATAGGTTAGGCCCGCTGCACCCGAGAACACCTAGTTACGTCAGTCCTGTCTCTGACCACTCACTATCACCACTCCATAAGATTGTCCGTAGTGGATATGAAGCTTACCGCTTGCCAGCTCCCAATGCGTACATCACTCGCATTCCAAAATGCCTGACTGCTATTACCATTATTATACCTGTTCTCATAATGCGCCTCATTATCGATAACCGGCCGCACGACACCCCCAGGCGCCGATCCCGCCGCGTACATGAGCTCCACAGGCTCCCACCCACGCCGGCAATTCCACCAAGGGATCGGAGGGTTCGGTGGGTAATCTGCATGACCAGATTGGCTGGCGTCCAAGGTAAGCCACGTTCGGTTGCCGAAGAAAGAGTGTGCAAGTGCGAGCGGCCCGCCAGTGAACCATTGGTTTGTCGGGTGGATTGTCATCAGTGGAGACCATGTTGTGTCATTTTGGGCGGATGTCTTAGCAACAGTTTCTCGCTCGCCGGCGACGATGCCATTTGCCAAGTCATCGTAGACAGGGGACCAGTCAGTGACCTCGTAGGTGGGGGGAGCGCCACCGTTCGTATAGTCAACCTTGACGGCTGTTTTGTTTTGCCAATAAGGGTTGGTGTCGCCGACGAGAGTCTTGGGAAGATAGGGATATCGCTGGCCGAGAAATTTTCCGAATGGAAATGCGGTGCTGGTGTTGAGTACATCGCCCGAGTTGTCTAATACCAGTTAGACCTAAACTGTATGTGGAGAGGGTGTAACTAGAGACGCACCACTGCTATGCACATATTTTCCCCATGCGGGAACCATGCAGATCCGGATGCCTTTATTCCATGCCAGCTCAACGACCGAGTCGACATAAGCCCAATAGGCCTCGTTAGGCTTTGTAACATCTTCGTTCAAAAAAGGCAGGTCACCATTCCGGTTGGGACTGTCGATACCTGCCTGGGTGAAGCCAACGGCCAGAACCATCGTGAACCCCTTGCTAGCTCGGTCCGACAGGTACGTCTCGGCTTCACTGAAGTTGAGACGATGGAATAATAGCCATGCTGTGTCCGCCTGCCAGAAGAATGGTTTCCCATCAGCCTCCTGGAGGAACCGGCCATTGGAGGACGGGGTTATGGCATATTCCGTGGGCACTTGCCAGGCTGCTACCGCCTGCAAGATTGGGAGCGCGATACAAAAGAGAGCGGATTTGAGCAGCATAGTTGGTGTTTAGCCAATTGGCATAACTATTCCAGTTCCTGTCCAATCCTTTATATTCACCAAGGTGCAAACCCTCGGGCTTTTGAAGTTTTTAGTAGTTATTCCATTAGCGCAGATGAGCATGGAACTCGAAGCGAACGGCTTTTTCGGTAATTTTCCCTGGATAGGTACCAGAGGCCACGGGGACGAGTTTCCACCAATTATAGATCTTTAGCATCCTTATATGGTTAAGCACGTTGCTGCTAAACATAACAATTAGATAGTTCAATCCGCGGGATCTAGATAAATGCAGATCTACCCCGCAATCTCGCTCGACATGGAGGTATATATAGGGCTGACTCAATTAGGCAATCCTTAGAGCATAGAAGCTAGAATAGGATAGTCTAAGCACTATTGCTCTCTAGATAGGCTACTAAACCTTGGGTAATAAGTTTGGTGCACGGCCTCACAAGACAGACTTTGACCGACGCTGAAGATAGTCCACCAACCATAGTGGAGAACAATGGAGAACATTAACTCGGTGGATTCCGACGCTTTTTCAACCCTCATCCCATGTAATTCTCGCTCTATAGCCAAATCCTCATGGCACTCAACATGGCTGAAATATTATTTGCGATCATGCTCTTGGGTGGTCTAGCCCTGGGAAATGTCACACATCAAAATAGTACATACACCAACCCGATTCTTCCCGGTTTCCACCCAGACCCTAGTTGTATATTCGTTCCATCGTGGGATAATACCTACTTCTGTGCCTCGAGCAGCTTTAATGCCTTCCCTGGCATACCAATTCACGCTTCCAAAGACCTACGGAATTGGAAATTGATTGGAAATGCTATCTCGCGGCCGGAGATGCTGCCCAAGTTGGCCACTACAATCAAGGATACAAGTGGAATATGGGCACCCACACTTAGGTACCGCGAAGGTAGCGACAGCAGCAACAAGAATGGAAGTGATCATGGTAAAGGGAGATTTTGGATTAGTACGACCCTTGTCTTTGATGATTTGGCGGCCGATAATGAATCGCGTTGGGACAATTTCGTGATAAGCACCGATGACCCATTTGAGCCTGATAGCTGGACAGATCCCGTGCATTTTGACTTCGGTGGATACGATACCTCTTTATTCTGGGATGACGATGGACAGGTCTATGTAACGGGAAGTCATGAATACAAAGTCTGGCCTGGGATACAGACTGCGACTATCGACCTGCAGACGGGCGAAACAGGACCTTGGTTAAATCCCTGGAATGGCACTGGAGGTCTAGCACCAGAGGGTCCGCATCTATACAAGAAGGACGATTATTACTACCTATTGCTGGCAGAAGGCGGCACTGGAGAAGGACATATGGTCACTATGGCGCGGTCGAGAGATATCAACGGACCTTATGAGCCTGCGCCTCATAATCCCGTACTCACTAACGCGAATACCACGGCTTTCTTTCAGGCCGTGGGCCACGCCGATCTGTTTCAAGATGTCCATGGCAGTTGGTGGGCAGTCGCCTTGTCAACACGGTCTGGACCAGATTTCAAAAATTATCCGATGGGAAGAGAGACAGTTCTGACCCCCGTTACCTGGGAAAAAGGACAGTGGCCTATCTTTCAGAACGTAAGCGGGATCACCAGCGGATGGGAACTCCCCTCAGAGCCCATACTTGTCTCTGATGGCAAGGGTCCTTATGTCGATAGCCCTGATCATCTTACCTTCCCGCCGAACTTGACACTGCCGCTGCATCTGATACACTGGCGACTCCCAGCGCCCGATACCTATCTCGTATCTCCGCCAGGAAATGAGAACTCACTGGTACTTCGTTCATCAGTACTAAATCTAACCTCTACCGATGGTCTATCCACTAGCGGCAAAGGCCAAACATTCATCAGCCGCCGACAAACAGACAGTCTATTCACCTATCAACTAGACATCAACGCTTCCAATCTGCGAAACAAGGAAGACGAGGTAGGCGTCAGCGTATTCCTGACGGAAGCATACCATTTTGACCTGGGGGTCGTTCTTCTTCCGCAGACAGACAAGAACGACACGTCCCCTGAACTTTCACCCTATTTCCGTTTTCGTGGAATGTCGGGATATTTTGTCCCTGAGACCGTGTTTCCGTTTCCACAGTACTTGTCTATTGATTCACCGGTTACTCTGGAAATTAAGGCGTTCAACTGGACACATTACTCCTTTGCGGCGGGGCCGCGCGATGCTAGGCATCTTATGCAGACATATGGGATTGCGCGTGGAGAGCAGCTGAGTGCGGGTTTTACGGGGACGTTGGTGGGAGCTTACGCAACGACAAATGGTCGGGAGGGAAGTCAGAATGGGGAGTTTGAGGTGGCGGTTGGGAATTGGACGTATTTGCCACAAGGGCAGATTATCAATTAGGGATTGGAGGCAAGGGGATGTGCTGGTGTCTTAGAATGTTCTTTGTTGGGGTTTCCTACACAGTACAGACCGTTCTCATTGAGTATTAGATTGTATGAAGTAAGACTTTACACCGAAAACAACCAATATCATTACACGTTTCAACTGGCTATCCAGCCGCTTCTCGCTACTCCCCACACAAGCCTAAGTCGCGCCATAGACTGTCGGTAAATGCCGAGCTTTCCTGAAGATATGGGGTATCGTTCATCTGTATACCCTCATTATCGGAGGACATCGATGCAGTACCTGCAGTCGAAGCTGGCACAGGCCACATTCCGTCTAACGAAAAGAAGTCACACTCCCCAGATATAACCTCTTGCAAGCTTTCCATTTCTGACCACGATAGAGGCTCGTTAGCCACTGCTTCCTCAATGTTTGAATCTGCGGCAGGCAGTGACTTCGGCGGATTAGGCCCCTGATCTCGAGGCAAGCTTTCGATAGACGGGATGGTAGTAAAAGAACCGGGAGCCTCTAAAGCTCCACGGCCTGTCGAAATAGAATAATCCACAACAGCAACCAGCTCAAAATAAACAGCTGGTTTCCGACTAAGCAGCTCCGATAAGCCTCCCTTAGGGTGCCGATCGACCGTAGATATAGCCGATTGAGATGGTCCATCCGAAGGCTGGTCTCGCTGTTTCGAGGGCCCCAAGCCACAGCGGGATACAGACACGTCGAAAACGCGCACAATATCTCGAATCCAGGCGGAGATATACGCGACATCGTACCGTATGCTATACAGACGGGAAATCTCAGTGTAAAACCTAAGGAGCTGTTCTTGACGATGTCGGTCTATGTCGTTTCGACTCAGTCGAAGGTTGATATTTAGCAGTATTTGAGGCGCAATGGTGTATGCGACTACCCCGATCGGTAGTTGGCCCGTGGTGCCGTCGATCACAAACCTCTTTACTCTTTCGTTCACGGTGGTGAGAGCATCCATTAAGTCGAGTTCTGAGGCTTCGAGATCTTGGGTGGCAGAGTCCCCGTTCTTTTGAGCGGAAAGGCAGAAGGATATGTATTGATAGAGTACTAGGCGAGCAGATCTAGAAAAGAGAGTAACGACACAGTTAGCCTAGTAACCCTCGTACCATGGTATCTTGCGCTCTTACTGGTAGTATAATGAGGTCAATTGACAATAAAAGGCGACCGAGTGGTGCCACCGGGAATCAGATGGAGAGACCTGAATCATGTATTTCGATTCCCAGTAATGGAGACGCTCTCGAAGGTCATCAGTGCGAGCCGATATTAGCGCCAAGGCGTGTTCAAGGTTCTGAGGGTCCGCTGGAGGATAAACCGTCATAAGTAGTAGGGTCACCGCTGCAGCGAAATGGCACTGGCTCGTTAGGATTTCGATCAGCTTTTTCTTTGTCGTAGCGTCGTAGACCTCCGAGCTGTGAACCTCATCTTCCAAGTCTTCACACACAAGGGGATGATGCGATGCTACATCAAAGTGAGATGGATGGATCTGGAGAGATCGTCGCACCCCTAACGAGAGTAGCCTGTCGCGAAGAATTAAACACCACCAGAGACGTTTAAGCCTAACTTGAGTAGTCCTTTCATTGACAGGGTAACGATGATACGCATGGGCATTCACTGCGCGAGCGTGCTGTATCCCAAGTGCTAGCCACATTGTGTTGCTAAGTTGATCCGTGCTACAGCACCGATACGTGAGCAAAATTGCAGCCTGACAAAGCCGAAGCTGATCGTCCTCGAGGTTGAAATCATAAATCAACTGGCTCTCTGTTTAGTCCGTCTTTCATGGTAAGCTGTGGGGGCATGAGAGTTCCATACCTTAGCGCGCTTGTAGAAAGTATCCCGGAGGGAAATGATTGATTGTGCACCGCTTCGTTTCACATACTCGACGGGAAGATACTGTGGTGTTGTCAGTTAAGATATATGTGGTTTAGAACAAAGAGTTAGACATACGCTGCTTGCGACAAATAACATCGCCTGGAAGACGAGCAAGGAGAATGGCTTGCCTCGTTCTCGTTGACGGAACATAGCCCAGAATTCAGCCTCATTAATTACGGGGAGACAAGGATGCACATAGAGAAAGTAGTGTGAGATAAGCGTCTCAAGGAATTCACCGGACGGTACATTGAAACACTTCTGGGAATCCAGGTAGGCAATATCTGATGGTGGAAGACGATGGAGATTGGGGACAGTTAGGTATGGGTAGTATGCAAAAGGGACCAATGTCGACGATATTGATTCTCCGGCACCTGCGACGGGTGAGCAGCTTGACTACAAGAGTGTTAATGACGGGCAATGAGACTATACTGGAGTTTGGAGTTTGACGTGGTGCCGGCTTCAGGCAGGCTGCGTTTTTATCCCTTCTCTGTTCCCTAGTGTCGTGTGTATCCTGAGCACCATCTTCAAGCCTGCTATCTGGCGAGTGATCGTTGTCACGTTCTTGCTTTGGTGCAAGGCAGCGAGGCAGTTTTCTCGGAGGGAGAACGCAGGCCCAGCCGTCCAGGCGGCAGTTGACGCACGGTGGCCCTTCTATCGCCAGGTTACAACGCACCTTCCTACGTCGACAATGCTGGCATGCGAGAGCCGCCCGACGGGTTCGCCGGGCTCTTTGTCCATGGGCCACATCTGCAGACCCGTCGACCATCTGACGACGTGAGTTAGGTGAGAAATGTGTGCTCATGGTCAAGACTGTAATCGATACACCCTATGCGTCTGGGTGGGAGTTCAGATGCAGTTCGCATAATGGCGATATTCCCGAGTTCAGACCAGTGTCTTTCTTTCCCCGCAGTTCCGGTTGGTTTAAC
This sequence comes from Aspergillus sergii, assembly GCA_009193525.1. Lineage (NCBI taxonomy): Eukaryota > Fungi > Ascomycota > Eurotiomycetes > Eurotiales > Aspergillaceae > Aspergillus > Aspergillus sergii. Next base: position 231,486 of record ML741766.1, read on the forward strand.
TTTAAATATGGAACTAAACTGTGGGGTTAAAGGTAATTCAGTATGAAAGGACGGTTGTCGATCCATCCGAACATATCAGGTTGTGAACGACGCTGATCACCGGCACAAATGTAACCCCGGTCGTCCGAGCCAAGGACAAGCTGCATAAGAAGTGCACAAGCTGACGAAAGGATTGGGTGCCCGCATTTGACGCCGTGGGCCGGGCCTCGGTTATCCACAACATTCCAAGGGCAGCTCCTCATTCGTTCAAGCCGCGAAGAACATGTTGCAACGTAAGCAACAGCCGCCGTGGTCATTCATATAGGCGTCTTAATAAAGGCAGGAAATGGGAAGGGCCAAGACAGTAGGAATACTCATTGATCTAACACACTTAGCCAGAGCCATCTATTGTGCGAATGGATACATTGTGGATCTTGGCATTTTCTAGCGGCGTGGCCACGCACCTGCTCCTGTATCGATCCAGCGAGTGGGATATCAAAGCGCCTAGTATCGTGAAAATATACACCCTACTTGGCGCAACCCTCGTCTATCTGGAACGTGCTGGCTTACTAGATGGTTTCCTGATTAGCACGCGTCCCAAATGGGGAATTTCAGTCATCTTATATCATATCGCCGGAGTCTACGCTAGTATGCTCTTTTATCGCGCCTTTTGGCATCGTCTTTGCGGCTTCCCCGGTCCATTTCTCGCCAGGCTTTCGAATTTCTACGTGACCTCACTTTCTGCTAAGAGTCTACATCTCTACGAGGAGGTTCAAAAGCTGCATCAGCAATATGGCGACTATGTTCGATTAGGTAATTCTCCTTCTGGCTGTTTTCTCATTGCCGGTTTAACACATTTTCATGAAAATTTTAATAGGTCCGACTGAGCTCTCGATTGCCGATCCTCAAGCCGTAAAAGCCCTCTATAGCGGCCAGGCCAAAGTGACCAAAGGGCCATGGTATACCGTTTTGGAACCCCGAGTATCTCTCCAAATGTCAAGAGACAAGAAAGAACACGCACGCCGCAGAAAGGTGTGGGATCAAGGCTTTAGTTCCAAAGGTGTGTGAATATGCCGTACTACCCTATGCTCCATGTGTTCTAACCGCCACGGTAATTCAGCACTGCGTGACTATGAGCCTCGCGTTTCTCATTACGCCGAGCAGCTTCTCGAAGCTGTCCGCAAGAATGTTGGCAAACCGATGGATATGGCGAAGTGGTTCAATTACTACAGCTTCGATGTCATGGGCGATCTATCTTTTGGTAAATCCTTTAACATGCTAGTTGGAGGGCAAGATACATACTTCTCGACTCAGCTGCATGCAGATATGAAGAGTATTGGTCTGTTTAGCCACCTGACATGGCTATTTCCGTTTTTCAAAAGAATCCCTATCCTCAATTCGGACTACCTCAAGTTCTGGGATTGGGTTGGAGGAAGGGTGGAGGAGAGAATCAAAGTATGAATAAGCTCTCCGCTGGATGACAGAAAAAACTGACTAAAATTTAACAGAATGACCCAGATCGTCCAGACGTGTTCTCTTGGATTCTTGATGCTTTTCAGAATGGCCCAAAGACAAAGCAGGATCATCTTGACCTCCATGGTGACGCATACCTGATTATTGTTGCTGGGAGGTAAGGGGGCTCTCTCACGCGCTCTAATCGTCATCAATTTATAATAGACTAATATGTGTAGTGATACTACTGCTGCTACCTTGACTAATCTGTTCTTCCATCTCGCGACCGACCACACCTGGCAAGCAAAGCTCCAGGAAGAACTAGACGCATTGCCTGAATTGACCCAGGAGAGGCTTACGAGTGTCAAATTACTAGACGCACTCATCAACGAGACCCTGCGGCTGCATCCTGCTGTGCCATCTGGCACCCAACGATTGACTCCTCCGGAGGGTCTCCAGATCGGTGATAAATATATTCCTGGTGACGTGATGGTGTGCATTCCGACACATACATTATTTCGAGGTGTGTGATCGACCTAATATGCAGCTGGACAATAGTATGAGATGTTTACGCTTTATAGATGAACGAGCCTTTGTCCGACCCAACGAGTTCCTTCCAGAGAGATGGATGACGCAGCCGGAGCTGATAAAAGATGCATCCGTCTTCATCCCATTCAATGCGGGTATGTTCGACAGATCTATGCTCAATATAAAGACAACTGCTTTCAGAACGCTTCTTCTCTGCGATACTGATGCATATGCCTAGGCCCCTATTCCTGCGTTGGCAAGCAACTTGCCCTAATGGAGCTCCGTCGCGTGACTGCTGAGATTCTGACAAGATATGATGTCGAATTTGCCCAAGGACAAACAACTGAGGATTTCCTGGATGGTAAGAGGGATACATTTACTTTGGTAACTGCCCCTTTGAAGTTGGTATTCCGTGAGAGGTGATAAAACAAATCTTCGGAACGTGTGAGAGAAATTTGTTCAGTATAACTCTACATGGAATTGTCCCTTTATAGTACACTTATTGCGTATTTGTCAGAGTAATCAAAATCTCATAAGTTGTTCCGTTTACATTGCTTTTACTGCGAAGTCTTGGTACTGTACATATTGAAATGTGGAAATGCGTGAGGGATTAGCCTTCTGGCTGCAGGATATAACACAATAATAAATCAAAGCTACATAAGTTACATCATAGAGGAATGTCTCTTTCACTTGGCTTTTGATCTTCCAGCTTCTTCACTTAGCACTAATTTCAAACGTAACTAGCATGTACTTTATTGAACGGTCTTGCCAAGTTATATTTATTCCGGCACCAAGCAGTAGAGTGCATGAATGAGTCCATTGAAAATTTACCATGTATGATACCTAAAAGCACAGGAACTATGCACTACAAATGGATGAAAATGCTTTAAGTCACAATAAAATGTACTCATCAAAAAGGATCCACTACCGGGCGAACGGTGACTTATACGCTGTTTGATGTGGATAAATCTCTAACCTAGGCATCGGCCCGAGGCATAAAGATAAGCTTCATCAACGTGCTATTAGACCCCGCGCCAAAACAAAACTTAATTGGAAAGTAGCATACAGGACAAATCCTAGTTTATTTATCAGACTATTGTCTCCACCGTGGACAAATGAAAGGCTCAAACCACCGTATCCTCCCTAATCCACCCTTATTGCGAGAAAACCTTGTGAAAAATTAAAGAATGATCACCACAACCGCTATCGTTGCTCGTGAGCCCGAGCAGCCACAGAGCATTAATTGGGCGATGGAGGAGGTCGAGGTATATACGCCTGGCGAGGGAGAAATTCTTGTGGAAATGCGCGCGACAGGCATCTGTCATACGGATATAGTTCTATCATCTGTACCATCTGGTAGGGTTGGAATCCAGTATCCTAAGATACTCGGACATGAAGGTATTTGATAATCCTCGGATTCCCGGTGTTGTATATATCGCAACACGAACCGAAGCAATAGACAAAAGAGCGACAGTTTTATGCATGCTAAACAGTCACAGGCGCCGGTATTGTACGCGCACTAGGCCAGAATGTGAAATCCGTCGAGGTCGGAGATCCAGTTCTACTCTCTTACTACTCCTGTTCATCCTGCGGATCATGTCAGAGCGCACATCCTGCATATTGTGAAGTGTTCGCTGAGGGGAATTACGTTGGAGGCCAAGGTGGAATGAAAATCAGTAACAATGGGGAAGCGCCCTGGTCCAAATTCTTTGGTCAATCTAGCTTCTCCAGGCACAGTGTGGTCAGCGAAATTAGCGTTGTCAATGTTAGAGATATGATTAAGAGTGAAGACGAGCTCAAACTCTTTGCGCCACTGGGATGTGGATTCCAAACTGGAATGGGCGCCATCTTGAACTCTTCTAATGCTGGTCTGGATGATGTTGTCATGATTTTAGGGCTGGGTGCTGTTGGGATGGGGGCACTTATGGTATGGTGCCCATCTGTGCTGCTCTAGGTGGTATTGTGAAACTGATCGCAGTATTGCTAGACCGCCAAAATCCGTGAATGCAAGGCAATAATTGTTGTCGATAAGGTTGAGGCGCGCCTCGAACACGCCAAACGACTAGGGGCATCACATACTATCAACACAGGAACCCCTGATAAACCAAACTTAAACGATGCCGTTCGTCAAATATTTCCCTCAGGGGCGTCAGTAGTCATCGATAGCACAGGTGTTCCCACTCTGATTGAAGAAGGCCTCCGGGCTACAGAGAAAAGAGGCAAACTGGTGCTTATTGGGGTTCCTCCCTTAGGCTATGAGCTTAATGTGGATGTCGTGCAGCATATAAACGTGAGTAACGATGGACCTCTATCCAAGCTCTAGATTGTATTAACTATCTCCCACTGTATATTATAGTCCGGTCGTTCAATAGTAGGATGTATTGAAGGTGATTGTATTCCCGGCAAGGTCTGATAGCTCTCTTCTACAATTAAATCTATCGCGATTTCGATACTAACAATAACGAAGGCCATTCCGCAAATGATTCAATGGTATCGCGAAGGTCGCTTCCCAGTTGACCAGCTAGTTCAGTATTTTGATGTTAGTGACACTAGCCATCTGTCATGGAGCGACACCCATTGTGCGTACTAACACCTTTAAAATGCTTAGGCCGCCGAATATACACAGGCGTTGAAAGGCATGAAAGAAGGGACCGCAGTGAAACCTGTTCTCGTGTGGGAACATTAGTGATGGTATTATATTGTCCACAATCGACCTGTCTACGGGATGTTTCGGAGAAGGGAAATAATCAGCGTTAGCATAGGTGTTGGGCTAAGGATCTGCAATGAAAGAATGTATATTTGGTGGTTGGCTCTTCAAGCAACTATGTAAGGCCAAAAAGACATCGGACCCAACGAGTCTCGTCACTAAGCAACCCATGAAGGTAATGCTCAAAAGAATGAATTGGTGGCTCTCTGGTCACAAGTCAACATGGAATTGGAATACCTAAAGCTAGAAACAAGATCACGTCTCGCAGACCGAGACCGCTATCACAATTTGGCCAAAGTGTAGCAAAAAACCTCAAGAGATCAGTTTGGCCAATTCGCTATTGACAGCCAAATTGGTAGTTGCGATCTCAGGGTACTGTGCTTTGGGAATGAACTCCAACTTCTTGACAGCGTCACGCTGGAAGATAAGGCAGTGAGTGGATCCACCACTATGGAAAGCCCCAATGACATCTCCTTGAGTGATAGTCTTCCCTTCTTCTGTATTGTTAAACCAATCACAGGTGGAGACCTCGGACATTCCAACGGGTACAAAACCAACCAGCCCAATATTTGCGCCGCCTGTGACATTGGTGTCAACGATGAGGACACCACGAGCAGCGATATGGGTGATGTAGCGCTGCGATACGTCTGGGCCAGCTGGGTCAGGACCGTTCGACCCTCCGAATCCTGCCGCAGCTGTTTCAGCGAAGTATGTTCCATCAATCAGGCTGCGATATACAACCTTGCCGGTAACTGGGGCATTCCAGCAGTGGTAGGAGTCGGCACTCAGGAAGGCTTGATAGACTGAGCCGCCGACGAAGCCGTCAACGTAAGATGCAACTCTTTCGTCTTGAGTAGCTCCTAGCATATCATGGAGCGAGTATGGTGTGCCCTTGAGCCAGAAAGTGTTGCGACGCGAAACATCAGTATCAAATGATAGGGGGAATGATTCGCAAGCGTTGACAACAGCCGCGTTAGCTACGGGGCGAACACCGTCCTTGAACCTGCGAGTGAAAAAGTCATCCCAACAAGCATAGTTGAAGAAGTTCTCTTGCTTGCCGTCTGCAGGATGCTTGAAAATCTCCGAGAAAGTGTCTTTTTTATCGGTCGTGGACTCATTCGCCTTGTTCACCAGCTGCTCGACTGCCGCGTCGGAACTCCATCCGGCTTTGATCAGAGCCTGGTTACCACCCTTATTGTCATTACTCTGTGCCGCAGGGTCTTTCAGAAACTCATTCCACCTGTTCAAAATATCCTTGAGACACTTGTTCACTCTCGTATCCAAGAAGAATTGCCGTCCGCTTGGCGTACCCATGGGCCAGTCAACGATGATGTTGAACGGAAACCCGATGAGACCGCTGGGCACATTCGGGTTGTCTCTCAAAAAGTACTCAGGCACCTCAGTGAGGAGGGTATTGAAGAGGTATAGCATGGTCTTGTAGTTTCGGACTTGCTTCCTCAGAGTCGTCGGGTCCCTATCATACGGGGCCTTTTCGGGGACTTCGTCGAACATGGAATGGGCGAGCATGTAAAGGGTTGAGTCATTCTCAATCAGCTTTCGGAACGTCTCAACTGGGTTCTCCACATCATCGTGCAGCTTCCGAGGGATCTCTGCCTTGGTCTTGTCCAACAGGCTTGAAAGCCAAGCTCGACGCAGCTCGACATTCTCGGGCATCCAATGCCCGTGGCTGTGAAGGGAACTTCCAGTGGCCGGGGCGCCTGGGGCACGCTCGATGTAGGTAGGTATAATCCTGACTGACTGCATCATGACAAGGATTGCTATGGATGTATGGCTGAATGGTGCTGGGAATGATTGTTCAGTTCGAAGGCTGTGAAGAATGGCAGATTCATTGTTCTTCGGGGAGACTTTTGGGGGCTTTTATAATCAATCATGTTCAGCGTGCTAACGGGAATTGCATCACTCACAGCTTCCAACGTATACTAGGAAGTATGGTATGGTCGATGACGTTGACCCTGTCTCGAAGGTATGAGGGGTTTGCATGAAATAATATCATGATTGACGTGGCCCTCAGCCATATGCATCTCTGGTGTGCATCCAATTATTGGAGTCCAGGTATGAAGCCAATCAACGTGAAACAAGAGCGTCGTTCCGTGAATTCCGAATCGTGGGTTTCTTTCCCGGACAAGACAATCAGGGTCTAGATGATCGAGATCATGGATTTCTCAGTCGATGCATGCGGCAGCTTCACACCTTCCGCTATGGGATACTAGAGAATGGGCCCTCCTCAAATGAGTCTGTTAATCCTACCTTATGCTGAGATAAGGCTTCTCTACTATAGCTATCACCTTCAGTTACAGACTTGTGGCATACTGGACAGCTCAGTGCCTTGAATAGCATGTCGGTACTTAGGTCTGGCCCCACACAGCTATTTCATCACCTATCTTAGCTGCCAAACGGTCAGTTGGTGGTGGGGACAGCTAGGAAACAGTAACAATCAGGTCATAGCTCTGACGGCGCGGTACGGGCCTTAGTGTGGAAATATGCATAGAGGAATGACTGTTCATCCATCTTTCATCTTTTCTTTTCCTCGAATAGAGGGCTTTTCCCCACCCACATGCATGCCACAGCTCAGCTGAGAATCATCCTTGGGACATGGTACTTTTGTCATTGCGACGCTACCTGCAATAGAGTACAGGTCTTAAACCCCTCAATATGCAAGACATTGGCAGCTTTCAAGGAAATCAATTATGCGACGCATCTCTCCGCCGAATGATATCAGGTTTGGTTTTGACAGCTTTCAGCTCGTGGGGTCATCAACGCAAGGAATGATCTGTTCCATGCATGCTATCCTGCCAAGGAATCTCTGATTGGGCGCTATAGTGCAGCGTTGGAAAGGGTGCGCCACACCAACGGAATGCACGAAGCCTGATTGGAGTACAAGTGATGACATGGTCCTTCATGGCTGCATTTTGTCGCATTTCAGCTACGGGAAGCTTGTTCCGAGTGCCGACCTTTAGGGCATCCTTGCCTGAATAAACGATTCACACTGGTTAGTGTGTGCCGAGTTCCAGTGGCCTAAAGACACTTTTGGATGGTCGTTCATCCATTTGCATGGCTTTCTTAGGCTTGGAATATGCATGTTCGAGCCACAGTGAGGGGTGCATTCGTGCATAGCATCGAATGGTCGCAATGACCGTTTACCACCAGAGCTGAAGTCATTTCGTTAGCATTCAACATCTACCCACCACATCTCGTAAGATGCCGCCTATACTTGGACCATACTTTGAATTTTAATGGTTCATGTTCGGTAATGGCAGACATACAACTCACTTATTTAACAGAGGAACCGCAAGCGAACTACTCCAACCCTAGTTCCGACCAACTCAGGTACAGCTAGGCCTTTTTGAAGGTATCGACTACTTTCCCATGGAACGTCTCTGATACCCACTTTCATGATCCTGGATCATGCATCAGAGACAGGAGGTTAAATAACTAGGATAAATCAGGACTGAGGAGACCATGTGCGCATTGTTTCCCATGAATCTCATGGAATTGTGCTCCACGTGCCTATCGTAGGGTCGCTGAACCTAGCCTAATTGTCGAGTAAGCTTCCACTTCGACGGGAATATGGAGAGAATAGGCAAATGCCGCTTTCGAACCCAAAAGACTCACCGGCACTCCAGCCACTGAGACTGCAAAGATGTTTCAGTCCGTCACTGATGTGTGGCAGCTTCGAGATAACCCACTACTCCGACCGCATTGTTCTGCGACAATGCTCTATGCAAGTCTCGGTTCGTTCGTACTTTCTCTGGCAATATCTTTCGGAGATTCAGAAGTCCAAAAGGTTCACATTGGTGCTAGCAATAGTAGAAGGCATGGGCCCGTGGTAGTGATGGATATTGAGGTTCCTTTCTCTGAACAATTTCCCATACAGAGGTTGATGATCAAAATTCGGCGAAAGAGTTGTAAGGGGTTAGCCCCGACTTTGGCCATACTGAGCAGCACAAAAGGAGAAATACAAATACAGGCATAATGTAATCGCTACACTTGCCAACAGGAACATTTACCATAAGAGCCGCGAGGGTCATCGCTGGGCATAGACGCCATCTTCATGTGTGTACAGACCCGATTCTATATATTTCCCGGATACCTACCGTGTATATGAACTGGGACCTATCATCACTCGCTCCTCAATGGATCTGATACATGAACAGAAGGGTCGAATGAGGGAGCTTGATGCTCCAGAGCCCACTGTCGAATCAAGTCAAAGTCCCGGCATGTGTGGAGTGTGTCAGTATGCCCCTTTAGTCTGTGCTCATTGTCCTCCCACGACCAAACGATTGGAGCAACGTCGGCAGAGCACATTATCGCCTGACGTAGCGACTCAATACAATGGTCGACGTGGGGAGGTATATCGACATCATGATTCGAATACATGTCAACACCCCACACGGTGAGCCGGAGCAGATTCTGGAAGTACCGTTAGTGCATTGAGTTGATGAGGTCAACGTATGAGCAAAGGTATATTACCAAACAGTGTAGCTGATGAAAAACGTCTAATTCAACAATGTATTGCCTTGGGCTCTCTGATATCGGTGCAGTTTTGTTGGGTAACCTGGCTGCCTGGTCCATCGAGATGACGCTGATACCAGCTGTGGTTTGTTAATGCAGTCCGCTCAATACGTTTTGATCTAATCATACTCACGCCCATATAAGTCTTCCCAGGCCTGGTTGCTTGCATCTGTTGGTCGTCCCATGTACTTCGACTTTGAGTCTTCGAGTCCCGAGCTGAAGGCTATGCTTTTATAGCGGATAACATCTTCAGCAGGTGCTATTCCGTGTTAATAAGGGCTACAACGCAACACAAGCTAGGAACTATCGCCGACTTACAATAAATGTATTTTGGAACATGATAACTGCCAGTGTTTCGAATTGGCAGTAGTCCAGCTAATAACGCAAGACACAGAATTGCAATGACGATCCACTGGGCGATCACGATACTGCGCAGTCGTTTGGAACTATTCCTCCTATATGCCACTTCAACACTATCCTGGCCTTCTAGCATTGGGGGTGCTTTATATGCCTTTGCTATTGTCGACGGTCGCATATCGTCCAGCGCCACGGGAGGCATTCGTGAGCCCTGGTAGTGTTCAGTGGTTTTCAGTGTAGACGCTATGCGATTTCAAGTCACCAGTTATCCCAACCATTGTACACGTCACACAACGAGATCATCGCCTGTGATCTCCATAGATCGACAATATATGCACAGCTGCCTTTGTTCTTGGCGTTTTCCTTTGGGATCGACACCGCATTTTCTGAAACCTTCGCCCGAGTCCCAATCCTATAAAAGGACCAAATGTTCATCACTACCTTAGATGCCAAATACAGATATATAAAAATGTATAATATATCTGTTTAGCACAAAACGACCTTTTCACAATTGCATATGTAAGCTAATATTGTGTGTTCATCTATCTGTCCATGTAGACTATGGCCTCGATAGTGAAGATCTCATATTGCCGATCAGCAAAGTTTCGACTATTGAAAAGAAGTGACATTTCCAAACCTTCATTATGAAATACGTGGCATCAATGAAACAAAAGCTTACCACCCAAGAACTCAAAACAATCAGTGGCTGGCGGACGCCTGAACACGGCAAGACAATACTACCTGGGCCACGAGCAGGGAGCATTATGTGATGGAATGCAGATCACCTTCCATGCCAGCTCATTGACTATGTGGGTCCTAGCTGAAGGCATAGGGCTCTTTTGAGACAGCTCACGAGAAGATCCTCAACGCGGATATACCTTCGGTCTACGGCGCATATCAAATGACGTGTCGTCTCCCGCCAGCATTTGTTTTACGTGTCATGGTCCCGAGAGACAGGTGCCACCGCCAGATGATGCAAACCTTGGTGCATCCTTGCATCATCTCATAGGGACTATTGCCATAGAGCAGGGAGCCAAATGTGTGACGGTAACACCCGGTCCACAGCCGAGGCCTATATATGCCGCAGGGCATGGGCTTTGATCCCCAAATACTTATCTTCTTGCAAGTTGGCCTCTCCGAGTACACATTAAACCCGCTTCTTCTGTACCACCACACAGTCAACACGATGAAGACCTCCTTCCTTGCCGCGGGTATCTTTGCCTTGTTAGCCGTCTCTGCTCCCACTCGCCGCGTATGTGATCAGTTCCCTTTCATCTCTTGAATCTAACCAAGTCCCATTCCGTGTGCTGGATCTTTCAAAGCTAATATACGGTCACCTATAGGGGGAGAACCAAGGTGCCAGCGTTGATGCCCTCAACCACTGGGATAGGCGCGATGTGGAACAACAGACCCACGGAGCCAGTGTCGATGCCCTTAATCATTGGGACAAACGTGATCGGGAGCAGCAGAGCCACGGGGCCAGTGTGGATGCGTTGAATCACTGGGATAGACGTGGTGTGGAGCAACAGAGTAACGGAGCTAGTGTCGATGCACTCAATCACTGGGACAAACGCGACCAGCAACAGGATAGCCATAGTGCTAGTGTTGATGCGTTGAACCACTGGGATAAGCGCGAAGCTTAAATCTGGAAGCGCTAATAGTCCATGTTTTCACTATCCAATCTGTTTCCAGAATGTAGCGAAAAGTGGCATCTGCCTTTCCCGTCACTTGGTCAATGAATCATGTTAATGCCGCCATTGCGTATTCAGTTTATCACTCTGTTTAGCTGCTAAGCGCGTGCCTGTTCAACGCTCTCTTTGAATTTGAATCTGGTTCCAACCAGATAGGAGTTGATTATTCCTTGTCCAAAGTAAATCGATTCTAAAAATTGTTGTGATGTAGTAATGATATAATATTCAGGCCAGGTACTATGATCTTCAACTCTATATCATGAAATGGGTCATAGATTCCATTAGGACCGATATAAACGGAATAGGAGTAGTAGATTGAATGAGTTATAAAGTACAAGCCCAATACCAATACATAATGTTGAAAGGAAAGGTAATATCGGTGATATATTGTTATTCCTAGACCAAGGAGCCTAATGCAAGGGTTTATCGATATAACATTCTCTTTAGTCAAGGCAAGCAAGCCTATTCGTTCTTCTAAACTCGTGGCATAGCTCACACTAGAGCGCTGCTCCAACTGCTCCATCCAAGTAATATCAGGCCATTATTGGCGTGTAATTACTGATCCGTATTTTATAGTGATATGTCTTGTAAGTGTGGCCAATGTCCTGGGACTGGTCTCTGGCGCATTTCCCATATTCAGCTTGAAAAAGAAATAATGTCTTGACATCCTTCGGCAATTCGTATCTTCGTCTAGGACGATGTGTTCTGAAAGTATGTCGATTAACAATAACTAAACTGCTATTATTACTTAGTCTAGAGTCTCAAATAGTTTGTATTCGCCTATAGTTCATCAACTAGGCAGTCATGACCGCAGTCCGGTCTATTACTGCTGGACAAAGCCCATTCAAGATAAGTTAACCTGCAACAGCATTATCGTATACATACGACTAGAAGCTCTAGATCAAGGAGGCACCTATCGAAAGTCAATCGGGCCGGGTGAACGGCGACAACACGGAGTACTTGCTAATCATCGTCGCCTCTAAAGCGGAGGTCTTGGTAGTGTTCATATAGATCCAAGCATCAGTTGTATAAATTCAGATCTTATTTCAAAGGTAGCATCTATTGGCACTCATCTAAAAATTCATATGAAAGACCTATCGCTATACGCACAAGCTATAGTTCTGGTGGGCGCTTGAAGTGCTCCGGGAACCCGCCTCTCAAGAACACAATACATGCCTTCTGCTCGCATTTTTGTCCTAACAATGTTCCCACGAACTATCAAACAACATGTCTTCCCTCCCCTGTCCCGGAATATAACATTTCATACGAAGCGCAGCTCCAAGGGTTAGTTAGAAGCCACCCTGCACATCATTCATGGCTAACACACCGTCCCTACCCTAGATTCTTCTGCGCGGAAGAATCTGTTTTCCTACACTTCTGGCAGGTTTCCTTTCAATGAGAAGATTCGCTTACGGGAACGTTATGTGGAGTTCGATGCTACAGGCCTTTTACAGGAGGCTGAAAAGATTCTCGGCTCGTCCCTCGGGCGTGCTACTTCTATCGTGAAGTTCGCCGAAGGGGGATTCAATCGATTGTTCCTTCTCACTATGGATGGTGGTTTTGAAGCTGTGGTCAAAATGCCTTATCGTATTGCGGGGCCGAAGCATTTCGCCGCTGCAAGTGAAGCTGCCACTTTGCAATATCTCCACGCCAAGGGCATCCCTGTGCCCAAGGTGTATGGGTATTCGTGTACGGAGACGAACCCAGCCGGTGTTGAGTATCTAATTATGGAGAAAGCCCAGGGTGTGGGCTTGCGGACGCGGTGGGGGAGCATGAGCAAGCGCGAAATACATAAACTAGGAACAAGTTTTGTCGAAATTGAAAAGAACATCTTCGACCTTCCTTTTGGCTCTATCGGGAGTATCTACTTTAAAAAGAATATTCCTGCCGAGCTTCAGGGTACATTATGTAAAGATAAGAACGAAAACATGCAAGATTCAGAGATATTCTGTTTTGGTCCAACGGCGGACTATATGTCTTGGCATGGGAAACGAGCTGGTCTAAACCTCTACCGCGGACCCTGTAGGCTTTTGAGTCCCATCGTATCTTTTCCGTCACTAACATGGGAATACAGGGAACACTCCGAATGACTATCTTCAGTCAATTGCACAAAAAGAGATAGAGTGGACTCGACGGTACGGAATGCCAATTGAGCTGGACTTTCCACATAATGGACTTTTCCCAGGAGAACAGCATCCCGATGATTATATCCAACTCCTGAACAAATACGTCAAATTGGCTCCGTACTTACTTCCGCAGGATCACTAGAGCCCGCTCAATCGGCCTACGCTTCGCCATCCAGATTTAAACCCCAAAAACATTTTCATTTGTCCCTACTCGGGTGCAACTTCTTGCATCCTTGATTGGCAACACACCACTGTCGAAGCGCGTCTCCTGATTACAGGCTATCCACAAGCATTTGAGAACCCAGATCCCTGAAGAGCCCCCGAATCTCAAGGAGCCATCATTTCCGGCTAACTACGAAACCCTCTCAGGCGAAGCAAAGATGGAGGCCGATGAACTCCATCAAAAACACCTTCTCTTCCATTACTATCGTGTCTTCAATGGCGGCTTGAATAAAGCACATCTCAGTGCTCTAAGGGATACCCTGCTCTATCCTCCGCAACACCTTGTAGACAAGGCAGGGAGGCAATGGAGTGGAAACTTGATGACCTTGAAGGGGGCCTTAATCCGTATGACTGAGTACTGGCCTCAGCTGCCTGATACAAAGGGCGTGGCCTGCCCTGTACAGTTTACAAATGCCGAACTGGAAGAATTATTCGAGAAGGAGGAACAATTGTTTCAATTAAATGCGGTTGTGAATTTGTGGAGGGAGCAGATTGGTGGTGCTAGTGAGGATGGCTGGATCAGCAATGAAAGATATGAGTCTGCCCGGCAGAAAGTCGTGGAACTCAAGGAGTCCCTGATAGCAATTGCTGAGGAAGACCAAGAAGATATTGCTCTGTTGGAGAAGGGTTGGCCATTCAGAGATCATGAGGAAGATAATTAAGAATTTGGATGGCATGTGAGTGAACGCAGATAGGTGCATAGAATACTTCCCTCCTATCGGACCTTATAAAGCTTCTATACAAGATATTGGTGTTCTCAAGTGCTTGTCTTTATTTTAGACCTGTACTATTGTCACAGCATATGTCAGGTAACTAAAGTTAAGAATATATTACTAAGAAAAGGATTGCAAAAAAAAAAAAAAAAAAAAAAAAAAAAAAAAAAAAAAAAAAAAAAAAAAAAAAAAAAAGAAAAACAAGACAAAGGGTGGAAAAAAAAGTAAAATAAATAAGTAGAGGCAATCAACAAGAAAGATTCAATATTTTAGACTTCATCCCGCCAAACATAGTCCTCAACAGCCGAATACAAATGAATGTATCTGTTGTGGCCATACAATACCATAATCACAAAGTCCGCCGCACGTTGGATGTGCCTGTTGCTGTGCGCATATCCGTACCAGATAGCTCCCCTACTATCCCCGGAAACTTCTCTTTGATGGCTCGACTGAACATATTAACAGGTGTTCTGCTTCGAGGGGGCACAGCGTTTTGACGTCCTGGGTCCTTGCGCCGACAGACAAACCCGATATAGAGCCCGATACCAAGTAGGAAGATAGCTCCAAATGGGATACCGACAATCATCCCTATCTTGGATGACTCGGGCAGCATGGAGAAGGTACAATCGCAAAGGTGACCTGTAGAGTCGGAGGGTGCCATAGTAGTGGAGTGCTATGGCCAGGGCTGTTAGGGCTTGAGCCGTGGTGGCCAGTGGAGATGGAAATCTTTCTAGACGAATGATGAGGTTTTGCTAATCACACAACATTAGCTTGTTTTTCTGGATTCTTCATGGCATGCAATCGTTACCAGGAGAGATAACTGCGATTCTGCGAGCCTTTATATCAGGAATGTAGTAGACGACTACCGTTGATGATCTCCTCCACTACAAAGTGAGATATATGAACCGAGACGACAACATCCTGATATACAAAATATCGGAGAATACGTGTTTCCATTACTTGGCTGGTCATATTCTATCAACAACAGTCGTAGAACGAACCAGTTATTTTTAGAGGTGCACAGCCGATCGACATGACACCAACGGTCTAAATCCCGACATCGAATTCCTAACCTCTAATGGAGCGTCATATATGAAACATGTTAGACCATGGTCTTACCATCACTAGCAGTGTAGGGGTATTGCCTTGTCTTTTGGGTCTGGTGGGGAACAGCGCTTTGTTCATTCGAAGCGTGTATCGCACACACATGTTAGTATGGTCTATAAATAGAGACTTATGGTAACACAGTCATGATTGGAATATACCCAAAATAGACCATTTGGAGATTTGTGGTCATTACTTTAGATGGATGGTAGGCATACTCTTTTGTTCCTCTTTTGGAGAATTATCTTTCTTTCCCTGGCCATGAATTACATGGGGCGTAATTTACTAGCATGGAGAATTACCAGTCGGAACAGGTAGTCTTTTCCTTACTATCAGCTCTCATTGTAGCTGCGAATGAATCTATAATTAGATGGTAGATTATAGGTAATAATAGTACTACACAATATTGGTTGTTCGTCAAGGGTTACGTGAAGTGTGGTCTTCCATCTTGGTATAGTACCACCCATAATTAACTAATGATACACGCAAATATTCCTTCACTAGTATTCGATCATGCCTTGAGGTCTATGCAGATATAGATAATTAATGTCTATATCTAGTATCACTGCCAAGTGTCCTTTGTAATCCAGACCCTAATTGAATTCCGATTGGCCTGATGAATTAAGACTATTCTGGCTAGCACAATCAAGTCCGCTGCTGACAATGTTCACCCCTCGCTGTGATTACTGATAGCCGACGTGGACCTCCACAGCCAGTGATTTACAGCGTGAACATTGGTGGAAGTGTCAAGGAAAATTCCAGCTACTAATGGATGCTAAGCTCAGTTTGTTATGTCATTCCACGTAGATATGAGGAAGTTGATGTATGAATGATGTATTCTTTGATAAACTTCGTATTCACATTTTGGAAGCCTATATTACCTAGTGGTTAGGACTTCCTATGAAGACACACCTTAATAGCTGTCTATATCAATCTCCTTGCATCTCCTACTGACCATCCTCTCGCCATATAGTAGTCGTTAAACTATGGGGATGATTATATATACTTCTTCTCTGGTGAGTTTCGACATGATTCCCCATGTCCTGCTTGTCTTGCCGTGCCATGATTTGTACAGAATTACACAGTATGATAAGCTATTTCCATCATGCAAGCTCCACGCGCGCTCCTTTCCCGCTGTAATGATATCCTGTCGTTCGACAACAAAGAGCCCTAACGGCAGACGGTTGTATTCCTTGTCATGACAGGATATAATCCATCAAAGTGTGCCAATGCTGACTAGATTGACAGTAGTGCGTTATGCGCCGTAGCACGCACTAGCTGGCTTGACTCAGGACATGGCAAGCAGTGCAGCATTCGTGCCTAGCCCAAGACGACCAAGGCAATCACTCTCGACGTTCAGCCGATGTTACCATTGCAGCAGCTAAAGGACTGGAACAGTTCAAAACTGCCACTGGCGAATTGGTCTTCAGGAAGAACGTTGTCCTCTCAAAAAAGCAAGCCTTGTGACGGGGAAAAGCAAGCATTTCGAAGCATTAATGCTTCAATTATCCACACACCAATGGTGTTGTCCCCATGTTCTTAGTCGCTAGCTGTGAGCTATCTCTCTTTGTCAGTCATGTTGCCCCCGACTAATCTGTATCAGCTCTCAAGACGGGGTGTCAGAGTCGTGGCCAAAGATCGGGGAAGATGCCATCTTGTGCCGAGCTTAGTTATGCGTTCATACATACGAACTAGAAGCCTCTGTCAACAGAGCAAGGTATACTGCGGCTTAGCTTCAGAAGCTTGGGAACCTCAGTACGGCGACAGACTATCAATGACCCAATGCTTATGGGAAGCTTCACGCGGTTGATGGTTGGTATTTCCTATATCGGGAGCAGATTCATTTCCACGTTCCGGAGGGACAATATAGGAGACGTGACGAGGGAAGACAAAGAGTTTCTAAGTCGAGGAGACATGGTCGCTCACGATGGAAAATTCCTGGCTTATGCTAAGCCCTACAGTCGTGACATGGGAAAGTCCACGAAGAGACAGTGGAATCCAAAGCTCCCTGCCACTCACAGACGGAGGTAAACGTACACTTTCTATGGTTTTCAAGCCTCACGGAGCGCACCACAAGAACAGTCCGTCAACTCGAGAATAATCGGTGCCCATGGCTTTTCCCCGCAGGAAATCCTGCTAGGTTACCGGCCCCGACTCCCATACCCGACGTCACCGACCCCTGTTGAGGATCAGGTAATGTCCATTATCAGAAGGTTTGGCGAATCGATGTACCGCGGTAGTGAAGGTCAATCAGTCGAATACCGAAACGCGGTCGCAGAACGAGCACACCGTATCGAAGAGGCACGACAGGCTTTGCAAGAATACTATAGCTCGTGTGTAGTCCAGGCAGTTCCAAACCATTCCGATATGCTAAATACTTTAACATTCATAGATGGGGACAACTAGGGCTCAGAGTATGGCCCGAGAATGAACAAAGCAGTATGTCGCTAACTGCAAAATGACCGACCATCCAGCGCCTGTATATTGTACTTCCAACATAATGGCACACACACTCATCATGGCACTGGGTATTTTGCCTAATCCTCTAGACCCTTTCCCGGGCACCCTGCACATACGGAGAATTCTCTAGAGCTTATCAAATAGAGGACGCGGCAATGGCCGATGTGATTGCAGGAAACGCAAATTTTGGATGACTACCTCGGAGGAATGATCCATTGAATTAAATCTCGCATAATTCACCCTAAATTTGGATTATTCGGGATTCTGTATGTTTCAACCTGAGCTGATTCCCCAAAGCCTTCATTGCCATTACGACAGATATTTCGCGAAACACGTCTTCAATGGCTCAATACACCGGTCTATCAATAGACGGTGTGTTGCGCTTTCTAGTCAGAGCTCCCTGAGCATACGCTTGAGGGTATTGGGTCCACTATCGGGGCCCTAAAGCGCCTAGTAATCAAGCAGCGAGTTAATCCGAAAGGAGCGCCATATATGTTGCTGTACAATGTTCCCCTTGCTATTATAGCAAGCATAGAAAAACAGGCAGCTGGTTGGATCGAGAGGGATCCGGTTCTGTTATAATTCTGAAACGCGCCTGCTGATAGTCAAGTTCGTTCCCAGGCTATCCCCACGAGGCTGGAGCTAAATGCTTAGGCCATATATTTCGCCGGGCTTTTGATAGTTTCGGACTAGCAGACAAATTACGAGAGCCTGATGGTTCATGGGTGCCAAACCCCGAATATCTCCCAGCCGGGCGGAACCAGAGCTGGCCCACAGTGGCCATGGAATGTGGATGGTCCGAGTCACTTCGCCGACTGAGGATGGAGGCGAGTATATGGGTTGCCGACTTTGAGACAATGGCAGTTATCATAATTTCGGTTGAACGTCGCCAGCACGAAATCCAAGTTGAAAAGTGGGTGCCCACAGCCGGGCGTAGCGCCAGGGGCAGTCAGGGTCTTCAGTCTGTTTGCACCTAAACTATATCTATTAAGGAGACGACGGGTGGTAGACTAATAAAGGGCCCTTATTTGCGTATCACCTTCGCAGAGTTGTGGCTGCATGGGACAGCAGAAGGGGAAGGCATGATACTATCCTGCAATAGTTACACCCCTCCACGAAACAGTGCTAATCCGGCTTATAGGCTGGGCAAGGTCGCAGTCGCAGCTGTGGACGTGGTGATGCCCCCGGGTCTCCGTAGCCTCCTCAACCCCCCCTCGGCGATAGTTTCGTGCCGGTTTGTGGTTTATCTCGCGTCTAGGTGTCAACATCGTAGTCCTGCTGGATATCCTACCCTGGAGAGGCTTGCAACTCCTATCTACCCGAGAAAGACGGTTAATCCGCGACCCGATCGTTTAGTTGGTCCATTAGTACGGCTACGGCCGGCTGGCTCAGTTAGCTATGCGTGCCCAACTCCGCGAGGATATTCTGGTGAGCAGAACTGTGCACAGCCACCTCACCGTCAGGAGTGTTCTGTTACACCACTTGGTGTTCTGCACAACCGTTGGTTTGCGGGCACCCGTAGGGCGGCATATCTCACAGACAGCTATCTTAGTAAAGGAGCAACTTCATAAAATGGAACAACCTACAACCTACCGTACCATGTTCTACGTGCCGCGATGAGAGCGTGTCTTTGCCCTTCGTTGGATACCTTTCGGGTGGATCAGTCCAGAAATGTAACAACTATCTGTAGCGCGGGCATCAACGCTGCTCATTGGACTACCGACTGCTTGTTTCCGCATTCCGTTTTGGAGAAAATGGCGGACATGTCTGGTTGCGTCAGGAGATCTGGCTCAGGGAGAGGAACGAGTAGCTCCTAGAAATCTCGGACGAAGAGTTCGGGCGTGGTGATGAAGAAGGCGCTGATGAGTAGGTGGACTACGGAATGTAATTGTACTCGAGAAAGCGCAAAGAATTCAAGACGTACTTTCAGTCGTTATACCGGCCTGGCACTTGTGGTTGCACTGATGCACGATCGTCCACAACAATATAAGAATACAAAACACACACAGTCGAAGACAATACAGATAGTCCGGCGCAGATGTATGAGGAATAGCTAGATATTATTGCTCTTGCCAACCGGATAACTATATCAATTCTGTTTTGCATTATGACCTGGATCGCTGCCAATCTGGAACATCAAGAGTTACAATGTCTTGAAATGTATTGATTGTAAGGGTATAAGACGTTATCCACTGTTGAAATATAGCATTCAGCAAAGGGCTTGAGGGCTCGAGATTAAGCTATATGCGACATTAAGCAATTGAAACTAATAAGACATTTAAAAGGTTTATATGGAGCTGAGAATCAAGGGATTGGAAGCAATTAAAGCGAGCTGGACCAACAAAGCAAAGTTGCTATCTGTGTAATCTCGATGGAATACTAGCTTTGCACATTCTTCTCTTCCGTTCTTCCTATCCATATTTACTTCTCTTATTTGATGATTGTTATTTCAGAGTAGTAAGCTCCTGGGTTGGAGGGATGGTCGTTGTATTTCAAGATGTATAATCCGATGATGAGGCAGATTATTAGAAACAAGACATCATTGAGCCAATACCATAGTGGCCATATGACATTATAAGGAGTCATCATTGAATTAATTCACACAGGGCAGGTCATAAGGCCAAGTAGCACTAGCGAGGGACAGGGCGCTAAAGCATGCTGTGCTCGTAGAACTTGCGCAAACCCACCCTATCCCACTGGGCCCATTTCGCCCGCAGTTCACGTAGCTCACGCTCCTTCTGTTGCTTTTGCACTTTCTTCAACTGTTGTCTTTCCAGCCGTTGCTTCTCTGGCTGCCGGAAATCGAGACCGATCATATGCTAGTCATGAAACGTCACCAACCAGTATCATACATCCTGCTAATTTCGCTATCAACTTTGCCATTCCTCCGTAAAGAAGGTTCGCGGAGCCGTGAGAGTATATATCGTTTTACTAACCACGGGAGCACAACAGTCAGACGATACTGGATGTGACGCTTGGTTGAAATATCGAAGATTGTTCTTAGTTCCTCGAGAGTCCTATTTTAGCTAGCCTGTTGCGTTCATTACCATCCCGGCTTGAGATATCATACCTGCCTCTGGTCTCTGGTGCGAGTAAGAAGCACAACACCAAGGCAACAAGATTTAGTCCACCCTGCATTGCAGATAAGGATGCGTTAGCACGATGGAAGCACGTGCATGAGAACTATACGTACCTACAAACAGCGCAACCGAGGCTTTATATTTGCCCATCACAACCGACAATGGAATGAAACACAATAGGAATATTCCCAGCGCGACGAAGAACATACCGACAGTATGTCAGCTCGGAGGGTTGATACGATTAAGGAGGTGGCGTCCATCACCCAGGAGAATATTGTGGCGTGCGAGCGCACCCTAGCCACGTTATTAATTAAGCAGCCGAAAGCTCTGAAGCAGTACCATACCAGCTACCTCTTACGAGGGGCAGTCAGGTGTCTAGTTTACGAGGGAGACGGTACCCAAATTATGGAAGCTGGCTTGAGAAAGATTGCCCATGGTATTAAATCTATGGCACCCGCACTGCCTTTCATTTAGACGTGGGTATTACCCGACCTGTCGGAATGGTAGGGACAGTCCAGAGGCTGACCTTAACCAGGGTCTATGTTTCGATACTCATAAAGCTGTGTGTGGATGTGGGAGGCAGGCGCTCCAGCGTGGCCACAACATTGGCCCTCCCTTCTATACAAGATCAAAATCAGGACGACGTGTCACGGACTACTACTCGGGTCAAAGAGGTTGAGGACGACGAGATGCTGCACCGCATCAAGGTTGAGCCTAACCCTATCTCTGATGTATCCCAATTTTCCTCCACCTTGAAGCATAGTATTGACAAAGCAGATTCCGACAGAATCTTGGAGACACTACAACATAAGCACGGTCCTCTTGCGCAGGATAAGGATGGCTGGTGCGCTCTTCACTACACCGCGAGGACAAACAATGAGGATATCTGCGGAATATTAATTCGACCAGAAAGTCTTCAAACCATCCAGCAGGCAATCGACATGTACAATCACACGGGCGCTACTCCGCTCCAGTCTGCAGCCTCCATTGTTAGCTTAGGCACTGTACGAGTTCTTCTAGAGGCGGGGGTGAAACCACATGCCACTGATCATCACCAGCGCTCGTCACTCTTCATGGCCAGTGAGAGGAACCATCTCCAGGTGATTAAATTGCTGCTTTTATCTGGAGTGTAGATCCCGGTGATGCTCCGGCGCGGTTGAAGGAGCTTCAGTGTGTGACTAATTGGTGCAACCGTAAGATGAAAAAGCTGAAAGGGACGGGTCGCATTTCTGATGATACTGTTCCTGCCCGTTGTCGACTTCTGTCACTTGGCTAAACGAATGATACAATGCTATGTGACCATTGAAAACCTGGAAGGAAAGTGCGCTGACCTAGAACTTTTTAGATTCTGAGCCTGCTTGTCGATGTAACCCTAGCGTGGGCGTTGTGTAGCTCTCACTGTTGTCGACAACGATATGTTTTCGAATGACTCCGCAGACTTTCCAGAGCCACTTCCTGTGCATTAAATTATGGGGACTTTGGGTGACTGGGCCTGTTCTCTGGCTAGACCTCGAGTAGACTTAAACTTCCTTTGTATGCTTTTGTGACTGGTATAACTTGTGCAACCTTAGTAAGTTGAGGATCCTACTATATGACGAATACAAGATGCCCGCATTTACGGTTAGTCTTGGGTCTTACATCCCGTGTCTGTATTTGGCCCTGCTGGTCTGCTCTGAGATAGCCTGTCGTGAACCTCAGGACAAGAGCTTGACATAACCGGAGAACGGGACATCTGAATATACAGAATTGAATCTCGCGAGTCATACAAACCGTCGAACGCCCTCTACAATACCATCCGGATGTCAGCGACGCTCTATCCACTGGAGACGATTGACGAGCGCGTCACATCATGGCTTCCTCTTACTACGGCTTGGAACTTACCATCAGGCTGTTCGCCAAACTTTCACATTAACGCTGCTGCACTGACTGCGTTTGACCCGGGATATGGTCTCGAAGGTGACCCATTGGTGAGATGTGTTCCACCAGAGATGGCTGCCTGGTGGGAGCAAGCGGCTTTAGGACATCCAGACACCTTAATTAGTCTAGGACCCCTCACTTGTCCTGATTACCTCTACACGGCAGGGATCTCAGTAAAGGATTACTCCAGCACACTAGCCATGTGTTGCCCTTCGTACGTGCACCCACTCAAATAAAATCCTTTGGAGGCTGATGAGAAGTAAGGGGATATATCCACGAGAATACAATTTCAGATACCAAGCTAAACGTGGATTGCCTGTCCATTGCTACATCTAACATGGTACTAACCTTTGGGTCCA
This sequence comes from Aspergillus sergii, assembly GCA_009193525.1. Taxonomy (NCBI): domain Eukaryota; kingdom Fungi; phylum Ascomycota; class Eurotiomycetes; order Eurotiales; family Aspergillaceae; genus Aspergillus; species Aspergillus sergii. Next base: position 254,714 of record ML741766.1, read on the forward strand.
CTGCGCCTGGGGACCTTAGGGCTTGGACAATGGTGACAACGACCTTGACCACAAGTTTAACTGTGAGGGCAATGGCGGTAATGGGATGGAATATTGAGACTTCTGTCTCAATTACTACCAGTACATCAGTGCCGGCAGCAGCAACAGCAACCACCATAAACACATTCTTTACAAACGCCCCGCCAAAATACGGCTCCGCTGTGACCATGCTGTCCTCACTCATTACTACCCGACCTGAACATTCCTCAGTTCTAGCTACCCCGTCGGCGATAGGTCTCTCGTCTACTATCTCAGCAGCGTTATCCTCGACAATCTCTAGATCAATCACCGATTACGGTCTATCCGCGGAGGACAAAGCAGGGATCGGAGTTGGGGCTGGGGTGGTTGCTATTGGATTGGGTGTATTAGTGGTGGCTATCTGCATCTTGGTACGAAAGCAGCGGCGTTCTTTGATGTGCAGACCTCCACATTCCAATAGCTCACGAAGGGGTACAATACGGAGAGCTCCAAATCAGAACCCGTCAAGTCATACGGTCCACGAATCTTCAACTCTGAAAGTGTCGTCACTTCCTGCAGAGACCGTGTCATCGACTTGCAGATCCCCGAGCAAGCCAATTGCGGGGCCACGAAACATTATAGCAGAGGCACAGCGGCAGCCTGGTAGGCCAGAGTAGCTTTATTCTCATGTCTAGACTGAATGCTCGAAGTGCCTCATTGGTCTTTATAGCTTGTCTGTAGTATCTCCTCGATGTTAATTTTGCTCTCGTTTTGTTCCTGATGCAAGGGTTTCATCGTGTCTTTTACTGAGTCAATGCTGAATTAGAACCTACCATGTTCCACGCGGATAGCTGAAAATCCAATGACATTGTCTTTTCATCTATAATAGATAACAGATAGACAATACTCCACTCACTCAAGCTATCATATTCATAGTGACGCATATTCTGGAATGCCAATCGGCCTTGAACTAGTGCCTTCCATTGTACCACTCTCGTCATAAACAGATTCTCATCGATATTTGATCAGTAGAATTACAACCAGCTAATACAGTGTCCTAATGAGGTTCAGAGGACCACATCTTATTGTCGACGCTTAATATCTGTTCTGGTACGTGCTAATCTCCCGTTCGATGGCAATTAAGATATCATGTATCTCATTCCGGTTCGTGTGAACACTCAAGGTCACTGTATTGCCTCCGGCTGGCAGAGTAAACGGACGAAGGATTCCAACCGGTGTATTCATACTCATATAGTAGAATCGAACCATATCACCAACAGTAACCATTCCGTACATGGTTTGCACGTTCCCAAATTGACGCCGGGCTCGGTTCATGTTCAGACTTAATTGAGTTTCCACGCCTCCCCAGTCATACTGGTTATGCCAACCATCCACGGCATTGTCTGGGAACTTTTTGGCCTCCACAATAAGGACTTTGCGCATCAAACCCACACGTATATTCGTAACAAGAACATTTGCTTTATACATCCTGCCTATCTGGAGATACGACTCCCTCTCCACGCCAAAGTTAGAGGACAGAGGGAAATAGTGGCGGAGAATGTTCAGCCATAAATTGTCCACTCTCTCCTATGGTAAAACAGTAGTATTTATCTCTGCCAGATACGCCAAGATAAGGCGATTTGCCGCGTAGTTGGTCGGTGGCTGTGCTGCCATATTTTGATGCGGAGCTTTAAAATGCAGAATGAAAAGGCCAGCTTCTCCACGAAATTCGTAGTTGGAATTGGACTGCTTTAATGAGCAGAAAAGATCATTTGGGGGTGAAACTATTTATTCTAGGACTCTACAGCACGCCTTGGGGGGATAACACATTATTCATTTACTCTTAGCGTTTAGTAACACTGGACCACTCCTCTGGCGTAAAGGTATACCAGACCTTTACAATATATTGAAATCAATAATATATTACCTGTCTCTCATTCTGATGATAGATCGTTTGGCTGTAAGTGTTAGTGTCTCAGGAGGTGGAATTGGAAATGCCCAGCACATAGTAAGAGACGGTAGTCAATCGATGAATCGACATATTGATTATGCCCATTAACACTGAAACGACAAAGTCACGGCTTATCCGACCAGACATAGTAGCGTAATAACGATCGTATTATTTTCGTGGCCATTGAGGATGCTGTCAGCGCCTGCCATTCGCCCTCGAACAATCATTGCAGGCGAAGGTGAGCCGGGATGAGATCAATGGCTTTGAAACAATCCACAATAGAGTGCCACTCATCCCTCGCGTATTCCTTCACACGCCTCACTGTTACACCCAAAACGCCCAAATCGAGTATCTTGCAGTTCTGTCAAAGATTAGAAGAGGCTTACAAGACAAAGGAATATTTAGCTCGACCTGGGGTTGGGGGCCGATTATCGACTCACATCAACCAACGCAATTACATGCTTAGCCTCGTCCAGGGAGATAGAAGATGCATGCCTTGGTGCAATTATGTAGGAATAAACATCATCGCCAACACAGTATTGGCACCACTGTTGCCGTTGCAGGTCTCTCTGCCACACATTTGACCCTTGGATTATAGAGACGCCACGGATGCCATCCGGGCTATCTAGACATGCAATCCCTCGGAAGTCATTGACGTCTATTGTGACTCGGATTCCGGGGTACGGCCAATCAGTGTGCGCATTCCAACCGGACTGGCACGTCTGTGCCGTCGCTTGCTTCGCCCCGGGAATTGAATAGCCGAGCATGGCACTTGGCCGATCGTGAAAGATAAATTCCATACCGGTTATACACACGTCGCCGGCGTCTTCTTGAACGGCAGATATCGCGATTTTGCTCAGGGAAGATGCTAGCTCGATGGACTCCACGTGTGTATCGCGATAGGCGGTATTATGGTAGTGGTAAAGAGCATCACCGCGGAAGTCTAGTGGACGACCCTTGCCAGAGTGTATAGCCAAGGACGTGTCTCGAAGCCACCGCAACTCCGCCCAGACCCAGATTTCAAGCTGAAAGTACTCGCTGCAGCTTAGCTTACAAGTACAATGGTACAGAAGCCGCCAGTCAATTTCTCGTCTGCGCCATGGCTTGGTGAACTCTCTCACAATAGGAAGAAGAAACCCACGTTCCCCATTAATGTCGAATCTTGTTCTCCAGAAGGTAGAACTCCAGAATAGCACTGCCATAGTACGTGATGCATGACGAAGACTCAAGAAGTCTCGAGTAGAAAGAAGGACTGCAATAAACTCAAGTACCTCAATTGGTAGTACGTGAAAGCAATCTGTCGTAAGCTGAGAAAAATAACCTGGATCCTCCACGGAAGAGTCAAGGGGCTTAGGAGGATTTCTTGCGAACCGCAGAAGCTCTTCAAGCCGCGGAAGACCAAAGTGACCATTAGGTACTATGTGCTTTTGAACTTCGGGAATCCGAAGGTCTAGGCCTCCTCTCGATAGTGGTGTCAAGTAATCAGCGCGGTCCCCTCGTGGTAGTGGTAAACACTCAAACGCCTGATAAAGACACCCTAGATGGAATTCACCAGGACCAAAATGCCCCAACAGACGTTGCCAACATAATTCGTGAAAAAGGTATAGATCTGTCTCTCGGTGTGGGGGGCTAGTACTGGTTCCCCATTCTTCAGTATCATCGTTGTCGGGAAGTCGATACCATGGATATTGTTCATTTATCGAGAATACCCGGGTGAGCTTGACCCCATCAGTGGTACAATAGACTAAATACAATTGACAACAGTTAGACACACGTGTTGAAATACTGGACACGAATCAAACTCACGTGCTCGGGTCCTTTTAGTCCATGGTATGCCAGTAACCATATTGAGACTACATATCATGCAAAATGGGAAGCCAGGCTCCCAACCATTCAATAGGCTTGCAGAAAACATAACTAGTCACCTGGCCGTTTCGCTGTGGTGAGCTTTATCTGAGACATTTCCTCATGGATATTGCTGACAAGAATCCCCAATGCTGCCATAATGATGTATGTCCACAGGGACGGTAACCATGGTTAATAAATGATATCACAGCATAGCGAAGTGCTGGACCTACACTGCATATTGTGAGTATTTCAACCATGTGCACATTTACTGGTTGTAGGAAGATTTCAGAACACTATGGACAATGACTTGTAGATACTATATACGAAGCGTAGGCACTGAGTATGTCAGTTGACCAGAGAGTATTTCCTGTATGACAATATTTATAGTATAACACAGTGCCAAGCACCGCACTATAGGAGGGTCGCCACGTACTAATATCGTTATCGTATTCGATATAATGCACAGGGTAGTATAAAGCGGCTAAAGCATCTAATTATGTATCAAGCCAACTTATTCGAGATTAATGACAATTATTACTAGGATAGTGCCATCACAGTGTCGGCTGGTTCGCACTTCCGTCACTACTACATACACGTACTTCGTGGATAGTCAAGGCGATTTCGCTCAAGACTGGATAATGCCACTGGAATGCTATCTTAGCTTTGGGTCTCAAAGCGAGGCTCAAATCGATCAGGAATGCGATCACATACGTCCTGTCAGGGGAAGTCCTCAGCCGCTTCTAGAGGCCCTACATTTCAGCTAAAGTAGCAGATATGCACATATTGAATCATCTAACCCTTAGTGCCGCATTCATCTAAATATATGTAGCTGATAGTATCCACTTCTTCACCTTAATGAGCTCTTCGATCAAGTGCGCGGAGCCATGGTGGCAGGTTCAGCTGCTGCAAGGAGTATTAAGGATAACTCTGGGTCTCGTAACTAGGACGTTACCTACTCAACACACCATCAACCATAAATTGAGAGAGATAATAAGGTATGAGTTCCAGACTTGTAATCAGAAAACACATCCACGGGGAAGTGGTCTGCTTGAATAGACATAAAGGTAGGGCATTCCTCTGCTTACAGCCCTACCTACCTCCAGGTAAGCGTTGTCTATTGTAGTTCAGGCTTTAATATACAATCTCAATATCACTAATGCTGATAGAGACTAGCCTCAAAATAGAAGCTTGGGAGCGGAAAGATAGGTTAGTATTAACACTTTGAATAAGCTTATATAGATATCTTATCCGTTCCTCTGTAGGGGATACTCAGGCCTATTTTATTCATTCTTTAATCCCATTCGGGTCTATTGGGGAACCTACACCTTTACGCTTCAGGGCACTTACTTTTATAGGCTTTAATAGTTTATGATTTCCAGGCATCTGTGGTAATATAGATGGATTACTGTGGTTTATACAGACGATTAACGAAGCCACAAGGCCAGAAATGGCCATGGTGTATACACGTATATTGTACTTGTATTTAAAAAGATATTTTTCTACCACTGACTTCTGAATAATGCATTTTTGAGCAGAGGCACTTCTGTATACTACTATCTGTGGGCTGGACATCTACTTGTTCGAGAGGAATGCGTTTCATTCGGCCTACTTTGTTTTCCCTAGTATACATTAGGATAGTTAGAAGCACCTTCTACAATGCGAATGCAACCACCTTTGATGTCGGTCTCTTAGTATTAGAATGAAGCTAGTTTAACTTGAAAGGGTTCTTTACTTGTTTTTTTAGCTTTCTAGATGACCGGAGAATGGCACTAATATCCGGTACACTGATGTCTCCTAGGAGTTAATGATGTCTGAAATTGCGGACAAAGTGTCGCTGTAAAAGCCGTGGCCTCTTCTGCTGTTTCACGACTGTTGCTCTTCCGGGCTATTTAGTTACCAGGCTGGTGTAGTGTACTGCCATGGGTTCTGCAGAGTTCATTGACCTGTACTCGGTTGAACCGATGCAGTATCCACATAACTCATGTTTCTATGAGAATAGATGAATAATTAACACGTAGCAGAGTAAGGCCTTCCGGGGCTTCCTGCAGATATATAAAGGTACCTTGCCATTCTGTGGCACGGTTCGGGGACAGAAGAGTGGGATTACGTTGCTCGCCTTCAGTATATTTTTTGCTCTGTGCAACATGCCTAAAACAGACACATAAGCTGCTCGTCTTGTATACATTTGTTAAGTGCATCTTGAAAGCGAAATCAAGTAACGTACTAATGAGGTCAGACAATGTGAACCTGGAACCATAGCAACAATTATTCTAGTGAAGGGTCTTCCGACTTGATACCTATCCGCTGCAGTTCACCTCATCCATGTCCTTCGGTAACTATACCATTGAAAAATGCAATAGTGATAGTGATTCCCATATGCTACTGGGCTGATTGAAGCAATTTTTCAAACCCGCGCCGGACCGATTCCAATTGTTCATCCTCAAGGTCATCATCAGCAAGTCCAAAACATACCTCCCACAGCTCAAGGTCCTCAGGGAACCCCTCTTGCTTGGACACTTCGGTGAACAGCTTTTGCACAATTTCAGGCAGGTTAATCGGCTGATCAGCAGCAATTGAAAGACTCTCCAAGACTGGTAGGTGTCGGTGTAAATTGCGCTTAGAGAGGGCAATGCCATTTTGATCAGCATTTACTTCTGCTTCTGCAATGGCACACTTAATCATGTCTCGATATATGTCTCGATAGTGGGAAAGTTCCTCTGGCGAATTCTCCTGGACAAAGCATTCCTCCATTCCATAACCGTAGCTCATAGGGTCCCAATCGCGAGTAAGCCATCCCGGGTATCTCTCGTTACCCAGGAATCTTGGCACAGTGGAGACACCTTCCCAATCAATCAATGCGCAAACCTTTCCTTCATTAGAAACTAAGATATTCTGAAAGTTAAAGTCAGGATGTGTCAAGACGAAGGGCTCTTGCGCGAGCTCGGACCATGGTAGCCATTCTATAAAGTGCTTTAGAAGGTGATGGGCCCCTTGGCTGAACCTGTCATCAGGCAGCTCGTGACGCTCGAACATGCAAAGCATCCAAGCCTTAGGGTCCGAAGTGGGCTGAATCTCTGATTGGATGACTGTGTCCCATACGTCATTCGTTTTTAACTCCAGCATTGCTGGCATATCCATGACTCTCAAGGGGCCCACGCCGATGGGATTGTTGCCATCATCGAAGATCGGCGAACCGGCCTCGGAAAAGGTAAATTTATTGAGTTGCAGCATAATCTTGGATAGGTCCTGCAGAACCTGTATCCGATGACGCTCCAGAGTGGCATCATCTAGTTCTTCGTTGAACCAAACATGGCTGGTCGACATGCCATCGATATACTCCATCAATATGTAGGGACAACCCAAGTCATTATCTAGGGAAGCTGAGAAGGAGAAAGCCGTGGGGGTAGGAATGGTCGTTTCTCGCCTCAAAAACTGCATTGTCAAGGATTCAGCGGTTAAGACACGGGCATGCATATCGTTGAAGCGGCCCGGATATCCATTGACGGGCACTTTCAAGATCCACTTCTGGCCTGTATTGAATTCTAGCGGAAAGAGGATGTTATTCGAACCGAAAAACCGGTCAGGCAAAACACTACAGCTAGTGCATGTCGACGTTTGGCCTTCCTGTCTTTCACCCTCCTGGCAAATGAATAAGGCAAAGGGTGGTATCTTGGCGAGGTCCAAATGGTCCAGAACCTGTTGAAATACCGCCATGTCATCTTCTCCGTTGCTAGGTGCGATATCGCTTGGCTGGCTCATGATGTTGGGTTGGTCGGTAGTCTTATTCCAGCCAGCTGGACTGGACACTATTAGTTACTCTGTGCAAGGAACGACCTACATGGGACACCGAGGAGTGCAGATATGGATGTGCAATGTTAACGCAGAAGCGGTTCTTTTCCTCGGTGTTCTTCATCTTTCATCGGAGTCGAACCCACTTTCAAGCAACTCACTGCCAGATAACGTAAGCCTTCCTGATCCACTGGATTGCACCCTCATAGCGGGGTTTACTGTGAACTTCTTTAGGGACAGCACCTTGGCTGCCTGAAAATTCTCAAGCACGACTTCTGTGCTGCCTGGTTACCTGGCCATTTACATGATGCCCAGGCCAAATGTTAAGAATTTTGTGTTTGATTGTGGTCATATAAATAAGTGGAGGACTTGATTGATTTAATGGCAAGATGGCCGAGTGGTTAAGGCAGTAGATTTAAATTAAATCCCTACCTGGTTCATACGGTGAACCTCAGTCTTGCCAATGCCGTTTTTCTTTCTCTTTTTCTTTTTGACTGGACTTAGCAGTATCCAAATTTCAATATAGCTCGATGGTACCGTATCGCTAGAACCTCAGTTGGTGTGGGCATCCCCTCAATTTCCCCTTGTTGCACTCTACGCCATACGCTCTATAGCACTAGACTAACAGTCGGTTTCGATGATTTCATCAGTGAGATGCCGAAAAGCCGGTGTATAGCGGTGACTGGAATCAGGAGCCAATTGCGAGAAACCTGTGCAATCGGAACTAAATAATGTTCATTAAAGATCCACCTTACTATACTATATGCGCATCTAGCGGGGGATACGACCCTGCGCCTGGTTCGCAGCAGTAGGTGGCCAGGGGATGAAAAATGGAGACTTTCGGATTAGTTATCGGATCGCCATGTTGATGTGCTGCACAGAATATCCTGGCAGATATGGGATAACTCGACTTCGTGTTGTAGTCAGACTGATTGATACCCAACTCCCTCTGGTCCTTGGCGTCCTCATTCTAGTGGCGAGGATAATGCTTTTTTTAATTGATATTAGTTTTTCTTTATTCATCGGAATGATTCTGATTTTGACTTGTAGAATCTCGAGTGCTCGCTGAACAAAGCTAGAATTTAAAGGGCCTCCCGGATTCAGCTGGTTACCTTATACCCACACGACCTTGCCGGAAAGTCAAGTAACTCAATAATGCGCCTGTCACCACATGCTTCAAGATACATACAAATAGCTCGACATTCAAGCGTAACACGGGGGCCAACCCACCACTCATCAACAGAAGTACGCATTAGCGCTAACCAATATGACATGATGAGCAGCGCACGAGGCTCTTTAGCAGCGAGAAGATTCACGAAATCCGGTAGCAGCCGACCCATAAAGTTCGTTATACGAGACGCTCCGCATTTGTGTCGGGGAATGCGCAACAAGGGGCAAAGCATACGGAGAGGCCAATGGTAGGGGTTTGTGTCTTCCGTCGTGGTGTCCGTGATATCGCATAGGTCCGCCAGTTCGGGATCGAGATCTTCCCGGCCCATTCGATGATCATCGGCATATTCGTAGTTGCTCGATTCCTGGAATGGTTTATTCCAGATGCTGTTGTCCATCCATGGTTTGGTAATCTCCAGGAGGCAACGCAGACCACATTGAACGGAGAGCCAGTTCATGCTAATCGGGTCATCCGAGAAAACCCAGGAATCGAGCGGACTTGCCGTCTCGGCAGCGAAGGAGAACATTCCAAGCAGGATGCAGCTTGTGATGAGCATATCCATGTTATCTCGGCCGATGGGTAGCTGAAGGTGTTGTCGATATATCCGGGTGGCCTTGTGTCGAAAACGTGTGGCTGCTATGGTACGCGTTCGGTCCGATGGAAGGGCACAGGCCCAGTGGGTGCTCGCCACTGCCATTATAGAATACAAGAGGCACGGTTCCTTCGCAACTGTAAGTCTTCGTACACTGTTGATTGCAAAGGCTGACTTAGATATACCCCAAGAGCTACTTGGATAGTACACTCCCTCATGACCTTTTTAATAGGAGCAAATGCAGGCGAGTGCACTGATACCATCTGAGAGAAATGTCCTAGCATAGCCAAGCCAAGCGATCCAAGAGACTGACATGGATTAGATAAGTAGAACCCCTCGTTACTTGAACCAGACTGCAAGATGTGATCGATATTAGCCGTCATTGCGCCGAATGCTAACGAGCCGTTGCATTGAAGTGAAGAACTGGAGATAGATGAATCCGTGGGTCTTCTCCTCTGCGCTGCGTTGCGCGGGAGTGCGAAATCACAGAGGGCACCGTGCATTCGGCAGCGCCTGCACTGAGGCTTTGTTTCATCACACTGACCAAGATGTCAGCTTTATTGGCTTCTACTGACGTCGACTCGTTACAGTGGGGCTTTGTACCTTCACCCTTCGACGCTTGCAATTCATACAGCCCGTCCTCGATTTTCGGTGTGCGCGTCGTGGTCTGAACATTTGCTCAGTTGAGCCAGATGCTGTCACCAGAGTGTCATTCGCCTGCTTTACATGCAGTGAACTGTCTATTCCTTGGAACCTGGGCCGTACTCTAAATGCCGAAAGATAGTTGCCATTGCGCCAGCTATCATTAGAGCGTTTTATGGTTTCATCTTGCCTGAGACCGATGGGTTGGGACTCCAGAGAGCACAGTGAATTTCCAGCTACCATCATTGCTTAACAAAACGTGTGAAGGACAAAAGCAGTTGTTCCAGCGGAGAATGTCAGAATACGAGGCTCATCAGTGCTTCAACGACGACTTTATAGGTTATCCTTGCTCCTAACCACGCTAATACGCAACAGGAAATCCTGCCAAGGCTCGTATTGTACTGACCAATAACCATTCGTTGTTGGTTTGGGGCTATCGGGAGCTCCATCTTCTCAGGGTCCAACACGAGTTTTAGTGCAGCTTTACTTCTTTACATAAATGATCCACGTTCGTTTTCTAAGGTGTGAGTGGAACGCTCGGGTAATGCCTTGCACACCCCAGGTGAGGCTGAATTACAACGGTGACTGCTAAACTCTAACACAAGCGCCGAAGTGTGGCTTTACCCACCAGAAGGATGAAGCTTGTCATGTAGGAGATATTTGTCAACATCAGCTTAATTTGCAATGATGGCGTTAACTTTACTTGAGAAAATATTGATTCCATAAATACATAGGTTGATCCCTCGAGGGAGAAACGCGACTCTGGTACTCGGTCCACTGGGTCCAGGGCCAGATCAGGTCCACTCTAATCTATGCAATAGTAACGATGATATCCGCGCACCCAAGCTCCGAAGCCCCATTATTTCCGACCAACAGCCATTTGGTCTCTTGACTCTGTCCAAGAGGGAGTGAATCGTCAACCGCCCAAGTGTAGTCCAGAGTCCATTTACCAAGTGGTTCGACAGGACAAGTGAGACTCGACCCACAGACTAACTTATTCGCAAAACGTACCCACCCCGCGAAGTTTCCATCGATATTCAAGTGGACATCGTTAACAGCGCTTTCGCCATTTTCTCCAGACATAGAGACTGTATATTTCTTTCCTTGAGCGAGGACGCAAGGCTCCGCATCACAGGGACTGATGTCGACAATATTCACAGCACGCTGGCCCTCTACAACAATTTAGAATTAGCCGAAACAGATATCATATGTTTTCAAAAGCTGATAGTCAATGGCTTACCACAGGGGGACCATGATTTATCCGTAAGCTGCAAGGCGTGTGACAGACCGAGCAGGGTGGACAGAATTAATGTAGGTCCAGCTTTCATTTTGTGTTCTGTTTTTGGGGGTAGCAGATAGGTAGGAATACCACAAGATAGATACACGCGCAGACCTAGAATAACTGCATTCGGTCTGGGGGGTTCAACATATTAATACATGATTCTGTGGTATGTAGGGCGCGAAGAATATACTCTGCAGATCAACGACTTATTGGCATTAGCGCGCCACCAGAGGCAGAAATAAAAATGGTTTGAACGCAATGTACATATTAGTTAGTAATGATTGGCTATAATTGAGTTAACAACATGGACAAAAGCAGGACATACTCCGTGCATCCTATATTGTAGGTATCTTGGCGATCTCGACCTCGATATTGGTTCCACCGCAGATCTCAAGAATGCCCGAGATCGGCCGTGGGCCAATTAGAACACGAGGCGTAGTCAGCGACCCAAGTCCAAAGTTAGCATTGACTTACTTTTATTTCTCAATTCAGGAATAGAAAGGCCAGGCACCTGCTGTAAACAATACAAAACACTCATAGTTTACCGAAGCAGGTCCACGCAGAGGTCCTGTTGACAGTTACCTGTTAATTAAACATGCAGTGCTCCTTGAGAAATGGGAATCAAGCCTGGCAAAGCATAAATGACTTGTCACCTATGCTCTACTTACCCAGACTCCCGATGGTCAAATGTCCTAGGAAGACCCAGAGCGGTATATATAAATTTAGAAACTAGCAAGTTGTGGACGTTATGTGCAATTGAAAAGGGGTAGTCAGAAGGCTTTCTGTCTATCCGAGCATCGCAGCCATTTTTCTTGAGCTACCTACAGAGCTGTCTTTCAAATGTTATTGGGCTACGCTAATGAGAGCTTAAGGTTCCGCTGCTAACTGTGTTATACTTCACAACTTGGTATAAAAAAGCACCCTAAACGTGTAGCTCGCCTCGCTCCGTGCAGGCATACAGATATGTGAACGAAAGGAATCCATCGAAAAGAATATATGTAGTTGTCTTTGCCTTGAACCAAGATACAACGCTAAAGATTAGTTGAATCCGCTACTCCATGGTCCTTCCCTTTCGGTCAGCTTCCTTTCTTTTTCTAACAGTACGTCGTCAATACCTAATTGTAGAAATATAGATAATTGAACAAAGATTGAAGTTTTTATAAAGACTTAAAACCCAGCTTTGAATTCCTGATCCAGATTCTCATATTAAGAAAGCTATCTATTCAGAGAATAATCTCTCAAATGTTAATTGTTATAGGGGGATCTCCTCACCCTCCAGTTTGCGAAACTTCACAGGGGCCACTCTAGCCCCCAAGTCAGGTGCAGGCCCTTCACACGAACCACCCTGCAGGTCCCACTCCAAGTGCGATATCTTACCCTCGCTGTTACGAACAAAAGAGAGTAACAGTCGTGGCAGTTTCAGAAAGTTCATCATTCCCTTCCTAGCTGCGTCGTTTCTCGAAATTTGCATGAAGGTCCAGATGTCATAGTGGTAGTGCCGTAGCTTTGCTGTTTGACGAAGAGAATTGATGTTGAACAAAAGCAGCTCGGTATCGGTTCCAGGCTTAGCACTTTGATCAAAGGTCTTACGCCACCCGAATACTAATATCGAAAGCCGTATTGACATAGAGCCCGATAAAGTCCTCGAGTGGTGGGCACGGGGTACAGATCGATCAGGGATGGTAAAGCTTGTGCGAGTGGTCAATTTAGTATAGAAATATCCTAAAGAAGGAATGAAAGCAATTAGTGACCTATGCCGTATCACCCCATTATGGACCCATGCAAGGCATGTATCAATGAACCGCAAAGAAGTCTTTCACCTCTCAAGCAAACAAATATGTCTTAAAGTGCAAAGGGACTCGTTCATATGAAAGAACGGCTATTGATGAGGCTATTCTTTCAAAACAGCTCTCTGAAGGTGAAAGACTGATTTGTTACATTATGTGGCAAAATACGCATACTATGAAGTGCCAGCAAGACTTTGTCCTTTACATACAACAACACTCCAGTCCCTTCATTTAAATGATGTGTGGCTCCCAATCAAGCGAGTACGTGGCTGGGAAATCAGCGTATATACTGGAAAAACTTAGTCAATCATTGATGGTCTTGAAATGATTCGAGGAAGAGAAATTTTACGACGGCTTCCACTTAAGAAGGTCCTAGCCGATGTGAACATATTGAAATGTTAAAAAGTTATCTAAACTCAGTTGAATATCACGAGACAAATAATTTTATTCCAAAACTACACTAGAACTAGATAACTACAATAAAACTGTCAAACCCAACTCAAGGCTGACAGGCCGAAACACGGTAGATGTTAGACACCTTGAGATCTCTAACGTATATCACTAAAAGATGTGTTCAATAGTTTATCGTACAATCTGTTACGATAACGCAAATAGCAAGCAGTGTCAGAACTTCGAAGGCAAAAGTAGTCGTGTAGCTCTCCACTTTCTTTGAAGAATCAACCGCGCTAAGCTACGACTTTGAATCAGTAAAGGAACCTAAATTATTTCTTGTGGGACAGTCGCTTACCGAGAGCCCCACTAGCAAACCGTTTCTCTGAGTGCACACGAGTCAACCCATTTCCACATAGAGCAACACACAGCTGAGAAGCGTGAGATAAGCAGCTAATAGGATACTCCACTGAGGTCAGTTGATCATCACTATCGTAGGACTCGAATGATTCATATCAGCCCAATTTCAAATTACGGTCGAGAAGCTCAGTTGCTTGAACATTTCACGGCATTTGAAATAATGTTGAGTTGTGAAGCTAGAATGGTTCTAGAACGGGTTAACGTCGGGAAGCGATAAAGTTTTTCGAGTGGGCCAAGCTTAGCCGTACCGAGAGCACAGGCCACTCACGGCTTGCCGATCGTGCATGTGAGCCCTAGAAAATCCATCCATGGGCTGTCCAAATCTTCCGACTCACAGGGCACCAATCGGGATTTCGGGATATTGATCACATCAAGGGTAACAGTAAACAGGATTCTTAGTGAGTATATTCCGACTGAGCGAATACAACATATCTTAACATGGGTTATCTGGACTAATTTGGACCATGCGAATTACATCCTACCAATTATATATTTCTGTCAAGTGGGCATGCCCCGCGGGACACCCTAACAAGGAAAAGGAAAAAACAAAAACGAAGACTGCGGAGTGTCTCCGATAGAAACTAGAGCACTGATTTTGTTTCCACCAGGGTCCTGTCGCCTTCACGCTCCACAACTGCGATAAAAATGTGTAGAGGGTCTACCGCCGGTTTTCCCCGCACCGGGGAGAGAAACGACTTGAATAGAAAGTGTGAACTTCCCGGCTTTTTCTAGCGAGCCTCTACCTTGATACTAAATACGGGATCAATAGACCATGTTCAAATCTGCGCTCGAGGGCACAATGTTTTGCGAATTCAATTCTAGCAAGCGAATGAGGTTCCAGGGCAAGAAGGCGGGTATGCGGTAGTTCTTTATGGCCACATTCCATATAGTATTCCGTCCTATAACTGCGTAAGCTGTACGAAGATATGTGTATTGATGACATGACTTGATCGTGAATTAATAACATAGTGGCCGTTGAAAGCCAATGCGATCGGAACACAAAGTGAAGGAGTCAGCCGGTCGCCAGTGTCTCCTGGTCTCGACTTCAAGAAAGACCATGAACCAACGCCTCGGGAATAAAGTTCTGACGAAGTTGGCGCCTTCGTGGGTAACACGGGATCTTGCTTGTCCATTGAGCGTTCCAGAGACTGAGATTTCTTGTGGTCACGTACTTTTTGTAGCGAGAAGGGGTGGCGAATGAAATGGGCTGCACTAAGACAATCACACATTTCAGATTAGATAGCACATTCGCAATAGTCGGTGTAACTGAGATAATAGGCGATCACTGTGTTGGCCTCAAACCCACTTGACAATGATCAATAAGAACTGGCAGATCAATCGGTAGTTCTATTTCCTGGTTTCGAGAAGACTTTCCAAAGCCCGACTGAAGTCTGGGTTGCGATAAAACTTTGTATGCTCCGTCTAGTATACCCACTTTTTTATTAAGCTGCTTGAAAATTCAGAATTTTAAAAGGCCTCCCTGCTCGCCCTGTTAATTTTGGTTCAGTAAAAACAAGATTTCTTTTGTCTCTAGACATATTATGACTAAATTTGACTTCGGCTTTCGAAGCCGTAGCCAGGATGGTGAGGGTGAGGGCTGGTTTGGCAAACTGCCGCAGTTCACTGTGATCTCCCGCCCGGGGTCTTCGTTAGGGCACAGCACCCCTTCGTCCGGACTGGCAACCCCGACCGAAGAAAAGGGCCTCACTACGTTACCACCCTGCCCGGAAATTGGTCGACTGGCCTCCTGGAGAGGTGCTTTGATCTTGCTGGTGACTTCCGGCTCCCAATTTCTTGATAATGTTTTCATGACCAGTTCGAACATCGCGCTATCCTCTATTCAAGAAGAATTCGGAGTTTCCAGTACCGAGTTACAATGGATGATTTCTGCATACACTTTGACGTTCGGCGGGTTTCTGTTACTCGCAGGTGTGCTATCTGATCGGTAAGTCTCGTTTATCATATTATTGGGAAGGTGGTTCTAATGCGCGACAGATATGGGAGAAAAATGATTCTGTGCCTCGGCCTCTTCTGGCTGTCCGTCTGGACGCTCGCGATTGGATTTGGTCAGTCATTCATCCAGCTTGCCGTCTTCCGTGGTATCCAGGGAATCGGCGCTGCATTGACTGTCCCATCGGCGATCGGAATCATCAGTTCCTACTTCACTGGTGTTGACCGCACTCGGGGATTGTCTATCTACGCAGCATCTGGGACACTGGGATTCTGCGTCGGCCTCATCTTCGGTGGTTTCCTCACCTCATCGCTGGGTTGGCGATATATTTTCTATTTAATTGTTACCATCACAGGCTCCATCGGGGTTCTAGGCGCCATCGTCCTTCCCAAAGACGACTTGGCTGGGAAGGAAAAGCCCAAGATGGATTACTTCGGAGCCCTGCTATCTACAGCTGGCCTGATCCTGCTTCAATTTGTGCTTTCAAGTGGAGGTGATTACGGCTGGGGTACCCCATTCATCATCGTTCTGCTCATTCTCGCGGTCGCCCTTCTGGTGGCCTTTACCATCCTTGAATGGTACATTTCCTATCCGATCATGCCCTTAGACCTGTGGAAAATCCCCAATTTCGCTGGACTTTGGGTTGCAGGCTTTAGTAAGTTTCCTCGAATGCCATTGACCTCTGCCATCGCTAACAATGATGAAGCCTGCTACGGCAGCTACCAGAACGTCATCTACTACATTGTCCTGATGGCACAACAGGTGGACAACCTGTCAGCCGGCGACACAGCCCTTCGGTTTTTGCCTATGGGCGTAATCGGGTTCATTGCCTCCATGGGAACAGGGAAGGCTCTCGAATATGTGAACGGGAAATACACTCTTATTGCCGGGCTGGTCCTGACAGTGTTAGCCCCCGTTCCAAGCGCATTGACCGCAGCTAACCAGGAGCCGGACTTGTACGTACCCCCAAGACCTCCTACTACAATGCAAGTCACTAACAATGATAGCTGGGTCAATGTTCTTCCCACATCCCTTATCAGTATTACGGCCGTATCGCTCATCTTCGTGACAACGAGTACTACAGTTCTGACGACTGTCCCTGTTAACGTCAAGAGTTTATGTGGTGGAATGGTAAGCCTCCCACATCTATCTCCTCATTTGACAATAATACTAACCCACGGCTCAGCTAAACACAGCTTTCCAAATCGGCTCCGGCGTAGCCCTCGCCATCTCCGCCGCAGTCACGGAAGCAGTTGATATCAAAAAAGGTCACGGCCTTGCCCAGCAGTATTCCACCGGTCTCTGGTGTTCTGCCGGACTAGCAGCTCTAGGTCTCGTCATTGCGATGATCTCCGTTCGCAGACGAGGCATCGGACCGGGCGATAGGAACGATACGCCAGTTGCGATTTGAGGATATTTTTAACGATATAGACATAGACAATTGGTTGGATTTTGGGTTTTTACTATTTTGTTAACGACGACATTATGACGGAAAAGTTTTATATCTTCTTTACATGGCTTGCTTCATATGGGTTTGGGTATGGACGGGTTATAGAGTGGCGAAATAGACACGCATATCTTTCTTGCTAGGGTTAATTGTTTAGGAAAAAAACTGTTGTTTTGATCCATTTCGCCTGTGCGAAAATTTATATTACGCTGCGATGTCCACCTTGCGGGTTTCTTATCTCCCCAGAAAAATGTGTTTTTCGTTCCCCAGTCTAAATTCTTTCCCTCCATACATGTAACAGGGTATGGGAAGAGTGCGATGTGATGTGTCGTCTATTTCCCTATTGCTCTATGGACGTTTATGGCTTAACTAAAGTTAGGGTAGAATGAAGACGGTCACTCGCAGGGTCTCTGTGTACGAACAAGAGAGAGTAACTAGCTGATAGCATTCAAATCTCCACAATTACGGCTAGACGCTAGGACCCCAGCCAACATTTTTCACTCCGCATCTCCCCCGAACGAGAACCAACAAACCTAGGAGAACTTGTGAATCATGTGATAGGATTTAGTCGGTGGACTAGGTTGTATAGATATGTTGTAACGCCTACACGAAGGTCAAAGTCTACGATACATGGATGTACCGCTATATGCCTTCTAGGTTCTTCTATATCGCCCATATACATGTTTAAAGCTGAGCGGCTTTTGCAACTGGATTGGCAGATTTGTAGTTTAACAGCACATATATATATCGAGAGCCCGGTCGCTTCCCGCCGGAAATAATTTATAATTGGTTGTAATAAGATGTACGCCCGATGCTGGCAGGGTATTCCGGCTGGCGGCCCTAATAGGATGTTCTTAAGGGCTGCTTATTATTAATGCAAGCACTAACGATATTGTCACAGTAACATAAGTTCAACTAATTAAATCAAACTGCGGAGTGGCCTTTATAATCCAAGGTAAGCCGTGGCTAGGGATCCTCATTTTTTCTAGCCGCAGCTGCTAGATCCTAGAACCTATCAAGTTAGCGTTAAATAAACCTTGTCTACGTTACATCGACCAGGACATAGGTTCACACTACGGTGTTCGCACAAACTATTGATCGTTGGTCGTCGACCTTACTTGCATACGAGCACAGCGTCCCTCGATCCTCTCCCTACCTTCATGTTGAATGTTGCCTACCAACATTTCATGAGGGTTTTCCCATTGGTCAACATGGAGCAAGAGTCCTCATCCAATTCCGAAACTGTACCCTTGTTACATGATGACACCGAGACAAGGTCGAATCGACCTTCCTCAAACAGGATAGATACGCACTTTTGGCCAAAAATCTCTGATATCTTCAACTACTTAAAGGCCGCTCTGAAACAGGTTCTTTCTGCATTATTCTTATACCAGGGAGCAAACCAACCAAGGTATGAAAGAAATATCCAACCAACATTATTTCCTGTGCGGCAAGCTGAACATTTGTGTAACAGCCATCATATATCCCACTCATTGTCCCTGGAGATATCAGATCCGTCAATCACCATGAAAGTTCTTAACCCCTTTTTCTTCATTTTAGCCGCGTCTAGTGTTGTGCACTCCATTCCAACCGAAGAAAAGCCCCCCTTGAGTGGGGAGATTGTGGTCTCCGATCCAAGTTCCTGTAAAGAGCTGGCGCAGAGTATGAATGAGGAACATCATACTCTTATAGCCCTTGAAAAGCGAGCAACTTGTGAAAGAGTGAATAGGGTTATCAGAAGTATCGGCCACACCCAGCATAAGTAAGCCTTGATACTGTCAGTTGCGGAATCAATTTCACTCATCATCTGTTATCGGCTTGGGTTTATCGTGAACGGTAGCGGGCTTGCTTGGGCGATATGTAGGCTGACCGGGCATGATGAGTATGAAACTGTTGGTGCAGCCGTCATGTTCACCATGGGTCTTGTCTTCACTTCTGCAGCAGCATACTCAGGTGCAGACCCTGTTCCCGTGCCAGAGTTACCTGTAAGATTAGCCAGTTATCAGGCATCATTGTCCGCTGCATTGTCAAACAGTGACCTCGAGTATACAGCCATTGACCCAGCACCCCTACAGGACGCCCCGGAAAAGCGCAGCGAAGATGAACCTCAACTGCTCGAGCGGTTCCTGATCCGAGGCCTGCGCCCGGTCAGTAACAATACTACCCAGAGTGACATTGCCGGCCAAGATGTCTTTGTTCACCATTACAACAACGGCGGAACTGTTCTTCACCTCCCTATCGGCGGGGAGAGTCTGTCGGCTGACAACCTCCATAAACGATATGACCATCCTGGTCTCAAGATCTCCTTTACTACTCGTCAGGTGTCTAAGCTGTCGAGACAGCAGCAAACCGACATGGCCAGCGGGATCGCGAACATGTGGGAGTACTATGCCTGAACGACTCCCATGAACGAGTATATGGGGTTCGTAGAGACGGATCACCAAGCCGACTTCTACTTTCGTATCATCCCTGTGCTGAAGGGCTTTGGCACCAATTATGAAACTGTCGACGTGTGTGGTGGTATGGCTGGAATGCTCTAAGCGTTGCTTTAGTTGTCTTACTACTTTACTCCTTCGGTGGTGGGGTCGATGGGGATATCTACAATTTGCGCTGTTTTAGTGGGTCTTTAGTCGTTAGTAGTTATTCAATGGTACAGTATCTCAAGCCTCTTGCATATCACCAAGCTTCCCGAAGATTCGAGTGCTCGCCTTCAGCTCGGCGTCGGTTTTATGTCAGCGATCCTAATAGAAACACTAAAACTCGGAAATTAATAAACAGAGCCAACCAGACAGCCGATAACCGGGAGCTACATTAACCCTTGAGGTTTTAACAAGATATCTAGGCCATATAAGCCGTAGATGCAGTAGATCATGCTGTCATTGGACAGTCATATATTAACGTCAAAAAGCCAGGGCACCCCAATTAGATAACAGGACTCGCATAACGCTTCACTTATCGCCTAGTATATCTTCCTACCTAGATCTCTTATAAGTCAAGGTATGAATTTTTACTGTTAAAAGTGCGTGATGAGATCCGCGAGGATCTTCTATATTGGTTATTTATCAATTTGACAGAGATCAATTACCACTGAGGCTGCAGATATGCGAGTATCTCCTTCCTCATATGAGTTCATTAGTATGCTCGTATTTACAGGCATGAGTACAATATGCTCTATCTAGTGTGCCAAGCCATGAGCACTTAATATTCGTGATTAACTGCGGGACACAACCTATGGAGAAGAAGAACACAAATTATGACATACACAAACGAACTTCCGCGAGAGCTGTATGAAATACATAGCCATTCGCTATTCGTAAAACACGCATACAGCCACTCCTGTCATAGAAATGAGTGGTGAGGACGAAAGGCCGCTGCCTAACTCAAGATCACATTGTAAGCGTTTCATTAAACGCAGTATTCCCTGCCGAACTACCTTTTGTAGCTGACGCTTGAGAAGGATTAATCATTCCTAAGCGCACTGCCCAATCATCTCTTCCTTTCTCGCTGATCAAGGCCTCCGCAAGGTCCAATCGCCTTCGGTATTGCCTTCGTGAACCGTCAACAGCGATCACGTTGCCATGCATTTGGAGCCCTTGCGTTAAAATATTCACTAGGCCTAACAGGCCGGCCGTTCCAATCAAGTGCAGCAGCAATAAAGCTTGGCCAGACAACTTTGCATTGCTGGCCAAGGCAACATCCAAGTAAACTAATATAGTCGTAAAACCGGATACGGCACTTTCAACCCAAGTCATATCGCGGAGCCATTCTCCAGAAGTCACCGCTTTGAGATCATCCACGTATCCCCGGATGCGGACCCAGCGGTCCTGGCTCAGAAGAACAAGGAGGTCTCCAACTACACCTGGTTCGGATGCTCCACTCCAACCGACACGACTGCGAGACCGAATCAAGAGCACATTGATGAATCGGGTAAACATTAAAACAGCGAGCACGAGGAGGCCCCACCAGTCCTCGGTGAGGACCAGAAGGTATGAAACGGTAATTGTGCTGCCAACCGCGAGGAGGTATGCCGCGACAGCTCCGAGTGACATGGAACTGTCGACAGAGGACATGAAACGAGAAAGCCATCCTTTTTTAGTATTGCGAATGTTGGTAACGGAAAGTGTAGTGAGTTGGCCCGTACGACCAACCCTCTGTAGGAAATTGACTGTTGCTGGGTTCTCGACGCGGAACACGTAGCCTGTCGTCATGGCAGCTACGGCTGGGTATTCTCCGCCGTGAACATTAGCCGCACTTTGCTGGCGATGCAGCCCGGGACAGAGGATAAATGTATCCAGGAATGTGGAGCCGCCTGTGAGGGCGGTTCTTTGCGCGATGAGCGAGAGATCGGCCAGGAAAATGACACCGACCAAGTCAAGGGACATGGTCGGAAATGTTGATGTAAACATTAGAGAATGGAATATGGGTTCAGTGGTTACTAGTGTAGGTGATGAGTCCACAGGATAGTGAACGAGAGAAGAAATTAGCAAGAGACCTAGGGAGGTTTGGTTCGTATTTCTTTGATGACAAGTCATCATGCATCTTCCCGAAGTGGCGCAGGATCTTGCGCATCGCGGCATATTCATTGGCTAGGAACCCAGCCGCGGGAATGCCGATCGTCATGTAAGGCTCGATTGACTTCTTGGGTGTTGAAGGAGATCTATGATCTGTTGATCCTGGGCAAGCTTCATCTTATGGGCCCTACTTCAATGTATGCAGGGTGCCTCCGGTCAGAACATATATCTTGGCGAAATGCCAGAGCATAGAAGTATGAAGCTCTAAGATAATCTCAAAATTTCAATCCCACTTGCCTAGAAAACCAATTGGCAGGTTGGGTTATATATTAACCCAAATATTACGTTCCTTAAGAAGACATGTAGAGAGCTTGTAACTACTCGTGTTAGGGTTGCACTATGTGTATGGCTTTAAGGTTGATTGATCTCGATTGGAATAAGTGATAATCGTCTATTTACCAACTGGAATAGCGGACCATGGATGTAGTTCTAACAGCTCGCTTTAAGTAGATCTATGCTAGAAGGTGGCTGAGCAACATATTATCAAGTTGATTGTGGAATTCTATCTTAGAACGCGATAAAAGAATGCTTGTCAACCATCGAAGGCAGCAACACCTTCACCTAGAGATATAACTTTTCTAAACACGTAACTTCATCAACATGCTAACGGATATCCTCCGGGAACGCAGAAATAGTAGAGCTTCCTAGCGGACTCCGCCCTGGCCCGACCCACAATCACCGCCTTGACACCAGCAGGTCCCATCTTCATTAGAGCACCATCAGCATGACTGAGCTTAATCTAGAGCTCTTGCACAGCCTTAGGAACCCTCTCCTGGTACAGACGAATGACCCCACGGTGCAAAGTGGGTACAATGTTGGCCAGTCCAGCGATAGTGCCGTTCGATCCGGCAACCTGACCCGGCAGAAGGAGATCTACCTAACCCCAATGTCTGATTGCTTTATCTGAAGAAATATGAGTAATTGAAATCGTGGTCTATTGATCAAACATAGAGTAATACAGACGAGTAGTCTTATACATTCCTGACTTGGTAACTGTGCTTCTATCTTCGAATAGACAGCCCTCAGATAGCACAGCTAGTGCCGGATACGAGTGGGGACGGAGTTTTACGAGCACTCCGTACATTCCGCCGCCTTCCTTGCCTTGATCCACCCCCGCACTGTATCTATCAAGGATAGGTGCTTGAGCTGAACTCAAGGTTTGCGGGGAAAATGTCAGGGTGCGAAATAGGGGCCGTACGTCATATTTGCCTTATTCTCGCCCCAGGCTCGAGTAACAAAAAGGTGAAGCAAATTGCGCGTCTGCAGAGGTCTATTGGCCACCGGAGAGAGGAGGCACTACGCTGGACGTAGCACTTACTGCTTATATCTAACAAACTATATATTGGCGACTATTCGGGCAATTTATAATTGAATGGCATGTGTATATATTGTTCTCATACTAAAAGGCTAATTAAGTCATGGAAACATCAGTATGCAAGCGACCCAAATGCTAGGAAACCACCGGCATCCATAACACATGAAAAGGCTATCTAATGCTGGCTTCAGCCCTACAACTTAGCCCTTTCCTGAGCATGTAATTCCCGTCTGGCGGGCCCTCCGCGACTTCCGTCTCCCAAGAAAGTATCTTTATCATCTTTGTACTCTGTCCGGAACCGCCACTTCTTCGCCAAATGTTCTGGAAGACGCTTCGTGAACGCAAGGAATGTGTAGTCGCCTAAGACAGGGAGGAATTTAAATGCGCTGAATGAACTGAGTTAGCATATATTGTCATTCGGAGCAAAAGTGTGGCTTACTGTCCACTACCGCCTCCAGCGATAAAAAGGTTCTTGTAATCGGGGTGAGAGTCCATAATGAAATCACCCGAAGGTGTGTCTGTATACCAGCAGAGCGCCACCCGCTCAAACGGGCGATCGGCTAATTCCGGAAGGATCTCACGCAGACCAGTCCTAAGGCGGTCTTCTCCATCTGCTGGAGTAAAATTGGCGCGTTGACGAGGGGGGATCAGCGGAGGCGACGAGATATTAGCCTTTACGCTCTGATGATCTTCGGCGGTAGGCGCACGTGTGTAGCCCCATCCATGCACGGCCATTTTGAGGGTCTTGGTATCATCATGCGAAGGGAAGTTGAACCAACCCGTGTTGAAGTTTGCGTAAATAGGCACATCTTTGTACTTCTTCACTTCAGCATCCGTGAGCGGCGTGTAGCCGATCACCTGGGCGGTTGCCAGGGTCGAGTTGTACATATCCACCAATCCCGAGGTCCAGGCACCGGAAGCAAGGATGAAGTGATCACCTTCAATTGAGGTTCCTGCAAGAGTCCGAACAGCCTTGATCTTCTTTTGTGAGTCTGTGTCGAGGCTGATAACTGTGCCTGCGCGACCGCAAATAAATGACACACCGAGTTCAAGACAATCGTCGCGAAGCTGACTGACAGCCTTACTGGCGTCTGCCCATCCTGCCTGTTCATTATAGTAGCCAGTGAAATTAGGGGTAGCGAGAGTCCCACTTAGAATAGGGTATCTACTCTTCGCTGCCGCGGCACTGTCCAGCTTCGCCCATGGCAGCTGTTTCTTGTTTAGCGCAGAGGTGGTCTTGTCAATCCAGGCCCGACCATGTGCAGTGGTGTTGCCAGTAAGAATGAAAGGTGCTTTAAAGAAGATGCCATTGTATTTCGGTAATTGGGACCATTTCAGGTATGCTTCGTATGCGATGTTGAGATAGTCTTCGTCGGCGTAATCGAAACGTATAACGCGGGAAATATCCGAGCTGGAGCCATCTGGAACCTTTAAACTCGTCAATTTGGCTCAAGTCACCAAAAGGGAAGAATAGTATACAGGCGGCATGTGGCGGTCAACAACCGTAACATGTTTGTAGCCCTCCGACGCGAGCTTGGCAGCCGTGGACAGGCCGAAAACGCCTGCCCCCACAATGACGATTCGGCTGTTCTTATCCATTACGTCAATTGAACCCGTTGAGAATGATTTTCTTAGGCGAAAATGGAAGTAAATAGAGAGAAATAAGAAGATGAGGGGAAGAAATTTCAAAAAAATGGAGCAATCGTCATAGATAACCCCACAAAGCTCCCCGGAATCAGAGGGTTTCCCCGGTCACGTGTCCGGCATTTAGACGTGGTTCCTCCTCTCCGCTTATCTTGATACTTGAGGGGGCGTTGAAGTTAGTTATAGTCTTCAATTTAGTATATATGCAATTAGGAATCCGCTCAGAGTGGGCAATACCCCACTTCTGTGATTTAGTCCAGTTGTATATGTCGTATGTGGCCCCTGTTCCGGAAATAGCTTGTAATGAGGATACCTATGCAGAGTTAGAGGGGCAATAGACTTAATGATGAAGAAGCTCAGAGAATTACTCGGCTTTCCTTGATGGTATGTGAGTCCGCACCTAGTATGTGCTGTTGCATTGCAGAGGTTGACAGGTATTCATGATTCAGAACTTCGGATCCGGATCACTGTGATATATTTTCTTAGCCTATGAAAGATTAGTTAAGTATCAGCTACAGATTCCCCGGGCCTATGGTATTGTACCTTCTGGATCGCCGGAAAAATCCAAGACCTAGCATTGTTGTCGATAAGATAGCGGTGATAAAGGGCGTTGGTGGTGGGTTTCCGGGAAAACCGGAAAACTTTTACAGACTCCGTTCACGTGAGATTGATAAGCGTCACGGCTGTTGGTCGGCATTGATGATGGCTTCCCCACAGTTTTCCTGCTCGGCTCTTATCTGGGCCCGGAACTTTTTTAGGAGACCGTGGAGTTTCCTCTCCTCCTATCACGTAATAGGGCTTAGCAGCATTAGGATCCTCTTCGAAGCCATGTCTTTGTCCGGGGAGCAGCAGCGCACTCGCCAAGCCTGTGAGCCCTGCAGGTACGGTCTACATTTCCTTGATCAGAGTCTATCCTAACTATACCTAACCAGACGTAAAAAATCCAAATGCACGGCTGAGAGACCAGCGTGCTCCTTTTGCCAGCGGCTAAATCTGCAATGTGTCTATCTCCCAAGGGAACAGGCCAAAGTGGACGGACATGCGAACAGGGTAACAAAGACGTGAGCCACTCCTGAGACTTCCAGTGTCTTTAGGGTCGCTATCTCATCTCAGGAAAATACAGCAGGTCTTCCGAAGACCGATTTCGAACCCTTGAGTCACAAGTCAATGGTATTTACCATATCTTGAAGTACGTTGAATGGCCCTAGAGCAGTGGTTTACTTCATATATTACTAGAAATACGCTGACATTGAAGTTCTCTCTCTAATCGCAACGATGCAGCGACACTCGAAGCTTCGACAGCCCAGAGCGGAGAGTCACGGGAAAGCCTTTCCACTGAGGTCCCCAATATGCTCCCACGTGTAGGACGTTCGGATAGTAGTCCATGCTTTGCACCATCACAGTAAGTCCCAAATGCCTGTGACGAATACTTGCTGTCATACATCGTATATGAGGCCAAACAAGCTAAGTTTTCCTAGTCTTGAGCCGCCGGTGGAAATTCTGAATCATTTCGTGGAAGTATACCGCACCAGGATACATTTCCAACCCTTGCCATTATTCAGCCTTGAAGGTCTACGGAATCGCTTGGCAAGCTCGCCCCGATTTCTTCTTCACAGCTTCCTAGCTCTTTCCTTGAACTTTGGCAGCCATGAATTTTATAGAGGCAGAGAACAGGAGGCTGTCCAGTTTTATACTCGATTCGCAGAAGATGGCACTATGAAGTTGGCTGTGGAAGGCATCTCGAAAATTGAGGTTATAGAGTCACTATGTCTTCTAGCTCTGAAGGACTTATTTGGTACATCATGGGTCTCTATATCATTCCTACGTTGATTGAGCTAATTCATTAACCCAGGTCAAAGGCCGGCCCGTGCTTGGATGACAATTGGAACTGCCTCTCGGCTAGATACTTTGCGCAGATTAACATGCCCTTATACATCTGATGCGCAGAGCGACGATAGGAGCGCTCGATGTTATTGGTCTGTATTCATACTCGAAAAGGCCTTTTCTCCCCAAGTGCTGAGTCTTTCGTCATCTCAGGACACGCCTAATTATCCCCTGAGTGCTCCCTTTCCATCCTCACTGCCAACCTACAGGGACGAAAACTGTCCTCCTGATCTACATGTCCCAGAAGAGGTCAATAAGGACCTTGGTATCAATGCTTATCACATAGAGATGGTTTCAGTATGGGGCGACCTTACACGATATTTACATGAGATCCGGTCAGGTAATGTTGAAACGCCTTGGTTGCCAGAGTCAACGCACGCAAAACTCAGTGTGAGGTTGTATGAGTGTGATTCCGAATTGCCGCAAAGACACCTTCTTAGGAATGTTTGCTTCTCCAAGCGATCGATAGCTGAGATCATGCAGCAACAAGAATACTGGAGTCCCTGGCTGGCTATGCAAATGCTCTCTCATGCATCACCGGCCATCCTTAACCATCCTTTTATTCACATGGTCGCTATGCGTGGTAGTCGGGGCGTACCTCAATCACGTCTGTTTCTCCAACAGACCGTGGATCTAGCGTTATTCCATTCTGGTTGGGTGTTTCAGTTTATACAATTTTGCGAGAACCTTCAATACGAGATTAACGATCCATTAATTGGGCACGCAGTCGCCGCGACAGCTACGATACCATGGCTTTTCCAGTTTGCAAGAGACCCTAAGGTCTCAAAGAAAGCGTATGACGACCTTGGCAGATGTGAGAGATTCCTGAGCCGTATTTCATCTACATGGCCACATATTTCTCGAAAGGTATGTTTTGCGGCGAAAATGATCACCCATCACGGACCCTCTGCTGAATGTGTAATTTTGCATCGGTTGCTTCCCAGAGCCATGGCTAATCACGTCGCATAGCTTGAGATTCTTCAACACCTTCAATATGTCGCAAAGGAGAAGCTCCAAGAAGTATCGGGCGGCAGTGCAATGATATCCTTCCAACCTCAGATGTTCTGGGAGCTCCTCGATCCCAATGTCTGCCAGGTGCCACAAGGCAGCCCTAGTTCGCAGGGTGGTACTTCTCAGGTTTCGAATGTACCAGATGCAAGGATACGAGTTACCACTCACTTCGTTCACCCGCTATTAGATGAGCAAGCTGAACAGCCACACCCTCCTAATCCTGCCGGCAATGCTATGTACTCATTTCCACCAAGTCCAGATGATCTTGAACAAGTTTGCCTGGATGAGATATTTGGCCATTTCCCACGTGATGAATTCTATTGGCTGCAGTGCTAAACTTGGGAATGACGACCTCTGGTCTTAACGATTCCTTTGCCACCATGATGATGACAGATACCCGATGTTGTTGCCCCTTTCTTCTTCTGTCCTAGTAAGCCTTGAGTTGAACCAGTATATGGTGTAAATCATTTTGATTATTTGGTCGATTGTCTTACCAGCGAGTGCAGACCAAATGCTGGTGCCCCATTCCTGCTTCTATGTCGGAACACTTGAATTATCTATATCCGCAAAATAATCCAAGTAACACAATAATGCGCTTATCAAAAATATAGCTGTGATCCAATCATGAGTATTGTAGGTATAGGGAACCTATAACACGAACATTTGCCATGGACGGGAGGTCGGTAAGAAAACAGCACATTCAAACTACAACTGATAGCCTCAAGGGGAAAATACCGGGTGGGTTTCTTTTTCCTGGTTTAGTTCAAGTGAAACAGGCCCACTTAGCTCTAGTCTACCCCATCTGTCACTTCTTGGCTTCCCCTCATAGTAGTCAAGCATGTCTTTGAGGGTGGCGATGTTTGGTATCAGCTTTGAAATGCAGCTACCCTCAGGAATTGAGCCTTGCTACTGGCTGGGCTTTACCATAAGGAACCAATTGATAGGGCCAACATTTCTCTATCAACACACACATTCTAATTCAATGAAAAGAAAAGTCACTGAAGGGTATTTTCCCCTTCCAAGGTACCTGAAAGTGCCGCCTCCTCCCCACTATTCGGTCCAATGATGTCTGCATCATGGCCCAGCAACATTTGAGTGACTTTCAGCCGATCTGAGGCATCCACATAACGCCGTAGAGCCTTGTCCCCCTAGTTAGCGTTTATATTGAGTCCTCAGGCACTGAACTACCTGTTTTGGCAGGGTATTCCATAGCTTGCTCAACAAGCGGGGCGATCAAATTACTAAAGCGCAAGGCACGCTTATTCCTTGGTGATGGCTTGGACGCCGTTTGTTGCTGCAAAATAATCGTCAACGAAAGTCAAAACTAGCCAAGACATTCTTCTCTCAACTTCGCAGTTGAATTTTATACAGCAGTCAATGAGAGACGCGGGGCTGCTTAATATAGGAGTGAGGGAAGCTCCCCTCTATAGTGGAGTCTCGGGTATCCATCCGATGGATTCCCCACACCCGGGGATGCACCCGGGGTTTTTTCCCCTCATCGGGATAAAGCACGCGG
Organism: Aspergillus sergii; assembly: GCA_009193525.1. Taxonomy (NCBI): domain Eukaryota; kingdom Fungi; phylum Ascomycota; class Eurotiomycetes; order Eurotiales; family Aspergillaceae; genus Aspergillus; species Aspergillus sergii. The sequence goes on from ML741766.1 coordinate 283,922, forward strand.
GATCTTACACTTCTTGCACAATATCCCGGGTATGCCTCCGGACGTATACTATATTATTTAAGGTATATCTCGTTCCTGAGTATTTTGCAATATTGTCTCTATCTATCAAGAAAATAATCCAAAAGTGAGTCCCCCCTTATGTCTTTAGACCAATCAATGCAGACAAACAGTCACTGATAACTATGGTATAGTGTCTAGCAACCTCGTCCCTCTTACCGTTATCAAAGGCGCCGGCCACGAGTTCATTCCCCTCCCTCAGGGCGAGAACGCAACCACGGCCGACTTTCATTCCATCCGCACCCAGACCGAATCCCCCGCTTACTTCACCTCTGGTTTCTACAAGATTGAGGCTGGCCCTCAAAGACCCGCCCACTACACCTTTGAGGAGACGAAGTATGTCCTGAGTGGTCAGATTGATGTTTTGGTAAGCTTCTTCTATTCATATTGAAAGCTGCATATCCAGTTATGCGATTGATACTCTCATCTTCTCGGGTAATACTAACAATAGCGCTTTCAATTCATAGGACGAGGCTACTGGAATCACCCACCATCTAGTTCCAGGCGATTTTGCTTTCTTCCACGTTGGATCTAAGGTCAAGGTTAGTTGCGACCCTCTCTGGCTTTCTCCTCTCTATTCAAAGCTCCGATGCTCCACACGAAGCGAGTCATTGGCTGACATTACTCTCTTCTAGTTCTCGACCAAGTCCCAAGGCTTTGCCTTCTACGCCGTTACTCGGCCCGTTCGGGCTCCCCACCCCAACCTCCAGGGTCGCGAGGAGAGCAAGTCCAAGTTGTAAAATGTCAAGGAGACAATATATCCCTCCTGTCTATGTCTAGTACGAACTTATAGATGAATAGATGCTCGTCATTATGACTTCTACCGCACATTGTATTAGTTAAGTAGCAGTATCGCGGGCGAATAATTAGAAGGCACGAGGGACATAATAGGTTTAAATCCCTCAAGCCTGGCCATTGATGCATTATATTAGTAGATGTTGAACAATGGGCCTTACATTGTGTGAAGCTAGAAGGCGACATGATCATATAAATTATTAAATCGGAGTGCTACATTTCAGCCTATGTCTTCTCTCTTCCCGTCAGCCTATTCTTCTGCGCATTTCCAATGTGGTGAAGGAAATATTGACAACGCGCTCCAGGCGGCGCATTTTAGGCCTGAGTCCTGATCTCCTTGTCCTCGGTTTCTTTGTTTGCTAGGCAATGTAAATAAGGGTTCAGCGCCTCCTAGAGAGGAAATCAAGTGTTCATTCCTTATCTGATCTAACGCTTCGTAAAGAAACTTGGAGATGAGCTCGTCCATAATTGGGGCACAGTTAGGGCCATCAACACGTAGTCCAATAATAGAGCCGCTAAGTAATGAGCGGGTCTGATACCTAACTGGGCTTTGCTCCGCTCAACAAGCCTCTAAAAGCGGCGGCAGGTAATATAGCCGTACATACTACAACGCCCCACCTTTCGGAGCGAGTTGGAAAAGGACAAGGATAAGGACAACGGTTCCTGGCGCTATTGATCGACTAATTCAAAAGCAGTAATCATTCGGCCCCCACGTCCTCAAACAGTGTGCAAGCGAGCATATCAAAAACCACGATGTAACCACAAAGGGACCAGGGTCTCTGAAATTAGCGTTCAGCTCCTTGATATAAAGTGGGTAGGACCCAGTTTCCCCGAGCGAAAATCTTTCCTCTTCTCGTTCGTGTCACTCCTTCGGAAATCCTTCAAACTTAAGCTTTTCATTCGTTTCTATTGATCAACGTTGAACATACATCACACAATGCGTGCCCAAACCCTACTCTCATTTGCCATCATGGCTTGTACTGCTACGGCCATCGCCAATGAAACTGCCACTATCATATTCACCGAAATGGACAGCGTCGATCTAGTTGGAAAGGTCATTGGAACTGTATATGATCCCACCCGTATCCATACCACTAGACAAAGCTCGAACTAAAACACACAGGACGGTCCCTTAACTACATACGTAATCAACTGCAACCCGAAGCCCCCGAATCAAAATTTCTACCAGGTTGGAGATTGTGTCAGCTCATCACACGGCTGGACCGTCACCGCTGGTCCTTCCACCATGCGTGTTGCCTTTGATGACCCCCAAGCGTAAGTTTCCATAAAGTGATTCTCAGTAAGGCCCTAGTGGCAGGATGCTCAACTAGAACAGTACCATGATAGAAGAATGCACTCTCCACGACTCTACCTCCCTCAACTGCGACATAACTATGGATTATGGTTCATCTACCGATGTACTGTCCGACAATGGTACCACCGCCCCAGCCAGTGATTTCTACCGGACCGTGACCATCACCGGCACTGAGATCGCTTCCGGATCCGCTTCTGCGCAAACTTCTCCTACCGCCGCTCATGCTACTGCCACCACTACTGGCACCGCGTCTTCCACCGCCGCCGCTGGTGAGTCGGGAAGTGGGGCGCAGAAAGCGGCAGCGAATGCAGCATCCTCGACGGCGGGGGCTAGCCAGAGTACCAATGCGGCTATGGCGCAGGTAACAGGCAATGCCAGGTGGGCTGTTGGTGGCGCTGCAGCCATGGTGGCAATTGCTATGGCTTGAAGGTAGGTCACAATACAACACGGCGTGATGTAATATTAACCCATACGTTTAACTCATGTATGTAATCCCGACGGCTTTTGCTGACCTCATGAGCCTCCCTAGCTATGAATCTCTTGTACATGGTCCGCAATTTACGAACCACATATGTATACGTATATAATACATTCTATAACTTAACAACAGCTGTCCTTCATCTTGCATCCAGTTTTATGTCCATACATTGCCCCCGTCGGTACACGTATCAAAATGCTATGATTGATTTGATATTCTGGCTGATCGTTGTAGCGTAGATACTTAAATTAATAAGAAATGTGGAAGATATATAGCTATCTTAGTTTGGCGTGATGGAGCTATTTTCATCGAATCTAGCTCAGGTGGATATAACTTGAAGGTAAACGACTGCATCTCGGTTCCAGATAAGGATCGCCATCACTATTGTAAGTGCATGAAACCACTCTGACCATCAAGCAGCTCAGAACGTCCTACTAAGCTATTCACACATATTGAAGGAAATTTACTACATAAATGTCGTTGTCCCTGGAAACCTCAGCTGGCAGAAAATATGGTTATGTTGTGGAGATTAGTATATCGGTGCTCTTTAAATCAGCTCCAAAGCTCCCACCAGATGTAGGAACCAGGTTTTCTATAATCATTATACGTCGTCTACCAATCTACTGGGTGCACTACCATGACGGAGAGAAATATGGTATCGAATATTGAAGTCGGTGCTAATTTGCAGTTGTCACCATCCCACGCAAACCAGCTCATATTAGACCCTTCAGCTTTGGATAATATCCTTGTCTGGCAGAATTTCTCCGATTGGTTCAATATAGATACAAGACTTCTATAGTTATTCACAGTGATCCAAATCTCATTCCTATCCCATCATCCATGCCGTCCGAGGTTTACTGCCAAAGATTATACTCAGGAATGAAATGTTGGAAAATAGAGCTGAGCATACTGCATCTGGTCGTTGCGGTCTGTAATCCTGGTGAGTGGCAGTTGCCGAAAGGGAGAGCCCGTCTAAAACAGCGGATGCTAAGCAAAAACTATGGTTTGCTAGCATCCAAACAGCTATATGTGGCATCTCTTCCCACTACTCTGATTCAAACCATGGTCCTTGGCCGCATGACGTAAAATAGACCCGCTCGGGATCAAGATTAGTCTAAAGCTTGTGATAGAGGGGTTACCTCTGTAAAAGACAGGTGTCATGGTAATACTATGGGCAGATATTCAGTCAGGGCATCCTGCTCAGCCTCACCCCTTGCCTTTTTGGGAAGACTCATAGCACCCTGCAGGTTATCTACTGTGTAAATCAACAAGAGCAGGTAATGCTTTTCAACCTACTCTCGCTTAGTAGTGTTCTACGTGTCTTTGTGTGTCTGATTACTTTACGTTGCTATGCAGTCCTAGACCCACCAGCCGGAGGACCTGCGTTATCCTCCTAAAAATTGATCTGCCTAGCGTATGGATTCATAGTTATGTTAGTTCCAGAAACCGCTGCTGGAATCGGATCCCTGCTAACTAGTGCCAACAGAGAAAAACGGAGATGAGCCAATGAGTAAATGCTACGTACGAACATTGTATTTAACACCTATGATATACGACATTGGCTATGTCCATAACTAGGACTATTTCTACTTATATGCAATTCTTATCTCACTTCTGACAATCTATTCCCTCTTTTACCTGCAATCATACACAGTATCCCCAAAGTCAACTAAGTCAGGTTCCGCGCCCTATCCACTCGACCTACAAAATACTAACCTCACCCCTAATAGACGAAGACCATATCCCACCATGAAACTCTCTCACAACCTTCTACTGATCGTCGGATCCACCGCAATCGCACGGGCTGCTCTAGTTCCAGCCCCAGGCGCCAGCGAAGAACTTTGCGGACGCCTCGGAGTCATGTATTACGATCCTGATAATCTTCCTGAGGGCGTGGAGGTGCATGAGATACGGAAGTGTGCCGGACATCCCTTGGGTCGCGAGAACTACTGGGGCTTGGGTGATTACTTGCCGAGATGGTTTCCTTAGGCATTCCCTCGAAGGTAACATGTTTCAATGAACGGTCTATTATATGGGTCTGAGACACCGGATCTCAATAGTTGCCTATAGACCGTAGGCAGGATACTTCGTGTGCATATCCACGGACTAATAGTCACTCATTCGATTTCAGTAGCAACCCCCGAAAAGAAAAGCAAGGAGCTTCATGCAGTATTAGTATATTTAGGAAAAGGTCATTAATCATTACCAACACACACTTGCGTTGCGTCATCTTACTCAGTCGGCCTCCTTCCCCAGACAACATGAAACTTCCCATAGATATGCACCCTAGGATCTCTCAACTCCTTCCGCACAGAGGCCAAGAAAACCGCTACCTCCACCGGGGACCAGCGGAGAACCCTCGTACAAAGCGCAAGAGCATACGACTCAAGACTCATAACCATGACCTCGCGATGGAACCGACCGGCTTCTTTTAAGCGCTTTTCTTTGGCCCACGGACCCATGGGGAACTGCACAACTTAAGTTAATACCCGATAGACCAACGGAGTAGCAAACAAGAGAGAGAGAGAAAGTAGAAACGACCTACCTTGTAGATCTTTTCCTTCACATCGGTGAACCCCGCGTCTATCATATTTCTCTGATGGTCGGTCGCCACCTTCATGGGCCGGTTAAACCTTGCGCTCGCCTCAATCAACAGTCTGAACCACTCGCCCAATGCGGGCGCCAGATCAAGTGTGTCATCATCGGAGAAATGTTCCATCTCAAAATCGGATAGTTCCAACCATCCACCTGGCTTCATGTGGGAATATGCTTGGCGCAGCAGTTTCGGCCAGTCGGCAATCGAACCGGCAAGGTCGCATGCGCGGATGAAGTCGAAATAGTCTCGTTTGAAAGTCCAGTCGGCTTCGACGTCGTCGACGAAGAATTCGAGGTTCGGAGGGACCCAGGCGGGTTGGATGGGACTGAGGTCGGTGCCGATTACTCGGGCGTTGGGGTGTGTGTCTGCGAAGTCGATGGCCCAGATACCTTTTATTATTATTTGGTCAGCGATGAGGGAGCGGATTTCCTGGAATTAATACGGCATGTGCCATACCTGTTCCGGTGCCAATGTCGAAAACGTTCTCAACATCCTCTGGGATCGGGGCGTGAAAGAGATCTCCACTGAAATGTAGATTGCGAACGTGGTGTAATAGGTCCTCGCGGTCTTGCTCTTGTTCGTCGTTTGGCAGCACACACTGCCCTTCGCGGTAGGAGTGGTATCGACGGCCATTCTCGTACTTGTAGTTTTTCACTTCGGAAAGTAGGGACGTGGCGTAACTTTGGCTGCCGGTGCTGCCAAGCGCGGAATCTGTCGCTGAGAAATCCTCCTCATCCTCCTCTTCCGCAACTTCTAACAGCGGGAGATTGTCCTCGGGTCGCAGAACACTGAGTTTAGCGGGTGCTGAAGTTGTGTTCGCAGCGGTGGGCTGTTCGGCCATATTGATGGGTGAGGTCGCTGGTTTCCGTAGACGGGGAGAAGTCGCCTGGTTATGGCCTGAGGACTACATGTTGGTGTAGGCTCCTGAGGGGAAGGAGTGTCTGTCCGCCAACTCTTGCCTTTCATCCCTAGACCAGATAGGTATGGGGTGATGCTGGCGGACGAACTTGGCTAGCTGGATAACGGTGAACGTTGCCTATCTAGGTTAAGCGTAAAGGGGGGGACATGAAGCGACCGCCAATTCTATGTACTTTTACAAGAAACCCTTCTCTTGGCAACTTGCATAACACTAAATCATGTATTTGATTTCATTGTAAGCGGGATTTCGGGATTTGTTGTCAGCCATGACCCTCCGTTAAGGTTTAGCAGGATCCCGCTGTCACATACCAGCCGCCAGCAATTGTTTTTTATTGAACAGTATAAGCAAGGCTACCTCCGGCTGTGGGAATCCTAGCGTGGCACAGAGGCTCAAGGCAACTATGCAGTAATCCAAGTGTGGTCTGAAATCGACCTTGCGTCGCGCTCGCCATGATATACACATGGCTGGAAAGGGGCTAGTCTACCCGCGGCCCGGGATCCCGGGCTTGGCAGTTCATGACTCGCGCCACGTGCACAGAAGGGGAACTTGCTTGAAAAGGTTACAAACACTGACTGGCCATTCACGCCTCAGGCCATCAACCGGAGTCATGTGGCCGGCCCGTCCCATTTCCCCGCTCTGTACGTTCAATGCCGGCAATCTTGATTGAGTTGAATAACTGATCGGCATTTTCTTATTTCACTTGATTTACCCAGAATACGTGTTTTATACGCACCGGAGTGAGAGGAGGGATCGCTCGTCGGCAGAAAGACCCGGCCAAAATGGACAACTCTTGTTACACTTGTCGCCGCAGACGCATCGAATGCGAGATGTCCGAGCCACCTTGCAAGAAATGTAAAAAGGCCGGACTGGAATGCTTTAAAAAAAGGCCTCTCCGGTGGGTCGAAGGTGCAGCCTTTCGGGGGAAGAAAAAAATCTCTTCAACCAAGGATGCATCCGTTACTGTCAGAAAGTTCGCCCTAGAAGCAACAAGGAGAGATGGTCCATGCGCCAAGAATATAAATGATTGCGAGTCAATAGTCACTGGTGATGCTGTGGAGTATGGTGGGGATTTCCCTGATGAGCATAGACGTCCTCGGGGCGATATGGAGGAACCTTATCGATATATATATATTCGACTAACGATGCCAATCTGATAACCCAGGGCCTCGTAATGATTTTGTCGACAATGTACCAGTAAATCCGGATAACCCCTACGCTTCCAACTTAGACAAGGTTTCTAAATACTACATATACTACTGTAAGCATGCTACTTTCCCACCTGATGCATCAACCTATCCTGAGTAAGCTTTAACTCCATATGCAGATAGCAAATGCGTATGCAAGCTGTTCGTCATGTATGACAGCAAGAGCAACCCTTTAAGAAATCTAATACCCGCTGCATTGAGCAACTCGGTCTTATTAACGTCTATTATTGCGCTCTCAGCACGCCATATGGCTAATGGAGACCAATCATTCTATGAACTTGGAACATCAACCCTTCCCGCATTAACTGATGCGCACCACAATGCTCTTTGGTTCAAATATAAAGCTATACAATCACTATCGCATGCTCTGAACGATGAAAATTCATATAAACAAGATACACTGGTCGCTAGCGCATTTCTACTGATTTTTCTGGATCTCTTGGAGTCTGGGAGCGACAAGTGGAACATTCATCTAGAAGGCGTCAAGAAATTGATTACTCAGATTCAACCATCCATGGAATCACAGACAGGCGCTGAGCTGGGCCTTGGAGAGACCGTCGAAGGGATACGTAACTTTATTATAAGACAGATCTATTTGTACGTGCCAGTGAAAAGTCCCCCGCTTTATATAAGTTCCTTGCTGACCACCCTCACGTTCAGAATTGACACACTCGGGGCAACATATACACGTCCTCGGCTGTTATCTAACACGCCCTCTCTACAGAAGCCGACAACACCCCTCCAGATGAGCCTTGATCAATCCTATCTAGGGTGTCCGGAGTTTCTGTTAGATGCTTTGCGGACTTTTTCAATATGTAGGGACGCGCTCGCAGGTTCAGATCCCCTTGACGAGGGCGGCCTGCAATCATATATTGGAAATGTCAGCACAGTACTTGACCTGACACAAAGCTTTGACTGTCGAGCCTGGGCATCAGATCTAGCACAACTACATACCCTTTCTACACATAATACAACTATGCTCTCAACGTTGGCAGAGGCATATAAAGCTGGCGCACTCATATACGGCAGACGCATTTTAGATGCTCTTACCGGAAACACGACACCCCTCAGTGACTTGGTGCGTGAATTGATTACCATCATCGAGGCCATGAGGTGCGACGAGGCTTTATTTAAATGTATACTCTGGCCTATGTTTGTTGCGGGTCTCGAGTCCCGACAACAGGACCAACGTGACTTTGTCATCAGTTGTTTGGAGAAATTCTGGTTCGAGACAAAATGTATCAACGTGGTAAACGCTGCGAATATATTGAGAAGGTTCTGGAAGATGGAAGATACCCAGCAGACATTGTCTTCGCAGTGGATCTTCAATATCGGGCAATTGGGACGCGACTGGCTTCTTATATAAACTATGAGGACACCCAGGCTATAATGCAAGGAGAATATACAAACATGTGAATTTTGAGCGGAAACTATAGCATGCATGTCCTCCTACCTTTGCTAGATTAACCTTCCAAAATATGCGTGTCCCAGGCTGGAGGAGGGTACTTGCTTAACTTCAAGAAGTATGAGGTTCAATACCTGACAACCTTTGCAAAGGATCGGTCCATTCAGGCAGATCACCTTGTCTGAGGTGTGCCATATTGCATCAAGAAGCAGGATGCGCGTGGGCTTGAGAAATTTCCAAAGAAGGATATAAAATTTCGTGGGGCTGTCTTTTACGGACATATGTCGGCGGAGTCACGGATGTAGCTGAGGAAACTTGAATGACAGCCGACATTTCTTTGTCCGCAGTATCAGCGCCACATTGTCATGAATATGAAGGCGAGACCCGAGAAAAGCTGCTTGTGATGATTGGTGCCCACGGCAGCCCCACACATATTTACTTCCCTTTTTGGAACGAAACGCCCCACTAGGGTTGGGGTATGTCATGCATTTCTGACTTCATTATCCGGCTCTTCAGATCACTGATGGAAATCAGTTATCACCAGAGGCTTATAAATATCATTCATACCCCTCCGTGTATGCCAAATCTTCATTCAAGCAAGTGTCTAATAAGCCATATTCTAGTCTCATCAATTTCTCATCAATTGCCCTCAGATTCACAAGCCCATTGAACCCTCCTATCACGATGTCATCCACCAGAGCAGCCCAAGTCGAAGAATACGGCTGGACAGCTGTGTCCTGCGATTCTCAGCAGCGAGCTGCTACGAAACCACTTACCAAGCCTTCCGTTCGCCAACTGGTCAAAGATACCCCCCTTCCCGATACTGCTCTAGTCAAAGACGCCATGCAATATGTCAAGGCAGAGTTACCCGCTCACACCTTTAACCATAGCATGCGTGTCTACTATTATGGTATGAGTGTTACTTTCTTCTCAAACACTATAAATTATTCACCAACTAACTATGTCACCAGGCCTTGCAATCGCCAGACAGCACTTCCCAGAATGGAAGTTCAACGATGAAACCTGGCTTCTCACCTGCCTCTTCCACGACATCGGCACCATCGACAAGTACACCCAAGACGTCTTCATGTCCTTCGACATCTACGGTGGAATTGTCGCTCTGAACGTCCTGAAGGAGAAAGGTGCCCCGGCACCCCAAGCTGAAAGTGTCGCGGAAGCCATCATCCGTCATCAGGATCCTGTTAAAGTTGGGACGATTCATTCTATTGGCTTGCTTATTCAGCTTGCTACCCAGTTTGGTGAGTCGATTACAAAATACGAGGAAGTTTATAGATTGCTAACAATCCCTTAGACAACCTTGGTGCCCACAAGGAGTATGTCCACCCTGATACTGTGGAAGATGTGAACCAGCATTATCCACGTCGTCAATGGTCGAAGTGCTTCTCGAGTAAGCTGAGGGAGGAAATTGGGCTTAAACCTTGGTGTCATACTACTGCAGAGGGCGAGGGGTTCCCGGTTGGGATTGAGAATAACACTTTGATGGAGCCTTATGATGGACGTTTCTAGATGCACTATAATTAAACATGTCGTGAATATTTTTTTAATTAAAGATTAAAATTTTTATCGACGTGCAAGGTATTGGCGAAGCTTCAGCTAATGGAGCTATTTTGATGAAGCGACGCCACCAGAGCCTCTTTCTCTTGAGACATGTGGCGAAAATGATAATCGCGAACAGATCGAACCTGAGACTCCGGAAAGACCCCAAAATGCTAAACGTGACTTGTGGCACGAGGCCTATGTAAGGCTGGCTCCCGAGCTGCAAAATACGCTTAAAAGCCTTGGCTTTGATCAGCAGAGTCCTGAACTGTGATGCAGCAGATAGAAGAAGTCCTAGCTGAAGCCAAAAGACAATGGGACAAGTGTGAAGAGAAAGATTGGAGCATCAAGGTTGGAGATCATGAGATCAGGGTTCGCGAAACGACGGTGCAGATAATCGGGTGAGTTACAAAGGTTGGAGACCTTGCTGGTCGGGCAGGAGTCCTCCCATTGTGGCAAGGTTTGCTTGTTATTTCTCATTGAGGCTTATGGCAAGCTGGATGATCATTCTGCTTCATCTCATCCAGGCTCATCAATAGTTCCGGTATACCCTGGCGACAGTCTGGATATTAACAACCCGTTTCACGAATATGCCAAGCGACACTGGCCTGTGCATTTTCGCAATAATGTAATAGATGATCACTCGAGGCAGATATTGAAGAGATTCCTCGGTTCGCCAACGAGAAGCAGCCCATACCTTCGACACTGGATACGATTTAGCTCTGAGCACGATCGCTGCACCCTAGCATTACCATTCTATAATCATACATCATACATGGATGCCTTTAAGCTTGATGACACACCTCTCTTTGCTATGGCCTGTCTCGAACTGTATGACCCATTTCAGGAGTGGTGGGAAGACGAAAGCCTTGACCTATTGCTCAAAAATTCGAATGGAGAAACATTGATTGCTATAGCTGTGCGTGTGCGATGTATACCCTTATACAAAAAGCTTCTGTCCAGGTTGCCCGAAAACCAGCGTACCAGGGGCTGTGGAAGTGCTGTCTATGCAGCAGCCCAACAAGGCGACGCCGAGCTTGTAAAGTTCCTGGTTCAGGATGGAAATGCAAATGTCAACTTAGTCATAGAAGACTATAATACCGTTGTTTCTGAGGCGTTCCGGGTAGGAGCGCTGGATATTGTCAGATATTTAGTGGAGGATGCACAGGCCAGTGCCGATGTTCGGACTGAATCTGATGACTACATCAGTGCAGTTGCATCTGCATGTTCTGGGCCCTCTACCGGAATGTTGAACCTCGTGAAATACTTATCTGAGGAAGCAAATGCTGTAGTGGATCCACCTCTCGTGTCCGGCCTTTTCAAGAGTGCCTTTGAAACCGCGTCTCAACGAGGCTTACTGGATATTGTCAAATAACTAGTGGAGGAGGGTAAGGCCGATGTCAATCGACAGAATCGAACATCTTTGGACGGTAATGCACTTGTCGCTGCTCTTTCAGTGGGTTCCAGAGATATGGTCCAGTTCTTGGTGGAAGAGGGGAATGCCAATATAAACTTGCAGTTTACCTGCGGGTTGAATGATAACGTGGGCAGTACTTTAGAGTATGTTATGATGTACTCCAGAGAATCCAAAATAGGCAATCTGGAGTATCTGGTATCCCACAGAACGGCAGATGTTAATATCAGGCACCTACAAGCGCCATATGCCAATCCATTAAGTCCTGCAATTTGCGAAGAATATGAAAAGGGCGTTCAGATTTTGCCTTCAGCTGGAGCATCAGCAGACTCCAGATGGAATAACGGATCACTTCTAAGGGTACAGAGCTCAGACTTGAAGTTTGAGAAGTCTGGCCGTGGGGGTAGAACGGGGGTGGTTGATATGCTACGAAAAGCGAATCCTTATTTGTGGGATGATGAAGCTGTAGGACTTGGGGCTTTTGGAAGTTGAAGTGAGATATAGCTATCATCGAATTCCCCTGCCGATTACCACGTATAGCACAATATCATAACGAATATTATTACATTAATCTCCACTGCCGCGGATATCTGCCGTGTCTATTTGTCAATAACGCTTGGGTCAGTAACTCACATGTATCGCTATGCCGTGTGATGGGATTTATGGTATGTTAACATTTAGCCCACTGTACAAGATAACCCCGTCTATAGAGATACGGACCTGACCAGTAGGCGGGGTTTGAGTCTTAGGTGTCCATACGGGACCCCTTATCAGGCTGAGAGGCTCATGCTGTCGTGGCCGAAAGTCAATCAAAGGTACAGCACAGGGTTTAGGAGATACGTACCACGGTTCGAGTTGGGTATAGCTATTGTTCCGCTATTTGACTGAAGCATAATTGGATTATCCTATCAGCAATACATCTTGGCTCCACACCTATCTGTACTTGGGTCAGTGGGCTGACTTGGTCAGACGTAGCTCTTCTTCAAATTTGTGATTGTTAATCTCGACCGGTGTAGACCTCGCTTCAGTTTTCCAAGGTCGGTAACTTAAAGCCAGCTGTTTAACCAGTAAAATGAGTTAATCTGAGCTCACGCTAGATACCCGCGTCATTGGTATTGACAATCTTTGAGAGTCCAAAATCTAGACTCTTTTATATTGTGGTTGAAAATGCTAAGCTTAACCGTACCAAAAAACTTAGAACAGTCTCGCCAAATCACAGATTATATATTATTCTACTTCAGTCTCATCCTTTTAAACTCATCGCACAAACACCTACACTGAAGTCGTCTGTTATTATCCCTCTTCATAATCGACAAAATGCCAACCGGATCCTGCCTCTGCCAAAGAGTCAAATACGAGTACGATGGGGAGCCCCTCTCGAAGGTATATATCACCCTCTATGCCCTACCACAGCACCCATCAGCTACGTAAAAACATCCAAAGCTCACCCAATACATTTAGGCCGTCTGCCACTGCCTAACCTGCCGCAAGCTCAGCAGTGGTAGCTCAGCGAACCTACTGATCCCTGAAAGCCATTTCCGAATCACATCTGGTTCCCCCAAAACTTACTCAATGACCCATGAGAGCGGTATGAACTTGACGACGCGTTTCTGCGAGAACTGTGGAAGCTTGTTATACAAAACGGGTGATCGCGAGGGGTTTGAAGGAGCAGTCATTGTTTTGGCCGGGACGTTGGATAACACGGAGGATTTTGAGAAGGCTAAGCCTGAGGCGGAGTTTTTTGTTAAGCATCGGGTGGGATGGTGGCCTGGTTTGGGCTTTGCGACGCAGTTGAAGGAGTTTGATTAGGGTTGGTGGTACTTTTGATATTCGGAGTTGGGTTAGTCTAGTTTTGTTCTTTACTCTTGTTGACTCAAATATGGGTCTTGCTGATATGTGTGAAGGTGGTCGTGTTTTTCTTGTTAGCACTTGGTGTACGCAGTGGTTTGTTCACTTGATGATTATGGGTAATGGGCTAATGAGGTTTAGCTGTATCATGATATGTTTCGAAGTACTCATAGCTGTAATTATCAAATTTGAGACTGCAAAGCCGTTCAAGGAAGCTTCAGGGATATGATAGTCATGTCTAAGCTTGACTCAAAACAGCCCATGGCCGAGGAAAACCCACAAACCAAGCTGTATCATGCCCAATCCACCGGTAGAAGCTCCATGGGTGTGTTTGCCTATCTTCTTTACCACAGTGCAGGTAGAGCATCTGCCTTCATGGAACATTCAGGTCCGCCGGGAATATTAGTGCAGTCAAGAACAGCTAATCACCAACCCTAATAGAACAGCCCCACCAAGATCCATAACCAACCTTAATCTAAGCGCAATAGAGAATTGTCTCAGACGCTCATATCCACTGCTATCTCCAAGACAAGATGTTTTGATGACCCCGCGAGATATTGATGTTCAATCATCTTGACAGTCTCATGCGAGCTGCTAGTGTCGTTTAATTGGAGAACCAATGACCGCCCTGGATAGTGTCCCTTTTCATCAACTGAGCAAGACCGGGCCTTTGGATCCTCACCGACATTCAGGATCAATAAGTGCTAGCAGCGTATCTAGTATGCCCTCGTCAGAAGGTGACTACTGAGCCACTTTAGAGTCTTAACGAGGCGTACTAGAGGGGGACATTTTGGGACACGGGTACATAGCCCCCTTGCAAAAGCGACTCGGTCTGCCGTCCGTTGAGCTGCAATAAGTCCATTGGTCGGATGAGGTACTCCCATCGAGGGGACAATCAAGGTGATGCTCCACCCTGACTTGGCTGAATCCGGGCAGAAAGCACAAATTCAGACATAACGTGGCATCGCCCTGTCGCAAGTAGTGAGCTGATGGCAGCTATAGATCTCGCCCGGTCCTTAAGCGCGTTTGGTTTCCAACCACGTCATAGTATAACTGTGGTGGCTTGTGTGGCAAAGGCTCGTATTCTGGCCAAGACGATGAACGCGAGGCTGCGGGCGCCCCGTGACGATCGACTGCCGTCCATGGATGCTCATCCGCTAGTCCGTAATAGGAAGGCTCGTATTCCTTCCGTCCAATAATGTTCCACCAGAGAGAAGCTTAATATAAGCGAGTACGACGAGGGCGCAGCATCGACAGAATCATCTATATAAACCAGGTCAGAGATACAGATAATGATGAGTTGTGATATTCTCATTAACATCCGCTTTCTTGATATCTCCACATACAAGCAGATTAATACTCTACAACTTCTTTCAGTTCCAAACACCAAACATGGATTCGAAACACGAATCCAAAGAGTATGCAACCAGCATCCACAGCGTTGCATCCACAACCACCACACTACTAGACACATCAAAGGGCAGCTTCCTCGAAGGCAAGCGATTTCATGTCGAAGCAAAGGGTATCCGTGCCTTCCGTCCACCCATGCCCATGAGACAGAATGAAATTCCCATCTATACCGCCGACGGTACCTTAGCATATACAGCCACCAAAGAAAAGGCCATGTCGAGTCACACCATTCTCGCATCACCCAAGCACGGAGACCTCTTTTCCATTGACTTTAGGCCAGGTTGCTGTCCCTGGATCCGCTTTTTGAATCCCGTCGAAGGGGACGTCATCCCGGAGATTGCCTTGCAGGGGAAATTGACCACCCGGGCCATGTCATTTACGCCTCCGGAAGGGGGGTGTAGATGGGAATGGAAGTACTCGACAATTGACTCTCCGAGTGGGGGTAAGCTTAAGGCTTTGTGTTTGGAGAAGATTGATGGGACGGAATGTGGAAAAGCTACGCGGATCGCCTATCTTCTCCGAAGTCCAGATACGCGTGCGACAGGTTCATCTTGTTGTTCCGCTGGGAATGGTGGCCAACTTGTTATTAGTCCGGATGTTGACCTAAGCATGGTGGAGGAAGCTCTGGTTATTGCAACGTGTTTGGTCATGTTGCGCAGGGAAAGAGATCGTCGCAGGTTTATTCAAGCTATGGTTATTGGGGGTATGGGAAGCTGAGATGGCTTTGGTTTGCTCTACCACTGGCACTTGTGTTTCTTAACTAAATGTTCTTGTCACATTTTTCCAATTCACCATAATTATATATACTATTTTTCGGCGCTCAAATCAAGAGAAAAATGAGACCCTTACATACAACACCTATAGGACACACTTCAGGGAACCAGTAATAAAGCCTTGCATTTCAACTCAAGATAAACAACTTCATCAGGTCATGTCTCATTTACCTGCTTCGCCAAATCACCGGTTTAACCCAAGACATCTAGTATCTATATAAGAACCAAGTAGGTAGCGCACAAAGTTACATATCTTGCATGGCCTTATTGAATAGCCCTCGCGAGGTTATATAGATCTTTCGTTCTTACATTACTCAGAGCTGCCCAGATGCGCTAGGCTATATCTAGCATAGTCGTCGAATCCGCAGATTTCAGGCCTTGTTTTGTAAAACACCCGATAAATATTCCGTACAGAAGCCAGATATGTATTGGATAGTGAACAAAAGGAGTTGGCAGGTATAGCAAGAAAGGTCAATTCACTCAAGGGATCATCCGGGAGTCTTGGGTTGACCAAGGTCACGAATGGACTGATCAAGATTCAGGAGGACTGTACGAAACAAATTAAAGATGGGACTGAAGAGCTGGATTCCTTTCTAGAACGCATTATGAAAGCCCTCGAGGACGTTAAGGCAGACTATAGCGTTGTCAAGGAGGCCTTTCAAGAGGCTTACGACGTGGAAGACAACCAGGAAGACAACGAGGACAATTGATATTTGGCGGGTACAACTGGATTACAACTTCATACGCGTTTCGACGGTAACGTAATTCGTCCCGAAAATACACAGTGTTATTCTAATTGCTGAATCAAGAGTATCTTAATGATATAGCTTGAATTGTCTCTTCAAAACGCTCAATATAAATTGCCAGGACCCTGACTGAGAAAACCTGAGGATTGAGCTTCTTTCGCTTCTTTTCAAGTAAATACTCGAAATATCAAGATGCTGGTTTCGAGAGGTCGGCAGACGTAGTCCACTCCATAATTACTCATGACCCCCTATCACTGTTACAACATCGGGCGCTGAGGCAGGCAGAAGTACACCCTGTTATTCATCAATTAATCGCTCAACATGTGACAAATCAGATAAACTTACCCGTTCAGCAAGTGGGCGTCCGTATCCCTGTATACTCCTCTATTAGCAGTGACTCCGAACAAATCCACGCAGACTTACCCTCTCTTGAACCCAGCCGCCAGCGCCAGCGCCAGCAGCAGCATTCCCCTTTTCATTCTTCTATCAGTAATCTACTCAATTGGGTATAGGACCATGTATTCTCACCCGCTCAGCAACTGGTTTCTTAACCAAGGACTCTCCCTTTTTATCTTTTGTTAGGACATCTCTCAACACATCCAAGCAGACTTACTCGTTTTTCGACTGGGACGCTGGGCGTCAGTCTGGCCTGTTCACTCGGCTGTTAATTCTCTATCAATGAGAGTATAGAAATCACTTCTCACCCGCTCAACGACTGGCTTCTTCAACCCGAGACCCTTTGGAATTTTAGTTAGGAATCTTCTCGGCATATTCAGGTAGGCTTACCCGTTCTTTCACCACGCCGCCAAGAATTCCCTTTTCATTCTTCTATCAGTAATCTATATGGAAAACACAAGATTCCAATACAGACACACTTACTCGCTCCTCAATCGGGGCGCTGGGTGCTATTATGCCCTTTAGTTCTCCTATTAGCACAATGCCAGAACTGCATGGTACTACACGTGTCCTACCCGCTCTTGGATCGAGTTATCCGGGACAGGGGCTGCCATGATGGCACCGGCAAAGAATGTGAACAAGATCGCAGAAAGCTTCATTTTTAATTCCAGGTATATTCGATAAGATAAGGAGAAGGTATTGATAAACGCAGTGTACGATTATATCTGGTGTGAAGTTCAGATGAATGCAGTGTTGGCTACGAACGCAGGTGGGATGCTAACCTATTTATCAGTCCTGATGTTGAATTGAAAGATTCGCCTCTTACCCGGTCACACAGATTGCATTGCGTGATCGAGGACATGTAAGCTGCAGCAGATCATGAGCGGTGAGCAAAAGTCTGCACTTGTAAAGGCTATTCAGTGTGATAAAAAGTAGATCTACGTGGCGATTCGACAATACTCATTGCATTGTACTGACCTGAGAATATTATTGAATATATGCATGCCCATTGCATGAGATCCGTTCAAGTGAGGGATCAAGGATCATCTGACGTGGTTATGTGAATTTCTCAATGATCTTCAGTTTGGCTTGCATGATTGGACCTTCTGTCAATGATCTACTCTTTCTATACTTCAATTCTCAAAAGATGACGAATCAGTGCCCTGCTCGGAGTTCTCCGTGGTTCCTCTTTCAAGAGAATGCATGCATGCGAGTAGGCACTAGCAAAGTGTGCAGCTTAGTGATCAGCCTTAGCAATTGCTGCATGGTGAAAGTTTCACTGCCAAGAGGCGACATGTACACATTCGCTCTAGATCTACTAATCTCGCTCCCGTTATGTCTAGTTCATGTTATTTAATACATCACTGCTAAACATACGTGTAATCAGATAGCCTCTTAAATAATATAGTAAAGTCACAACATACAGAACACAGTTCATAGAAGCGTATACAGGAGACATATCATATCCCGTCGAGTAAAGTTACTTCACCGCTGGTTGTTCTGGCACCTATATCTGCACGATAACATTCATGATCGTCTTACACTACATGATCTATGAATTTTAGTATTCTAGCACATTCTCTGTAGCCAATGGCCTTGCCTTGTAGCCAATGTCCATCCCACTATCGTCACAACCCTTGATACCTTGCAGATGGGACGTCATCATTAAGCTAGGGGCTAACGTACCGATCACCCCCGAAGCATATCCAAGATCGAACATTCCTCGCCTAAACAATAGCCTCTAATCTTCCCTAAGATAACCAATTCTACTCGAATCCCAACACCCACCACCCGCTGTCTACCAAGATCTAAACCCAACCTACCAAAATGCCAATATTCCTCAAACGCATGAAAGAATACACTTATGAGAAACTAAGCCCCAACGAACCCCCAAAACCCTCAAAGACAACCTTCAACTGGCAGCTCGGAATCCCGTGGATACTCTCCGCAGTCCTAGCTCTCTTCTCAGGTTATCTACTATTCCGACAACCAGTGACACACGGGGCATACAAAACCGACTTTCCAGACGTGCAACAATACGTCTCCTATGAAGAGCGCGTCTTCACGGGGAAATTCTACTATAATGAGGAGACGCAGATGATAGAACGAGAGGTAGATTCTACAAAACCTCAATATGTTGGCCCGCCTAGTCCGGAGATAGATGCTGCTTGGGCTGAGTTGCTTCGGGGTATTCATTGCTTTCTTTTAACTACATATCTATCCATAAATCCAAATTCTAACGAACCTATGATTGATAGGAGAATTCCCCGCAATAACGGACCAAGAAGCAACACCCTACAAACCCCATATCAAAAAGTTCCCAGATACAGGAAACTACCACTTCGAGTACGTCTCCCATCCCATCTCAAACCCATACATATCCAACCACATCCACAACACCCCACCACCTACTAACCACAGAAGAAAAACAGACTCGACGTTTTCCACTCCCTCCACTGCCTAAACTATATCCGCATGTACCTCGACAAAGACTACTACTCCGCCCACCTGGAACACCACGACAGCTTTATAAGGAA
Organism: Aspergillus sergii; assembly: GCA_009193525.1. Taxonomy (NCBI): domain Eukaryota; kingdom Fungi; phylum Ascomycota; class Eurotiomycetes; order Eurotiales; family Aspergillaceae; genus Aspergillus; species Aspergillus sergii. Next base: position 303,373 of record ML741766.1, read on the forward strand.
TTCATCCCATATGCCCGATAACTGGGGCCAGGTGCATCTCCACCATTGTCTGGAGCAGGTTGTGCAGTCGGTGATTTGTCATGCGGATTTGTCGCCCGTGCCGATGTATGGCTGGAAGGGGGTGCCGGTTTTCTTGGGTGTTGGGCAGACGCATACGTGTCGGAGGTGGGAGTCTATACGGGAGTGGATGGATGCGAGGAATGAGGTTCGGAAGCCGCTTGAGGAGGAGTAGAGGGGTTTGTTGGTGTTTGTATATGTATATAGTTGAATTGTTGTAATGAGGTATTGAAGTGGTTAAAGCTGGATTGGGATATTGCTTATTTGTCTTGACGAGAGGAATTAGTATCAAATAAACCCGACGTAATCATATCGCAGAGTCGAATAACAATTCATCCCGAAGGGTAGCTAGAATCCTTCAACATACTAACCTCAACCACACATCGAAACCCTGGACAGAAGACATATCCACCCTCACTCAGGCACCAGAAAGCACTGCTTCATATCAAAAACGACCTTATTCTCCACACTGACCAGTCCAACCAATACAGCTTCATCCTCAAAAACCGCTCCATCATCACCCTGCGCCTTTTCACATTTCTTCCCACAAAGACCCGGATTCCCCCGATGCTGCTCAAGCCCCCGAGGACAGACAAACACCCTACGAGTGACCCAATACGGGAAGTACTGCTCCTCTATATTTGCCAACCGACTCTCGCGAAATCGAGTCTCAGGGTCCAGTGCCCTCACTGACCGCATGATTTTCACAGCCTGAAGATACTTCTCCTCCTCCAACCACTCTCGAAGACTGTCCATGCCGAAGTATCTCGCTTCCTGGAGGAGCTGGAGATATAAGCTGTAATTATGTCCGCAAGCTCGGTCGTAGAAGAGAGGGAAGATGCCGCAACGACAGTAACGATGTGCTCGAAGAGATTTGGGTCTGCGTCGATAAAGTAAGAGCCGTCTGGACGCTGGTTGTTCCATCGAGTGGAGAAGAGGGCTTCAAAGAATGTGCTCTTTTGTGACAGGGTCGATTTGGAGGTTATGAATTGACGGTCGCTTATCTGAAGCACTACCTGCTCGCTGGTGGTGTCGTTGGTGGATTCCATTCTTTTAGTGGTTTGTTGTTTGTTTGATATGTAGTTTTGGAGGTAGTGTGGAAAGCTTAGGTGTTGTTCCGAGTAGGATGTAGGAGGCTGCAGCAATGTTTTAGAGATGGTAAGTTGTCCGAAGATCAAAGCTAACACAAAGCATTGTTGGACTGCATATAACACAGAGATCGGTCAATCCTCTTCGCAGGTGTGTGTTGCGCTGCCTAGGCACCAACAGATTTTGTAGTTTGTGTTAGTATCCGTGAGGTTGACAACTACTATCACCAGAATACTCTCAGTCTTATGAGGAGGGCTCCTATGATAGAACTTCATTCGGCTTTCACTTGACCTTCATGTCTTCCTGTCTACATATCCTCATGACACGATGCTCTAGTCCAATCTAGACATCAAAACAAATATGAGGTAGTATTGGCCCAATGAGCCTCCCACTGGCCAGCTAAACTTATTTAGATGGTACTGTAGCTAACAACCTAAGAGTTAACAGACTCGCAAACTATCCTGGCTACCAATTCACACTTTAGCGCGAAACCCCTCCACTCTCTCATACATATCCTGGATAAACACAGTAGACCACTCAACACTCTTCGGATCCCCAGTCGGCACCAACTGACTCGCATAGAAACCACACAACCCAACCTGGCGATCAATCCACCAGAACAGATTGGGCAAACCAGCCCACCGAAGACTGCCAGCCTTCTGGCCGGTTGTATGATCTTCCAATACGATCAACCCACCGAGCCCCCAAGTCTTCTGCAGCCCTAACGGCGTCCCACCGAGAAAGTTGTTCATCTCCGGGATGGAGAGTGTAGCATTCAACATCTCCTTCGAGGCGGCGGATAGCTGATCCTTGAACATCTCGTCTACAGTATCAGCGCGCAGGAGCTTTCCATCATTCCTTAAAATGGAGGCAAGGACCTTCAAAAACGACGGTCCGCTCGTGAACACACCCCATCCACCATAATCCTCGACGACGGGGTCTGGCCACACGCGTCCTGGTATCCAGGAGATTGGACCATTTGGGTCTGCCGGGGTGCCGAATTGGGTGATACCACCGGCCCGGAAGTTGAAGTCGGCTAGTTTGGCGCGAACCTCGTCGTTCTTCTCGAGGTGGAAAGTCAAGTCTGTGATGGCTAGTGGTTCGCAAATGTTCTTCTGGATGTAGTCCTCCAGGGAGATATTGTTGAGGCGGGCGACGAGTATCCCGGCCCAGTCGAGCGAATAGCCGTACACGAAGCCCTCGCCGGGCTCAAACAGGAGGGGAAGAGTGGCGCGCTGCAGTAAGGGCGTGTTTTCGCCTACATCCGGGGTATGACCCGTCGACACACGCCAGCGTATTAATTCAGGATTGATGAAGTCGTACGCGATGCCGGATGAATGCGTCAAGAGGTGTCTATGCAGTGCGTCAATATTCACGCCAAGGCTGGTATGAGGACATGCGGGGTAGAGAGAAAATAGGAAGTTCTACCGTAATGTTATTTTATTCTTGGCTGGGACTAAAATTGGATTCTCGGTACCCTCTTCAAAGCCCTTGAGGATCTTGAGGTCTTGAAGCTCATCAAGGACGGTGGAAACGTCATCGTCCAGGCCAAACTGGCCTCGTTCGACACATTGCAGCACCGCGATGGTAGTGATGATCTTAGTGCACGAGGCTATAGTGAGTGTCGTGTCGAGTGTCAAGGGTCGCTCCGCACCTAGTTTCAAGGATGCACTACCAATAGCCTTTCCGTAGTGGAACTTGTCTGCTAAGGGTTAATATAGATCGGTGTGTAACCCTCTTTATCAGCATACCGGCTGTATCAGTAGCAAGCAAGATCAGACCGGGAATCTCTCCTGCCGCAACTGCGGCTTCGATTTTCTGCTCCTTTGCTGTCATTGCGTCTGTTACCCAAGAAACGTCCTTTAGTCTCTCGTCTTTGTTCTGGATATTTAAACGTTCACTATCCAACAAGGAGAAACATCAGTCTGCATCAACAGATGAGGCCTCATATCAGGAGTGAAAGGTCATGGTTTCGTTCCTATACGGGCCACGATAAGGCCCTGCTTATATGTCTTAGAAACACAGAAATTGAAACAAAGAGACCAGGCCCTCTGCGGCTGAAGCGGGCTTTATGTCAACATATGACATAAGGTGATGCTCGAAATTACCGAGGTCATAAAAGAGTGGATACCCTATTTAGTTGGCTGCGGCAATCCGACAGGGAATACGAAAGACCCTTCTTTGTTTGCGATGAAACTCACTGTCAGCACTAAAGTCATATCGCTTCTCCTATATCAAACAGTAAACACAAATGTCTTTGGCTTCGGTTATTGGCCTCCAAGGTGAACTAGTGCTGATTTGATGAGGGGTTGACTCGCTGAGCTGCAGGGGTAATTAGACGATGTAACCAGTAAGGCGGGGCGGCCAGAATCCACATTAGGCTGTTTTAGACCTGTATAATTGTAGTAATCTTTGGTTCAATGTTGCAGAGACCTTTTGTTGTGATTTGACTCATATATTCAAGTTAGGGTTGGCATACTTCCACCAGACTGATGTTACAAGTACCACCCCACATGAGTTGGAGACACGCAGGCATATAAAAGAGAAACTTACTATATCAGCCCCTCAGCGTACAGCAGTAGCCGTAACTTGAGCAATGTGAAGGCTATGGTGATTGACCAGGGGTTGGCCACAGACCCTTTTGGCGAGTCCGAAGTTGAGAATACCTTTGTTAGTACTAGAAATTTAATGATCCTTTGATAATTCGACCTTTCACCAGATAAGTCATGGGCTTTAGATCCTATAGTTCTAGTCAGGATCCGTACATCCGGTACAGAACAATGCCAGTTCCAGTCTTCACTCCTTGACTTATTACATTTCTTAGGATCATTCCTGTCGTTCGAGAACTTCCGAAGTGGAACTACGGGTCTAGGGAACGCCTTGATCATTACCCTTACTTTACTCATACCATCTGATAGGTAGAACACTCCCTTCGGTACTGAAACAATCCGTTGCACAAAATAACTTGAACTGGAACCTACCTCGCACTGCGTGAACAGGGTCGAGCTTCGCTGATTGCTATCACCCTGCGTCATATTGCATAGTGAAACACGTTATAGTTAAATCAAACCATAACCATGATCCAAGCTAAGCGCTGATAATGGGGTTTGGCGCTCTCCTTGTCAAAGAAAGAAGCGGGAAAAGAAGGTAGGTTTATCATTCTTGACACGCAAAATCCGAGCCAATGGCATGGAGTACGACATGATTCGTACAGTGAGACGAAACAATTCTTCTTCCGTGAAGTGAGGAGTATTTTCAAGCACTAACAAGATCGGGCTTTATAGTAGGTGCAATAACAATGAATCCCTCATTCCAGCTCTGCAGATACCGCAACAAATCTAATATGTACTCGAGGCATTCTTCTTCCTTGGTGCTCGTACGCTCGGAAGCGCCATCTATCATTCCAACCCTGTACTTCCGCAAGAAAAAATGAGAAAATAAGAAAAAGGGCACCACCTCAGCAATCGGAACGATCGATCGTCTTGCAGGTATAAGAGAACTACAAGCGATGATCTTACTGAGCCAGAGTCCCAATCGGATATCTGATACTTCCATTCACAAATAAATACATTCATAATGCACTCCTCCACTCTATCATAGGCTATCAACATCACACATCAACAGAAACTGTACCACCCGTCTACCCCACTTTAAAACGAAGTCACAGAGCTAATAGCCCTATCCACAATTTGAGGATCGGACCCCGTACATTCCCCCAGCTTCTGGTTGTACCGGTAAATGGCGATAGTTGGCACGTCTCGGAACCCAATGCCCGCGTCCTTGGCAATCTTATCTTGAGCATCGATGTCAACCTTGTAGAATTGGGACGGAACCCCCTTTGTCTTTTCCTCGAGAAGTTGAGCAATCGATTTGCAAGATGCGACCCGGTCTGAGGAGAAGAAAATCGCAACGGGCGTGACTCCGCCGGTGACTTCTTTGTATTGTGATGCCCTACGGTATTATCAATATAGCCCAAGATAAGGCGAAGGGTCCTTGGCGGTACTTACGAGGTGATCGCTGTGACAGGCATATTGAGCAGGGGTTATTTAAGAATTGACGGTTGGTGATCTGGGGATTATAATATGGAGGGGTAGCAGGGATCAAGAATATGAGTTTGGAATAATGAAGTCTGAAGAATACGAGCTTTGACGGTCTCTTTATACATTGAATGGCGTCATACGTGGAATTCCTGCCCCGCCCCCGCCTCCGAACACACGACCAAACTCTCACCTGAGAAGTAACGATCGGCAGCGGGTTCTTCATGCGTGGATCGCATTCATTGGTTCGGGAGTAAACTGTGAGTAAATAATGAGTTGGCAGCCGAAACTACACCGAATCTCAATCGTAATCTACAAGCCACACGCCGATAAGGTGAGGAGATCTTGAAAAGCAGCTGCGACTGCCTCAAAAATACATACTTTTCTAACATTCCTAACAGTTTCTATAGCGTGAACATAAGAAGATAAAACTTTAACTTAGGATTATATCTAATTCTGAATTACTTACAGCTTCCAAGACAGTCAGAGTTCCTCGGAGCTCTCTACTCCAGGATTATACGACACCATCTCAATACTCCAACCTCTGGGAATAGGCTGTAGCGCGCTGGTTCAGCTGCGCTGCGCGCTCCTCCGCCGTCACATACCGAGTCTCCTCTGGAAGCACTGAGGCTAAATCAGATAGTGCCACCACCTGGACATCAATAGCAAGGGAATCCGCAGACGACGAAGAGGTATTCAGCCCTTGCCAGCGCGCCATGATAGTACCCTCATGGAGCCCAGTCGTATTGACCCAGTTATAGACGCCAGGATCATCCAGGGATACGACAAAGGTGTACGTCCCATTGGCGTTGGCGACGGCCTGCTTGCTATTCAGACTAACCAGGCTATTACCCGGATCAACGGTGATCATCCACGGGTTTGTGACGGGAAAGACAAAGTAATCCGCCTCGCCAGGGGTGAGGGTGGCCACGAGGGCTTCCTCCGCGGTGAGGTTGAAATGGCCAAAGGAGCTCGCCTGGCTGGTTAGAGTGCCGAGGGAGCTGGACTGACTTGGGGTTGAGAGAGTGTTCACTGCGTTGATCGTCGTCTTGAGCCCGAGTGCTCCCACACCGTAATCCACAATGGATTCCTGTAGGTTCCATATCGCATCGCTGATTATCTTGGCGCTGGTGATGGCGTCATGGCCGGTGGTGTTGCTCACGGCTTGGACCGTGATGTTGTCGGGCGTTTCGGAGTTCCAATCTCCCAGATTATTGCGAATCAAGAGTTGCACAGCTGTGGAAGTAGATTGGATGTGGTTTGTCTGGCCATCGGCGGCTGAGCTATTAATGGTGATGGTATACGAGCCATCACTGTCGACTATCAGATCACTACCGGCCAAGTAGGCCACGGTGTTTTGGGAGTTGGGGTCGCTAATCAATGAGAAGCTCACGTCGGTGGGGCCGGGTGAGTGGCGGTAGCCTGTCACCACATAATCGACGTCGTTGTCGATCGGAATGGTGCGGTAGATGCAGTCGGGGTTATCGTAAGAATATCGTCCGCCGGGAACTTCCAGTCCGAACCAGCTACGCGGACCAGAGTCAACCCAGTAGACCTTGGGATGGTATGGATCGTTGTTCACAGCCTTCTGAACGGCGCTGAATACTAATTCCTCAATGGATGCGTCAAGGCTAGAGGCCGCCTCGTCGCTGATTGGAAGTCCGTGAGCTGTCTGGTAGGCGACCTTTGCCTCGGCCTTGAGGACAGTGAACGGGTAATCTTGATAGATCTGGATTGCAAGAGCGTCAAGCTCCTGCTGGTCGGATGTAGCTAGAGGATTCCCAGTGGTTGCTTCCGACGCTGCTCTTACACCCCATGCCGTACTGGTCACTGCAACAGCAACGGTAACCAGTCCTTGAGAGACAGGAAAAAGTCTCATGATATCCGGGTTGATGTCAAAGATACAAGAAGTGATCGAGAGTCAAGGCATCAGGACATTCGAAAGCAGCTGCAGCGCTTGCTTATATACTGCACGCTAGGAAGCGATGTCGGCAGCTAATCTTATTGCGCGATCTGGATTGTAACAGTGACATCCAGTACGGCATTTTGCACCCGAGCATAACTTGCAGAACCTTCGGGGTAATTAAACTCTTCGTCCTGCAGATTCAGGGGATGCTGTGCCGTGAGCCAATCCCATCCATACTATGCTCGTACATCACCCAGACTATCAATGTTGCCATAGCCACTCGGGAAGAGGTGATCGCTTAAGGTCCAGCTTTTAGCCTCCTTGACCCCGCCCAAGCGCGGGTTCAGGCGGGTTTTCCGAGGCATCATTATTAAATCCATCCATAGAAAAAGGTTGCCATTTCTTCGAGATAGCAGTAGAACTAGGGTTGCGCAACGGTCACCCGTTATGACGATCACTCACTCACGTTTACATAACTTTTGTAGCCCTTTCATAAATAGGCTGCATAAAAATGAGGAATTCCTCGTCTAATTTATTATCATTTGCACGTGTTCTGCATCTATATCTATGCATTGAGTTCAAACGCACGTGGATCAATTTAATACGTGCAACCCCGTTGCAGTCTACTAGGATATTCATCAGACACAACGCAGCTGCCATTAGAATGATTAAGTCAATTCTTAGCTAAGACGCTCTATCATCCTATCGCTGTTATAGTTTTCTAAGCTATATCATGTCGACTACTCTGTAAATTGCTCGGTAGAACTGTTCATACCACTACAATATCCTTGATTTCAGCATTCTCAGTGTAGAAGAGAATCTATCCAAGCCCTGTATCTTTTCCAAAGCTCACCTACAATACATTCCACATCCCATTCCACAAAACCACAAATACTAAAGCGTAGATAGTCTATACAATTCTAACCTCATATACACTATAATACAATCGGAGCAGTGAGTCCCATAGTCCAACATCATACATCACAAACCCCAACCCATGAGAGCAGTGAGTCCACCCCAAGAGCAAAAGAAGCAAGGTAACCCCAAACGCCCAATGAATGCCGCTCTATCCCAAACAGAAACGCCCACCCAGAATTACATTAACTCTATACACACAACCTCACTCACTCACCCACTCACTCACTCCTCACTCGGCATCCTCATATAAGCATCAATCGCCGCACTGAACGCCGCAAAACCCGCACAACCAGCCGCAGCAGCCTGAGGACCCGCCTTGGCACCGAGAATACCGCCTGTGATACAACCCGAGATGACACTGTTCGAGAGATCGTTCTTGGCGCGCAATCCCTCGACGCAGCATTCCGTACCCGAGTACAAGGCACCCACGATACCGAAGTTCTTGGCCGACGACCAGGAGCGGGAACCCATGTCTTTGAAACCGCGGCGGACTTGTTCACGCCAGGGGAGGTCCATGATGGCTTTTCCTTGCGGGGTGAAGGTGGAGTCGTAGGACATCTATTGCGTATCACGTTAGTATTTCACGGTGGGGAGCTGGGTATTGGGATAGGAGGCGGAACATACACTAGCCATAAACAATCCGAACACACCACCAAGACCGAATCCCATCGTACCGGAGATCACAGTCTTCACGGGACAAGATTCCATAGCCGCGTGCATCTGTTCTCGTTAGCATATTCTGTCCCTCCCTCTCGCGGTATCGTGTCCAGGTGCTTGACTCGAACTCCGGGGTATAAATGACTAACCGCTTTCACCATGGCCTGTTCCTGCTCACTCATGCCCTGCATTCCGGCTCCGGCTCCGGGAAGTCCGGCTCCTACAGTTGCGCCTGCGGGGGCCATGCCGGTGGTCATTCCTGGGATGTTCATGTTGACGTTGTGTTGCTGTGCTATTCCGGGAGGAGTTTTAGGTGGAGTGGTAGGATCTTCGGATCGATGGGAGTTGTGAGTGTGATGGTTTCTCCAGGACAAAGGCGGAGGTTATCAGAGCTAAAAAGGAGTGTGTAGCTCGCGGAGGACTGGAGGTGAGAATGCGATCCCCGGACTTTTTGCGGAGATGAGATGGCGACTCGCAAATTTATTTACGGTAGTCGGAACGGACCTTTTGTGCACTATAGTCACGTGCTACGCATACCATCATTGGTATCATTCGCTGATTCATGGTTTCTACTTTGCATCCATGGAACGTGTTCTGTCAAATTTATCGATAAGAAATTTCATGGTATTGTCACATTTTCTACTTCTGACATGTATTTGTATACAATATCTCTTCTGCTCGTCAAACAAGTTATACAAGAAAGCAACCAATTGTAATAAAAGAGAGACAAGAATGAAAAAGGAAAGGAACGTCAGTAACAGAACGCTGGTCGTAAAAGGCATTGGGATCAATCATAACCCTGCGTTATCCGTATTGTCTCATGCTCAAGATCTAATATATCAGTCACGCCAAATAAGGCTAGATCATGCATGTTCATGTCCATATTTACAGTAGCATCTTGGAATGAAGTGGAAGGCCCAGAAAGGAAGAAGAAAAAGAAGAAAGTGGCGGACTTAGTCTTTCTTGAAGGTGGGAGAGTCCAGCGCGGGCGACAGACTACGCTCCCATTCGGCCATCAAGTTGGTTGCCGTGCGCGGCAACTTCGGGGATGGCATGTCGGTCATGGCAGGCCAGGGGATACCGTCCGACACGCTGGGATCCGGGACAGACGAGTCGTGGAGTGGGCGCCAGTCACCAAAGCTAATCGTGGTAAGCCCATGTATTGTCGCACAACCACACTAGCCGGATTGCAAAAGGCAGCAGGGAAGAAGAAAGAACAGAGACAACTCACCTAGTACTTGTGCGGGGACTACTAGGAGTCATCGGAGACTGGTCTTGCTTCGATTCCCACGTAGACTGACTCGAGGAGGGGGTATGCATTTTCTTCGGTTGGGGAGTATCCCAGTCGTCCCAGTTGTCCTCAATGTCGAGACGATTGGGCTCGTTTTGCGCGTTCGGCCCGCTTGGGGTAGTGGAGGCTCTCTGAGCGTTCGGGGACTTCTGCCCACTTGTATCAATGCCGAATTCACTCCAGAACGACGAGTCTATATCCGCCGATTTAGAGTCTTTACCAGATAATTTCGCTCCTGCGCCTTTACTCCGTGACGAGGAAGCAGATCGCGAGGACATGCCTCCTTTCGTCGACAACCGGTCTCGGCTTCGCGAAGTCGAGCTCCGCGACGGCACCGCTCTCGATTCGGTGGCGTTAATTCCTTCCTCCCCCACCGTTGCCTGTCGGATATCTTCCAAGAAGGTCCAAAGACCTTCGCGCAGATCGGATGCCATCTGTTTGCCCGTGCGCATCAGCGCCTCCCGCGACGGGGGAGGCATCGTTTTCCGCCACTGCGCGACCATATCTTCATTGGAGCCTAGAACCATCGGACTACGCTCGGCGGACGGCAGGGTCGCAGCTCGTGGAGCCCGGCCCATGCGATCCTGGTCTGGCTGGCCGTTTCCTAACTCCGAACCTGGCAGATTGGGGACAGGTCCCACAGTGGGCGAGAGCAAGGACAAGGTCCGCGTATGGGACCCTTGAAACACACGTCGTCCATTCGCAGATATTTTTGTACCCTTCGCCGCCGCAGCGCGCACACTGTGACGGCGCTCCAGCTCCCGGCTGAATCGTGGTTGTGCTACCGAAGGGCTCTCCGAGCTCGCCACACTGTGTTCCCTGCTGTGGAGGATCCTCTCGTCGGCGCCGGGCCGGTCGGGGGATCGCAGAGGGATCAGCGGTTCCGCACGATGGCTGATATCGATACGTTTCTTGGTCTTCTCAGACGACTCCCACTGCCTTTTCAACGAGTCCAGCTCTGTTTCGGCCCTTTGGAGTTCCTCGCGGAGCTCCAGCACTTTGCGTTCCTGCGAGGCAATGGCGGTCAGGAGGCCGGACCCGTCATCTTGGTCGTCGAAGGTTACGGGGGTACCGACGGCGGGGATATGAGAGTGTCGAGTCGAGGGTCGAGTCACAGGCGTCATGGAACTGGGCTCAGTCACGGCGGAATCCAGGGCAGTCGTCAGGGGAGGTACGTTGATGGGAAAGTTCAGGGTCAAGCGCTTCTTATGGCGTGCGGCCCCATGGGGACGGGCAGGGAGAGAAGCACGTTTTTGCTGGCGGAGTTGACGTTGCTGCTCGAGCTGTTCCTCGGTAATATCGGTAGCGGACATTAGATTATGGTCCAACGAGGAGCGTAGCAACGGTTGGGCTGCTTCCGGCGCAGGTGACTCGGTTCCCGTGATATCTCCCATGACGTTGGATTACAGTCGGGATTCAGGGAGTGAGAAGAACCGGGGCAAAGATAAGATCATGACATAAACAGTGGTAGAGACTGTGATATGGAAATAGAATATAAAGATAAAGATAAAAAATACAAGTCCAAGAAGAACAACACACCAAAGGAATCGTAATGGGTCGGGTTCACCAAAAAAAAATAAAAATAAAACAAAAACAAATCGTCCCAAAAGAGTGGAAGAGAGAGAACAAACCAACAATCTACCGGCACGAGATGCAACAGACGAGGGTAGGAAAATAAAATTGAGAGGAAAGGGACACAAACTTCAACCGGAGGAATTAAAAGGTCTGGCCAAGTGACTGAAAGTAAAATTAGAATTAGTGTCAACGAAATGAAGGTGTCTTTTGTCTCCTGAGCCCCGAGTTGCAAGAGCAATTCTCTTTGCCCATGAGGCGGGTCGAACGCGCATCCCTTCCGTGTCGAGCTCGTTCAGGGGGGAAATTGATCGCCGTCACCGCCGAGTGATTGGCCGTTTCATCGTGGCATTAAATATAGTTACTGTACGGATTCAGTGAGGATACTCCGTCCTTACCGTATTGTCAATTTCTCCATTCTTCGGAATGCAAGATCTGCTTTCCCTTCCCCAGTATGTTGATACTCGAGTGACAAGTATGGCCACATGGGGTTGACAGCTGCAAGTGAGACAAGTAAATTACCGAGTTTAATCACCATGTCTATCAAATTCCACCCACATTCATTGCTATCTGCACTTCCTCATTACAACGAGATATCAATCGGCACGGGTCCGTATCCACCCCAGCTTAAGTGTTTATTACCGCCGGTCTAGAATTTCCACTGATTATCGTCCTTGCCTGATTTTTCTTTGGATTGCTTCTATCCGCAACTCGCACTGCCAATTACGTACACACAATTCAACAACAATGCTGAGGTATATCTCACATAGAACCCCGATAGGGTCATCTTCGAATACTTAAAGGTAAAAAAAAAGAAAAGAAAAGAAAAAAAAAAAAAGAAGAAAAAAGTATCAAAACAAGAAGAGAAAGTCCAATAATCACAAGTCCTCAAAAAATTCACCAGAAATGAAACCCAACACATACGAAACTCCAAGGCCCGGTCCGTGATCTGATGGGAAACCAAAAAAGAAATAAAGAAGAATCAGCGCCGAGGTTTGCACTTGCGAGACTGTTCATCCCACCCTGTCCTTACTGAACGAAGGACTGCCGGCATGGTCGAACATGCATCACTCTCAATTCGGGGTATCATCGACCTGCAGCTAACCCCTTGCAAGAATCGAGGGAGAGAACACGAGAGAATGAATTAAGCCCTTACGTGGGATCAATATGGAGCGAGCGTAAATTAAGATCGTACCGGAAACCAGGCCGAACAAAAACACCGGATATGTAAACGCCTGGTAAACCATTGGGTTTTGTACAATGCAAGGAAAGAACGAGAAGAGCCCCTGGAAGACAAAGAAAAGGCCCATGTTTCTGCAGGGCTAAATGCAGCTAGATCCCGGGCCAGCGATTGCGCAGCCCTTCTGACCACCGCTGGTAGAGCACATCCGACAACTGTTTAGTGTGCTCCATTCCGGGGACTTGTTGACCCGGAAGGTTGGCTAATTGCGCCGGTTGCAAGCTGGGCTCAGCCACTACCGCAGATTGCCGCCGTCGGTGGCTTTTTAAGTGCGGGTTGTTTTGTGCCAAAACTAGGCGTGGTCTCTGTGGGGATTCGGGTGGTGGAGCTGCCTGTGGGACAAGACCTGACAGCTTTGGATCACTGTTTCAAAAGGTTCCGTTAGCCAACGCCGATTCCGTCCATCACGGTGAACACTAGCTCGCAACTTACCCTTGAAGTTTCTCGTTCATAATCTTAAGAATGTGGTACAATCCCTCGGGATCCACCATTTCAAGATCACTCCAGGCCTCTGCCAGTCGCGAAATCGCCTCTCGCTTTTCCTGGTCCCCAGTGGTCCCAAGAACCTCCTGACAGGACAGACCAACAGCTTTGCTATATGCCCGTCGTCCGAGCTGCGCCTCCTTGCTGCTCGGCTCGGAGAACAGTGTTTTCGGGCTATTGTTCTCATCTGGTCCAAATGAATACTGGGAGCTATACGAATTTTCGGACGGGATCTTATCCGATACCCGACGGAACTGTCGAACGGTCGATGGACTGTTCCCGAAGGTCAAGTTGACGCCCAGGGGCTGCTTGATTCCACTGGATCGCCGCTTCCTATGGCTTCGCCGCGTTGAAGGGCTGCGCTCAGGGGCCGGTGCTCGTCTCACGGCGGTATTCACTGCGCTGTTGGTTGCGCTATTCGGGGCGTGCTTAGGCGGGGGCGGAGGACTGGAGATGTGCATGTCATTCATCATTTCCGATGTTTCATCGTACAGGAAATCTTGGGAGTCTAGATCATTTTCGTCCACATATGGGTCCTCTTGAATCTTCATGGTGGGTGCTTTGACTGTGTCGAAGACCCACCCGTCGTCATCCTTTAAGTGCGTGATGGTATTCCTAGATCACGATGTTAGTAAATGTCAGGGTTTAAGCCAAGCCAGATGCACATACAGAGACTCAGCATAGTACTTGACATTCCGCGTCACTCCCCTGCCAGCATCCCAATCCTGTTTTCGATGGATCAGCTCTTGCAGCGCTTCGGTCTTCCCCGCGTTTCGGATAAATTTGTGTCGTAGAAGCTCTTTTGCGCTCGGTCGGCGGTCCGGATCCTTGGTGAGACATTGGGCAATAAAGTCCTTGAAGGTGTTGCTGTATTGGTCGCCTTCCAGTCGGGGAGCCGGCTCCTTCGGGATCAAAAAGAGTACTTTCATCGGATGAGTGCTCGCATGTGGCGGCTCTCCATTAATCATCTCAATAGCCGTGATTCCCAGAGACCAAATGTCTGCCTTGTAATCGTATCCAGACTGCTGAATCACCTCTGGCGCCATCCAAAACGGGGTTCCGACGAACGTGTTACGTTGCGATTTGATATTGATCAGCTGTGCCGCCACGCCAAAATCTGCCAATTTGACTTTTCCGGTATGTGAGAGAAGCACATTTGCAGCTTTAATATCGCGGTGAATCTTTCCTTCACTATGTAAGTAATCCATGCCTTGCAATAGCTGCTGGCAGATAATAGCAACGTGCGCTTCATTGAAAACGCCCGGTTTCAGCTAATTTCCGTTAGTAAAGAACCTTCCGTATCAGACAATGGAATTGTGATTTACCAGGTCAAGACAGGATCCTCCACCTAGATATTCCATCACAATCCACAGTTTATGTCCTCGTAGAAAACTCGCCTTGTACTGCGTCACGAAGGGACTCGCACACGTCGCCAGGACGGAGATCTCCTGCTGAATTTCCTGGATATCATCTTCGCTCGACTCAAGATCGATCTAAAGTAGCAAACAAAGTCAATGCCAAACTCTTCAAAGCGGAAATTGCACGCGGTGGACCTACGTGTTTAACCGCAACAATCTCTCCAGTCGACTTTTCAATGGCCTTGTAAACGATTCCAAAACTGCCACCTGAATGCGCAGAAACAATTAGCAAATGCCATTGAGGTCATCCTGCGACGGTTGCAGCTTACTGCCCAACTCCTCCATCATCTGGTACTGGTTCGCCATATCGTCCGCCATGTTTCCGGTTTCGTCGGCGCCTCAGGGGGCCACAAAGAAAAATGAAAATGAAAAACACAAAGACCGGGGATATCAGGAGACAATGAGCAAACCCGTACAGCCAGCCAGCTAACCGTGTCCGGCGAGACCTTGGAGTTGAGCTCAATGAGTCGAGATTATCGACCTTGGGGAAGGGGGGCGGAGAGCTGAGGGAAATCGAGATTAGAGTAAATTGGTTGCTCCCGTCGCATCCAATGGTCGGCTGCCGTACTTTTCCATGGTTCGCGGCAAACAACAGGCGGTAGCGCATGGCAACCGCCGCCTGAGGCACCGAGTGGACCTCAAGGTTCTGCACCGATTAGATAATGCCCCGCATCTGGCCTCAGGCTGCAGGCTGCAGCGGATTAATTCCCCGGAGGCCGTAGGCCAATAGCACTATTATCTATATAACCACCGAAGACCTAGTACTACAACTTTTACTGCTAGTATGCAAGCATATATATGCCGGGAAGAGCACGACTTTGGCTAAATCTAGATGACTTGATTTTATCGTCTATTCATTATCATCCCCGCGATCGAAATACTCAGATAAGTGGGTCGTTACACCCGTATGATCTTAGTTCATTCTTCTTCTCGATCAAGAATGCCTGGTACAGCTCTTAATACAGGGTGTATAACTTTACTAAGCAAGGCCTCTGATTGACCAGATAGCCTCGCTGACATCGACAAGATCAATAGAATCATTCAAAATACCATCCATAACATCACTTCCCTGAGGTAAAGGTTCAAGAACAGCTTGAACAACTGCCCAACACATTGAATGTAGTCCACATATACGTACACGTCGCTATACGTATTTCCAGCCACGTTCACGACATGTTGTGGAAGGGCCCTTGTAGGGTTGGCCAGTGTATATATAACAGGAAGCGGGTCCTTGTGGATGTGGAAGGCTGAAGGCAAAGAAACCTGACAAGGACAAAGAGATTCTATTGAATAAAAACAAGTGGCGGCATCACGTGGCGTGCCTTATTGGGAAGCACCTTCACTTCGAAATGTTGACTGGGGTCCGAGTATGTTCTGGTTGGTTATCAAGAGAAGGATAGCAGAGACTTAAATGCTCTTTCATATTTTTTACTGTATTATGTGCGAAACAGGCATGCGTTTACGATGAGTCACTACAGGCTCGAGTAGCACTTGTATGTCAACCTCAGGAGATATGGTAGTAAACACGATAAATCTTGAACCCAGTAAATTCACACTCTGTGGTATAATAACTTCTCATATGAATACAGAACGCAGGTGCTTTTAATAGTAATCTAAATGTACTTGTAGGGGTTCATAATACCGTTCTAAGAAAGATGTTAGCTGTTGTGTACAGACAGCGAAGATGGAAGCACTTACCGGATCGTACAAATCCTTCAACTGCTTCATCAGCTTCACCATGGTCTCGTCTTGGCTGTAACCTATAAACTCCTTCTTTGCAAGGCCAAGTCCATGCTCGGCACTGATACTACCGTTGCGCTTCTGGATCCACTCGTACACCCAAGGCTCAATAGCCTTCTCGACCTCCTTGTTGTATTCCCGCACAGAAATGTTCAAGTGCAGGTTCGAGTCACCCATGTGACCGTATCCAACAACGGCACGGACAGGGAAGGAGTCGTCGTCTCCGACGAATCCAAGCTTAGTCAGACGCTCACGGCAGTCCTCCACGAGCTGGTACAGCTCAGGAAGAGGAATCGAGACGTCGTACTTGTAAGTGCCACCCAGGTGGCTCAGGGCTTCGGTGATACCTTCTCTCCAGCGCCAGATACCCTGGAACTGGGTCTCATCCTGGGCCAAGACACCATCGGCGACGATACCCTCGCCCATAATATGTTCCAAGAAGCCCTCGAGCTTGGCCATATCGTGCTCACCATTCGATCCGCTGGTCTCGACTACACAGTAGAAAGGGTATTCACTATCCAGAGGATTCTTGTTGCCAGTGGACTCGTGTACAAGCTTCTGACTGCGGCCGTCCATGAGCTCGAAAGCGGAGAGAATCTCAGAGAGATGGGACTTCGCTTCCTGGTGCGCCTGGCGCACTTGCTCGTAGCTCTCAACACCAAAGTAGGCCACATTGACCGCCTTCGGGCGGGGAGGGCACAGGATGGAAAGTCCAGTGATGATACCGATGGTACCCTCCGCGCCAATGAACAGCTGCTTGAGGTCGTAACCGGTGTTGTTCTTGCGCAGAGTCGAGAGAGAGTTGACGATAGTACCATCTGCCAACACCGCCTCAACACCGAGGATGTTGCCATGAAGACTACCGTACCGAAGCAGACGCAGTCCACCAGCATTCGTGGCAGCATTACCTCCAATATGGCATGAACCCTTGGCGCCCAGATCCAGAGGGAACAAGTGGTTCCGCTCCGCCAGGTACTGATCCGCCACCTCTAGGATAACACCCGCATCAGCGACCAGGACTCCCGAGCCCTCGTCGAAGGAACGGATCTTGTTCATGCGCGACGTATTGATGACAATCTCATCGAACACGGGCACAGAGCCTCCCACCAATCCAGTGTTGCCACCCTGGGGAACCACCGCCAATTTCTTGTCATTACAGTACTTCAGCACCTGGCTCACCTCCTCCTTGTTCTGAGGCTTGAGCACCAGTCTTGTGTGGCCGCGGTACTTGCGCATCCAGTCGCTGTTGAACGGCTCGATATCATCGGCGGCATCGGTCGTCACACCATCGATCACGGCCGACTGGGAGCCCAGTAACTCCTTGAAAAAGGTCACATCTTCGGCAGTAATCTCGGCAAACTTGGGGTCGCGCTTGAGGTTGGGATAGGCGTTGCTGGTGTACTTGATCTCCTTGGTCGCATTGACGGCGGAGGTGAGGCTGAATGAGCGGGTGGCGGTGCGAGAGGGAGCACGAGAGACGATAGGCTGAACGAAACAGCGGGGTCTGGGCAGTCGAGCCCTCCGCAGGGCGACCGAGACGTTCCTGGCACTCGACATGGTGTGGTGGTTGGCAAACAAAAAAGTTCAAGGTTGTCGCCAACGGCAGAACTAAAAAGCTGACCGAGCCGGAGTTGGCGCCGACTCCGGAGTGCTCACGACATCCCGACCGAACATGGAAAAATCTCCGGCTGAACAATTAGACGTGGTTCAATGGTTAGCAAGCAGATAAAATCGAAGAATAATGTATATCAGGTGTACTTGATCTATACTTGTTCATTAAATCATTCATTCTACTAGTGCAAATTTATCTTATTTTATCTTTAGTTTTTTGATTGCCCTTCCATGTGGAAGGGGGGTTGCATCTGTATCCCTATAGGAACGTGCAAATATATATCTTTGGATCTCTCCCGATTCATTACCACATTAGTCACATACAACCTTGTGAATAGTATACTTTATTCACTTGAAGTGATGCCCTGGAGACGGTACTCTTCGTCCATACTCGGGAGGTATAAACATTTGTTAACTGATGTGTAGTTCACATGGGTTCAGGTGAGCATAGCTGTCCATAGGTTTGCGGTTTGAAGTACAGGCTTCTCAAATGCAATGTAAAGAAAAAAAAAAAAAAAAAAAAAAAAAAAAAAAGAAACTTCTGGCCAGACTCCAGAACCTTACCAATATCGGAATCTCTATAGGATGTGGTCTGTAGGATTTGTTACTCGATGCATTGCAGCCTCGTATTAATCCATGGAAGGATTTCAGCTTGTTCGAAGCATTAAACCCCGGCTGATTCAAGAAAAGGGTACTTTGCATAGCAAACGAATCATCGGTTGAGATGGTTCAGCCAAAATCGGAGCCAAGAACCGCCATTGGGCAACAATGTCCGAATTAGGAAAAGAGCCAGTCCAGGTGTCAATAATCAGCTCACCATAATGGGATGATGACACCTGATCTAGAAAGTACTACAGAACTGTACTCGGTACATACTGCGTGATAATATAACCACTCCTAGTTCTAAACACAAGAAGTAACAACCATATCGTCATCATACATCCCTATCGGTTCCATAACCGAGCTCTTCTGTTTCCACTAAAACAGAGCGGAAAGCGGTTCAAATTACGTCACTACTATTGTGCCCGCAGATTCACAAAATATTCTCGAACACCTCGAGCCAAACTCTCCTTTCGTCATGACCTCCATCGAGTCAACTTCCGAGAAAATGTCAAGCGTTGTTCTTGTTACTGGTGCTACCGGCCTGCTCGGCCGGCAGGTATTCAACACTTTCAAGCACTCGGGGTGCTTTGTCGTCGGTCAAGGCTATTCGAGAGCCAACCCACCGACCATCCTGAAAGCCGATTTGGAGAACAAGGACGACATCCAGCGTATCCTTGACGAAGCAAAGTAAGTGCATTGAGGAAATGTGGTGTGAGGATATCTCTCTTAACCAACAATTGCCCCGCGGGGGCGTACATATTAGAACAAAGAGCTAATCATGGATATGCCACAGACCTCAGATTATCATCCATTGTAAGCTAAACAAAGTATCGTAAAATATCCTACAGGGGAGACTGACACGCACGTCTATAGGCGCCGCCAATCGTTCCCCCGATCTGTGTGAGCAAGACCCCGAGAAGGCGCGCCGGGTGAATGTCGAGGCTACGCGGACCCTTGCAGAAGAAGCCTCGTCCCGCGGCGCATTTCTCATTTACATCTCTACGGACTACGTATTTCCTGGCAAGGAAGGAGAAGCTCCGTATGAGACCGATGCGGAAACGAACCCTCCCAATCTTTATGGTCAGCTGAAGCGGGATGGTGAGGTTGCTGTTCTGGAGGCGACCAAGGAGACCGGGCTCGGCCTCGTCCTTCGGGTGCCTGTCCTGTACGGTCCTTCTGAGAATAACTCGGAGAGCGCGGTCAACTGTTTGATCGATGCGGTGTGGAAGTCTCAGACTCCCGAGTCGAGCGTGAAGATGGATGACTGGGCCCAACGGTATCCCACCAACACCGAAGACGTTGCGCGCGTGTGTCGCGACATTGTCATTAAGTATATCAAGGAGCGCACGCGGTTGCCGCAGCAGCCTCATATTCTCCAATTCAGCTCGGAAGATCGTATGACCAAATATGAGATCTGCGAGAAGTTCGCGGAGGTACTCGGGCTACCCCTGGATAGGATGATAAGGAATAAGCAAGGGAACGAGCCTGGTGGAGTACAAAGACCCTACGATACTCATCTATCGACCAAGGGACTCAAAGACCTCGGAATTGATGTCCGGACTACGGATTTTGTCGTGTGGTGGTAAGTCGATATTAGGATCGTCGGTGGTGCATGAAGCTAATGCGGAGAACCAGGCGGAAACATCTGGGCGCATACAAGAAATAAGCCATGCGCTGAGCGTTTGTTTTTTGGATCACGCTTGGGACTTGTGTGTGGAGAAAGAAAAGCCTGTGTGTACCCAGTTACTAACTAGAGTATGACGACAGAGATCGCGTGCTGGAAAAGAAGAAGACCGTTCCAGACAATTTGTATCCGACTTGGTGGATATATGTAGGTGGAGTGAGTGCGCGCGATAAGTGGTTACGATACAAAAGGAAGTGTCCATAATGTCTCTATTGCATAATGGGAATGATGACGATGACATCAGAAATAAAAAGATTTGTATTTTGTTCATTAGTTTCTCTTCTTTTTGAGGTGTGAAACTTGGAAGGGCAACAGGACTAGTTTCTTGGGAGTCACACCGATCCCACCACAACAATCAAATTAGACGAGTGAATCTCTTGTTGCTTTTTCCTTTTTTCTCTCTGTTAGCCCCTAGAGTGCGATCATACCAATTGGCATCGCGGATGCTTCCCCAGTGCACTATGCCCTATTGGGCGGGGTTAATCTCACTTGGGGACGACGCTAGACTCGAAAGGGGCAACGGCAGTGGAAGCCCAGTGGAGGCAGACGCTTCGATGCGCCAAAACCCACGAAACTGGCCGTTATTTCCTGATTTTATTGTCATCGTTGAATCCGGCCTGTCAGTCTTAGTTGGGAATTCTAAAATATTTTAAAGTAAAAATAGCACAGAAAAAAAAAAGAAAAAGAATCAAAAAAGGTACACATCACCTCTTCCAATTTCATCTTTTTTTCTCCCCTACTCCCGTTCTCAGAGTCAGATCACATTCCAGATATTCCTAGTGCGAAGGGTACCTGAATAAATTCCAACCTCCTTGCTGCGTGCAGTGTCGTGCCTGCAGCTTTGCCACCTGATCGCAACCTTTTTCACTCTGGTTTCGACTACAGTCTCGTCCTCTCTCTCTCTCTCCACTCTTTCCTTCCCCCCACCCCACTGTTGATTTGCACTATATCTCCGCACATTCCAGCCCCGATTGAGATTCTGTCTTCCCTGTCTCAACGCATCCTGCCCCCTTTCCTTAAATTCATTCACAGTGTGTACTGACTGGAGGGAAATGAGCTGGTCAAACGTCTTGTGAAACATACATGCAACGTTCAGGGGGTCACGGTCAACGAGAAGCAGACCCATTGTTATTTTACTCGACCGTCCCCTCGGTGTGTCGATCCCTCGGTGTTTATTCTCTTGAGAGACCGCCTTGACCCTGTGGTGCAGGACTTAGACTGACACCGTTGAACTTATTTTTTACTTACATTCCTTTTTCTTTTACTTTTGCCCCCATCTTCTGGACCTTAATTTCGCTGAAGCATTTATTCGGTGTCAATTACCGATAACGCTTTTACTGCTGCGCAGACCCTTACATGCGATGCTTGCCGTGTCTTTGCGACGTTGCTAGGACTGAGAACCTTTGCGCGAAGCGAACCACGTACAATGACAGCTATGGCGATGGAAAAGCCCGAAAATATGGTGGCTGCGGGCCAAGGCCCAGCGCCCATGAAATTTTCCCGCTACCGCTCGGTGAGGAAGGCTGCGTCGCAAAAGCCACACCCAATGCACTCACCACCGGTGTCGACTCTTCCGAGTCTCCCAAGCGCATCGCGGCCCGGGCTGCAGGATGGCGCAGCTGCGGTGAATGGGACGAACCCAGCGATTAAGAGGAGCATGTCGCGCTACCGGCGTCAGAGGGCGGCGACAGAATCATCCCCTAATGCGCCTCCATTACCGGTCCCGGGGGACCGTGTCCTGGCCCACCGAGCTAAGCCACACGCGGACGCGAATGGTGGTGCGGTCCAGAAAACCTCACGCGGCAGCCCAGATGATGCCAAACCGGTGGATGCGTCGTATAACGCGGTGTCGGCAAGAGCTGAGAACCGACGGAGGGCGTTCAACGTGGAAGAAACAACGGTGAATCCCTTCCTGACCGACAGCGAGGAAGACGAAGATGTGCGCCAAAAACATCGCCAGGATGCGATGAATCGCTTGACAGGAGAGGATCGAAAGCCTTCAGTACCAGCTCCACATCGGAGACACACGACGCGGGAGAGAGACGTCAAACGGCCACCGGAGCGGCCTCCGCGCAGGGATGTAGAAGGTCCCACAAGCCGGCGTGCTAGCCACGACTCGAAACGTCTTTCGAACAAGGAAATGCCCATGCCTGTGCGCTCTACAGACACAGCGAACAAGGAGGCCACAGCGATCGACACGAGTGTGGGAAATCGCTTCCCCGGGATTGACGCGCCTGTCTCCGCAGTCAATGCCGGCGAGCGCAGGGTTGTCGTCCAGTATAGGAAGACGTCTCTGAATCTTCGCGTGACCCCGTCCACAACAGCTCAAGACCTATTGTTCTTAGCGGCAGATTGTCTGGCGGGCCAGATTGACCCACCAAAGTTTATCATGATGGAATCGTTTGGGGAACTCGGACTGGAGCGGCCCTTGCGCACATACGAGTGTGTCCGGGAAGTCATGAACTCATGGGCTCATGATCAAGAGAACTCGTTGATTATTGTACCCGCGGCCAGCCTCGACGCCCTCTCTTTATTGGACTCACGACACGCTCCGAGTGAACAGCCCACGGATGTGACGCTGCACATGTATTACTCCCAGCGCCCACGCAAATGGGACAAGCGTTACATTACTTTGCGGGCGGACGGACAAGTCACTTGGTCCAAGAAGGAGCATGGCCAAGACTCAGTGAACGTGTGCCATCTCTCTGACTTTGATATTTACTCGCCTACGTCCCGCTATCTCTCGAACAATGTGAAACCGCCAAAGAAGATCTGCCAGGCCATCAAAAGCCAGCAGAAATCCAGCATGTTCCTGACGACGGAGAATTTTGTCCATTTCTTTTCCACCAATGATAAAGCCGTTGCCGATACGTGGTACCGAGCGGTGCAATCCTGGCGCAGTTGGTATTTGGTGACAAAGCTCGGCGCAGGCAGCCCAGCGGACCCGGTCGATGTCTCCGCCAATGCAGGTGATGCCTTGCCTAGCCACACGAAGCCCTTCAAGCCTTTGCTGAACTTGGATTCTCCTCTCAACTCCGGTGCGGAGAATAGTGACTCGTCGACCGATCGTCCAAAGGCGTCCAAGGCTAAAGAACTGTTTTCCAGGAAGAAGAGCACTCGAGAGCACGCCCCGCCACCCTCGTCGTTTCCAAAAATGCTCTCAGATGAAAGTGACTTGTCTGCTGCACAGTCGTCGGATGAGTCCCCTTTCGCCTCCGGTGGTCTTCTGGGTCGAACCTATACACAACGCCAACGTGCGATGAAGGAGAGGGAAGAAAAGGAGAAGAAGGCGACTGAAGAACCATTCACTAATGGCCTCGTCGGTGCTGTGGATACGCGTCGTCAGTTTGCTGGCCCCGCCAGTCGCGCTAATAGCCGACCAAATAGCCGCTCTAACACAATGACGTCGACGCACGCGCCGGACCCCAGTGGCATGGTGAAACGGTCGCAATCCATGAAGACTAAGCCGCTTGTCGACCTGACTCCTGTCTATCAAGAGCCTCCGCAGCACACTCGTAAAGGACGGGGGTTCACGGTTGAAGCTGGAAAGCCCCTGGTGGACGCTGCGACGGGACCGGAGGTCCCTGGTGGGATAGTAATTCCATCTGCGACGACCTGGAGACGACCGGAGCTGCCGTCGCCCACCGCAGACGCTCGGACCCGAAAGCGCTCCAATACCAATCACAGCGCCAGTAGCCAGCAGCGCCATCAGTACTCACGTACCGTGCCTACGTCTCCGACAACCCCTGTGGACCCTTTGCCGTCTCGCGAGGAACCATTCATACCAAACAGCCTTTTAGCTCGCTCTGCGCTGGTTGCGGCTGTGCCTGGACAGCCAAAAGGCCATGGAGTAGCCACTGGAGACCGGAACGCTTCGAAGCCGATGCTGGATATGTCCCCAAAGAACCCTTTTGCGGAAGGCAGCCTGCTCCGTGATTTGTAGCTTTTTCTTATCTCTTATGATGATGACATGCACCATTTTGTCCAAGCATTGGATGCTCATTTGCGAGAGGCGTTGGGTTGGTTTCTGTAGTTGACTGCATCTCGGAGCTTTTATTCCTGATCTATACCAAGTTTTCCTGGATTTGTTCAGATGATATCCTCAGTTGTTTTTGCTGACTGACTGATTCTGTTTGCTAGTAACAGTTAAACTGACAAGCACTTAGTGGCTGACCATGATCCAGTGTTCGGAATACCTGTACTTGAGACATCAAATGACTGTCTAAGTTGATACCCTTGACCAAAACATTTAACCTTAAGTATATGTAAACACAACGTTCGTTAATTAACCAACCCAACGGAAAACAAAATAAACCCCTAAACCCCCTCAATCTCGCTAACAAAACCCCTTATAACCTCTGCCGTCTCCCCAGGCATACTATAAAACGGCGAATGCGAAGCCTTTAACCTCCCCGTCAGGACCGGAAAAGGGGCACTCTCCCTCATCATCTCAACCAACATCTCCTGAACAGGAAGCCCCAGTGCCCGATCCTCCTCACAGAAGATATAAGCACAGGGGATATCCCGCCAGGGCTCATAGTTGACACTCTCCGTATACGCCCCAATGCAAGTATGCGTTAACTGCGCCTCCGCTTCTGCTAGCATCTCAGGCGAGAGGTCATGGTAGAAAAATTCTTTTGCGGAGCTTACACGACAATATGAGCCCTATATAGAATACCCTATTAACCGCCATACACAATGCATCAGATAAACTAACGACAATAAACACCAACCCAACCCTAACACCCAGAAAAAAAAATAAATAAAAAATAAAGAAAAAAGGAAAAAACGAACCTCCAAAACCATATTCGCAGGTCTAAACTCCCCCAAAGCCCCAAACAGACTCTTTCCCCTCGGCACCAACAACGCAGTCATATAAACCATCAGCACAATCCCGCCCTGCAGACCCCGGTTGCCACGATCTTTCTTCCCGAAGCCTTCGGCCGCGTTGGAGATTACAAGACCGCCGTAG
Source organism: Aspergillus sergii (assembly GCA_009193525.1). NCBI lineage: Eukaryota > Fungi > Ascomycota > Eurotiomycetes > Eurotiales > Aspergillaceae > Aspergillus > Aspergillus sergii. The sequence goes on from ML741766.1 coordinate 328,651, forward strand.
GAATGGGCGATTAGGACAACATCTTTCCCTTCTTGGTCGATGAGAAGGGAGAGCGTCTGCCGGAGGTTGGTGGTGTCGTCGATGAGGGTTTTGGTGGGTGGTTCTGCGCCGTTGGTGGGGTGGGCGATTGTTTGGGTTGGGTAGCCGGCTTTTTGGAGGGCGGTTTGCAGGTGGATTAGGCTGATGGGGGTGTGCCAGGAGCCGGGGGTTAGGAGGAGGGTTGAGGGGTGGGTGGATTGGGACATGGTTGGTCTTTGGGTGGTTGTTAGGATGGTTAGTGGTGGGTGTGTTGGTCAATGGGCAGGTGAGGTGGGAGGGAGGGAGGTTTTATATTCATGGTTGTATGAATGCATGGATCGATGAGGGAAATGAGGCTGTATGATGTGATTCACCGGGTACACCGGCAGCTTTGGGATTGGATAGCAACATATGTTTTTGGGGTCGAAATGTTGTAAATTAGATTGATTTGGTCGCAGTGTTGAGGCTATGGTCAAGTATCTTCCTTGATAGATTAGGGTTCGGAATCCGATCGTATCTAGAATACGAGCGGGCCAATTAAATTGAGTAATGTGGGGTGTATTAGCGTCTACTATAACAGGCGCAGAAGCAACGTGATATACATATTAGAATCTTTCCCTAGGGTTCTGTATAACAATTGTGGGAGGTTGTAGCCCCGCGCCGAGCCCAGCTCCATAGAACAAAACTGATATCCAGTCTATGTAGGGGTGCTGACAGGACGGCCGAGATTTAGGAGAAGTATACGCAGTGACCGGATATGGTGATTTTGATTAAGGCGCCCGATCAAATGAGGATTACCACTAATTATAAAAGTAGAAGAATCAACAAGAGGTCTGCCTTGGTGACACGTACTCCCTTCACTGTCTGAACACGGCAAGAATGAGAACAACAACTAGACTAAAACGAACACAGTCCTCCAGACCATAGTACTTTGCCTCGTCCTATAGTGCTTGTAAGTACGTATAACGCCGGTGAGGCCTAGGACAGGGAAAGCAATCGCACCTCATGCGAGCCGGGGGCCAAAACCAATCACATGACGGCCCCCTAGCTGCCCAGATCGTCAGGCTAAGACCTCCTTTGACTTGAACAATGAACACAATTCGGAAACAAGCAGAAGGGAATCTTTGCAGGATGTGAAGGTTAGCACCTATTCAAAATGACGTGCCCATTGAGATCCTAGTGAAAAAAATCCCTCCAAATTTAAATAAATTCGCTGCACTTGATCAAGCAGCCGGTCGTAATGCTCCACTTCTGTGTGATATGCGGCGTGCTCATTCGCCGTACCTCTTTCGCGCCTGGAGTACCACCAGATGACGACTTGCAATGGTATCAACAGCTCCGCGTCGGTTTGTCTTGCCTGATCAACCCTTACCTGCGTCGTTGAGAAGCCAACATGATACAGTGTGGCGCCGTGAAAGTTCAGATGCGGCGACTCTGAGTGGTGTTGGATATCTGGACTCCGACGACAGAGTAATTGCGCCTCTGGGTCCTGAAAGTTCTTATCGTGATGCTAGTGCAACCTTTGAAGAATACATCCCTTACTATGAGGGTTCCCAGCTCCCTTGGAGCTTTTTCTTCCATGCGACATGCTGGGACATTCTGCTACAGAGGGTTCCTGAGGGTCTATCAGACCTTAGTAGATTTTCGTCCATATTTCACAATGTGCTGTATTGTACTACCTGGAGTCGGCACCGCTATGTTCGGCCAGGTCACGATTTCGGAGGCTCGATTCAGTTCCAAAAGCCTGCTGGTGATCCTATTAGGAAAATCATTGATGAAGGGTATAGTTATCTTCTGGGTGAGCCCTTGCAACCTCGGAATGTGGCAGAGATATTACGTATTTGTGTTGGGCACAAATATTTCCCAGTGCCTACCCGCGCCCCAATCATACGGTCATCTCAAGGGTCCAAGGATATATTTTCTTGTCTTCCCCTTGAAGTGTTGTATATGATTATCGAGCTGCTCCCCTCTAGTGATATCGGACGTCTGCGATTGGCGTCCACGTCAACTGCCTATGTGACACGTCCCACATCACTCCCTCAGCGGTTCTGGCGAAGTCGATTCCGCCCAGATTTTGAAATGGGTTTTGCAATGCCAATTGAGGCTGCGATAGATGAAGATTGGCGAAAGGCTTACTTTGCAATTCGGCATGCCTTGTCGAGCCCTTTGTACTCTGCGTATCTTAAGAATCGACAGAGGATGTGGAATATTGTCACGGCCAATGCGTCCTTGCTTGCTGAACACATGAAAGGCTCTGGCTTGAGTGGCAATCTATACAATGATAATAATGATTCAGGTCCAAAACTGCAGAATGGAGTCAGCGACCTTGGTCGTGGACAAATAATTACAACCCAGTTTTCTACAAGTGGCCACGAATATCTACGTGTTGGAAGCAGGAAGCTTTTCGATAGAAGCATTGTATTACCGGTAGATGAGGGTAAGGTGCGTATAATTTGGCTTTCTCTGATCAGGTTCAACTCGCAGAAGTTCATTGCAGGCGTTCGCTTCCAAGCCTTAGACTCTCCTACTCAAGGTTGCAGGGACTACTACTCTCTCAATTATATCTCGCGAGGATCTGAAGTCAAGGTGGACATTCCCCTTTCACATCGCATTGCAGGGTTTGAACTAGCTACACGTGCGAATGGCGTTGTGGGGATGAGAGTGGTCTTACAGAAAGGCTCTAACAAGTCTTGGACTAGCTGGGTAGGCGACTTCGGGGACGGGGACCCAGACATCGCTGTCGGAATGTTGTCATTGACGAAGGGGCTGCAGAGAGCTCTAATCGTTGCTGGATTTGATGTAAGTAGCAGTCTGATATGTCTACGAGGGGCTTCACTTGCTAATCGCTCTAAAGGCATTCAAAATGCTAGATCTAGCCATACTTCGGGAAGCAGGGGCTAGATTGGAGGATGTGCCATTGCAGCCTTTGTGGACACCAGTCTGTCCAAGGGGACCACTGACACCCGCCCTGCAGCATTCTTCGCGCGGGTCATTCAATGCAATGCTGGTTATGGAATTTGGTGGTAACCGTGGCCAAAACCTCGCTCATCTCACAAGGATAGTGGCACACATTCAGGAATACTCGGCTCCTATAGTTGGTCTGACATTTTACTTCGATAACCAAAAGAATGTCCATTTTGGCCGTCAAGAATGGAGGTATCGTCCTTCATTGACGGGCCTGCGGGGGAAAGGATGGTCAGTATTACATATGAGCGGGCTTCTACGTCCTGTGGAATTGTCACTCTTCAGGTACGTCAACACATTCCTTTATGGGATATAATTCTGAGCGTGTGTCATTACTGGCTGTCAGATTCACACGAACTATGGAAATACGGCCGTTTTCATGCCCAATGAACTTCGAAAGTGGCCTTCGACGAAGCTATGCCTTCCAACGCCCCCAAATATTCCATCCGACCTTTCCCTACAAAGGCCTAGCACAGAGTACTCTACCGAAACACTTCGAGCTCCAGAGGACCAGCAGATAACAGGTTTCGCGGCCAATCTAGAGGTACGTTCATAGCTTACTACGTAGTAAGAACCCACTATAACATGTGCGATCAAGTTTAGCAATCACTCCTTCCAGAGCTTTCATTTGCAATATGAGAAATTGGATTCTAGTCTGTTCCTCCCCCATGGCGTGGGGCGTATGCTAGATTCTACTCCCTCACCGACAAAACCAGCCCCGCCGCCGGGGTTCGATTTGATATACGAAAGATCGAACCGCTGTATGGCTTACACGTTTGCGGATCTCCATGGAGTCAAGAGGATACTATTCTCTAAAGGCGATGATGGGCGCCCTCGCGGGTCTAATGAGATTTCTGGTCTGTGGATAGAATATTATGGGTCCCGACGGCTAGCAATTATCGGACAGTGGATTTCAGAAGGATGTTCTTTGACCTTGGAGGAAGGGGAGAGAATCACCGGAGTAACACTATTAGTAGCTAAGGATACAATGACCTATCGTGACAGGTATCATCTCGGCCGTGTTGTTCAAGTGTCAATATCCACTTCTACGCACACCGAAATGTACCCAAATGACAGCTCACTATCGATGGACGAACATAATAATATCTTACGGTTTCAAGAAAGCCGTCTGGAAGAGCTGGTAAGGAGACCCAATAGCTTCCTTCGTTCCATATATATCACAGTATTTCTCACTCTTGGCCGTCTAGTCATCTCTTGCCTGGATATTTAATGACGTATGAGATCCATTCAAAATCTCTGTTTATCGTCCATGGATTGCACCGCAAAAGGCTCTATTCAAAGAAACCAACCAGGATGATATTATTTCGTCTGCTACGGGGTTCTACGGCCTTAGATATCCGTATGTTATAGTAGGACTACGGCTTATCTATGAATCCGGTGTTTCTATAGACATAGGTGATGTCACCGGACCTCAAGCTCCAAGATCCGTAGAGCTCGACCGGAGTGAGAGTATTATTGAGATCGAGCTGTTTAAGGATATGGTGGGCTTTGTTTCAATAAATGTGTGTTTCTCAGCCTCTTCAGGGATATAAATATTAACCAGTGATTCAGTTTCGCACCGTACATCGGGTCACTGGGCATAAAGCTATTCGTGGGCTTAACGACATATCTCCTACGGAGGTAACGAGACCCGGGATGGGAGGCTCCAGCCATCGCTATCATATCGACATATCCTCGGTGCTTCTTAGGCACAATAGCCTACGCTCCAAAACCACCGATGAAGGTGAAGAAAATATGCCTCCCGGCGAAGTGGTTGGGCTCTGGGGCTTTCAAATGCCAGATCATGGCCTTTGTATTGGTCTTTTATTTTTGCAGATCGAATGACTTCGCAGAGGATGAAACAGTTGGTTATCACCGAGGGTGAAGTTACTAGGGTTAGACTTGTACCTAATTCATTTGGAGTCCATTTGTGCCTCTGATTGTCCAGACATAGAGCATTTCCTTAAATGTCGCTAGGGAGGCTTAACCGCATACACATCAACCAAACCTTCTTGAAGCAACGCTGATACTATGGCCCACCAGGAGCCATTTAGGGCTGCCTTATGTGCTTGCTTTCCAATTACCCTTGAGCTTTCTCCATAAATACCTTTCCTTGCCAGCATCTTCTTCCACACGGCGATATGCTCTCCGATTACGAGGCCCACGTTCTGGCATATTTCACGGATATCCGCATATTATTCTCAACTCTAGAGTCATCTATGTTAATCAGATTAGCCACCAGCTGCGCTTTACGTCTCACTTTTCTTCTTTTAGGCGTGTCGTACGCTACTGCCAGACACTTATTCAGGATAACGAATACCCCGCCCATGAATATTCCGGCGCGCTCTTCACCCTCACACAACAACAAAGCAATTTCACCTAAGCCATGTCGAGTATAAGCAAAGTTTCCATTAATGACCTGGCTTCGGAACACCGTGAAGCTTTTACCCAGGCACTATACAAGGTTATATCGAGCCAGCCTACACAGCGAGCTCTAGCACAAATCGTTGACGGGATACCTACCCGCACAGACTCCAACGGGTGGGAATTCGTGAAGGCCGGTCTGAAAAGAAAGGACGACCCTCCTGAAGAATCAATTGAGACTGTCAAAGCTTTCCAAAACAACGTCGAGGTTGACACACTTGAGATCTCTTCAGATGTGCGTTCATGGTCACTTGATCCCTTATATACTTCAGGACTAACCAGTGTATAGGTTGCACAGGCATTTCAAGATACCTCAATGGGATCGAGGGACTTTAAGCTACGATTGCTGGAGATGGTAGCCATTTCCTTTCACAATATAGTTGCTCATCTCTTCCAGTCTTTTGAAGCAGACCCCTATGACTGGCCAAGCCGTAATCGTGTGCCACACCCCCGTGAATCAACTTGGTTCTATCATTCCGATTATCTAGACCATGACAAGTATCCGCTAGGTGTGTCTGACGTGGTTGGATACTGGGCTGAAAAACAAGTCTTTTGGGGTGTCGTGTTGTTTGATCGAGGAGAGACAGACAACGAAGTAACCATTCTCCTGCCCTATGGTTTCATTATGACTAGGTTTACTAAGTTCACTTAGTATCGCGATGCATTCATCCATCCTGATGACGAATATCGGATTTTTAAACTCTCGGATGATCAAGTAGATCAATTTGCCTCCTTTGGAGCGAAGACAGGTCTCACTGATCAAAATAATGACAGTGTCTCTCCAATCTCTTTCCAAACTGAGAGATATACCCGTCGCATTGAGCCAGAGGAAGCCATGGAAATGCATATATACCGCCATCTCTACGAGCGTAGGCCAAAGGCCGAGGATAATGGGCGAACTCAGAATAAACGTCGACGACTGGAGGATTACCCGGAGTTTGGGGACTTCTTACAACAGTTGGGTGGGGGTGAACAGAGATAGCACAATAAGGGACGTATTCCGTGTATATTCTTGTTGGGCGTTTGTTATAGTTATACTTTACAATGAGAGACAGTACCAATTTCTACTTACTACCAACAAGTGCCAGTGTATTATGTAGGTTAACTCAGCCCTCAAAATCCCAGAAGTCAAACCATCCTCTACGACTAAAAGAACCAATGCAGCCCCCAAATCCAATCCAAGAACTACCTTTATCCCACTTAGCCACAGCAGGTAAGCAGCTCACAGGAAGAGCCGCAGGTAATTTGACAGGATTCTGATTTCGTTTCGGTTCCCTTCGTGGTGTCCTCTACTGTCTGGACCAGTTCCGGCTGCACAATCGCTGAATGGATTCCATAGCTGTGGAAGCACTCGTTCATGGTCTTTGCAAGTTTCACGAACTCTGAGATACGAATATCGGGGAGGCCAACGTGCACGGAAGCTAGTGCTTTTTCCTGGTTGAGGCGCCAGGCGTGTAGCTCGTGGATAGATGAGACTTCGGGTAACTGAGCCACGTTAATACAAGAATAGAAGGTCCGGGGCATGGAACAGGCGAGGGAGGGGAGGGTGATGAGGTATATCGGGATGGAAGCGTACCAGTTCAAGGTCATGTTTCACGTCGCTCAAATCGATCCCCTTGGGGACACTGTTCAGTAGAATAAGGCCGGAGTTCCTCACTGGGTGGAAGGTTAGTCTGGAAAACAAGGTAATTCCTAGAGGAAGGGAAGCACACACCGAGGGGAATAGATGTTCCCATAATCATCAGGGCGATTGCCATACTAATGGCCGGGTCTGCATAGTACCGGGAAGCAGAATGTGTGAGCCAGATGATCAATGCAGAGATTATAACCCCGACATTATTGAAGGCATCACCAAGGACGTGGATGAAAACACCGAGCAGGCCAAGGTCGTATCCCTTCTTCTGAGCTTGAAGATTATTGTGTCTGTGGCCGGTATGGAAAGCATAAGCCTGTCATGGATGTTCAGCACTCTTCTCATCTTCACGATTTGCAAGTTCGGTTACCTCGTTGATGCCACTTTCAGCGCTCGCGTCTAGGTTTCCTCCGGGGATGTTATCATGTCCATGATCGTGTTCTGAGTAAAGAAAATCCCATCAATTAGCTTCTGCGTACATTAGAGGATCGAGGGTAACGAACCGTGAAGGAAAGACGCGCTTAGTATATTCAGCGCAAGCCCAACACAACCAATAATAAGGACCAGCTTTGGACTCTCAACCACTAAACTACCTGTCAACTTGCCCTCAAGGATACAAACAGTTATACATACCTTGTGGGCTGATAAATCGCTCGATAGACTGTAGGAAAATACTGACACCGAGGGCGAGAAGAAAGACTCCATTAAAAAATGCCCCAAGGAGGCGAGCTCGCTGCCAGCCAAAGGACAGATCTTTTGGCGACTCCTTCTTTGAAGATATCTGTTTTCAATCAGAATTAATCAGTAGATCTACATTTGAAAACTATCAGATGCCGTACCTTCACAGCAGCAAAAGCCACAATAAAACCGATGATATCATTGAGCTGCATATATTAGCACAGACGTCAAGCTCCGATGCGGAAACCCTTCCGACGAACATAATGGAATGCGTCAGCTACAAGAGCGAGAGATTTCGTGTAAAACCCAACTGGTGACAGTAAGTGAGAATGAATTTCTAGGTTTGGAAGGGACCAAATACCTGAAATTTCGGCAATGAAGAAGCAAAGTGAGATGCCGATCACAAGCGAGAGACGCTGTAGCTGTGTCAAGTGTAAGGCCATGGTGAAAGACAAAGCCGCTGCTTAGAACAATCGAGGCTAAAGTGGATATTCAACGAAAGGAAAAGAGTGAAGTGGGAAACGGGCTCGATCAATCATTTTAAAGCCTCAAGGAAAAGTTCTCCCGTGTCCGAATGCCCAATATTAATCGGATTGGGGCCGGGATTATCCTCAGGCCACTTTCAAAAGCGATTCTAGTGGATTCTCTGCGAAGATCCACGGGTAGTATTGACTTGTCATATTTTGCCAAGCAGCTTTAGGCGAGTATGTGTCAGAAGAGAACCGTCACTGAACTCAATTTGCCACTCCTGAGTCCTGACACTTGGGGTACATATTCAATTGTATGATTAAAAACTTGCTGATAAGATACCTACTGCCTATATACATTATGAAAGCATTGGATATCTCCAGAGAGAAAGTTTAGGAATGCTTCTGGTAGAAATCCGTCAATGTTAGTGCATGCTGTTTCCTTAAAGGTGTTAAGCTGCAGCTGTACATGTAGCTCGTGTGATCTTGACCTGATTTTCTCCACAGTGGCAGAATGCAAATTACACCTGTGACCACTTGTACGCGGTCAACAAGGTCTTTTCCGGGCGTCTGAAAGGCTTCGTTTAATTTGCCGTATCTGTGTGACATAAGAGTTATGCTATGTTTTGGCTAGTCAGCGATGCAGCTGAGAGGGAATTAGGTAATCTGCGCTATCCTGTTTGGGCCCGAAGCGAGGACCGATGCGTGAGTGACCGATATAAAGGGTCTTCTGCTGTACAAGGACCGAGATCAAGTCAAGTACAGTCGGACTGAATAGAATATAGATCGAGATAGGGCTGGAAGGCGATCTCTGAGGTTCAGATAAAGTTAAGGTCCAGGAACCCCCACAGATCTGGAGGTCATCCAATTGGACTGAGTCTGTCCCCCAAGGTCCTCACCCTCAAGGTCCTCACGCCAAGACCGATGACCCGCCATCTCTACATTTAGTACAAAGGTCAACACAGAACAGTAGCTTCAAGTAATGTTATTGCTAGATCTACAAGCAGTCGCACACTTGGTGATTCTCCACGAGTCCTCCACTCATCTACATCTACCCGTCCAGGAATACACCCATCCTGGTCTACCTCCCGCATAGTCTGCCTCGATATACTTACTAGGCGTTACATAACATTCCAAATGCACTAATTGTGGACATACGCAGAAGTCTTCCAAATCAGAACGGGAAGCTAAGAGTGCGTTAAATTCCTAAGATAATATGTAAATCCACTTTTGGAGCTCAATAAGGGTGCCCTAACCACATAAATCTCCCTCAAGCCTGATTAACACACTCATGCTGTTCGGTATTTGGGATATATCAAGTTTATCACGGAGTTTACTATTGCCTTGCTAGATGATAAGACGATCGCAGCTCTCATAGTGCTAAGTTAAGCGCTTAAAGCGCTAGAAGCCTTCGCTTCTAAACCCATGCCCCCTTATGCGATTCCCGACGGTCACCCAATCGTGTGGTTAATAATCCAACCCTGAGAAGCATCCACATTCAAGACTTGAGTTTCTTTTTGCAGCAGACTTCATCTTTCAACTGATAGAAAATAAGCGGCTCCTTTACCACGTTTGAAATTTTCGGCCATGATATTTCTGAAGGAATTTGAGGTTTCATCTTCAGTGGTTGATTGATCGTTAATTAACCGACCGGCGTGGAACTCAGTGTTCACAAACTCCGGAATATTGGGATTCATACGGTGCTGAGTCCGAAGAATGAGTTCTTTCGAAAGTGATAATTGCTCTGACTTGAGGAATTCATTGCTGCCTCTGGACATGACTACAGGGGCCGGAAAGTTGGTCAACCCCGGTCATTTAGAGGAAGTAAAAGTCGTAACAAGGTTTCCGTAGGTGAACCTGACAATTAAGCAACGTCCCCACTCAGCACAGCTTTGTCTAGTGTGCAATAATAACGAATCATAGGATTTAGACACACAGACTCAGAGATTTGCGATGCCTCTTTTATGATTCAAATTTAGGACTGAAATTACCGTAATGAGGTTCGACCAGCGATAGATGCCGTACAAAACGCGACTGACGCCTCTCTTAAGGTAACAAACAGGCTTGAAGCTGGGTTCATGTGCGCCTGAATGCACAGACAAGTTGTTCCAATGAAGGTAAGCCGTCAGGTCAGTTTGTATAACCTTTTGATCATTGACTAGTTCACTTTTATCGGCGAAAGGTTTTCCAGCTTCTTCGAGCAGGAAGTGGTGAAATGGTATGTTAGGAACTCCGATAGGAAACTCACTTCATCTCTCTGAAGTCGGGTTTCAGTCGGGTATAATAACTTCAATCTAGTAGCTTCGTTGATTCTTGCGATGATATGTGAACCATAAGAGTCAAGGTTCTCTTTTCCCACCATATTGTCGATCCTTGCGCGGAGTAATTCGAATTTATTTGTATAGGATCCAATCACGAGGTAGTTTGACTGTTTGAACGGTGTCCAGGGACGGTCCTCGGCGCAAATCGTTCATCAGGATCTTTCTGATACTTCGTCTCAAGACAATACAAACAATTGACTCTTTCTGAGGCTTTGAATCAAGCGGTCTCGGACCACATCATGGCCATAGTTGGGAGCCTGCCACAATCAGGCCTTTAACATTGCGCATAGGGATGTCCAAGCCAAAGTTTCCGAACGTCGATGACCTAACCGCGGCTCGCGCGTCCACAAAGATGGGGTTTGGTTGACCGAATGTAACATATCTGTCAGGCTTAGGACGCTGCCAACCTGTTGGCTAGCAGGGCGTTCGATTCGAACTCATATCTGATGAGCTGATGCCTCCACACTTGGAAGTTTAAATAGGGTATTGATCACAGCACCGAACAATTTGTTTATATGTCGCTTTGAGCGTCCTTCTCCATGAGTCTACACCTGGTCTGTGCGTCTCTGGTGGCGGCCAGTCCCCATTTACGCTTGGTCGTACTTTTCTGTGATCATAGGCCACTTGAGGTGGTATCCAGGTCGTGTTTATCAGGCATTCTTTAATAATAAAGTAGTCTTCTCGGATGTTCGCACCATGAGCCCATAACATATCTAGTCCGAGAGGGAAAGACAGCTTAATAAATACTAAAAGCTGGGCAGTCACTGTTTGAAAGAGGGTGAGGAATAGTATGTAGTGAATAGTAGTAGTTGCTAATATGGGTTCCAGATCGCGAGCTTAGAAGACCGTCTACTCACAGCACCGGATAAGGTTGTTGAAGTATTCAACATGTATGGGAACTGCCGGGTGCTACACAGATGAAAAGGATATGATGAGGTCAAGCAAGAGGTATTAGACAAATGTCACAAGCTTCTCGTGCCCTAGGTGACAAAGACAGAGCCTGATGACTACCTCCAGAATCGGTTCCCTAGTCTTTTGCTCTATAGTCAGATCGTCTCTCTTTATGAATCATGTTAGCCGTGGTATCATTCGATAAATTGCTTGGAAATAAGGCCAAGAGTGGGAAGGTTATAGATAACCAGTAACTAGCTATCTGATCTAAATATATAATAATAGTCTTGTGGATTCAATCTCGTAAACGTGTGAGATACATTATATGGGAAACTCTCTCTCTCTCTCTCTCTGCGTGCATTTAATCATGTTCCAAAGGCATAGAGTGTAAGAGTGACACTGCCCCCCTCTTCTGAATTAAACTGATACGAAAAGGGCTTGATCCTACGTAAAAGTCGGTGGGGAAACCTTTAGTAGGATAGCCCTGGGAGGTAAGATTCGAGGCTGACTCTTCACCATTGCCTAATATATCCACCATGATTAGTTGCTGACTTTTCGCCCTCGAGGGAAAAGGCTGAGCGGACCATAATCCCTTTTCGCCGTTCCATAATTACCCCGGTGGCGCTAAGCACCATATGCCGTGGGGGCCACAAGTGCAGCCGAGTAAGTGTCAGATTTTAGGTTATTCCCGCCGCCCCCACAACCATAAGCTTATGCCACCGGAACTGTTGGAGAGCTTCATCGCAAAGGCATTACAAGCAAGATGCACAGTGATCTCAATTAGTCACGTTCAGGAGGTAATAGTATGTATCCCATGATTTTAGACGTTTCACATAGGACCCAGCTCGACGTGGGATGCGTCTTCCGAGCCTTGACTGGCCAGGCTATCGTTCATCAAGATCACATACGATCAAAGATTAGACCGACAAGTAAACCGAGGAAATGGCATGATAATTAGAGCCTCCAGCGGGCTTGGTTTGGTTTGTCAGAAGATATGCACAGTCATGGATGATATATGCGGGGTGAGCTGAGTTGCATGCAAGGAGTAACCTTGACAGCAGATTAGGGCTATGCGCCGGCAGTTTGGCCCCATCCGCCCCCACTGACCTGTCAGCAAGCCGACTTGCGATTGCAGTTGACATCTATTTGCGTCTCATACCAGCTTTCACCTGCAAATGTCAATGTTTTGCTGTAGACGAAAGTCTATAAAGAGGCCCAATCTGCCCCTCCAAAACCAAAACATCAACCAAGCTCAGCGATCACTGCAACAGCCAGACTTCAATCACTCAGACTTCAGTCACTTCAAACAAAAACACACCCTTTCCATCTCTACTCTTTAACACTCGCCAAAATGGTTAGCAACAAGCTCTACAACACTGTCATGGAGGGCAGCGACCCCGCCGTAAGGACTATATTCATTGACTTCCATGGCTCATTGTACTGATCATTCCAAGGGTGTCACCTACTCCCTCGAGACCATTAAGGGTCTGCTGCAGGAGTTCAAGGCAATGGTATGTCTATTCCATCTCCATACACAATACTGAACCATTGACTGACACATTGTATTCAGGACAACGACAACGATGGTAAGCAACCTGATACATTCAACGGCTTCGACAGAATCGGACATTAACCGTAGAATGCAGGATTGGTCGACTTGGATGTGCTTAAGCAGGCATACGGCGAACAAGGTGCTGAGGCATTCGAGGAGTTCTTCGACTCTACTCTCGACAAGCAGGTTTCCTTCACCGGTTAGTATCCTTGGACTTCAATACCCTTTTGTTGTCCTCTTCTAATAAGCACTATAGAGTTCACCTCTGCATTCATCTTCGTGCAGCGCGCTTCTGGCTACCCCAACAAGGTTTAATGGGGCTGTGCAGCGCCATGAATAATGGTTCAGGATTGGCATACATGATACAAATCAGTAGTTGTCCTACTGTTATTTCCTTTTCTCCTCGAGTTTTGTCAGTTATGGTCTCATAGCGAATGGGTTTTGTTAAGAAGCGAATGCGGGCATGGATAGAGTTATATCATAGCATCAAAATGACACAATAGCTTTGCTTTTTTGTCCATTTAGGGCTTATCTTTGAGATCATTTGCTCCTGTGCTACCCGGTAGCACTGTAGGTTATAGTAGGATTTAGATTGAAGAAGCCTGAAATGGTGCTAAAGCTATTCGAAAAGCCACCATTCTTTCTGTTACGTCTTCGTTCGGTCTAGCTTAATCGCGAATGATCTTATATGGTAAAATATATTAGAAAAACGACAGTATTAGTATGGCTCTGCTCATAAAAACCACTTGTAGATGTCTCGCTATTCTTGACAGCGCTAGGGCTTCTTAAGGGACCGAAATGATTTTAGCACAAGAACTACAAGATATATATCCATGTTTAAGCTAATGAAAACAGAACACCGCTACCTAACACTGTCAGCATATAAATACATAATCATATCTATCCTTCCTGGGCTTAATTCATTAAGCACGATATTGTCTACGGGATTTCATTTGTTATTGCTCGTAATTACTATATGAGTTCTAGGATCTCATGTCCTACCTCTAGAACAACATCCCAAGGAACGGGATGTCTTAGCCCCTTCAAAGCATGAACTTATCTATAAATGACACAATCCACAGTACGGTACTATTAGTAGGTATGATATTCAAATCTTCCTTTAACGTAAAACGTCCAATATATTCAAATCACGCCTTCGGAGAGTATTGTATCTCTGTAGCCGGACACATCCGACGTCGTCATCTCGGCTGCCTAATTCAAGCACACGGATACAAAAGATAAGTAATAGGGTTATAACGCACTTACTCAGTCACACTACTCGCATATGGTCTCCCTTGGCTAACTCCCTCAACCGCGGCCATGGCCACCAATACCAATGTTGATCAGTCAACGATATCTGAGCTTAATCCCATCGCTATAGCAGCAAGGGGGAAAGAGATCACCGGGCTGGATATCCTTCAAACAACATCGGAGAAAATCACAGCAGCTATGGTAGAGGAGCTTGTTTCTGCAATGAATGCAGATAAACCCACCGGAGGCACGGACATGGCATATGGAAACAAGGACACCCAGCATCTACGCTTTTGGAAGGGCACATCATCCAAGGCTCCGATTATCGTCTTGTTCATGGTGGCAGTTGGCGATCGGGAACAAATTTGGATTCCATTGGCTCAGCCAAGGTTGATCATTTAACCAGACTGGGCTATGCCTTTGCTACCATCAACTATACACTGATTCCAGTCGTAACCGTCGAAGAGCAGGTGCAGGAGGTAGCCGACTCGGTAGGTTACCTAGTCAAGCACGCGGCTGGACTTGAGTTTTGATCCCAAACGAGTCATTCTGAGGGGACACAGTTCCGGTGCGCACCTTGTTACCCTCTTGGGGACTGATCCAAGCTACGTGGAGCGTGCAGGAATCAGCCTTGATATCGTACGCGCTGTTATCTCCCTGGATGGCTCGAACTATAACGCATTAGCCGAGATCACCGATAGTCCTGGGCCAGTCGCAGACAACTTGATTTATGGGCTCGGTACCGATCCCGAGCGACTATACGCTATGTCGCCTACTTATTATGCGCAAGCGCCTAATGCCGACGCTTTCCTGCTTCTCCACGTCCATAGACGGTGATATTCGGCAAGCAGTGGAGCTGGTCGCGGGTCCGCCCCCAACCCGCTCCGGTTTCGGGCTCTAGATCTAGAAACCGCCCCGGACCCGGAGCCGGTTTAGGGCAGGGTCGGGTCGGGTCACCGTCCAGCGGTTAAACCGTACCACTCTACTCTATAAAAAATTATATAAAAGAATATTTAAGTAATAATTAATCATATAATAGTAGATATAGATAATCCCTTTTTTTATAGATAGAGAACTTTATTCAGGTTTATATTTATAGTCTAGCCTTGATGTGAGTTAGAGAAACCTTGTGGGGGACCTTACATTATTTCCTAACATGGGTTGGTCAATAAGCTCATCGCTCGACTAAAAGCATTCAGATTATCGAAGTGAGGGGACTGACTCGGGTAAAATAATTATAAATCTGTTAGGCAACAAGTTACTCGAATGTAACCCGGGGCTCCACATGACGTCTTGTCTGGTTGGGATAACATATTGTTAGAATCTAGGGCTACCTTATGAAATTAGTTACTGCGACGATGGCTCGTTTTGGCCAATCCAATTGGCAGCTCTAGAATGCTTAAGTCCCGCTAATCTGTACTAACAACATACGGAGGAGCCAGGTGTCCTGCCTACGTGAGCTTAGCGTATGCCGCCGATATCATATCATTCAACAAGTGCTTATCGGCTGTTGCTCATTAGGTGTCCAATCGTAAAATCCCATGCCACACTCGGTGGATCCCATATACATTCGGTCGTTCACTAATTCTGGCCCCCAAATGATGGCAATAATAGGTGAGCCGGACTCGGAGACTCAATAGATCCTTCCTTTATTCCGCATTATAAGATGGGAAGTAAGCCTTCAGACTCCATCGAGCTCTCCTCTTCTTTAACCGCTTACTCCTGTCAGCATCCTATCCAAGATGACAAAATCCAGTCCCGAACACCAGTTTGAAGTCCGGGAAATCCAAACAAAAGAAGAATACGCCCGTCTGGTCGACGTCCTATGGACTGCCAATTTCCAGCCCTACAAGTAACGTCCTCCCTATCCAACTATGCCCTCCCTTCCTAATGCATACCTTAGCCGCCAATCTAACATGTACAACACGTCCACAGTCCTATCTTCACAGCCGTCCATCCCGTAACAGGGCACACAGCTTCGGACCGAAAAGCAGACAAAGCACTTGACACTGAAATCCGCTGGGCCGCTCACACGAAGAATCCAGCGTCGCACTTGATTTACGTTCTTGATCTACAAACAGGCCGGGTTGCAGGTGGATGCGAATGGCTCATCTTCCATGAAAATCCCTTTCCGCATGGACCGCAGAAGATTCCATGTACTTGGTACCCCGAAGGCTCGGAACGAGCCGAATATACTAGTGCCTTCTTGTCGCAAGTGTTTTTCTATCGCATGTCGTGGTTCAAAAGACCCCATGCCGGTATGTCGGACCTCTTCCCGCTATTATCTTCCTATCAAGAACCGGCACAACGTGGTTGCATTTGCTAACGCGACTTTGATGGGGGTATAGGCGTCAATGCCATGGGCGTGCATCCCGATTACCGTCGGCGTGGCGTAGGCCGGCTACTCATGCAATGGGGTCACGAGCGCATCGATGAGTTGGGGTACGAGAGCTTCATTGAAGGGAGCCCGATGGGACGGTGGCTGTACGAGGAATTTGGGTATCGACGCGTGGTTAGTTTGCATGTTGATTTGGACAAGAGAAATCCGAGTGAGGAGTGGTCGAGATTGTTACATGAGTGTCGTCCACCGGCGATATTGTTGCTATGGAGGCCCCCTAGAGGAAACTGGGATGGGAACGTGCCGGACGGCCCATGGGCGGTTGAGGACGGGACATGGAAGTAGGAGTTTCGTTCGTGTAGCCTTGATGCAAGTTTAGGAGATAAAGAAACAGTTCCAGGGGTGACACTGCTTCGCAAATGACTGTACGGCCTAGGCGCATTAGAACCTGTATTGATAGATCAGTGATAATCGTCCTTTCAGCTTAGCCGCCGGGCGTTACTGTAATGAATTGTGTGTGTGTATCTGAAAATAGACGTCCTCTATACATTGAGTGGCCTTTTACAGCTTGTGTATCTCGAGACTACGATCTATTTTGCCATGCCAGGGGCCTTCCTTTACATGTCCCTCGTCGATGCGCCCTGTACGCATTGACAGGTCTTGCACAATTACTGAGGGTCGAGCATCCTAAGCAGTTCTAGGGTTCATGGGATTTCCGGTCTTAAAGCCATTCTTCATTTGCAGACGTAAACACACTTAGATTCCGATGACACTATGGTGTGGCAGAAGAGAACGGATCTATGCCGATGATGAGGAGGAGCGCTTCCCGCATCTTTCATATTTGCTTCGATAAGCATTGTGCAAATTCTCGCAGTGCTAAGCGGTTATCCGAATTGGTGTAGGATAATATCTTTCCTGTTGGACTTTAGTATTCGTTTTTGCCACGTAAAATTGATCTCATACCAATGGTGTCTCAAGATGAGACCAGAATCCGCTCGGGTCAGCTAGCAACGTGTATACTCGGCCAGAATCCCTTAGTCGGATACCGAGACAAACATCCGCTCCACACAGCTTGCTGTATTGAGAGGCCTTTCTCATCATGCCCTTCATCCGTCGATCCCTTTTTTGCCGCATAGACTTCTTTAAGGCAGAGGTTTGTTTTTTCTTGCCTCCGTTTGGGGATTTTTGTGTTTTCATTTCCTCGGGCTTGTAGCAAAGAAAAAGAATAGAATGGTGTCTGGTTACTATGCAGTATGACTTAAATCTTATTGCCTCTAGATAGAGATCAAGCGAAGAGCAGGTGGAATTTATATGCCAGAAAGAGAGGGGTCATGGTTTTCGAAGCCCCTCATGGTCGTGGTGGTGCTCAACCATGGATGCCCTGTGAGTGTGTGGTTAACATCGATCATATGAGGACATCATTATGAGCATTACGGCACCGTTGACAAGCAATTATGTGATGGCGGTTTGGCCAGACAATCCTGGAGAACTGTCATCTGCCCCTGCAGGTTGACCTGGCTGAATAGCGTTGAAAAGCCTACTGTACGCGCAAAGGCTCCTCGACTGTCATACTTTCGTAAGGGTTGAGCAAACGCGGGCCGCCGTAGGAGAAGGGCAGTCCAAAAGGTTTCCCTGGGGCAATAGAGCAAAAAACAAGGTAAAGGAGAGGAGATAATCAGACTCAACCGGGGTCAAAATCATGCTCCTAATAAAATCAAGGCGTAGATAGAAAATTCGTCATGCCTAGTATTCAACACCCTTTGGGAAACTCGCTCGGAAGCTCAAGATTAAAAAGCGCTAGATAAGTACTTTAAATCACCATTATTTAATAGATATAGTCTATAAATTTCTCTTTTCAAGCACTATCAATTTTAGAAGTAAACTATTCAAGAAGCTAGCCGTTATAACGAAGAATAAATCTTATTCCGCGCTATTTCCTTAGACTTAAGTTCACTATAATATCTACACAGTCAATAAATACATATGCATCCCAATAGTATACAGGGGAGCCCTGGGGGTAGTGAAGCCAGTTTTATTTTATTTTTATTTAAGAATTAGAAAAGAGTACATGACAGTGTAAGATATCCAAATAGTTCTGGATAGGGATGACGTCAGAAGGACGAGCATAAATCCAGCCATCTTAAACCCCATCTCACCTTGAATCAGCCCTCATAACAATATAAAATGACCTACACAGTATGTCCTGGAATCACTTAACCACTGTTAAGAATACTATTAACATAATCAAGCACACAGAATACTCCGTCCAAAACCCCCTAAACCGGGAACCACCCGTGAAAACCCTCGTCTCAAGGTAAGCTCCGCACATACACAACCCCAAAGCCATCTTACTAACCATATCTCAGCTTCTTCACCCCGGAAGATATTTCTTATGACCGCAACCATGGCCCCATCCCGCATCTTACCTCAGATACCCACACCGTCCGAATAGACGGCAATATCCCCAGCCCACTCTGCCTATCCATCCATCAACTCCAGACCGAGTTCCCCCAGCACGAAGTCATCTGCGCTCTAGAATGCGCGGGGAACCGGCGACATGCTATGCGCACACTACTCAAGGAAGTCCAGGGGATCGACTGGGGCGATGCAGCTGTTATGAACTGCAAATGGAAGGGCCCCAGATTGAGGGACGTTCTGCTTCGAGCTGGGGTGACGTCGAGCCTGGATCGGGACTTATATGTTGCGTTTTCGAGCTACCAGGTACAGTGCCAGGAGGATGATTGGTTTGGTAGTAGTGTGGAGTTGAAGAGGTGTCTGGATGAGGATATGGATGCTATTCTTGCTTTGGAGGTGAGCTACGACATCCATATTTCTTGCGGGCGTTTTACATAGAGCTGATAGGTGACAGATGAACGGTTCGCCGCTCACACCGAACCACGGCTATCCGGTCCGAGTGGTCCTCCCCGGCATTGTGGGTGCTAGGTGGGTCAAGTGGCTCGATCGTATCACTGTGCAAGACCATGAGTCGTCGAATTTCTACCAGCAGCGCGATTACAAGGTTCTGCCGCCGGATGCGGTCGATAGTGCTTCGGCTGAGCCCTATTGGGACCGCACGCCTGCCATGTGTGATATGCCTATCAATTCGGTTGTGGGGGTGCCAGGAGATGGGGAAACAGTTCATCTTCCGGAATCGGGTACTCTTGAGGTGAAAGGGTATGCGGTGCCGCATGGCGCGGATGGCCCGGTTACGGGTGTGCAGGTTTCCGCTGATGGAGGGCAGACATGGGTGGATGCTGAGATCGAGGGTTCTTCTCTTGAGAGAAAATGGTGTTGGGTTCTGTGGAGAGCGAAAGTCAGTGTAGAGAGAGGAACTGGAAAGCAGGTTCTGAGTCGCGCATTTGATAGGGGTGGAAATGTGCAGCAGGAACATTCGCAGTGGAATCTGAGGGGTGTGGGATATAATGGATATGGAAGGGCAAGTAATCTTATCGTTGTTTAGCGAATAAGCTATCGGACATAGGTGGATTGTAACTCGGTATGCTTCACAGATATCATAATATTGACACTGGTCTATACAACATTATACATACATAACCGATCAGGGGAGCACGATGTACTTCTCCAAGTGCTTAGGGATAGCGGCTCTCAGACCCTTGCTCTGGAGCCAGGTGTTCGAGAACAGACGGTCGGCATAGCGGTAGGCGCCATCACACAGAATGGTGACGACGGTCTTACCCTTACCAAGCTTTTCGGCAACTTCCTTGGCCGCAACGACGTTGAGCGCAGAGCTAGCTCCAAGATAGAGACCTTCCTCATCGAGGCAGCGGTAGACCATCTCGATCGACTTCTCATCGCTAATGTTCAAAGACCCATCCAACAGATCAATGTCGGGCTGCAGGTTGTCCGTGACGCGGCCCTGACCAATACCCTCCGTGATACTGCTTCCCGAGCGCTCGATTAGGTTTCCGCCGCTCTGGATGTAGCTGTGCAGGACACTGCCCGGGGGGTCGGCAAGGAAGCACTTCACCCGGCCGTCGGAAGCGGTCTTCAGATAGCGGGTAATTCCGGCCAATGTTCCTCCGGTTCCAGTAGCACAAGTGAAAGCATCGACCTGTCCGCCAGTCTGGGCCCAGATTTCCGGCCCGGTCATCTCAATGTGGGCCTGGCGATTGGCAGTGTTGTCGAACTGGTTCGTCCATACGGCGTTATCCAGGGATTCGGCATGTCTCCTTGCCTGGTGGTTGTAGTTCTGCGGGTTGTCGAAGGCAACGGCCGGTACAGGGTAGACCTCCGCTCCCAACAGCCGCAACAAGTCAATCTTACCCTGGGACTGCGTGTTGGGCATGTAGATGACAAGCTTGTAGCCCTTTGACCGACACACGTGCGCCAACCCAATTCCAGTGTTACCAGCTGTTCCCTCAACCACTGTACCACCAGGCTTCAAAAGTCCCTTCTCCTCGGCATCCTTGACGACGAACAATGCTGCACGGTCCTTCACACTGCCTCCGGGGTTCTGGAACTCGGCTTTACCGAGGATGTTGCAGCCAGTCTCTTCGGAGAGACGCTTCAATCGGATAAGTGGTGTGTTTCCAATTGCTTAATGACAAACTGTCAGAAGCCATTGTTCGTGTAGCTAACTTTTATTTCGTCTTCTTAGCGTACCTTCTGTAAGACCGTTAACGTAGCCCTGAGCTTGCGACACCCGGACGCTATAGGCGGTCGATCCTTCTGCTGCGCGGAGCGCAGTGGTGCCGAAGCGCCGAATACTTTGTCGGAACATTATTTCAAAAGGCTTCGAAGGCTAGCACAGCTACTCCCGAACGCCGTCTGCTATGCAAGAGACAATTAATGGAGGAAGACCATTCCATTCCCCGGATTCCCAAATGCCGATTGTCGGCCTTAGTCAGCGATCGCGTATCACGTGAGCGATGGCGTGATAGCTTGGGCGAGGAGGACCCTCAATTGTACATTGCACATAACGTTAACTAGATAATGCTTGCTATTAATCCAGTTGATGGAGTGACATGACGATAACTCGTATATAATCTAGTGAATAGATAGTGGCAATTGACATAGATTTGGTCTATACACCCCGCTGTACTGCCTTTGATGGTCAGATATGACATAATGTACTGCGAACCCTAACCCTTATCTTAGTCTTTCCCGTTTTGGGCTGTTTGTTTATTCTGCACCCCGTGACTGCGGGTTATCGTCCGCAATGTTTTGGCGATAACTCAAGCAGACGGCAATATCATCCCACCTTGATCCAGCGACTACAGACGCGCCATTCAAAGAATTCCGGTCTCCGAATCTAACCTATGACACGATTTTGAGATGTTATCTGACTGACTTATGCGACAACTCCTTACTTGACCGACACATTTCGACTCAAACCTCTACCCCTCCACCCAGACACCATGCCTGGTCGATCTTCCGCCCGTTCGACCTCTGCGACGACATCGCGTAGACCGTCCGCTCAACCATCACTATCTGGCGGGCGCGCGGGCTCTGTGACTCCTTCCGTCGCCATTCCAGAGGAACCCCCTTTGCCCGAGGCCTTTCCCAATTTGCGCCGAGATGTCTGCTCACTCTTCGCTGATGCGCAACGCTCAACAACCGGACACCGAAAACTCGTCGTACGACTTAGAAAGCTCCAAGAAGCTTGCTGCGGGATATCACAGAAGACTAAGAAGAATGGTAAAGAGGTTCAAGAGACCTTGATCCCAGGTGAAGAGACACTTCCCGAAACGGAATTTAATGTGGAGATTGGTCGCTGCATGCTACGTATTCTACCTATCAAAAAGTCAGAACCCGTTGGCGACCGTATCTTGCGCTTTATTGGCACTTTCTTGACCCATGCATCCGAAAAGGATGCCGAGATTTTCGCGAGCGATGATGATGAAGTCAGCGCCGAAACGCCCACGTCCCGTTTAGCCGCCAGCCTGGTTGCCCGTGTTATGCCGCTACTAGCTACTAAAGATAGGACGGTCCGCTTCCGTGCGACACAAGTGACTGCGCACATTGTGAACTCTCTAGAGACGATTGATGACGACTTGTACCATACGATCCGACAGGGCCTCCTAAAACGGATCAGAGATAAAGAACCATCTGTGAGAGTGCAAGCTGTGATGGGTCTTGGCCGCTTGGCAGGCAACGAGGATGAAGAGGATGAGGATAGCGCAGTCTTGGTCGAGAAGCTTGTTGACATCATGCAGAATGATACAAGCGCAGAGGTGCGGAAAACTTTACTCCTCAATCTACCTCTTCTCCGCAAAACGCTTCCATACCTTCTTGAACGAGCTCGCGATCTCGACGCTGCCACACGGCGAGCATTATATGCGCGTCTACTCCCTACTTTAGGTGACTTCCGACATTTATCACTATCAATGAGAGAGAAGTTGCTCCGTTGGGGTCTAAGAGATCGTGACGAAAGTGTTAGGAAGGCAACGGGGAAGCTCTTTTACGATAGGTGGATTGAGGATGTTGCTAGTACGGATAACGACGAGGAAGGCCCAGCTAATCAACGCTCTCCGCCGAACATACCAGCCCTCTTGGAGCTGCTCGAGAGAATCGATGTGCTGAACTCTGGCATTGAAACCGGTATAGCTCATGAAGCCATGCGTAGCTTCTGGGAAGGTCGCCCTGATTATCGGGAAGCGGTCGTCTTCGATGAGGAGTTCTGGGAGTCCTTGACGGCTGAATCAGCTTTCCTTATTCGCTCATTCAACGACTTCTGTCGTGTGGAACATGACGGAAAGTTCGACAATTTGGCTGACGAGAAAATGCCCGAAGTCACTGCCCTTGCCTACTTCTTAAACAAATATATGACCGACCTCTTACAGCGGAAGAAGACGGCCAAGGAAGCCGGTACGGCCAGTGATGATGACTCTGTCGAACATGAGTTTGTTGTTGAACAGTTGTTACATATTGCCATGACACTAGACTACAGTGACGAAGTCGGCCGACGCAAGATGTTCTCATTACTCCGCGAATCCTTGGCGGTTCCAGAGCTGCCTGAGGAATGTACTAAACTTGCCATCGAGACACTGCGATTCGTTTGTGGGCCAAATGCTGCCGCCGAGAACGAGTTCTGCAGTGTTGTTCTGGAGGCCATTGCCGAAGTTCACGATACCATTGCCACTGAAGATAGCTTCGTATCGGCCAGGTCGGAAATCAGCGAATCCTCCAGTCGTCAGCGATCCGAAACTCCTGAAGCAAAGCCCTTCAACAAAGAAGAGGCCAAAGCAAAGGTTCTAAAAGAAATCATGGTCAACATGAAGTGCCTTCACATTGCACTTTGTATGTTGCAAAATGTGGAGGGTAATTTGCAAGCAAACATGAATTTAGTTACGATGCTGAATAACCTGGTCGTTCCTGCGGTCCGCAGTCATGAAGCGCCAATTAGAGAAAGAGGTCTTGAATGTCTTGGGCTTTGCTGCTTGCTTGACAAGGTTGGTCTCTATCCTTCTATACCTCTGATGTATGCTAACAGTCCTCCCCACACCAGACCTTAGCTGAAGAGAACATGACACTTTTTATCCATTGCTACAGCAAAGGCCACGAGGCTTTGCAGACGACGGCCTTACACATCCTGTGCGACATGCTGACGACTCATCCATCGTTGCTCGCGCCTGTTACCCAGCCTGACGGAGAGACTGTGACACCGCCGGTATTCCAGAAGCCGTTGCTGAAAGTCTTTGCTAGGGCACTCAAGTCCAATTCTCCGAACAGTGTCCAAGCAACCGCCGCCACGGCTCTTTCCAAGCTGTTGCTCACTAATACCTTTACTCCCTCTGGGGCCAATGTCCCTCCAGCTATCCAGGAGTACAACCAAACATCCGTCGAGACCCTCTTGCAGTCACTTGTGGTTACTTTCTTCCACCCCCGTACTCGCGAAAATCCCGCGCTCCGGCAGACTTTAGCCTACTTCTTCCCTGTATACTGCCACTCCAAGCTATCAAATACCGAACATATGCGCAGGGTTTCCGTACCGATTGTCCGGGCGGTCCTCAATGCGGCAGAGGAGCACTTTTCACTCGAAGCGGAAGAGGACAGTGATGGCGATATCGATGAGAGTGTTGGACAGCGGGAATTGAAGGCGCTGATGAGTGGTGTTTTGGGTATGCTCGCCGAGTGGACTGACGAACGGCGAGTCGTTGGACTGGGCGGAGAAAAGATCCTCGCAGGCGGCGCAGTCAGTTCCAATGTATGTGGCTGGGTTCATCTAGCGCTGGTGAAGGATATCCTGGAGCGTGTGCTGGGGATCAGCGAAGGGCCCAACCGCTGCTCTAAAGAAGAGAAGAAGCTCCTCTTCTCTCTGCTTAGCAAGCTCTACATCGCTCCTCCCGCTGTACCCTCAAGGGCTGGATCTCGCAATCCGGAGGGCGAAGACCCAATCGCCCCAAGTGCTCGGAGTAACCAAAGCGAAGTTAGCCCTGAGAATGCGGCGCTTGCACAAGAGGTGAAAGAGCTTTTGGACGAAACGATCGAGGAAGGTCTGGCTTCTGAAGCGGCTAGCAGGAATGCCCTTGTCAAGGTCAAAAACTCGGTCCTTAAGCTCCTGGCAGCAGCTCAGGGCCGCCCGAGTAGCTCCCGAATTCGCGAGGGAACCGAAGAGGGAGACAGTGATATGCTCAGTCTTCGTTCCGGCCGGTCCGGTAGTGTCCGCCCCTCCATCGAGCCTGGTGCTTATCGTCGCGGGGTGTCTATCGAACCCAGCATTATGGAGGAGGACGAGAACGAGGATAGCAGGACGACGATCAAGTCTGAAGCACACGATTACTAGGAGTTGCCTAATGCGTTCCTTTTTCTGGGTTGGCGTTGACTGATGGGTCCTGTTGGGATATGGTCTCGGGACGACATGCGGACTTGTTACCATGTATTTAATTCATGTTTATACATTTCGAGGCTTCTTTGTAAATGTTTTCTATTCTTTTCATCCAAGATACTTGAAACGCCAGATGTTGGTTAATGATCGTCGAAGCTTACTAACTATCGCCGTTGATATCTCATAAAACAACACTCGGTCGATCTATACGACAACTACGAGGGAGGGATGCCAAAAAGTTCCTGAGAATTATGTTACTCGAGCCATCGACAAGATGCTGATTGAGGCTGTATATATATACTACCTCAAGGTAATCAAACATGAAGAGTGTAGTTGTGTAGATAATGACGTGCCGAGGTAACGTACACAGAGCATAGCCTCCAATTTAAGTATTTTCTTGGAACCAGGTAGGCAAATATACCATTACGTGTCGCTGAGGCTATCCGCTGTCTGTTTCATCTTCGTATGACCGATGGAGATTGGCATTAGTCATTCGTTCACTTCCATAATGAAGTATAGGAGGTCTATGTCGAAGTATTATAAGTCAATTGACAGTGTAAAGAGCTCTAGAAGAGGTAACTGGAGAGTGTTTCAAAGATTTGCGAGGAGAACAAGATGACATATATAGTCCGTCCATCTAGTATAGTTTTTAAGGACGGATGGGCACGTGCACGGGGCAAAGGAATCGGTGGTCAAGGCCCAGGCAGATAACTTGTTGGAGGCTGGAGCCTGTACGAGAAGCTGCGGCCAGGTCACTAGTGGTGGGTTAGCTTGCGTTTATTATTGATGGCCGACCGTTATGGCCTGACATCGTGGGTGATACTGACCAGTCAGCCCTCTTGCTCATCTGTTGGTTAGATCTAAAAATGTCTCACTCGTTAATTAATTCACCTGGGGTTTGACCCTCGTAGAGAATTGCATCTGTTCATCTTTTATAGAAAGAGGGAATAGGGATATGGTAGTTCATACCTTTACATTACAGTATTCAACTATTGCTCCTTTTGAATATCTATCTATATTCTTTGGTAATAAACATTCCAGAATGAATGATTCTCTGGCTCCGTACCATGAAAAATACACACTAAGGGTATTGCGTACTGTCTTGCTCGGATGCGAGACTGGGCGGATGAAGGATCCATTCATCCATGGACCGGGATTGGAAGAAAGATGACCGGCTCTTGGTCAGACCAGGAACTTGATCACTAGTATTTAGTATTTAGTTGGAGGTACGGTATTTACGGGGAGGAATTAATCTCCTAGGGGCATTTCATAGGTGCATCCGGTTTGATGACCGTCAAATGTGATACCGCGGACAGAAGTACCTTACAGCAGGGTGGTTAATGAGAGACATGGATAGATTCATGTATACTAAATAAATACCATCCCCTATTCTTACAACCCCAACCATTAACTGACAATGCTATTTATATTTGTGCTCTTAGGGGTAGATTAACTGCGGTGCACAGGATACAAGTCACAAGGATTCTACCACAACGTATGGATCACTAGATAATGACCATTTCAAGGATATAAATTTCGAGAATGATACTTAATTCCGAGAATAGAAGCGCAGCTTTCATAGCCACGGTGCTCAGGCGGGAAGGTTGGTGGCTCGGGGTTAAACCTGAGGTTCTCCTGGTACGACGGTGGACTCAAAATACAAACCAATGGACACTAGCGATTAACTTTCTTGTAAATCAGCAGTAAATTCAAATCAACCCAAGAGGTAAAAAAAAATATGTGAGAGACAAAATAGAACATCATATCGCTCATCGCATGTAGAAAATCAATTCTAGCAGAGTAAAATACTGGTAGAGAATATCATATAAAATATCATTTAGATTTATAGATTTATTGATGGTTCTTTTGAAATTTCAACCCCGTGATTGAATTTTTTTTCATTTACTATCCTTTTGTCAATTTTTTTTTTTCATTCGAATTTCCCCTCAAACCCCCGAAACTTTTCTTTTTAATCTGGACTCCACCATCACTCACTCAGACTCCTCTCTTGCTGATTCCCATCTTGGACTGGGCAACAATTCTTCCTGACTCTACTTTCTTCCCTCCCTCTCCCTCTCCTCCTTCTCCCCCTTTCACCTCCCCTCCCCGTGATTCTTTTCGAATTCACGACGGTCTTTATTCGGTCGTGGAACCCCGTGTCTCCGCTTCTTCGAGACACTATTTTTCCGTCCCGGTTGACCCTTTTCCCTTTTGGCGTGAGAAGAGCAACCCCCCGTGATACTCAACCAACTGTAATCAATCAATCAATCCTGAGCGATGGCAACCGTTTCAGCTCCCACCCCTAAGCTGGATCGCTATATTGTCATCCATGTCGCAACCACCTGCGATGAACATGGCGTCTACGTCACCAAGGATTCGGCAGAGGTGATCGAATTGGGGTGGATTTTGTTGGATGCCAAAACATGCGAGGAGGTAAGTTGTCGTTGGAGTTTAATAATCCCCTTTGAATCCAATTCACCCTTTCCCCTCCTCCTGATGCATTCATTTCCTCTCCCCTCCCGTCTCTGGGCTCGGGCCACCACCTCGGAAATTGATCCCCCCAGTGACAGCTGGCTAACATGTGGTTTGATTCGATGTTTAGTTGCACCGTGAAAGTGTGCTCGTCAAGCCCGTCAACACCCCCATCACGCCGCTTTGCAGTAAGTGCACACACACCTAATCAATCGTCATCCCGCCCAATGCCTAGCCATTCCCTCCCCGTCACAACCATTTCCCTCCATCCCGGATGTATCGGTCTGCTGGTTCAATGGCTGACGGTCTCCGAAAGCGAGCCTGACAACTCTGACATGGGAGCACGTCCGCTCGGCAGGTACTTTCCGCGATGCCATCGCCCGTTTCGACGAATTCGCCAAGGAACACCTTATCAGCAAGAACTTGGAGTTTGCTTTCGTGACGTTGGATTCGTGGGACCTTCGTGTACAGCTCCCTCGTGAAGCCCGAGACAAGGCCGTCGTTCTTCCCGCATATCTCCAGCACTCCCGGACCTTCGATCTGCGAACCGAATATCAGAGATGGCAGACTCATCACCCCGAGTCTCTACCCTTCGGTCCCAGTTCCCTCTCCAACATCTGTGCCGCCCTCGAAGTCGAACCCGTTCAAACCTCCGCCCCCATCAAACACAACCTCCCGTTCCATCTGCAGGCGCTGGCCCCCGCGTCGCCACGACGGGCCATGGAGGAAGCCATTACGCTGGCCCGCGTCCTCCGCGGCTTGATCCGCAAGTCCCAACCCCCACATGAGCACCCCGAGATCTTGACCCGCCCCATGGATGCGAGAGCGGACGTTCGTGCTTTCTTGGCTGAGCGGAGCAAGGTGCTGCATCTGAGCGGTCTTCCCCACGATACGACCCAGTCCGAGCTCGAAAGTTGGTTTACACAGTTCGGCGGCCGGCCGATCGCCTTTTGGACTCTCCGGACTCCTGATCAGCACAAGCCTACTGGCACTGGCTTTGCGGTCTTCTCATCTCACGAAGAGGTATGAATTGACTGCACGCACCCCCTACAGGAGTCCTGTTATGGCTACTAACCCTCTACGCAGGCTGCAGAAAGCCTCTGCATGAACGGTCGTGCACTCAACGAGAAGGCCATTGAGGTCTCACCTTCCTCCAGCCGTGTCCTCGATCGTGCCGCGGAGATCCTCACCCCGTTCCCTCCCTCGAAGAACCGCCCTCGTCCCGGCGACTGGACTTGTCCCTCCTGTGGATTCTCCAACTTCCAGCGCCGTACGGCTTGTTTCCGCTGCTCGTTCCCTGCCATGGCCGCTGCTCCGGATCCGATGAGTTATGGGGCTTTCGGCTACGGCCCACCCTCCATGATGCCACCTCATATGGGTCACGGTCACGGCATGGGCCATTCTCGTGGCATGGGCGGCAACGGTGGTGTGGTTCCCTTCCGTGCGGGTGACTGGAAGTGCGGCTCGGAGGGTTGTGGCTACCATAACTTCGCCAAGAACATCAACTGTCTGCGTTGCGGTGCTCCCCGTTCAGGGGCCGCGGTGGTTGCGGACTCCGCTTTCCCATCGCCCATGGACCCTCCTTCGAACTTTGGAATGGGTCCTAACTCCATGGCGAGCACCCCGGCGCCCGGCCCCTTTACCTCCACCGCCGGTGGCTTTGGCGGATTTAGCCAGCAGTTTGGAGCGCCCCCGAACAACTACGCTCTGCCCTCGGCGCTGGGCAGTGGCCCCGGAGGCTACCCCCCTATGGGTCAGATGAACGCCGGCTATGGTTCTAGCAACACCTCTCACTCTGCCGCTTCGTTCGCGAACCCTGCTACGCAGGCCGCTTTCACCGGGGCTGACCATGCAACCTCCACCAGCGCTTCGAACGGCGCTTTCTACGGAGCCGATGGATCCAACGATCCGTTTGCCTTCCTGTCTACCGGCTTAGGCGGTCTGTCGGTCGGTGACGACGGCCACTCCCGCCGCAACGGTACCGGTGCTAGCAAATCCCCTGCTTAAGGCTACTGCGGTGAATCACTAAGGCGGGGTGGTTGTACTATTTCCATTTTTCTGTGACGGACCCCCCATTTTTTGTTTGTGAATATGGTCATCTAGATTGTCGGTATATGCGACGGTTGATTCTCGTTGATGCGCGTTTGTATAGGGAATTCAGCAGTTCTGGTGCATTCGGTTGGGAGGAGCAGGCCGGTAGCGTCGTCGTTTCATCGGATTGGATCCTTTATCTTTTCTTATTTTGTCTCATCTCTCGCACCCTTCACGTTGACCCTTTTCGGTATGTTTTACTATTGCGTCTTTGAAGCGATGTTTAAGGGTATAGAAGACCATCCTGGCAGATGGGCCCGGGTGGTTTCGTACATCCATTCGCGAGTCACTGGGGCTTCTCGTTCTTATTTTCCTTCGATCGGCATGAGCTTCGCACTTTTCTTCGCTTTCGTCGTTGTGCATCTGATGAAAGGCATCGCTTGTTTCGATCGCAGTGCGACCAGACGTGGAGGCTCTATCATGGCATTGCATTCTAGATATTTGGTCATCTTATTTTTTCTGCTTGTCTTGTTTTTATTTTTCCCAGTTCATCTCTGCGCTCTTTGGCAACAGGAATCATTGGAGAATCACGGTATTGATCACGGATGGGATACACTGGAACGGATTCTGTTGGGGGTGTTGGGGATATTCCTTTTGAGCCATGAAAATTTCAGCCGACGGCGGATTTCAGATATGCGAGGCAACGGGTTGGGAATTGTGAGTGCAACAGGGTTGTTCTGAATGTCCATAATTCATGTTTGTGTTTTTTGATCATTTCTCACTTTCCTTTATCACCTGTCTTTTATTGGTATCGATGTTCTTTTTTCTCTTTTTTTTCTGCAAGAAAAGTCGATGAGTCATCATTCTGGATCTGCGCAGTACAGACTTAGAGACAGTATATTGTCCGCCATTTTGTATAGGAATTGATGGGGCATTGTGAGCGAGAGCGTGGCGTTGGGGTAGACCAGGACGCATTGGTTATTATCTGCTGTCTACCTTATTTTCTACTATAATGTCACATCATATCTGATCCAACGGTGGTCTCGAGTGAAAGTATGAAAAGCTTTAGGCAGTACTCAGTCAATTGACCCAATTACTCGATTGACAGTATTGGTAGTACTATCATTGGCTTTGATAGTGCGAAAATATATTGTCTTTAGATATATATTTCTTCTCAGAATGCATAGCACGTTTACCACCTATGGGTTAGAGAAGACTGATTATTAAAATCGCCAGCAATATTCTGTATGATTAAGACAACAATATTATCAGATTCATGAAGCTGGTGCAAGCTAGGACTATATCCTAATTGTGTCAGTAAGAGTATGGAGATCTTGAAGTGTGTGGTCAGGAAGTGGGTAACCGCGCGCCTACGGCGCTAGAGGGGGAGCTTTGGAGGTCTGGAGGCAACCGCGGGACTCGCGTCCACCTCCATCTGTCATCGCTCAAGACGGCTCCCCATCCCAGCATTCTACGATCTGAATCCCACGAATTGCCCTTCTCAATAAATATCTCGTCCTCATACCATTTGGTTTTGTTCATCCACTTTTTTCTCGGTTTTCACTGTTTTTCTGTCGCCCATAATGTCCGGATATGACCGAGCTCTTTCAGGTAAGATAGCTTAGTACCTTAGTTCCATGTGCTTCTCAGTGGGATGATCAACTGAATCTAACCAACCTGCAGTATTCAGGTATGAGAACCATCTTCTGCAGCATTCTGTACAGCTCTTTGACTCTTTTCCAGCCCTGATGGGCACGTCTTCCAGGTGGAATATGCCATGGAAGCTGTTAAGAGAGGTACGTCACCGCCAACCAAGTCGGCCACGCCCTCCTTTCTGACCACCATCGTTCTTCTTATCTAGGAACCTGCGCCGTCGGAGTAAAAGGTAAAGATGTTGTCGTGCTGGGCTGCGAGAAGCGCTCCGCCTTGAAGCTCCAAGATACCCGCATCACACCGTCGAAGATCGCCGTGCTGGACAACCATGCTGTTCTCGCTTTCGCTGGATTGAACGCCGATGCTCGTATCCTCATCGATAAGGCTAGACTAGAGGCCCAGTCCCACCGCCTGACCGTTGAAGACCCCGTCACCATCGAATACATCACCAAATATATCGCCGGTGTGCAGCAGCGGTACACGCAAAGTGGAGGTGTTCGGCCCTTCGGTATTAGTACCTTGGTTGTGGGATTCGATCCGAATGATAAGGTGCCGAGATTATATCAGACTGAGCCTTCGGGTATCTATTCTGCTTGGTAGGTGGCTTTCGTGGTCGGTTCTGGGATTCAAGAAGAAAGGCTAATAGGTGTGTGGTGGTATAGGAAAGCCAACGCTATCGGCCGTTCTAGCAAGACCGTTCGGGAATTCCTCGAGCGCAACCACGAGGATGATATGGACCGTGAGCAGACAATTCAGCTTACCATCAAGTCGTTGTTGGAGGTCGTGCAGACCGGCGCCAAGAACATCGAGGTGGCTATTATGTCGCCCGGGCAGACGATCGAGATGCTGCCAGAAGATCAGATCGAGGCCTACGTTAAGAGTATAGAAACCGAGAAGCAAGAGGAGGCTGCGAAGAAGAAGACAGCCCGGACCAGCACCACCACGGCGGCCATTCTAACACGAGGTGGTGGCGAGTCCGGCGACGCCTAGGAGTAGGCTGGTTTAGTGAATTAGAGCTACACGCCTCTTGTTGACGTCCTACACACGTTTTTCCTTTATAATATCGGAGATCTTGCCGAAGCGACTTTACGACAATAAAGAACTCTTTCCCCGTCGTTTATACACAGACCTCCCTGCGGGGTCTCTCTAGGAATATCGTCGTCTAAAGATTTGTAGCCTGACTGTCGGCAGGAGGTAGAAAGCATTATATCGTAATCGTCGTAATCCACAGTTCGTGGCCTCCACTTATCCCAGACGATCTTCGGCATCCCTGACGTTGAAGATCGACCGCTCCTGGTGGCCACGTACTCGGTCATCCTTGAGCATTCTTTCCCGCATATCAGTATCCCATTCTGGCAAGTTGAAAAGGAGAAGTACCTGTTGTCGATACGAGCATCCTCACCCTCTACCTGCAACGCGGGTTTGGGTGTGACGGCCTCCAGCACGAAGTGGTTATCGCAATGCGGGCAGTATTCGTCACTATCAAGAAATTCCCCTTAGTCATATGCCGTCTGCTTGCACCGCAAAGGATCGACCTACCTCTCTTCGAACTCTGTCGAGTCCTTCCGGAAACACTTCTTGCACTTCTTACAGGCGAAAACCTGTACCAATATTCTTTAGAATGTCTATCGGCTTGAGAGAGAACGTGAATGGAGGGGTACCATTTCGGTGGTCTTCATAAGGGCATGGGATTCTTGTTCATGATGGCATTCGGCGCAGTCGAACCACTTCTTGCCTGGATTTCGTATGAGTAGGACGATGGTTGTGGTGAATTTGTAATAAACTCACAGCATGCCGAACGAATGGCCACTTGGGCGTTGAGGATGTGTTTACTGCGCGGGAGGGTGTCAGTTGACCGGTTGATGGATTTGCTTAAATTTTTTTTTTCGTTCTCTTTGACTTTCTTTCTTTTTGGTGGCTTCACGAGGGAGACGGGATCGTCGACGTACCACATGATTGAAGAGGGATTTGAGTCAGGGGATGAGGGTCTACGTGGGTGGTGGAGGCTCAAGTGGTTTAAATGAGGAAAATCGAAGGAAGAGGGTCGTCTATATCGCAATCCTTGACTTAACGGGGAAGCAATTAAACCACGATTATTGGGGAGGGATTAAATTAAAATTATTGGCAGGGCGGAAACTAAAAATAAAGGCATGACTGACGGTCTTTTACCATGGATTAGGATAGTGGGAACCTCCAACAATAATGACATAGTTATACCAGTTAGGGAGGCAAGTGGTGCATCGAATATTTATTTTATTTTATTTTTATTTATGGGATCGACAGATGGAATTCATTAGGTATTATTATCAATATTTATTATTTTATTAGGTGTTGTTTTTATTTTGTTTTCTTTTTGTTTTGAAGAATTTCTCTTGACACAAAAGACTGGTCTGCTGTACTCGTCATTTTGCCTTCTCCTTTAAGTTCACTTTTTTTCCCCTTTCTATCGCGAGATCTTCGTCACTCAACCGTTCTTTCAACTCTCCTTCTTTCACTTTCAAACTCTCTCCTACTCTCTCTTTATTCTCCCCCTCTTTTCCTTTGGAACCCATTCTTTCCCCCCCGCCCCGGAAGATCCATTCCGCTCAAACTTCCCCTCCCTCTCCGCTCCGTCTGTATTTATAGCAGCCGATTCGTTTCCGCCTGACGAACTGCCCGCAACTCCGCCACAGTCTCGACCCCTCGGGTCTGTTAACCGCAACGCTGTGAACCTCGGGGTGATCTATCTTACATCCCATTCGACTCTACTGTCACCAAGGTCTTACCTGCATCGTATGCACCAGTTTCATTGAAGCCTATGATCTGTCTTTCCAACCCGTCATCGTGCCGGATCTATAGTCGTGGCCATGGAGGGAAATGGTAGATCGAGGGACGGCACCGATAGTGCTCCCCTTGTACGTTTCGCGCATTGCCCCCAACGCTAATGAGGGATCCCCTGCTCACACAGTCAACCTCTACAGAGACCAGTATCTTCCCTTTTGTCTCATTTCGAGAACCTATCCCATCGTCGAGCCCCGTCCGCCTCTCCAAGCGGCCCCCGCGACCCGACCTCGTACCTGAAATCCCCTGAGCCCGTTGACGACTTTCGTTCGGCCCGCGCCTCTCTGGACTTGTCTCGTCCGCGGTCTCCTTGGGTCTCCTCCGCAGACTTTCAGAATGGCCAGGGGACCGAGTATACAAATGGCGCTCCGCGTCAACGTGGGGTGTCTCCGGGACGATCGCCAGGCAGACGGCAAAGCAGACCCATGTCGATGAACCTACATTCTTCGCCGCAACTGGCGCCCACCCTCACAGTCGATTCACCACGATCCCCTCCACGGGGCTTTGGGACGCATCCGGACCACAATGAGGATATTCGGACGGCTCGCACGCCACCGAATGCTCCGCGGGAATCATTGCCGCCTAGGCCCATTGCGCAGGCAAACTCCCTTAGTCGCCCGACCACTCCTACCTATCCATCGTCGGTGCCGACCGAACACAGAATCGCTCACCTATCTCCAGGCCATCCAGACTCTGCAGCATCGACGCGCGACAGTCCGCCAGAGCGACGGTTGAAGAGTGCTTCGTTACCTCCACCCGCTAACCGAGCAGAGAAGCCTAAAATTCCCGCCAAACCAGCTGGCTTATCATTCCATGATGGAAATGGCCTGGCTCCTCGTCAGGAACGTCCCCATGTAGAGGATGGGGTATCTCCCTTCAATACCCCCCCGGGCAGTCCCGACAAATCACCACCGAAAGTACCATCCGCTACAAAGCCGCAGCCGCCTCCTTCCCCATCTCGACCCGTACCCGCGCCGGTTCGGAGATCTTTCGACGAAAGGAGACCTCACCTGAGTGCACTTGGCTTGCCGGAGCGGCCACAGCCTCCTCGGCGGCCATCCCCGAGGCCTACACGAGACACGAGACCCCTGATGGTACAAATTCCGTCGCGGCAAACCCCTCAGCAGGAAACTATGTCGGCTATACCACATACCGGCCATCGTTTCCAGAGTTTCGACAGCCCTAGAGAGCCCCCTGGCTTGCCCCCGCGGCAGCCGTCGATAGCACGTCGAGGTGCTCGGTCGCCAGGCGCGCAGCTTGATCGTTTACGGAGTCCAGTCCAGCCTGAGTGCCCCCCTCGGCCGGAATTGCGCCCACACCTTACAGGCGAAGTCCATACACCGAGACAGCTCCAGCGACAACCGTCGTTTTCGCGAGAGACTAAGCCTGGACCTCCCCCTGCCATCCCGGAGCGCCCTGTTGCTGACCGGCCGGTTGTGGAGAGGCAACCTGTCCGTCCAGTTCCGGCCCCGAGTGAGGATGAGCAGCCCCTCGATGAGGCCCCTGCTCCACGGACGGACTACCCGGATGCGTCTCTCGCTAACCGGCGGCCGCCGCTTCTGAAGAAAGGCCCTCAGGAGATCCCGACGCGCTATGACACGCGACTCATGGATGTGTGCGGGAAGTACGTATGTACCACTGGTTATCTGACCCGAGTTTGGGACCTCACGACGGGCGAGCAGGTCATGACTCTCAGTCATGGCGAAACCGTCAAGTGTCTGTCGCTAGCTTTTAAACCGGGGAAGGGTCTGGAGGACGAGGGACAGCGACTGTGGCTTGGTACCAGCGCTGGCGATCTTCACGAGGTTGATATTGCGACTCAATCGGTTGTGACGTCACGATCCTATCCCTCCCGCAGGGAAGTGATCAAGATCCATCGGCATAAAAAGGAGATGTGGACTTTAGATGACGAGGGGCGCTTGCTCGTCTGGCCACCAGACGAGTCCGGAACTCCTAATCTCCAGTATAGCTACCACAATCCTTACGACCGGGTTGCGCGTGGACATACATTCTCTGTTGTAGTAGGCGATACGCTGTGGCTGGCAACGGGTCGAGAGGTACAAATCTATCGACCCAATGCACGCGACGATGTGTCCTTCAAAGTGCTCAAGCGGCCGTTGGGCTCTCAGCATTCCGGAGAGGTAACATCCGGTGCTTATACTACCAAAGATGGCGGCCGTGTGTATTTGGGACACGCTGATGGAAAGGTGACTATATACTCGGCCCATGACTATACGTGTCTCGGGGTTGTAAACGTGAGTGTATACAAGATCAACTGCTTAGGTATTGTCGG
Organism: Aspergillus sergii; assembly: GCA_009193525.1. Taxonomy (NCBI): domain Eukaryota; kingdom Fungi; phylum Ascomycota; class Eurotiomycetes; order Eurotiales; family Aspergillaceae; genus Aspergillus; species Aspergillus sergii. The sequence continues at coordinate 365,245 of ML741766.1, forward strand.
GGACTATCTTTGGGCTGGGTACAAGACGGGCATGATCTATGTGTACGATACGTCAACCAATCCGTGGATGGTGCGGAAGGATTGGCGGGCTCATGACAGTCCGGTCTCTGCATTCCTCCTCGACACCAGCAGCGTGTGGACGATGAACCGCCTCCAAGTCACTTCGTTAGGAACAGATAACTGCATTCGCCTGTGGGACGGCATGCTGGAGGATGATTGGATGGGTAAGTTGCATGGATCGTCACTGCATACAACGCAACTAACGATCGGACAGAGTCCCGGATGCAAGCTAAGGACGTGGAGTACTGTACCTTCCGGGAGATCCGCGCGTCAGTTCTGACGTGGAATGCCGGTGCCTCCACCCCCGGTAGCGCGCGTACATCGACCTTTATCCAGGACGCTATTCATCCTGAAGACCCTCCTGAGATTCTAGTCTTTGGCTTCCAGGAACTGGTGGATCTCGAGAATAAGAAAATTACAGCCAGTGCGTATCTTGTACCTGAAACGTCGGTCCAGTTGATGTTGACTAACGGGTTGCAGAGAGCTTGCTTATGGGAAGTAAGAAGAAGGAGAGCAGTGAGAAAGAGCATATCAGCCGTCAGTACCGCGTGTGGATGGAGCATCTAACACGGGTTATCAACGAGTGCATGCCCCTTGAAGAGTCGTATGTGCTTTTGCATAGCGCGAACATGATTGGGCTGTTCACATGTATCTTCGTGAAGCATAAAGAGCGACAGCGGATCAAGGATCTGAGTGCTGCAGAGGTGAAGCGTGGAATGGGTGGATTGCATGGAAACAAGGTACGCGTGCAAGATGACATTGTTGTCTGCACTTATACTGACTGGAACCTGTAGGGCGCACTTATCCTCCGCTTCGTTCTGGACGATAGTTCTCTGTGCTTTGTGAACTGTCATTTGGCAGCCGGACAGTCGCACACGACACACCGAAACAATGATATCGCCGCCATCCTGGAGTCAGAGTCCCTGCCGGCTGAAACCAGTCTCATGACTCGCGCGGATCGTTTTGTCAGTGGCGGAGATGGATCAATGATCATGGATCACGAGATCTGTATCTTGAACGGAGACCTCAACTATCGTATAGACTCTATACCACGCAACGTCATCATCGAGGACATTCGCAACAACAGATTCACAAAGTTGCTCGAGCGAGACCAATTGCTGGCATCAAGACGCAAGAACCCAGGTTTCCGACTGCGATCTTTCATCGAGGCTCCGATCACGTTTGCACCGACATACAAGTATGATGTGGGCACCGATGACTACGACACTAGCGACAAGAAACGCTCTCCCGCATGGTGTGATCGTGTCCTGTATCGGGGAATAGGCCGGGTGAAGCAACTTGAATACCGACGACACGAAGCCAGAGCCTCTGATCACCGTCCAGTCAGCGCATCGTTCAAACTCCGGGTCAAGACCGTCCAACCCAACGAACGCGCCGCAGTCTGGGAATCCTGCCAGCAGGAGTTCCAGAAGGAAAAGCGCCGACTTGCCTCGGAAGCAAGGTACGTCCTACTCCACTACCACACACCTCTCCACCAAGCCCAGATACGCTAACTGAGAACCTAAACAGCATTGAATACCTCATCAGCGTCCTCGGCACCGAACCCCAACAAGCTCGCGCATTGATTTTGGGGAATGGGAACTAGTTCAGCCTATCCTTACACCCCCTTCGTTCATTGTTTCCCTAGATGCAGTTACATTGGCTATTGAGCGGATACGAGATTAGAGATTAGCGCAAGGCGATGTGTACGACTAATGATTTCACGATAGATATGTATCATGAGCTGGGTTAGATTATGGGGATGGGTAGAGTAGTTACTTGTCTTAATTTTAATTGTGCTGTATTTATATGATGCCGGCTTTGCGGGAATATAAATAGATTATTGGCTCTGTTTTAGAAGTTATGGCAGGCGGTATTCGTATAAGGACAGCAAGGGTTTGCTCAAAGTACAGGCGCTATTCCTCTTAGTAGTAGTAGAGGAAATTGGCAGGAATCAGCAGGAATCGGTGGGAGTCGGTGGGAATCGGTAGTATCTGGCAGGATTTGACCGCCGGAACCAGGAGATCCATTGTTGAAAGTTTTAACTGATTGCGATACAATCAACTCAGACTTCACTAGATCAGACAGAGTTCGTGGTGTCTCCGCCGGGCCGGAGCCCGGGGCTGAAGCCCCTGGCGGCCATAACGGTGGGTACGTGCCGTATGTCTTCGTCATACACAGTAAATAGGGCCAGGAGACCAGACTATAAAGAAGGACGGCGAAAAAAAATAAAAATAGATAAGGAAAGGAGCGTCATCGGGGGACAGCCGCCGAGGGGCCCCGGGGACAGAGCAACTAACCTAATCAGGTTTAGGGCTTATATAGTAGATCTTTGACTGGCAGAATCCAACCTCAGTATATAGCGATCTTTGACTTTCTATACTAAAAAGTGTACTTTTTGTATAAGATATTGATTAATATAAGATTGATTAGAATTGTTAGATTACTTAATTCAGGCTAAGAATTACTCATTATTTATTTTAATCCTAGAAAAGCCTAGATTAGGAAGAAATAGTCCAATTTAATAGGGTACTGGTGTCCAAGTTTAGGGATACTTATACCTAAGTTTGGGGGTGCTTGTGCCTAAGCTTAGAAGTACCGGTGCCTAACTTAGGGGCTACAGTCCCTAGAGTTGGCAGTTAGGCGGGCGGTCCGCAGTAGGTAGGTGGTAGGTAGTTGGGTGGTAGGTGCCCTATCCCCCGATGACGCTCCTAAGAAAATAAAATATAAATATAAATCGAAGAGCGGAAGCGACCGATTCCACCGGGGCCGGGAATTTTAATCTCGAGAACGCGGGCGGCGATCCCTACCCTACATACTCCATATGGTAGAATATCTATTCAGTGTGATGCACCGATCCATGAACGGTCCAAGGCTCTGTAGCCCTACTGTGTACAATACCATTGGCGCGACCGTATGAAAACTGCCCACCTGATATTTCACCTATCAATTACCCTATAGAGACGCCTTTGGTGTCCGGACATTTTTAGGTAGTTGAATGGGATGATTTTTCGTCCGTCAAAAACTGTCAGAACCACGCTCTTTGAAAGCGCCACCGTTCTTCCAGCCACCTTCGCCTCTTTTCTCCCCCGTTGATTCCGTGGTGATGATGGCGCACTGTTTCCTCCAAGGCTTCCGCCCACATGGATTGCAATTTCCGACATTGATTGTGTATGCGTTACCTACTATATGAATTTTTGTCAATTCATGCGCTCGATTGGGCTGGTCCCTAAGCCAAGCGCGCTTATGTCGATCTAATCATCCCTAGAGCCTCTATAGTGTGTACAGTGTGTGTCGGCTCCATCGTAGGGAACGTTCTAGGACTTCACCGCTACAATGTCGGGCAAAAGACCAGGTAGTAATTCTAGGTCCCTGATCTAGAATAAGCTTCCGGGATAAGGTAACCAACCTATCACAGCGTGTCCTCTGAACAATTCCGCCGAATTATAGGACCGGTGATTACCTTGCGATAATGATCTGTACAGAAAATAAGAGCTTAATCCGGGGTTTCTCCCCCCTATTTCGAGGTATTCGCGGCATTTCTTTCATGGCTTAATAAACCAGCAGGGTGAAATTCCGAGTACACTTGATGTTTTTCAAAAATCCCAATTATTTTAAAGCTTTATAAGAGAATTAACAGATCATTTTCAATATTTTAGGCCACTAATTTGATAATAAAATTGTAGTATATTTTCCCCCACTTTTATTGTACAAGCCCTCTCAAGATCCCGGGCCGTCTGGACTTTTGTATAGTTGTTGACTACTCCGTACCCGCGGGTTAGATGGGTGACGAGGTGGTGGATGAGGCTATAGTACGTAAGAGCGGAAGACGCCACGGCGGTTTTAGCCCAGCAGGACCGAGGCTTTTCCCCTATAAACCGCGAGATAGACGGGATGGCCGAGAGCCCAACGGAGTGACAATTTTACTACTATTATTATTACTTTACAAGAGAAGTAGCGACTTTAAAACTTGTATATAGATTATTTCGGTAAAATATTGTATTTTTCAAAAGATATAATAATGTTTTCTGTTTAGATGTTATAAACATTATGAACGGGAGCGTAGTCTATATAGAAAAGTTTCTTTCAATACTTCAACTTTCTGGAAATACTACTTCTAATCAAAAAGTAATATAAGAGATTATCAGTAAAATTTTTATATTTACTATTAAATCTATGAAGCACAATCTTAAAAAGGAGGTTTATAATCTAAGTTTGTTGAGGGATTGAGGCTTAAAACTATCAGGGTTTGCTGATTTTTGGTGGGAAAAAAGGGCTTGTATGTACTCGGACGTTTGACCCAGCTTGGGTGTGTGTAGTAGATACTAGACAAGTACAAATCTTCAAAGGAATACTTTCAGTGGGACTGTTTCCATCGCGATGCCTCTGCTCTACAGCCGGTGCTGTGATTACTGTCTGGGAACCGGTGATGTGGGACAGATAAAAATAAAAGTAGAAAAACATATAAATACATAAACATAAGAATACGCGAAGTCTGGAAAGAGCAAAAAAAACAACAGAACGAGAAATTCACGGCCATCACTAACTGTGGTATGCCGGTTTAGGTATATGGACCTGATGATCATTTGCCGATCATGGAAAACATGTTTTTCTGTCATCTTATTGGTATAGGAACCTTCACGCTCTGACTTCTCCGTAATCATGGCCAGGTGCTTGAGCAACAGCACCACCTCGCTAACTTGCCTTTTCTTTTTTCCTTTTCCTTTCCTTTTCTTTTCTTTTCTTTTCTTTTCTTTTTTTTTCGAATTCAAATTAATTTTTTTGAGTTTCCCTCAAATGATCCCCAATGTTCCCCAAGCCATGCCAGCGGTTTCCTGCAAGCCCATCATCTTGGACCCACTCACCACTTTTCCAATGCAGATCAATGGTCACAAGGAAGGCAGATTGACATCGATGCTAGGCATAGCCGAAGTACCGTAGGTACTCGAACTGTTAGTAGTTTCCTTCTATGCGGCGAAATAGGTGGGAGAACACTCATCGTATTCACCAGACGTAACAACCGCGGGCTCTCAAGAATACAATACTTTGATTGATTACGACTCCCCATTGGCCAGACGTCCAAAGCCTGCATTAGTTTCTAAAGATCCTGGATGTATGTAGAAGTTTAGCCCAGGACCGCCTACAAAGCCCCGATCCCGAAAGGACTTTTACTAGATGTTGCCCACATCTACCTATAAATACGCCATGGAAGAATAGTTCTCTTTCAACCATCTACATCCCTCACAGCTTTGTTATGTTCATGAATATTCATTCAAACTATTTTCAGTTGCATTGATTTCTCTCCGTCTTCCTCATTTTGTTTTCCTTTTCCCTTTCTTGTCAGTTGCTTGCCATGGAAAAGACAACGGGAGGGTCTGTATGGGGAACTTCGGTGTTTTCGTTCACGGAGGACGAACAAGTTGAACTTACATCTTCAAATCAGGGACAGGGCTATTTAGACCCGTATCATTCCTACGCACCGACGACTGCTGCTCCATACCCTTCCCTATCATCATTTGGCGTGGTGCCCGCAGATCAAACTATCTCCGATCTTTCCCCAGCCTTCTTGCCTTGGCCGGTCGATGACAATATACCGACACATATTCCTGTCCATGACAATAACGTCAACCCTCAAGCAACCGTCGCCACCTATGTATCTTCTCATGGCCACCCCCAAGAGTACCCTCGCGTCCCGAACCCCAATATCCAGCTTCCATCTCAGTCACCGACCAACAACAACACCTTAACAACTGCTGACCAAAACTACAATACCCAGCACAAAACAACTAGAGCAACCAAAGCCCTGTAAGCTCGATAGTCCCTACATTCCGCCATATCAAGTTTAATCGTCCTGCTCTAACGATGCTTCCCGCAGGCCCAACAACTCAACCAAGCCAAAACAGTGGCGCTGTGATGAGAAGGGCTGCAAATACAGGGGCACGTTCGCCCGCAAAGCAGAAATGAAGCGTCATATTGAGTCCTTACACGTTCATCCAGGTTCACATGAGTGTCCGCTTTGCGGGAGCCAGCATAATCGTAAGGATAATCTTGTTGCACATTTGAAGACCAGGCATTGAGGGCTTTTCATTTCTTCTTTAGCCTCTCATTTCTTCTTCTTCTTCTTCTTCTTCTTCTTCTTCTTCTTCTTCTTCTTCTTCTTCTTCTTCTTCTTCTTCTTCTTCTTCTTCTTCTTCTTCTTCTTCTTCTTCTTCTTATTCTTCTTCTTCTTATTCTTCTTTTTACTTCTCTTTACTTCTCTTTCTTTCTTTCTTTTTCTTCAAAGAAAAGCAAGTTAGCTTTGATGGTATCTTAGTTCGCATTTCGGGTTTACTGTCTGTGGTGCTTCTCAGCAAATAGTGTTATGAATTTCAGGTTCTTAGACATGAAGTTATCTGCATTGTTGATTACCTATTTTACTTATATTCTGGTACTTAATATCGAGTAATTTCTGAGATATACTTATATAATGGGAAAAATGCAGTAAGAACTTGGAATGTATGCCTAGACCTAAGGGAAGTCGACAGGGGTCTGCATACGACATTTGACTTGACTTTTCAAACTACAAAGTAGCAGGATCGTACAATTCATGCACAAGGGACTCAAGTTGTGTTTATTGTGTCAAAAGAACTATCCACAATAAGTTTATATCAGACACTAACCCCGAGAGTCAATCTACAATCGAGCCGCTTTCTTCTCAACGTTCTTCTCCCCGTCCGCCACCCGTCCACCACTACCATCCTGTGCCTTCATACTCTTCCATTCCATAGTCAATGCTCCAATCCCCGTAGCACACGCACAGGCAACCCCAACGTAGAACGCATTAATCACAGCCGAGTTATAACCAGGCAGTATCAAAGCCAGCTGCTCTTCACCAACCACCTCCCGCAAAGCCGTAGCACCCACCCTTACAACAGCCCCCGCATCCACCCCCGCAATGCCCGCCATATTCCGCGCAAGACAATTCGCAAAAACATTATTCGCAACCGAAATCCACAACGCACCCCCAAAATACTGCGCAAAGAAAATGAGCGAGATACCAGTCGAGACATCCTCCGGGGAAAGAACAGTCTGCGCGGCGGCAGCGGGCTGCTGCATACCGAACCCTAACCCTAACCCAAAGCAGACTTGATAACCAATCCACTTGCTGTGACCGGTAGTCGTGGTAAAGGTGGTCATTAGACCGGACCCAACAGCCATGAGGATAGAAGAGATGATCATGAACGGATTATAGTATCCGGATCTGGTCACTCCTGCGCCTGCGACGATGCTGCCTACTACCAGGCCGATGATCATAGGGAGTGTCATTAGGCCTGATTTCATGGCGCTGGCGTCCTTGATTACTTGGAACCAGATTGGGAGGTAGTATAGTAGTACCATCATTGCGCCGTTGAGCGTGAACATGTACCAGAAGCCGGAGAGGATGCTGCGTTGGAGGATGATCCGGGGTGGGACTGTTCCGTTGTCTTGTTTCCATGTTTGGATGCCGATGAAACATAGGAGGAGGATTCCTGCGATGACGAGGAGAGCTATTACCCGGCCGTTGCGCCAGGCGTAGGTGGTGCCGCCCCATTGGAGCGCGAGGAGGAGACAGATCATTCCGGGTAGGAATATCGCTGTGCCCAGGGGATCTAGTTTTGCAAGGCGTTCGCGTGTTGGGAGGTTGTTGTGTGGGGGGTCTGGGAGCTTCAGGATTATTGCGATGATGGCTATTGTGACGGCGCCGATGGGCAGGTTGATGTAGAAACACCATCGCCATGAGACGTTCTCCGTGAAGGCGCCACCCATTAGGGGGGCGATGACGGATGCAATGCCAAACACGGCGCCGATGAGTCCGGTGTACATGGGTCGCTTGTGTAGCGGTGCGATGTAGACGATAATGACAACGCTGCCCGACATGAGTCCGGAGGCACCTATACCGGCGATAGCTCGTCCCACGATGAAGGCTGTGGAGGACGGCGCGGCGCCGCAGATTACCGAGCCAACTTCGAAGAGAAGGATAGCTCCTAGAAAGACCCATTTAGGGGAATAGAATGTATAAATCCGGCCGAAGACCAGCTGGAATGAGCAGCATGTGAGCAAGTAGGCACTGCCGTACCAACCAATGTCGTTGAGGGAGTGGAAGGTATCTGTGATGCGTGGAATGGCTGTGGCAATAATCGTTCGATCCTTTTATTGTTAGTATTGCTGGTAATATGCAGCGAGGGATTTTAGTGAACGCACTAGTGCTAGTAGGAAGACCGCCAGGTATAATGCGATTGTGATCATGATTACCCTTGGCAGTGGAGGATATTCATGGAGATCCTGTCGCAGATGACCCTTGTTTTCGCTCATTTGGTCTTCATGGATATTCGACCCCAGACTAACTGGAGATGGTGACTTTTCATGATCAATTGGCCGGCTGTCGCTCGTTGTAGTCATCTTGGGAAGAGGTTTGTATGTCTAGATGAATGTGCGTTCGAGTAGTTGAGCATAAACAACACGGTATGTAGAGAATATATTAAGTAGAGCTTAAGGAATAGTACAGACATGTCATCAAGAACCCAGTAGTCACTCGCTTTATAGTTTTCATCGACGCCTAAACGTGTCCAGCTAAAGATGCCAAACCAGCCATCTCGGGACATACATCGGGGTCTATCTCGGGTAGTGAAGTACCTCGGGCCCGAAACTAAAGTAAGCCCTAACAAACCACCAATAACCTGCCTGGTGTCTGGGTACAGCCTCCTGATATCCCATAGCTCGGTCAAAGGTGTTCCTGCCCGAATTCTTATCCGAGCCCAAAGATGTCACCGGATGGAGAGCGTACTATCTCCTGAGCTAAGCCAGAAACATACCATTAGTTGCGCATCATCGCCTACCTACCTGTGTCCAATTAAAACAAGGCTGTCACTCACAACCAGATACCCCGCACTCTGAATGCTGCGTATAAGTACCCCGCCTAGAGTGGCTGCATACTCTCTTTTCCTTGCCTCTTTAGAATATATTTATTGATCGGTTGATAGTGGAGTAAACCATTTCACTACCCCCAGCCTCAGGCACGGTCCCGCTCAAGTTAGATAGTATGACGCAACGTCGTATCGACTCATACTTCTCCTACGTAACGATACCAGATACTCCATCGGGGACATCATTTTTAGATCTTCCATATCCACTCCGCCGCTATATCTATATTCTATCGGGGTTGGTTCGCTTCTGTCCCATTAGTTTCAACCGAGCAGAGATTGATGGTGGGAAATGCCAGCACATAGGATACGAAGAAAGCGGATGCTTCTATAAAGTGCGGCGGTTCTTTGGCAGGTGGTTATTCTCAGCAGGTGACGATTTCATTACTAGATGCTCCTGCCCACCACTACCCTTTCCGTTGCTCTATGTCTCGCGGACCATATCAGATGAGGTATCATCCATTTTGTATTCGGAGAACAAGTTCACGATCAGTCGGAGCGGTTCCTGGGGCTTACGCCCATTACGGAGGCTCAGTAGACATGCAATTCACTCATTACGATCACTTACTATTATCCTGAACCACTCCTCATGCATCTTTCAATATGGACGGACTACCTTCCCGCTCATGTTTGCATGCCATCCCACTTGTCGGACTAATGGTCTCCACGATAAACCACTGGGTAGTGTGGCGCGACAAGACCGGGCAGTCCTGCAGGAATCGCAGGCCATCCTTCAAATCCTGGCAGACAATATTCAACCTCGGTCACTTCGTCTGAGTTTCATTTGTGATACTAGGGACATTCAAACTGCGAGAGTCATTGTTGAATCTCTAGGATGTCTCCCCTTGCTTCGTGACTGTTCAATTCGTCTCGGCCAGAACCCAGACTGGTCAGCTTACTCTCTAGCCCAATCCATAAGCCTTCAGTTAACAGGCAGAGCAGCCGGCCACCCTGCCACACCACACCTGCCTGATGAAGTCTTGGAGCATATATTGACCTTTACCGAACTTGTGGCTCCATTTCAAGTGGAATGGTGTCCGGATCGGGGCTTAGCCCCCTTTGAATGCTGCAAGACATGCAATGATTCCCTTGAGGGCTGCTGCTGCTCCGCCTACCATGCGGCCTACGCAACCGGGTGTACCTGTTGGAGATTGCCGCTTTCCCTTTTTCTAGTCAATAAAAGGATGAATAGGATTGCAACTTCGATCTTTTACTCCAGAAACACTTTTTTCATTGCTACTCTCCACAGCAATTGTGTTATGTGGACTGAAAAAGAAGAACCACCTTCAGTGCCGACCATAACCACGCAGTTCTTCAACAGACTTCCGTCTCATGCGTTGCCACATCTCCGCTCTATCACTGTAGGCTTCTTTGGCTCTTCGCCCCAGTGCATAACAGACTGGAAACAAGGCATCGATATAATGGCCAAGAACCTTGATCTCTCGAAGTTTACACTATCACTTCAAATTAACGCACCCAGATATGCAGGAGACGAGTGTCTTCAATCATGGATGTCATTAGTCCAACCCTTAATTCATCTGGGCAGGGTCAAGAGGCTGTTTGTCTATCTCTCTGGTCTATCACCACGATATTATGAGACCAAAGGAAAAGAATATGAGGCCATACTAGAAAGGACCGTTCTTGGGGATAACTATGATGCCATGCAGCATGGGAAAGATGATGCGAAGGTTTCAATATGGGATGATGGCTACAGCCGGGAAGGTCCGGTTTACCAAGCTGATGGGCGACTAGTCTGGGATCCAGAAGAGGATGGATGCCCATACGATTCTGACCAATACCTTTAAATCATATAGCTCTAATTTAAAATGCTCTACTTAAGTAGAATCGCTTATTATCTAGTACTTCAGGTTTCTTGGGGAGACATGCCCCAGAGTACCTCTTCGTGTGGCGCTTTAATAGCCAACTTACCACCTATCCAGTGCTTATTCCCCTAATAATACCCCCTAAGACAAGGGGGACATTTAGCATTGGACTTATTAACAGAGCAGTGAAACCATAGAGCTCGTTACATAGTTGGGCACCGGTTAGACCCAAAAGCAGGCCCCCGGAACCAAATACGGCATGTACAATATCGCCGGGAATAGGATAGCCATCTACCTTAGTATCTCAGAAGGACTCTGATGCGTGCTTGGTGCGTATGAAATTTGTAGTGTCTGAAGATATTGCTCTCGACTCGGAGCCGATATCAATTCTGCGGTGAACATTGTTTCCGGGAAAGTGGAGAGTGTTATAAAACGTCCCGAGATGAGAATATCTGGGAAAAAAAAGAAACATGCTTTCCAGATAACGAAATCTATTAGCATAACTATTGGAGAATTAGACTAATTTTTTTCTGACTGGCACGTTGGGGGAGATTGAGCCCGGAAATGCAAAGCCGATAGGGTTGGTTGATTTAAATTCGAGCCACGATTTACCCCTCCATTCTTTCTGCAACTTGGCGATTGCTCCTAATGCACGTTTCCCCCCAACCAAAGACTACTACCTGTAAACCGTACCGAGATATCAAGGAATACTATCGTCATTAGCATTTCTGCAGCTTCAACAAATAAATCTCCGCTATTTTAGCCAGCCATAGGAAGGGGGTGACCAATCGAGTGACTCCAACATCACAACCCTAGACTACTATAGGCAGTGCCCTGCGACGGGTCATATGCAATGCAATGCACGAACAACACACTGACCGACAATTCTTCCGATCTCGGAATTGGATATTGGTAGAATAGGTTACAGATCACCATCACTCAGGTGACCGCCTCGAAACCTCCAATGATTAATTTGCTTTGGGTAGGAATGAGGGAGAAATCGATAACGCTCGATGCCTCAGGCCTTCGCAGTGCATATCAGCGAGACCTCTACGTGATTTAGTGCATATGCAGTTGTGATAAATCCCGTCGATCTGTTATCGCACGGGCCCCAGATTGTCCAAAATAAAGCATTTCTATGGCTGCGATCTACGACATTTACACGTTGCTATCGTCACACCGGAGCTGTGGAACCTACTGATGCATATGATGGCTCACTTCGGAGACCTCAGAAGGGAAACCACGAAAGCAAAGAAAGACGAAGACCGAAAGAGAAGCCGAGGTGATTGATTTCCAATGTTAAAATGGTCTGTCTACACGTATAAATACAGTGCAAGTCTCCTGTCCAAAGGGGTCATTCTACTGCATCGCCACGCTTGTAATCTTTCTTTCTCTGGTACACTTGATATTATTCCACCCTCTTACAAACTCACTTACAATGGGTAATTGGAAAATACTGCTGTCGGAATCGACCTCAAAGGACCATGTCTTGGTTTCCATAAGTTCTGGCCTACCCAAGTACTATGCTGGACAATCCAAAGACAATTTGGGACCCTTCAGCCCTTCCTTGCAAAACAGTCTGAAACGAGTGATTGAGCAAAGCTATCAAGCGGGAGAAGATGAAAAACCTTCAGCTGATGACATCAGTCGTGCTTACGACATTCTGTCTAAATACCTCGCCGCATACCTGCTGGGCCAGTCGTCAGACGAAGGTGTCAACCACAAAATTGTGTCCCAGTTCCCTCGTCATCAAACTCAGATATTACAGTGGATTTTCCACAACAAGGTTAGTGCAGTATCTTCTATATACCAACCCACAACTTCACTTGCCTAAATTGGATTTTGCTAAGTCCAACCTCTCAGATACCTGTCGATGAAGCCATTGCAGCGCTCTTGAAAAACCATGATCAGTCGCAAACCCCCGAAGCTAGGTATCGCGCCGAGAGTTTGAATAGGGCTCGCTGGGTGTTCGCTTCGTTGCTGGAGATTACAACAGTGGACAATATCAATATATTCGGCAATGCTTTACGGCAATCGGATTGGAGTCAACTCTCGATGACACATGTCAGTTACCATCTCAAGAATCTTAGACAAGCCGGCACTTTCGACGATGCAGTAGTGTCAGGTTTCTATAAGGTGTTCAACGCGGACCGTAGGTGGGGGATACACGACTTTAAGAAGTATTGGAGAAAGGTTGATATGGTCAAGTTCTCCAAAGAATATAAGAAACCTGATTTGGCATTGAATATCATTAAGGCAATGGGAGATGCAGGTGTTGTACGTGATGCGCTCTACCGTGCCCTGATTTGAGACTTCCAGGTTGCTGGACCCCCATTGCGGTGTCACTGTTGTTTAACCAATCGTTGATTCTGTCCCGTTGGGCATATCCAACTGATATCAGGCTGGCTTGAATACAAATTCTGTAGTTCAATCAAATTGGCACATTAACTATCCTGTTTCAAAGTAGAACTTCTCTCCCACTCCTGCGAGCGCGCCGTCGCCCTATACCTGATGGAAAGTGGCCAACAATAATGGACGACATCCTCCTTCTATAGTCCTTAGAGCGGGGGTACGAAATCGCCCATATTAAAATTGCAAAAGCTTGAGTCAATTACCACACCCTTGGATCTGCTGTCCTTGTATAGGGTTGCGATAGATGCCACTATTTCACCTATTCCGATAAAACTGACTGGGAGAGGCGGATGGGTTAGTTCAATTTTTGAATGTAAATGATATGTATCGGGCATGTGTCTTTCGCTTTTTTCCAAGACACTGGCCATGCTATGATTAATCCTACTCTTACATCTCCATCGATGTCCAATCCACTGGGGTATTGATGAAGATAACTAAAATCCAGGGAGCTTCTGGAGCCTAGACTTGTTCGACATGAAAATGAAGATATTGAAACATTTCGACAATGTGTCGCAACTTAGCCCCTTGCATGGAAGGATCTTTAGAGGGATCAGAGTTTATCCTAATTAGTTAGATAGGTTTCGCCTTGGCAATTTGTTATTGAGCCCATCGACTGATTCCGATCCTGAATTACTCCGTAGTATCTCCGGCCATGCTTATTCTACATCGTACGTTAAGATCCCACAATTCTGGACTACGGGATTAGGAACACTCGAGGCGAGGCCGGAAATTAACAGATAGCTCGTTTGGCAGTCGGTAAAATTTGTGCCTATCATTTCTCCACATGGCTTGACATTCTGCAGCGATTCTTCACTGACATCATGGTCTAGGTAGGGTTAATTTATGCCGGAGATATTAATGCACTAGGGCCAAGACACTACGGGCCATCCGATCCTTCCACGTGCAGGAAACACGCCCTGAAGAATAGTAGTCTAAGGCCTTAGTATGGAATACTACTGCATTAGGCGCATGCTCGTCACCGACGGCAGTTCTGCTAAGGTCGACATAGATTAAAGCGTCGGAGTGCCCCTTTTCTTCTTCCGAACGACGATCCCCGACATGCAAGTACATAAGACCGACGATCACTCCTCTTTTTCGTCACTTGCGACCTGGCACTTTTTCTCACAGCCAAGCAGAAGATAAATCAAGGAAAAATAGGGAAGAAAATGCGCTCTATCGCATACCTCGCCAGCGGTCTTCCGGTCGCTTTGGCAGCCACTTCCGGCCAATTCGATGTTCTCTCTTTCAACGTCGCCGGTCTTCCGGCTATCCTTAACGGCAACGAAGTTCCCGGCGATAAAACCAATAACTCCAAAGCAATTGGTGCCAAGTTCGCCGAATACGATTATGATGTGATCCATGTACAAGAGGATTTCAACTACCATGCCTACATATACGAAACCGACGACCATCCTTATCGCACCGCCACTTCCGGAGGTGCGGGTATCGGATCAGGTTTGAACACGCTTGCCAACTACCCTTGGGTGGACTTCGAGCGCGTCAAGTGGGAGACATGCTCTGACGCCTCGGGTTCCGATTGTTTGACCCCTAAGGGATTTACCACGATGCGCGTGCGCTTTGACGAGGGTGTTTATGTTGATTTTTACAATTTGCATACGGATGCTGGGTATGGACTGCCCAATTTAAATTCAACGTATGTTAATACTGATATGTCGTAGTTCCGAGACCGACGATGTCACAGCGCGCAGTGCCAATTTGCAGCAGGTGGCTGATTATATTGGAAACAATTCCGCCGGCAATGCGGTTCTGGTCTTCGGCGATACTAATGCGCGATACACTTCCTCTGGCGAGAATATTCGTGTGTTCGGAACCGAGCAGAACATGACGAACCCTTGGGTAGAGCTTATCCTGAATGGTGTCGAGCCTACCGAAGGAACTGATCCCTGGATGTGCGACAATCCGACGACGAACAACACCTGCGAGACGGTTGACAAGATCTTGTAAGTGGCCTTTCGGATTAATGTGTGGTTGGAGTATAGCTGATATGTAATATAGTTATCGGGGAAGCCGCTCTATCGAGCTGAGTGCGACCTTCTGGAGCTATGTTGGCACCAAGTTCGAACTCGATGGACATATTCTCTCCGATCATAACCCTGTTACGTCTAACTTTACATGGGCTTTGTCCGATTCAGTGCGCCAGAGTGATCTTTTCGGTGGACCTCACGGGTATGTATTATCCTCGGTACCCGTAGATTGACTTTGCACTAAGCCAAGTATCACAGAACCTGGTTCAACGATCTCTCCTCTGTCCCCTCATCTTCAACGGGACAGAACAAACCCAGCAAGATCACCCTTCGGGGCGAAAACCGGGTGGACAGCGTCGGCTTAGCTTTGACTTCGGGCCAGAACTACACTCACGGAGGAACAGGTGGAACTGCATCTGAACTTACCCTGGCGGAAGACGAGTACTGGACTCAGGCGAAGCTCTGTCAGGATAAATACGACAATCATACTCGCATCTTCTACTTGCTGGCGACGACTAGCGCTGGCAATACGGTCAGTACCGGGAAGACGACGAGCGACTGCAAGGAGTTCACTGCGCCGGATGCGTGGCAGATTGTTGGGTTCTATGGACGGGATGGCGATGAGGTGGATGAGTTGGGTTTCATTTATGCGCCACAGTGAGGGGTAGTGAGGGGATTATCATTTACTGCTTATTTAAATCAAGTGAAATTAAAAGGCAGCCTCGGTAGCCTTAGGAAAATGGCTGACCTTTGAACATGACAGATCAATGCTCTCGCATTTTTTCTTGTTCCACACTCTAGAACCACTTTAGGTCTTGGACCCTTCTTATTACACACCATCTTCCATAGGAGATCTGCAAAACATGGCAGGAAAGGGCAGTGACAACAAGCACTCTATGTCCGACCATGAAGCTGCGAAGATGAAGCCTGAACATACAAGGTAAGAATTCGGCTAAAGAACGCCTCCAACTCAAAGACTCAAATCAGACGGAACATATCTCTACCAGAAGAGCCCCAACTCCCACCTGATGGCCTTGTAATTAACGACGACAAATGCCATCTACGCCCAACGAAACCAATCAGATTCTGGAAAAGCACACAGCGCTTAACCTCCCCTTCAGGGACGAAGCAACCCAAGTAGATAGTAAAAGCTCGGGGCTTCTGCCTAAGCCTTTGGAAGAACTGGACAAACCGGTGAAAGGTTTCTTTGGCGATGGTCCTGATGCCGCGCCTGTTAAATTCGAGAGCCTTCGGAATTATATGATGGAAGGGCAAACACGGATTCAACGGGATGGTCAATTTTCTTATCTCATGCAACCACCCTACGCCAGATTACTACCGTGGAATTCCTGCAAGCTTGCCGCTACCCTGGCCCTTGTCTTTTCCTCGCCTCCGGAGCCTGAGTCCACCTTAGAGGCTCTTGGGTTTTTGTCTAGGTCTCTGGGTGGGCTTCCCACGATGGCAGATGTTCTCAAAAACTCATCAACTGACCTCCCGAAGCGGTTTGCACAAGCCAAAAAGCGGCGATCGATGGGAAAGTCGGCAAGGTGACAGTGCTAGGGGTTAATCTTGTTGATGTGGAGATGCTTGAGCGTGGGGAAAAGATGAGCCGCGATATGAACTACTCATCGTTTGCTCATTCCTTTGTTATAGCCATAGCGAGAGAAGGCTTCCGCTTCTACCAATCATGGGGAGAACATGGTTATCGTCTAGATGAGTATTTGAGGAGAGGTGGTTCTAGACTTCGGTCCTGGGAGGATGCAAAGGCTTTTCTTAAGATGTTTCAGAAGCTTTATCGCTTTCAGGTATGCCGCCTATTTTGCTGGTAGCTTCTCTGGAAGAGGTCTGACAATGTATAGGAAAACTGGACAGATGACATGAATATGGCCTATAAACATTGCTTTGAGGTGGATATCAAGTCGATATGTGGTCGAGGAAAGTTGCAGCCTCCCATTGTCCGACCTTATCGACCTTGGGTGCGAATATTTGAGATCAATGATGTGAAGATGGAGAACATTGAGAAGTTCACTTGGGAAGGATGGGATTGAAGAAATAGGCTGGACACTTGGAATGAGAGGTGTCTCTTTTGGAAACGAGTAGCCGAAGGAGGAGGTCCTGTTATGTTAGTATCCAGCGCATTAAGAGTAACAATGAAGATTGATCTTTGGAATATGTCCTGTCCAACTTGTCAGAACCGTAGGAGCGTGACTCTCCAGTAAAATGCGACCCTATTACCAGCATCCCACACTACATCCATGTCTCCCTGCCTCGCGGCGTTATGGCTCTCGTCCTAACTTCATGTTCTTCGCTAGTTCAGGTTACTTCCTCTCCTATACATGCAGCTGTTGCGCATGCTTTGGGCTCGTAGTCGTGTAGTTGCTTTTATCAGTTCTGACTGCACGAACAAACAAAGGTCGAAAGATGAGGAGCGAGAGTAGGGCGAGGAAGAGAGAAAAGGACGGAGAAAGAGAAGCAAATCGTATACCAAATATCTGTTTTATTAGATTGAGATGTTAGAGTAGTATGAATGGCATAGCTCAAAAGATATGTGGCTTGCCTATAACGCAGAAATGGATGTCGTATAGAACACGCCTTCCTTGGCTTCTCAATGCTCATAAATTGTTTAAAGGTGAAAACCGCTGACAAAGTCATATAATTTAGACGAGATTGGTGGTATGCAGGTATTCAGTTGGGCATTGTGGCCGAACAAGAAAAGGAGCTAACATGGCTTGATTTTTCGATAATGCAAATGATGCGATAAAGATATGCTACAGGTCCATTCTTGTCCTCTCAATCCTGAACTCACCAATGCTGGCTTATTCTTGGGTCTGTGTGACTGTTTGATACATCCCCTAATGTGGCAGAAAGCCACACTGCCCTATTAATAGACTACTTGGGGTGGTCAGTATAAGAAAAAGGTATCCAATCAGTAAGACACCTAGAAAAAGAACAAGACTTATCACTGCTCTGTGTCATTCATGCCACCGTGTTCCCTCTCAACTAGAAAGGCGATTTCGACAGTTCTTCTATGCTTGTCCTATAATACGCTCAACGTACCACTCGAAGAAGTGACGAATGCCCTTTTCCTTTGCTGCGAAACCTTTTTATTGTCTTCTATCTTACGTTTATAAAGGCTAGAACTGGGCAATGGGGCAATAGCACCAGTTACGAATCAAATAATTCAAAGTTCAAACATATTCTGTACTCACAAGCTTTATGTATGACTATGTTCAAGTACCATCATTAACCCAACGATTAAGAGGACCATGTAAGATAGCAATTGGCGACATCACCATGTAATCACAAATAGGTCTGTAAGATAAATCTCGTAATCGAGAGACGGGTCATAACAATTGGTAAACACTCACTGCCACTGTGTAGGCACCGTTTCCATTGCTCCTTACCGAAGGCCCTGTCTGAGTTCATTAACATGACCATTCAAACCTCCATATTCTCAGTACCAACTCAAACGTTACTGATTAATGAACGTAGAATAATATTCTTTCCAAAGCAAAAGCGGAAGTCATCCGAGTGTCCCGCTCCCACTCAGGCAATGGACGAAGCGGGTTCAGATATAGAAATCAATGCTGACGATCAGCATCAGCTCAATGCTCACCGACTCGAGAAAAGACCAATTTCTTACAGGTCGCCAACATTGCTAATATGTCTGCGTTGTACTAGTAGGATCAAGTACAAGAGCCTTTCCCAATCAGGGTCTCGACTGGACTCAAGTTAATATAAACTCGGGTTGCTCGGGATGCCGAAAAGTCGGTGTTGGGCCCATGAAAATCCTAGTTGAGATATTTATATCGATCGTTATAATGTTGTTCTGTGCGTTTAGTGACTGTGGTTTCTGCTAATGTCATACTCGATTATTTCAAAGCAGTGATATTTAGTTTCTATCGTACTCAAAAAGTTCTCCGTTGGCTATGGCCGTGGTCTAAATGCATCATATTATTACTAACTGCCTCGAACAGTATCAGTTTAGAAATGATTGTCAGATCTCAGACCCTGTATGTCACAATAGAGTTGGATAGTCAGGGCTCGGGAGCCAGGGTCCCGCGCCTGAATTGCGTAAGCCACGAGTCTTGCTGCCTGCATGCAGAAAACATATGACAGATGCAAAGCCAACCAATCCTCTACCTTCACTACACATTTCTAGTTCATCATAATCAATTAATAAGACTGGTGGCGTAGCGGAAGGTTTGTTCTGGAAAGTCCGTTAAAGTTTACTTAGGGTTATGTGTAGCAGTCTGAAACTCGGAGAAGATCCCGTGTCCAGTAGAGAGGGAAGGAATTTGCTCCGTCGAAAATAGGGCAAGCCACCAGAAGGTTAAGAGCCGACTGTTTGGTTCCTTCATTTATCGTAAGCGGCTCTTCAGATACACGAGCTCCACAGGACCCACTGTTTTAAGCTCATCTTTACCCCTTTTACGTATTCCACGGCCAACACGAGCCATGTTCCAGGTTTCCAGAACCGCAGCGCAGATTCTGACCATTGCCGTTGAAGGAGAGTCTCTGGGTGTTTCGGATTCTCACATTTTCTTACCGTTTTGGCTCCTTAAACGCTGGAGAGCTTCGAATGGACCCGGTTTCAAACTTCTGTTCTCTTAGAGATCAGATCATACGGAATGGACCCAATGGGTACCAGAAGATCATTACCTATTCATCCACGGAGCTCTATAGTCCTTTACTGTCTATATGAGTATTGGATTCGGAATGACAGGCTATATAAGCCATGGGTGGCCCATGAATAACTCATACCAAGCACAACTCTGCCAACTACCAACTCCACACATTCATTCCAACCGTTTACTTCTTCGCTCCTTCTATCCAACCAAGTATTCACAATGAAGCTTTCTCTAAACCTTCTGCTCCTTCCCATGGCTCTCGGTGCCGCCATTGGCATCCGTGATGAGGGCCGTCGGGGAAACTACTCCGTTCCAGGCCTGGGCGAGCGCAAGCAGGCCATCGTCAGCGCTGGTGGTAACACCATGGACTTGGCCATTGCCATGTTGGAGAAGTAGGTTTTATTTTGTGGTCGGTTTGAATGAGACATCAAGACGTATACTGACGGACAAACGTTAAAGCGACAATATGGACCCCAGCACCTACCCCTACGGTAAGTCTATATCCAGCTACATCGTTTCCCATAAATCAGATAATCTAACAAGAAACAGGTGACGGCAAGACCGGTGACGCCACCAACTTCGGTATCTTCAAGCAGAATTGGATGATGCTGCGCACTTCCGCCACTGAATTCCTCGGCCAGAAGGTTGAGGATGTCAAGAATGGCGAGGTCCTGAAGTAAGACACTCTACATCTGTCGCTCTCTGCAATAGGATCTAATATCTCTGCAGCACCAACCTCGAGAAGGATATCAAGGCCCGTCACGACGGCGAGAAGAAGTACGGTTTCGATGTCTGGTACGCTGGTCACCGCAACGGCGCGTCTGGTCTCGAGAACCCCAACACCCAGGATATCAACAGTATGTTTCCCGGAAAATTGCCTTTATCCCGATGCTAACTGGATGAATAGACTACAAGAGTGCCGTCAAGTGGATCAAGTCTCAGATCGAGAGTGACAAGAAGTACCAGAGCGACGACACCCGTTTCTGGGTTGATGTCGTTGCCATCTAAACTGTTCATCAAGATGGTGGCTGTTCCGTTCGCTAGGGAGACAAGACATGTGGCGGTTGGGCGACTTCATTCTTTTTCTATATTAGACTCCGGGACTGGTTCCCTGTCGCTCCTTTAGATTTACTTTCTCCAATAGACTGCATATTTACTTAGTCTTCGAGTATTTGTCTGTCTGGATATTAGCCAAAGGCCTCTAGATGTATCAATTTGGCGCTAAACTACTTCGGGAGCCCGACATACACCAATAATTCTCGCGATTGAGCCGTGATAAATGAACATTCAGTGATTGCGAAATCCCTGAAAAATTGATCTTAGATCACCTCTTTGCCATTCCTCTTATGGCCCAAGGCACTTCATCACACACAAAGCAAGATGGCCACCTTGACTCCCGTCCCTGTGACACTTCCCCAAGACAAAGTCCCAACTAAAAAGAACGTCAGGGACATTATCGGCACATTCCTGACGGAAGAATGGCCGTCCGTGGATCCGGAGACCTTGACCATGTCATACCATGCATCGTTTGCCAACGCCCACTGTTCCGTGGAGCGATCGAGGCCCGCAGCTGGCCCACCTACTGAGCCCTTGAAGGTGTTCATCAAATTCCATACTGACAACGGGGGAAGCCTCAAAATCTTCGAGCCTCTGGCACCCAAAAAGCATGAGGAAGCACTTCTCTGCTATGAGTACGGTCGAACCGGACTGGGAGCTAAAGTCTATGGATTCTTCAAGACACAGGATGGCACACTCGGGAGAATCGATGAGTTCCTGGATGCACGTAACTTGGAGCCGGAGGATGTTGAGGATTCGGTTATCAGAGCGGATGTTGCTAGAGGACTGGCAACGTTTCATGTCTTGAACACGTCACTGGAGAAAAAGGCGGTGGAATCGTACTATGAAGCTGTTATCAATGGACTCGGGAATTACCACAAGATGGACAAGTTGAAGGCACTTGGGAAAGAAGGAGGTGTTAGTATCGACGAACTGGTTGACTATGACTTTGGGAGAAGGCTGAGTAATGTGGTGGACAAGCTGGAATCCATAGGAGGAAAGACTGGATGGTGTATTCATGATATCCAGTTCATGAACGTCATGGTGAAAAATAACCCGAAGGAAGGGGAGAGCAAAGTTACCCTGATTGACTTTGAGTTCGTGATGCAGAACTACCGAGCATTTGACATCGGGGGGCACTTCATGCAAAAGATGTTCAAATGGTTTGACGAGGAGAGCAGGATAGCAGATTGCAGGAAATATACAGAGGAGGAGAAGAGACACTTCTGTGACGAGTATGCCAGACAGTGGAACGAAGTGACAGGTGATTCAGATACTAGGGATCAGGTGTTCCTGGAATCTGAGTACGGATATTTGTTGGCCATCACTTTTGACATCCATAACATGCTTTGCTTCATGGCTGAACAAGATGACAAGAATCCCTTGAACCTGCTTGGGCTAAACAAGCTGTTCGATGAGTTTGTGGATCAGTATGCCAAACTTGATTTAGACGATTCATGATAGCCCACTTGAATGAGATCGTTAATATCGTAACGAGGTTATTTCTCTTTTCGGAAAACGAGAGAAGAGGCTGATATCGACTTGCCCAGTCGGAACATGTCGATCATTATTCTAGTTCTGGCTGGCGAGCAAATGGCAGGTCAGAATGAGATCCACCTCCCCGCCGCCTCGTATTCACATCCCATCCACCCTCTCTGTCGTGTGTTCTTTGTCGGATGGTGGACGTAACATTCTTTCACCTTCGCACCCTTTATCCTGCCATGGCATCGTCTACTACCCCGTGGTTTGTCCATAATCCGGCCGAAATCATACTGGAGGTGGCGTCGCATCTCAGCGTCTCCGACCTTAATGCCCTCATCCAGACAGCCCATCGTTTTCACGAGCTCTTGTCGCAGGAGCTGTATGGCCGGGCGTCCACGCTGATTCGGAACGATGGCGACACGCCCCTGATCTGGGCGGCTGCGCAGGGCCGAGTCACCTGCGTCCAGAAGCTCGTGAGGCAAGACCCCAATCCAGCGAGACTCATCGATGGCCGGGCTGCCATTCATGATGCCACGGCAACAGGACAAGAGCAGACCGTCGCGGTCTTGCTGGAAGCCGGCGTGCCTGTCTCCCTGCCCGATAACGATGGCCACACGCCCCTCGAATTGGCGGCGATATATGACCAGGAACTAGTCCTTCGCCGGCTTCTCGCGTCCGGCGCTGGGAATGTAGCCACCCCATCGGAGGAGAACTGGGAGTGGGGATGCGCCTTGGAACAGGCGGTGATGCTGGGCCATGGATCAGTGGCTAGGACTCTTCTCGAGGCTGGCGCCAGCATCGCCCGGGACCATCCGGCCTTTTCCATGATCCACGAGGCGATCAACTCCAAGCTACGCTTGGCCTCGTATCACGGACAATGCGAAATGATTAGCCTCCTACTAGAGTTTGATGCCGACGCGCATCTCCTTCGCCGGGGGAACCTGCTCCCGTTGCATATCGCGGCGTCACATGGACACATAGATGCAGTCCGGCTCCTGCTCCAGCACGGCGCTGATATCGCCAGCGTCGATGAGCAGGGAGACGCGGCCATCCACCACGCCGCCGCCGGGGGCAGTGTGGAGGTGGTGAAATTCCTGCTGGATCAGGGCATCCCGGTGGACGTGCGCGGAGACGCGGAAACCACGGTCTTATTGACTGCGGTGATCTATCGACAAGCCGAGGTTATCCAGTTGCTGCTGGAAGCCGGAGCTGACGTGAATCTGATCGAAACGGACGGGAATAACGCCCTCCATCTAGCCGCGTACTGTGGGACGATCGAGATCGTGGAATCACTGCTCGCCCATGGTGCTGCGGTGGACGTGCTAGGACCGGATGATCGAACCGTCCTACATGTGGCCGTAGCGGGCGACAATCCGGATGTCGTCCCCTCGCTATGTCGCGCAGGCGTCGCAATCAATGCACTGGACGCGTCGGGAAACACGGCCCTTCATTTGGCGGCCCTTCACGGACGTACTGCTCTCGTCCGCTTGCTTCTGGAGATGGGGGCAGACGTGTCCGTCTCGCCGGAGGATGGACGAACGGCGCTGCATTACGCTGCCTCGACTGGCCAGGCAGACCTCCTACAGCTGCTGGTGGATGCTGGCGCCGAAGTAGGCGCCCTCCATAGCGATGAAGGTCATACGGCGCTACACTATGCCGCCGTTAATGGAAGTGCCGATGCATTTCGGGTGCTTCTACGCGCGGCCGATGCCCACAAGTTTGATTTTCTCAGCCCATGCTGGTGCGGAGGAACCGTCTTGTCCAAGGCCGCGACCAAGGGTCACCGAGGCATTATTGAGTCGATGGTGGAAAGAGGCGTGGATGTGACGGCGTGCTATGATGGGTCGTCCGCCCTGCACGCGGCCGCGGCGGCTGGACAGACTGAACTCGTCGAGTTCCTGTTATCTCTGGGGGCTGATCGGTTGCAACTGGACTGGTTCGGTCGATCCTCCATAGACTGGGCCGCTCGACATCCGCCGACACTGGAGAAGCTAATAGGAGATGCCCCCCTATCCGCTTCTTCACTCGATGAAGAGAACCGGATATCAGCCCTGAGGGAGGGCATCACCGTGCTTGCCACCCGAGCCCTAACGGAGGGAAAGTCGGTCTCGTACCGGCTGGGAAAGTGCCTGCTCTATATGAATGATGTCTCCGCGGCCCGTATGGCATTTCTGTACGATGCGAAGGTCGATCCTGGCTTCCAAGACAGTGCCTGGGCCGTGTGCGATCTCTGTAAAGAGAAGCCGACAGCCACAGAAGGACGATTTGTGTGTCAAACCTGTCCCGATATCGATCTTTGTGGTCAGTGTATGGACCAGTACGACCAGGAGAGGCTTCAAATCCGGTTGTGTGATGGACATCAATTTTTAGATGTTCAGGCCTCTAGCGAAGAGCTCCTGGCTATACAGCCCAATGAATCCAGAGAGACGTGGCTCCGCGGCCTCATTGCAATGTACGATAGTTCTACTTAGATATTTACACAACATCAGTCGCTTGGTATAGTGTATTCGTTAGAGAACGTTGGTTATAGCCAAGAGAGCGTTGCTATCACAACACTATCACAATGGCTCAATTCTATGTAATGGATTTTGTTATAGTAAAGGGAAAAGTAGTTAAGGCTTTAGCGTATATAGACGGAGAGTAAATCTTTGGCTTTTCTATCACGCGTTTAAGTTTCTCGCAGTATCTGAATCCAACCAAGTAGCCACCAAAGCTTTAAGAGTAGAAGCAAGCCTACCTTTTGATACTCTTTCTTGCTGAGCAGGGGGTTTGTTGACTTATTGAGCCAAATCTAGTTTCCTTATTCTGGTGGTTAATGCGTTATCAGGAGAACAAAGTCCGTATAGCAAAGCTATAAAGCTTACAAGGCGTGAACTAGTTATTTTAGCCCCAGCCTGTGGTTATGAACATCACCTGGACCTCGACACATAAAGCTAGGTCCGGATACTGTACAATATCTGGCTTTTGTTGAACCGTGTGACTTAAGATCCCCGTTGTTATTCGCTCTGAGTTTAGGCAGCCCTGCTGGGTGTTATGCGAAGGTGCGAGCCTTTTATCCTTGTCAGTCTTTGACTTGAACCCAAAGATGGCCATTCTGTCTGAATATATGCGATGTGATCTCTCTCCTACTAGGTTCACTTCGTACACAAGGCCTATGTGTTTCGCTACCGAACTAGTCACCGCGAGGTCATCTAAACATGTCCATCGAAAAAAAGAGGGGTCCTTTTAGCAAGACCTGATGAAAATTACAGAAAGAATAACCTTGGGAATACCTCAATCCCAGACAGCAGGGATGGCCTATTAATCTATAACGAAGCAGCACTAGTCAATGCCCCCCAGAAAGAAGTGGACCAAACAGATCGTCTCCGCTCCTATGCGCTCGTCATGAGGCTATATTCAAACAATCTCTAATATCTCCTATATCAACGCGGGAACGGCCTTGTCCATACCAGTTTCAAGTAAAACGCTGAGTTATCGTGTGCCGTAAGTGTCGTTTGTGAAAGATAACGTATTAATCAAATAGCAGGGCCATAGAGTATGGCTTGAATCTCCTTAGAAAAAGCACAGACATCTAATAAAGACCAAATTATAAGATCACGGTCGAGGTAATCGCCAGAAGGGACCTTTAGCAAGTCCATTATTATCAATGCATCTCCTCTGGCTCCTCAAATCTCCACCTGAAGATGACGGGGCAGTTAATGGAGGCGAAGACGCCTGAAATGGAGGCGCAGTGTCACCCACACCGCATGTGTCTGTCACCTCTCCTAGACAATCTTGAGCTAGAGCAAGGTTAGGTTGGGTGGGCATCTTATCGGAGAAGTTCGGTGACTGAGCTAGCCATCTATTCACGATAGTAGCCGCTTTACATGCCACCGGATAACTATCATTCTCCGAGCAAACAGTCACGGATTCATCGTCCGAGTCAATCAGGGTCACTTCGTCTGTATCCGGGTTAGGAAATAGCTCTGGGAACATGAAGTGCAAGCGCCGCTCAATTCGATCCAATCGCTTTGATAATTCCTCCTTGGTTGTTCTGTATTCATTGGTAACGATCAGCTTTAGATTTATTGTGTAAGAAACGAGATAACATATACAAACCTATCGCTATCCTGCCCTTCACTTTCCGCACCTATTGACAGACACTGGTCCCTGGAAGTCCTCCGGCGGCGCACGCCAACTGTCTTCTTACAACAGCCTCGTCTGTTCGATAGACATGACCGGTAGATAGATCCGTTAGGATACTATCGGGCTATTTAGTCGTCCTCCGTGCAAGATGCAACAAGCTGTAAACAGGACAAGGTTACCTTAATCTTCTTCCGCCGGCAGTCACTATCCGGGTCAGCGATTCCCTCCAAGCGAACATGTATGAAAGCACAATTATCCCAATCTTACCAAGTCTTTGGCCTAGACTTCCCCCGTAACTGCCGTTTCTTGACAGGCCTGTCCTGTTCGCGGTCACTATGAGAGTCATACCCAGGGCGCTTGGTGCCTATTTGGTGGCAGGTAGTTATATCGCTCAGGTGTTGTGTCATTGTACTTTATGGGATTCTGTATCTTGTTTGTATTCTGACATAGTTCACCTTGATAGTTGTGACTGTCGCTCATTTGTACTATCGGCAGACAGTCAATAAGTGTGGCGTGGCGGGTAGATCGTTCCGCCACTCGGTACGATTAGTCAATTTCGGGATTACCGGAGTTGATGCCTGCGAGGTTTACGATTATAAGCTTATCATACTGTCGGATATATCGGATAATGTAGATTCATAATAGTGATATAATTGTTAATCCCTTTTGTGCAAGCTTGACTGTTGTGCCGAGGGGCCGTTATTAGGCACGGAATTATCGGAACTAGGACGGAAAGGTGGGGACAAGGCCGGAGATCCGGCTGTAGCTTATTATTATCTCATACCATGTATATTCTAGGGTTCTAGGAATGTTGGGATATTGTATGGATTTGTAGTATCTATATTATTCTAGTTTGCCAGTACCTGCTTGGCCAACATGCTAATTGGCGACTTATTTGAGATTGTATGTACTATGAAGTACATCGAGCGTCACCATAAACTGGTCGTTCTTAACAAAACAAAACTATATCATATTCAACTCCTTAACTAGTACGTATCATCGACACTATTACATTACACTAGACAGGAATATACAGTAAATCATCAACAAACACGGAACGTAGATCACAAAGCAGTAATAGAGATACGCTTGGCTCCGGCATTGCCATTCAACAATGCCGATCCACTGGTCTGTCTCAAATTGTTGTGGTGCGTTTCCAGGTCCTCGACATCCAAACTGAACCGACGGGGTCGCTCCCACATACCAACATTCTCATCAGTACCAGTCACCGCTTCGAGCTGTTCCGACGAAAGGCCGAACTTGGTGGCGATCTGCTGCACCCGTTCTTGTGCGGCCGCCGCATCGATAGCACCAGTCTGGCCCTCCTTGGCAAGACGGGCTTGCGCATGTTGAAGCAGCTCCAGATGCTGTGTAACGGCCTCGACGGCACCTTCCTGGTGGTCAGTTTGACTGTTGAGAAGCTCAGCCAGTGCAGTTTCGTGCAACGCTGCTGCAGCTAGGTGGTTACCCGAGGCCGTGTATAGGCCGGATAGCAGCTTCATCATCTCCATAGTGACGGGGTCACAGTTGCCCCAGACCTGGCGGAGGTTGTAGCAAATGTCTTTACCAAGCTGGATGGCGGATGAGACGCGACCGCGGCAGAAACGTGTTTCGACTAGTCGGCGTCCGATCCAGACAACGGCTGGGAGTGACCAGGTCTTTTGGACAATACGCGAGGTCCAAAGTTCGGTAAGAATGGCCTGGTTTGTTAGTATATCCCTTGTTCTGTATTGTAGTCAAGTACATACCTCCAAATCCTCAAACATCTCATGTTCACCCAACACAGTAACAAGGTCATTGAGCTCTGCGAAAGGAAGCTCAGTGAACTCCAGTGGGAGCTCCTTGGCCTTGTTCATGATCTCCTGTAAGAGCATCTGAGACTCCAGTGACATATTCTTTGCAGTTGCCTCTTCGGTGCATTTCTTAGTCTGGTATCCGTTCAAGTACATGCAGAGCTTGATAGCAGTGAAAATGCTTTCCGGACTACGCAATCCATCGGTTAGATGCACAAAGGAATGGAACACGCCGGTCACATCTGCTGCGTCCTGGAATTGCGAACGATCGCAAAGGTCCTTCACCATACGCATAGTCGAAGTGACTATATTAATATTAGAGCCGTCCTGGAGTGATTCCCGCCTGCAAAGAGCGTAGAATTGCTGCACGGCATCCTTCTTCCGGAGCGGCTGTGCAACAGACAGGGTGTTGCAGAAGTAATCGTACAGCCTGCCCTGGGTATCCTGAGCAGAGTTGTAGCGCTTCTGGTTCGTTTGAAGCGTGTAGAGCTTCTCGCCAGCTGCCAGAGTAGGCATGAGATCGTGGCTGGACAGACTTCGTTGGAATGCATTGTAGACCTGGCCCTCACGAGACAGTTCGTCAAGAATTTGCTTCGACGAGCGTTGCTTACCAAATACCTCCTCAAACGCAGCGACAAAGACGGCCGGACGGTACTCATTGAGGGATTGGCGTTGAGCGGCAGGTGTCTCGTTGATTACACGCTGGTGCAGATCATCAATCAGCCGGTTGCCCTCATCGATGTAGCCTAGCTCCAGATAAATCTCAGCTAGTCTGTGAGCACGGTCAACCAAGGCTTCATGGTTAGCAGTAACGTGCACCACTTCGTCGACATGGTCATCGAGCAAAGCTGCGCCCTTACGCCGAGACTCAGGAGACTTTTGGATGGCATGCATCCGGGCAATCTCGCGCAACCACAAAAGTGTGGTCGGAGCGGAGAGCCCCTGCTGCTGCTTGGACAACGCTAGCTCCTCAGCATACAGGGAACGTGCGGGTTCCGAGTTGTCCTTCTGGCGAAGATACAGCTGCGCCATTTGGTGCTTTATACTGATTGGGAGGGGCTCGGACATATCGGGTAGAGCACGCGAGCTTTCCGTGGGCGACACCCAGTCATGAGTATTCAGTACTTGGTGGTAGTTGTTAATCGCCTCCCCGACATGCTGATCGCTATCCGCGCAGAGAGCAGCAAGTGTAAGGGTTGCATCGCGTGTTCGTGCGTCGGTCGGGCCATATAACTTGCGGCATAGCTGCTGGTGCTGGGATGCGACCTGGTACCGCTCTGCATGGCTTCCTTGCGCAGCCTTATTGTTCAGGAGTTCCATATAGCCAGTGTAAGTCTTGGGTAGTAACCCCTCGAGCAGAGCACGGTCATAGCCATCCTTCTCGTCAAATCTTACAAGGGTAGGCCACAGATGACGGTAAACCTCGAGGGCTGAATCCCACTGTTTGTTCTGCACGTAAATGTTGACCAGGGCCACTGCAGCCTTGACACCAGAAGAGCTAACTTTACCATCGCGGACACAGGCTTCATAAATGTGACGATAGCTGTTCTCAGCTTCGGCTCGTTTATCCAGTCGCAAGGCCAAATCACCTTCATAGTATCGAGTGTCGATTGTGTGTTTGTCGTGGTCGCCGAGTCGGGATCCAAAGAACTCACTGACCTGGTGCAGGAGAACCAATGCCTTTTCAAACTGGAAGGTAGTCTCGTAGAACTCAACCACAGTCTTCACCACAGCCGTGACTGAGGGGACAGCCACCTGATCTGCCGTGATAGACGCCTTGAAAGCATTACCATATACCACGGAAGCAGTGTTTATGTCCAGGCGGCGGAACAAACAATACGCATGATCCAGGGCCAAGTTAGCCAGAAGAGGAGCCTCACTTGAAGCGAACTTGGCCTTCGACTGGGGATCTTCCACTGTGGGCCATGCATGCTTCAATACCGCCCACGCAGCGTCACTGCCCTCACGCCATTCCTCGTCACGAATGTGCTGTGTTGCGAGTTGGTGGGAAAGTGTTAAGAGTGGCAAGGTCCGTTTCTCAGCTCCTGCAGAGGCAATAGAATCGATCCAACCGGGAAGGAGCTTACTCTCCTCGGGGGATAAAGCTCCCATGTTTTCCACATTAACCTGAGTTGGGAGAGATCCCCTGGCCAGTGACTCTGCCAGGGTAACAGCCTCTGGTGAATACTGTTGGCCACTAGCTTGGTAATATTTCCAGATCTGCAGCGACAATGCGCGATCCATATCATCCAAGCCCATTTCGCGTGCTTCGACGCGTAATTCCTCCGCCCGTGAGGCCATCTCCGGAGATCGGACACCACCCTCAGCCTCTAAGTCTGCTGACAGTTGGCGGAGAATGGCACTTGCTTCATCGGGTCGTCCCCGGCGGCGCAGAAACTGTGAGTAGTAGAAAGCGACCTTTGTCTTCTGATCCCAGGCGGGGCTCGTGTCGAGATTGCGCGCTGAAAGGCCTGACCAGAGTCGGGTCAAAACAGCTTCAGCCTTGGCAGGCTGCCTGCTATCTTCGTACATCTGAGCCAGTTGTAGCGAGTAGGCAACACGACGGGGATCGGTGGCATCCATAGAGCGCATCATGGTCTCATATTTGTTCCGTGCAATTTCTAGAGCCATCTCATCGGGTGGCGCTATGTTGAAATGTTGAGTGAGGAAGTCAGCAGCCTGCATCGCTTCGGACGAATGGGAGCCATATGTCATGACCGTCTGTCGGTAAAACTGCTTTGAAACATCGTATGCAGCATCTTCTTGGTTATTATCTCTGTAAGATTTAACCAGGCGGTCAAGATACTGCAGGCGTTGGGCAAAGCTAATATCGGATGAATCCCATCCAGACAGTGCCATATCACGCAACGCGTCAGTCTTGAAACCGGCTACTTGGTCCGCCTTACCGCGGCCCTCAGGAGTGGCTACCAGGAGCTGCTCCAATTCGCGGGTAATGGGATCGGATGGACCAAGCTGGGAGCGGCTACGCATCCAGGCCTCATACAGATGGTCATTAGCCCAGGAAGCCTTCGCCATGTCTGCTGCACGTGCACTGAGGATCAGACTCTGCAGCAAGGCGGGCGAATCGCCGCCCAGCACACTGCGGCGTACTGTAACAGCTAAGCGGTACAGTTCTACAATACTGGATCGAGAAAACTGAGACTCGCGGTTGGTAAGCTCCAGCTGAGCAAATAGGACTGAATCCGGCATGGCCTGACGGAATGGCTTTGGAAAGTTGAGCTCCTCGCGTTTAGAGCTAGCAATTGGAGATGCTAACATATGGGAAAGCCAGTAGCGAGCCGTGTACTCCAGTAAAGTATATGCGTCTAGATAGCGGTCACGAGCAGTGACGCGAAGCTTGTCCCAGGAAACTGCAACCTCATCAGTGATCGACTTGCGGACCCAAGCCAACGAGCGTATCAATAGATCATAGTGGGCTTCAGATAGCGAGAATGGCACCTCTTGGCCCATCAGTGCCCGAGCCTGGATGTGGTCGCGAACTAGATGGTGCTTGAAGGTGACGAATCCATCACGGACGGAGATCAATCGAGCCAGAGGCTGGAAAACTTCACGTTCGGTATTCGATGGGCGAGATGTAATCTTCAGCGTCTTCAAATCCACTGCTAGTAGCTGTTCTATCTCCTGGATGCGTAAGGGACGCTCCGCAGCCAAAAGCCAGGCAAGAAGACTTTGGGTTCCTACGCGGTTGAGGTCAATGCTGCGTATATGTCGATCAATCAGGTCACCCAAAGTGTGCGGAGAGGCCTTCACTGCAGATTGCATTTCATTAAAAGTTGATAGGTTTCGGATAGCCTCAAGGGTGAGCTGAGCCCACACAAAACATCCCTGCGCGCGAGGAACAATTGCCGCTGCTAACGAATCCCGTTGTGATGCATCAAGACCAGCAAATGCAGCATCGGATGTCATCGTATCAACCAAAGTCGCTTGAAGGTCATGCTGCGTCAAGGGGACATTCATGGAAATCTGTTGGGTTGTGGTTGTCTCCCGCATGGGCATTTGTGCAGCAGCAAGCGGTCGACTGAACACGATAAGCTTGGACGGCGTATTACGCTCAGAAACAGCATCTTGAAGGCGTTGCAGGAAGGGGCCGACGGTGACTTCCGAATGTTTGATCTGGTCAACACCATCTACCACTAGCATAAAATGCATGTTTGACTGTAATGCTATACGAATAGCGGTCCATAGCTGCTCCTCCACTTGCGGGTCTGGCGCTCCAGTCACAGCAAGTTCAAGGGCATTCATAACACCGGAGAGAATAGACTCATAGGTCTTTCG
Organism: Aspergillus sergii; assembly: GCA_009193525.1. Taxonomy (NCBI): domain Eukaryota; kingdom Fungi; phylum Ascomycota; class Eurotiomycetes; order Eurotiales; family Aspergillaceae; genus Aspergillus; species Aspergillus sergii. The sequence continues at coordinate 397,847 of ML741766.1, forward strand.
GCTAGCGACACAGCGATCAAGAATCTGAGTTAAAAGACCCTTAAGGATGCTTAACGGCAATGTTGTGATAGGTACATCTGATCTGATTGAGATAGGAATGACGTTCCAGATATCAAATTCGGAGGATACCTGCAACTTTTCCATTGTCCACTGGGCCAATGCGCTCTTCCCTGAGCCAGGATTGCCAGTGACCAGCAGCATATTGCGCCGGTTAATGGTGAATGTAGTCAAATGTGGATCAAACCATGCAAATGAGCCATCAGCCAACGAATGATTGTGGCCTTCGAGCAACATGTGCAGGGGACGATCTTGTAGCTCGAGGAATTGATAAATGGCAGCGAGGTCTAAGGGGGTTTGTTGTTTAGGTGCCCCGGTAGCCAAAGCGACTTGCGACATCCGGCGCCAGTGAGTGGTAAATCGATTGAAGTAGCAGAAGAATGAGCGGTTCACGGCCTCGCTCATGGATTGCCAGTGCTGTGAGCGCTCTGCTTCGCGGTATTCCATAGTGACATGCATAACAAGTTGCAGCACGTGGGCGTAGATCTCTGTAACCTCCTGTTGTAGGGCTCGGTAGGTCTGAAAGTAGCTTTCTTGCTGAAGAAGCAATGAAATTCCCAGTGTCACCCTGCCATACTGTCCGAATAGACTATCGATGACGTCGACGTGCTCAATGCCCAGCTACAATGGTCAGTCACTCTTGCAACAATTAGAGTCAACCTTTTTTTTATTCGACTCACCTCAAGTTGTAACAAGATAGCGCCCCAGATCATCATGGCTGCCTCGTCTGCTCCGTCCATAAAGCCGGCCACGGAGTCTCTCAATGAGCCTACCGCAAAGGCTAAGCGCGAAGCTCGGTGTAGAGCACCATCCAATCTACTGCCATCAGGTGGCATGCGTCGTAGTCTCTCAGCGGCAATGGCATCGAAAAATACATCAACGGTTGGAGATTTTGTCGGAATCTCATTTGGGGACATCCCTAACCGCGTTGGACACTCTTTGGAGACATTCTCAAGTGTCTCCCGAAGGAGTGGCTGCGGGCTAGAGTCCCCATTGGCAGCAGTATTTTCCGTCACGTATGAGGAAGACATGCTGTCCAATTGGTTTACTCAATGATGAAGTGCATTAATTAGACATTCAGTACATGCACATGTACAGTTGAGAAATAGTTTTCATGAATGCGATATGTCCGCGAGAGTCCTTGTTAAGTGTAAGCACCTTGTCTTCAGTACTCCATGCAATCCTGACATCATGAGAAAGATTCCCCAGGTATTTATTCCAAGGCTCATCATCGATTCCCGATTTCTATAAGGACCGTGGTTCATTGAAGTTAATTGAGCGAAAGATCAATACTGATTGTCGGATATTCGAGGAAGGAGCAAGGGCACAATGAGAAGCACAAGGAATTGGCGTAGTCGTGGTGTCATAAGGAATCATCGCACCCATTTGGGACTTTTCAATGTTTGGTTCCATGCGTCATGGGCCAATGGTCTGAGGGCTTGTAGTCGTTGATGTCGATGACATCACAGGCCTCGGGTTAGCCGTCGAAACATGTGAGATCTGGTTTGAAAGGATTCCGCAAAGTATTCGGATTAGCTGAGATAAACAAATAAATTTTGTTCATAATGCTTTAATAAGTTCGTTCTGATTCTCTTTAGAATGTGTATTGTGGTTGGCCTTGGAGAATGATACATGCATCACTGATCATTACCACTAGTACTACTTGCAGTAGTATAAAATCGAATCGGGGTTACCATACCGGATGCCGGCTATGTATATCATTGGTCAGTAATTAGATTAACGTCAAAGATAAGCCAATCAATAGACGTAGTATCAAGGCGGTAGGTATCGATCGCTCCTATATACGACATTAGCTGTATCTGACAAAGACGTCGGAATGAAACGGTCATTGTGAGCTACCTCTGTATAACATGGGGAAACCGGCAGGGCTGGAGCTTAAGCTGTCGCAGAACTAGCGAAACTTGCCAATAGTTGTCCTTATAATAAGACTGTATATAGCCTATTAGTTGCGCTGCCCTTGAATGCTGAGAGATTACTTGGTTGATTCTTATAAGGCCGCCCAATCGAACCTCTCAGGGCGGAGATGACATTCTGGACTTACTGGTCGTAGCATTCGGTTGCTATAGTTAGAATAATAACTTAATTGTACAATCCCACAGGGGAAATGCATCCCCAAAGAACTTTGACGAGTGGAGCAAAGTTCTCGCAACAACCACCCACTCTGTGGCTATGTCAAGTGACAGAAAGACCGGAGAACTAAGCCAAGCTCACGTTCCAACTTTTATCTTGCTAATAACCTAGTAGCATATCAGGGTTTTCTTGAAGAAGGGAGTGAGTGATCAGATCTCATACTAGACAGATGAAAATGAAGCTGACAATTATATAGCAGAGCGAATCATGTCGCTCGCTTTATCGTATCGAGGACAAGTCCGGTATCAATGTAGATGGCATTTCACCCTTTGACGAGTAACTGATGTCAGTACTAATGTGAGCCCAACATTGAAATGTGTGCCTCGATATCAACGGAGAGCGTCAGTCTAAGGTCTAAAAGTTATTAGCTCAAGTCCGATTCGGCGCATCTATTTTTATAAATATATATATATATATATATTGGTGGCCGGGTGGTTAGTGTTTATCTGATGGTGGGGGGCCCCATATCTATAATTATGTAGTCAAATGGCCCCTAATCTGCACAATGTGCAAATGAGTGTTTCAAGACCAAGCACACACCCCATCCACCAATACATACACGTCACAATAGATTGGAAGATCAGTCTAGATCAATGCGATCCAACTTTACACCTTCCATCAACTTCTATACTCATTCCTATTCAGAGTTTCGGAGATGATTCCCTATCGGCCCTCACCTGACTAGTATGAGCAAACAACAGGAACTAGAAGCCGACAGCGAGGTCCAAGTATAGCCTTTCCCAGAGCTGTAACCAAGGTTACTAATCATAGTCAACCGTAGGTGTGTTCGGGGATAAGTATATACACCAGTCGAATCTCTGGCAGAAATCTACTAAAGCTAATGTATGAGACAATTTCAGGAGTATACTTATGTGGCAAAGATACCTAGAACAACAATATAGACAAGTCAAACTGATATCAATTGAAAAGCTAGAAGCTTGGCTTGATCAAATCATCGACCAGGAAGTCAAGACTCTACATAAATCTTATAACCGAAGAAACTATTTAGAGCCAAGAAATGGCTCGCCATATTGGAAAGCGCTTACTGGTTCGTCAACATTACTCGACACTTTTCATGAGTAGTGGTAGCTTATATGATACCCATGGGAAGTGTAATCGTCTGCATGTCTCTTGTTTCCTAAGGAGCCGTTGCTATCAGCCAGGCAATCTCTTATCAGCGTTCACATCTCAAGGTTCGTGATACCTAACAAGTACTCCAATGGGACAAACAACCTTCATCAGATCGCACCACGAACTATCACTTCGAAAAGATGCAACTACGCTATCGGTATGCAAGGCCTTTCCATTCCTACACATCTAGAGTAGTATATCCACGAAGACACTAATACTAATGTCAATAGTATCCACTCCGACAAATATGACCCCCTAGACTACCCGCAAACCCTCGAAGAAACCAAGGAGCGCCTCCGCGTACAGGCACAACACACCGCCCAGTATGCAAGTGCTCTAGCAGAAGACTTCCAGGAAAGAGCTGAGCAGTTTGACATGGACGGTTTGTCAGACGAGGAAATCGACGATGAGATAGACAGAATGAGTCAAGAAACCAAGGAGGAGATCGCTAGCCATATAGAAGAAACAACCAAATTGCTGAAGGCATTTAGGAGGAACGTGGCGAGGAGAGATTTGGGAGAAGAACAAGAGAGGTCGTTGATGGATTGTGTCAAAGAGGCTTTTCATACTGCGTTCAAAACTGTTACCGAGTGCTTCCGCTTTGTCTGTGAAAAAGTTCGACAGGGATGGTTGAAGTGTAAGGAGGGAGTACAATAGGTGGTTCAAGAAGTTAAAAGGTGGGTGAGACGCGCTATCTCCTATGTACGGCAGCTCTTCCAGGTGGATGTTTACTCGGGGTATGCTTTGTGATGTCAGATGTTCTGCGTTCCTGGTTCAGTATAGGCTTCGTGATTGAGGGTGATTCTGGGGGGGATCATGGAGTTATACACGGTTTTGCTGTTGATTTTAATGAGACTGTTGAGATTTGCTCGATATTTTATTTTATATTTAGTTTTACTTTATCTTTTGGCAATAACCATTTTTTTTATCTTGAACAACCCATGATCTGGATAGAAACATACGTAGCAATCAAGTAGGTCCAATATGAATGCCCTGAGTACCAGGCAGACACAAAAGACTCCATATAAGCCTCTATCTCAGTATCCATACTTCCCCAACCCAGCATAGAGATACACCATTCGCAATTTAACAATAAAATTAAACAATGTGACGGAGAGAATTACCTCCCCACTCCAACTGAGACATTCATTATACTTTTATGAACACCCTAAACTAGCGTCTTCCATGCACAAAGCTACCAATATATCGCGCAACAGGCCAATATAACGAATACAAGAGTCTGTCGATCACGTTCTTACATAGTTCCCGGTAAATATGACGGATCTGGGGACGTATAATGAACATGGGAGATAATTTCCATAAAGGAGCAGCATTCTTTGTTTTTTTACGTGAAGGGTCAAAGACACAACGTGAATGCCTCGGCGTGGGGCATTACCCACTTGATATATGGATCGAGATTTAAAGCGATCCCATTCGTCGCTTTTCTTTGTTGAGATTACCTTCTCTGCTTTTTTTCGATAGTGTTGACATTTATAGCACGTGCCACTCTAGGCTTCCACATAAGCTACCCGACCAGATCCACGGCAGTGGGAATTCGCACACTAGCAAATCGATGTTGTGACCTGTCTGCCAAGTAATCACGCAATCATGTATCGATTTCATATCAAGCAGGACGCTAATCAATTGTGAACTACTAGTTGCAACTTTATGCGTAAATCCAGCGCCAAGCTGCTAGTTCCATCCAAAAAAATGCTTAGCATGCAATCGTGTTATAGATTCCAGCCGAAAAGCTGCAGCACACGCCTCCGTGTGGATAACTTTTTAACAAGAAGCGTTCAGCATGTACAGTCGACATCCAAATAAAGACAAAAATTGTGGCATATATCGTGATGAGATGCAGACAACGAAACCAGAAAGGGGTATTTATATACAAAAACTACCAGAAGTACGGGTTCCCATAGACATCCGCATAACACTGCAATGAATCAGGGCAGCTGGAAAAGCGAGGAGTTAGCCTCATGTTACCACCACAAAGATCTCCAAGTACTTACTACACCGGATCCTTCCCGAAAATGATATGCCAGGAATACTCCATCACCCGCGAGGTGACATCGTCCGGCAGATCGTTGGTCAAAACCCAATTGTAATACTGCATATATTCTTCGAAGGAACGCTTCAAGACCTGGTCGCGTGACACGGCGAATTGCGAGCAGCACGGCGCACCAATGACTTCGGGAACTTCGGTGTTGTTGAACAGCTCTTTCCAGGCCTGCGCGTAGGCCGCCTCGGTCGTTTGTCCAGGGCGCGGAGGGTTCCGTAAGGGCCTGAGCTCTTCAGGGCAGCCAGGTGTTTCCTGGCATCGAAGATTGGCGTAGCCGTTTTGCTGAACGAAGTCGGCTTGAAGGTTGCGAATCGCCACGACGTTGCTGTACTCCATGTTATCGGTGTGCCAAGCAGCCGGCCAGCCGTCTTTATGGCTGTGGATGAACACGATGAGCGATGGGAGGTCGTGGTAATGTTCAATGATGTACTGGAGGTACGCCAGGCTTTCGCGTCCCTTATTGATGGGGGTATGCCGCGTAGCGCTCAAATCATCAACCGTGTAGATCACATTCCGCCATCTGACCTGTCAGAAAATCGCTTCCACGAATGCGACGAGACGACTCACTCATTTAATTCATTAGCGACCCATGACGTATCCTCCGAAGCTAACTTGGCCATCACCAGCGCTCGGTCGTTGGGGACGATAATCGGGGTGGTCTCATAGTTCTGAGGGGAGATCACATCCGATTCCATGGCTGTTTTGTCTACCGCAGCATCCTGGTTGCCGCTGTCGGAACCCGCGGAACTACCTCCGAAGCGCCAGAAGGACGATAGCGGCACGCGCGAATCATCCTGAACGGTGTCGAGATGGCGCTTGATCAGGAAGATGGCGAGGATCAGGAGTGCGGCCGTACCAACACGGATGGATAGTCTCATTTCATAACATTAGTTGTCGACCCTGTTGAATAATATGTATGTATGCAGATTCCCGAGGGATCGAGGGGGAGGAAGGAAATGCGGCGATATCGGTGGTAATTAAAGGGAGGAGCTGTTAAGCGGCGTGTTACATGAAAACCTAAGTCAAAGGTCGGTGACGAACGTAGGTCGTGCAAAGAGAAGGGAAACGAAAGAATAATAAAGAGTCCCCGGATTATAAGTCAAAAATGAAGGGATTCGAGCGAAAAGGAAAACAATGACGATTATGAGGCCATGGGATAGATAAAGAATGCGTCAAGAAATTCGATACGAGACAAGAAGAAAGGAAGAGGAGGGGAGGGAAAAAGAAAAGGAAAGAAAAGAAAAAATTAAAAATTAAAAGAAAAGACGAGGCAGAAAAATGTGAACCATAGGAATGGCCACGATGCCCTTCCCTGAGCAGTGCGAACAGAGAAAAAAATGCTTATCACTGGAGGCGTCGACACGCGGATTGGTGGGAATGGAAGGGGCGAGACACAACTGATCTGCAGGGGCCATTCAATGCCCTCTCTTGCGTACGCTTGAAACAAGTTCCATGTTCCTAGTAAATTGACTGAGATGACAAAGGATTGAATCAACCACTGCAATTGTTCTACAAAAGCCGAGTCTTCTTGATGGAACCTCACTTAATCTTGATTTCCCTGACATTGATTGATTGAATCTCCTAAAACACATTGACTTAACTTGTATTCAATCTTCATAATTTAGGGGGTTAGTCAGCCCTCCCAACAACCAACTGTGTGGGCTAGTAATGGACTAAAATAACCATACCCAACTACCGACACATAATCCGTCCACCTCGCTTCGCCAAAAGACTTGATCGTCAACGCCGGCCAAATACAACTCCGTCGGCCTCCGGATGTCACACGTCTTGTTCCTCTACCTCTATATCATCTGCGCAAATACGATGTACCCTCTTCAGAACTCAATACAGGGGCCCCCGAGTGTCGTCCGTCTCCTTCGGTCAACAAAAATCGAAGATCCCGTCTTACGATGATCTAATATGGTTACGATCCACAGTGGATGAGTCTATCTCTAACGACCCACCCAGCCTTCTAGTCTGACTGGTCCGTGGTCCATGACAGTGGCTCCCCTAGCGCCATCATTTTATTCTTTCAACTTTCCATCTCGCGGTTCACGATTCGAATATACTTCAATAACCACACCCTATATTAACCTAGATGAAAGTCGCACACGACGGAAATACGCAAACAGTCCACTCAGAGTGTGGTACCTTTATCGCGGAACTCCCAGGCCGATCGTCGCGCTCATAAATGTCCGAGAGAACCCCTAAGGGACTAAGGGTCTAGGGTTGTGTGGCCATGACCCGGTGATCGACATGTGAGGTCCCTTTTACATCCAGGGTCGAGGTTGAAACTAACCACTTCGGACTATCCTCCTTGTCTGAATGAAGTAAACAATTCTCGGCGGAATCGTGTCCCGCCAGAAGATGACGACGACGCTGGGACGTGCAATTGAGACATGAATTTTTGTTTGATTGTAGCGGATATCGAGTTACCCACGGAGCATTTACCTGAAAATGCGGGGCTGAAACGTCGGTTTCTCTTGCCCGCTTTCTTAATTTATTTTTTCCGGATCGCTGAGAGGATCGCTTGTATATCGGGTTTTCCCTTCATTGTTCACTTGCATCTATATGCTCCCTTTCTTAGTCCGACCAGCCACCTCTGACTCACAAGAACTTCAGGACCAAGTACAGAAAAGAAAAAAAAAAAAAAAGAAAGGTGAATCATCTCCAACCCAAATGAATTACCTAAAAACCTACCGGAAAGTATCGCCCAGCGTACTCGATATCAAGAGCGGATAGATCAAGCACGGAGACGCAAGGGTACAACTTTCAACCGATCAGTAGAGAACTCTATATTATACTTTTTAGCACTTTAACGGGCGAACTGCGGAGGAATGCCGGTGGCGTTTGCTTACTTTCTTTTTTCCTGTTAAGAAAAACGGGGAAATAAATAATTAATTAAAAGGTAGAAAATCAAGTATGTTAATGTCGACTGCAAATCAACCGCAACGCAGCTCTGGCTCGAATAGTCAAACCCCGCTACATACTCTACTTAGGGTAAACTTTCTTGTAAAAATATCAATTTATAATACTGGTATGTAATTGTGATACTGAATACACGTAGCCAGCCAATATGTATATACTCCAGAGAATTGAAGCAAGTGGACAGGAAATAAACGTGTAAATATGGTTACAACCACGACTTGGTGGCAACCATGTCGTAGTTATATCCTCGTACACACAAACAGATACCCCATTCGTCGTTGTTATAATATCACTGTCAACAAGACCAGCTGCAGAAGTAGTGTTTGCATAGTTGAATGACAGGGAGGCGGGTGGATTTATTATCAGACCAGGTGTTCCTGGTGACTATCCACGGTCCAATCGGGTTGTTTTGGATTTATTCAGGTTGGAATTCTTCAGTGGGGAGACGTTGATTAGACTTTACAAGGTTCGGAGTGATTTGTCCTTGGCATACGGTGGTCAACATGCTTATAGTCAAGTAGACTTCGAGACATATTCATTCTCATCCTTGGAAATCACAATATGAACATCCAAATCATGCTTTAAACATACCCAGGCGCCTGCGCCTTGAGGTTGCACACATACATCATCTTGCCTCGTATAGCAACGTCAGCTCGCAGAACGATATCGACTTTCCTCACAAAGAGGTAACAGGGAAAATAAACAAAACGAAAATTCCAAAAGAAAAGAATACATGCAATATGCAATATGCAGCTTGGTTAACAACAGAGAACGCCAGACCAATCCAATGCGGTTGACAAAAGTATCAGAGAAAGATGTGAATATCGAGACTTTGTCGATAAAGAAAACACGGCGTTCAGCTCATGTTGTCCCAATTCGAGCATAAATTGGGTGTTACAGAGCAGAACAAAACGGGAATTGAGGAGATGGTTCGCCAGTTTCAGGATGGGGATGACAGGAACAGCCGGCGCGAATGCCGAGGGTCCTTGATTTCAGCAAGTGAGGCTCGGACTGGGAGCGCCGAAAAGAGCTCAGCAACACTTCCCCTTCTTCTTCGTAATTTCAATCCTTTCATCGAGCTCGTCTCCGACACTACTGGGCGGGAATCCAAGCCAGCTTCGACGATTGTCACCATGTCCCAGCCGGAAACTACCGTTTCCTTCAAGAGTCCTCGGTCCCACCGGCGATGCAACGCCGTCCAGACCGGATGTAGATCCCTGGGATGAGGTAATGCCAAGTTGTTTATTGCGCTGCTCCACCAGCTTGCGCGTGATGACCTGGAAAACCTCCTCGATGCCCTCGCCGTCCTTAGCACTGATTTCGTGACAGCAGTCCCATCCGATATCTTGGCCCCAAAACCCGCTACTGCGCTTGCTGTCGAGACCCTGGAGCGTGGTGCTAGACGAATGGCTGACGCCAGCCGTGGGTGGGGGAGTGGATGCCTGAGACGGATACAGCTGCTCGGCGACGTAGGCGATGGTTCGCTCAAAGGGGACGGCGCGACGCAATGGATCCAACGCTACGATGTCTGATTTCGTTCCGACGACATGGATTACAACAGGATCCTCATCGCCCAAGTTCTTCTTCAATTCCACTAACCACCCCGTCATTTCCAGGAAGCTTTGTTCGTCCGTAATGTCGTAACACAGGAGGCAGGCGTTAGCGCCACGGTAGTACAACTTGGAGATACTGCGAAACCGCTCTTGTCCAGCCGTGTCCCAAATCTGCAGACGGACGATGGTATCCGAGGAACTGTCGAGGACACGCTTGGTGACGAAGGATGCACCGACAGTGGACGCGGTTCCCACAGGGTTGAAAGCGTTCTTCACATAACGTTGGACCAAAGACGTTTTGCCAACGCCTGAAACAAGTTGTTAGTCATGATAAGAAAAAAAGGGGGGAGACGGGGGAAGTCGGTGTCCGTACCTTGTGAGCCCAAGATGACGATCTTGGCCTCGAGAGATGAACTCATGGCGGGGTAGACGCAAAGGCGGGGCCGCTGGAGAGCTGAATTTGCATGTTCCAGCAAATATTAATAGTAACCGTAGGAAGAAATGAAAGCAAACCAGTAGTGAAAACTACTCGTATGCAACGACATGCACGTCAGATCCCGGTGGTAAGAAAACAATAAATAAAATCAAACAAAAAAGATGGAGAGAAAAAAGGAAAGAAAATATCCCGACAGAAGGAATACAATGGGTATCGATCAGACAAATCCGGACAACAGCGGAGATGGAGAATTCTTTTCTAACAGCCAAAATATGTGGAAGGAGAGGATAGAAGGAACGAGAAGATATTTCAGTGGTCGATGGCGGAGAGGAGGCTCAAGAGAATTTTACGAGGGCATTTAATTAGAATACCAATCATCGCGATCCTCGACGAAACGTCCATACAAGGCGTGACAGGGCGAAGTCAATCAGCTGACCCCCACAGAAATCAAGATCCGGTCAGGTGTCGACCCATCTTCATTGTTTCCGGATTTATTTCTTCTCAATTGTCTTTCTACCTATCACTCGCTTTCCTTTTCCCACCTGACTTTGTGTTGTTTTTCTTTTCCTTTCGGCGGAAACAATCGAAACCCATGCGCAATGCTAGTAATTACCGATCAACAATCGCCATTGCGCTCAGACAAGGGGACAAATCCCTTACATTCTTGGCTCTGAAACGAATAATAACAACATGACCGAACACTAATCAGACCTTCAAACAAGTTTTCTCTACATATAGAAACTCTATCTCGGGAATCTATCAGTGCACTTGGAAATTGAATGATTTTCATCCTCACCGCGACCTTTAAAAGGTATACCCTCAATGACATCATCCGGGCACCTCATTTAAAATCTGCTGGGGACCCCTAGATTTAATCAGGCCAATTGACGGCTACATTGGGGGGATTATATATTCTACGTGACTCCATCCGGATTGTCGACTCTCATACCGCAATCCTGGAGTGCTCCTGGTTCAGGCAGATATTTGGTATGAAAGTACCTAGAGTGATTTGGCTGCTAAATTTGCGACACGGTAGGTCTCGGATGAAATCTAACCATAAAACAGCAACGGTGCATCGGGCCCTACATGCTTCGAAGCTCTTATATTGAAATATGAACAATGTAATGTTCAGAAGAAAACGACAAGGAGCGCGCAGCAGAAAAGATATAATACAATCTATATAAGCTAGGTACTTTCCCCAACACCTAATGCCCAGGAAAATGAGATATCATTGTCGAGGATCCGGGTTCCTTCAATCACATTTTCGATGGCAAGAAGATATATGCCTAGGCTCAGACTGCTACTTTTCACTCCATAGACAGCTAGGCTATGTTTCTGATCTAGGTAACCTAGAATTTAGCCGCTGATTGTCTAGTGTATGACTCGACTCAGAAAATAATTAAAGAGTATAAGAAAGCGGCACCGTTATTGCAATTAATTGTACATATTGGTGAAAAAGATATAAAAAGGTTGTCCGACTATTGAGCTTTGAAGTGTGGTAACACGCTGTCAAAGACGCTATCATGGCACCAATTACATGGTAGCTGTCATGTTAGACATGACTACTAGTAGTTGATGCGGGGATCATGGTATAATGAAGGCCGCGCTACGGTTCAGTTGAAGATATATGATTGAACTAACCTCCCCTCTTGTCGTCCATCAACTCCCAGTTCAGCTTCGTTCATATATCAGTCAACACTAAGCATTCGATATCCATCTTGGCTACCAGTGACCGAAAAATTCTCTGTTGATCTAGATTTTACTACGGTCTTTGAGAAGGCTACAGCAAGCTACTCAGCCTGCGATGACTATACGAGAAAATATTGGTGGCGAATCTGACTATGTTATTTCGGTGGCTGTGTGCGGCTACTCCGTCTATGCCAGACCTAATTCCGAATATGTCGCGCAGCTTGACCTCAGGTCCCTTCAGCTGAGGATGAAAACTGTGAACCTGACTCAAATCATCTAATGCCTCTTTGCACCTAGGGAAAGAATCTCTTTACATCTGTCATAAACCAAATACGAGCCCTTAGTTCTTTGGATCTGATTCTGACACATAACAGTCATAGCCCGTGACTCACATGAATATTCGGAGTGGCGCAATAAAATTGTAATTGACATAGCGATAGCATTCCCTATGGTTCAAAGAGAAGCCTGAGCATCTGCAAATGTTATATAATTGATTAAAAAAAATCTTAATGGCATTAGAGATAATGGCCGCTATTTCAAGGAGAAGGCTGTAGTGTAGTTTACGGTGCTCTGGTGTTTTCTCACTCAGATATTGGCTTACTAGACTCCCCTGGACCGTCCAACTGTCATTCAAAATGTGGAAGTCAGGTCATGGAGACTGGGGCTACGATTACGTAGTCAATGAGATACTGCATTAGATTTGAAGGCCAGGCTCTATACACGGTCTGAAGGGCGGTGGCATAAGCGTCGACACAGCGTGAGTTTTCCAACAGGTAGATAGTCGCACTGTGTTTCTTCTTTCCTAGTATTGTCATATGAGGCTTCAACAATGCCGTCGATATCTAACCCATTAGCAGATCATCCTCCTGATGAGGCATGACACGTTCGGTCAATTAGAACGAATTTTATTCCATTTAGCGATCTACTCAAAGGAAGGGAAAAGAAATACATCTTTGGCGTCTATGTATGTACGCATGTAGATATAAGCGAAGCCGCGATAGAGCGAACAAGGTCGAAAGCCAAACTTTAGTGTCAACTCTTCCGAGTCCCTCAAAAGGTTGCACAACTAAACAATCCCAGCCGACTTCCTCTCAGCTTTGCAGTTGATATGGAAAGATAGTGATATCCATTCATCCTGCAGCAAGAGCCACTATGTCCTAAATCCTGGAGAATCCCTGGTGGGACAACGGTGGGGATCAGGATTGGGCAGTATGTAAAGAATGACCTCTTCGTATCGTTTGGTAGAGACTTCCAGATTGGTATACACTTCAGATTATGATTTGTTATATCAAAGCGATCTTACGATGTCTTTTGATATACACTAACTATGAGGTTAAATAGCTTCATATCACTACGAGAGTAGGAAGCAGCACGTGTGGTGAAGTGCCACAGTGGTCCTGTTCGTCCCCACAAACGTTCTGTTCGCAATCTGCCACAATGCCCATAATAATCCCCACATAGTATTCTCAAAGGTGACACTCGGGGGAATACCATTGACTGCTTCCCCACATAAATGTGGGGACTGACTGAACTTTGACGTGAACATATGGACTGTGCTGAGAGCAATGTCTAGTGCTTGGACGTGCATGGGGATGAACTAAATAGTATTGTCTTATTGGGACCATGCTCAAATTTCGATCGAGGATGGTGATCAATGTTCTGTTTGCATCAAGTAGTAACTTAAGTTGTTCATTTTGGTAATGCAACAGTTGGTTATTTCGAATTCGGTAGATACTGTCTCTTACAATTTTTAAAAGAGGGATATGAGAGAATGTGAAAATCGACTTCGATAATCTATTCATATCATCAAGTCTAATGCCAATGATCGTCATTCATGACAATCCTCAAAGTATACACATGCTTTGCTCTTCGGCAATGAAAACGAAAATCCATAACATCCGTTCCACGGAGAAAACTCAGGGGGTAGTCATATTTAAAAAGCCAAAAAACAAAACGGGGAATCAAATGAACAGCTGCACCGACTCAGGGCAGCCGTGGAGCCGAATCCATCGGCATTAAAAACTTCAATATAGGAATGGTATTTAGAAAGAAGAAACCCGGAAAAGAAAAACTAGCCTTTCACAGGCCTCATGGTAACTGATGAGAAGAAATGTTCTCTCTCAATTATACCATGTTCTTTTTGAATTTTTTTTGCTTTTGTTTTTGAGAGGATCGATCGATCCATTTACTCCGAGGTCGAAGGGGAGTACTCGGCAGCGGTGGCCTTCTCGGGATCTTCGGTGGAGTTGCCGAATCCATACTCGTTCGCCTTCTGTTCGATCTCCTCATCGGTAAGCTTCGGTAGGTCCTTGGAGGCCTTGACATAGCTGATGTTCTCGGTGTAGCCCTTGGCGAAGATGATATCAATTTCCTCCAAGCTTCGGTTGGCGGTCTCAGGGTAGAAGAGCCAGATGACAGGGATGAACAAAGCGTTCAGGGCAGCAAAGAACAGGTAAGTGCCCCAGCCAATGTGAGCGATCATAACGGGAGTAATCATGACAACAGTGAAGTTAAAGAGCCAGTTACTGCAGGTCGAGACAGCGTTGGCCTTGGCACGAGTCTTGATGGGGGACAGCTCAGCAGGGTACAACCAGGGAAGAGGAAGCCAAGCAGCACCGAAGGCAGCCATGTACAAGAACAGACCGAACACAGCACCCTTGGATACCTGCTTGTCATCAGGGATCAAACAAGCAAAGGTGATGACCATGGCAATGGTCTGGATAATAGAACCACCCAGGAACAGCTTGCGGCGACCAATCTTCTCGATAAAGAACCACGAGAAGGTGGCAAAGATGGCATAAACGATCATGTTGATACCACCAATCAGAAGGGCCTCATCATTGCTCTGATGCAGGGACTGCTTCAGAAGAACGGGAAGGTAGTAGATGACAGCGTTGCAACCCGATAGCTGTTGGAAGATTTGGGAAGAAGATCCGATAAGCATACGACGCAGATGTTGAGTACGGCCGCCAGTAAGCAGGTCCCGGTAGCGAGTAGTGGCTCCAGCACCGGAACTATTAGTCAAGTTAGTCTCAGTCTTATTGGGTAAAAACTTCCTTCAAGGCAGCAAACATACGCTCTGATTGAATCGATGACCAGGTTCTTCTGGATTTGGGTCTCCTGGTCATGGATCTCATAACCACCAAGGGCAGCGAGCACGTACTCACCCTCCTGGATGCGGTCCTTGGAGATCAAGTAACGAGGAGAGTCAGGGAGGAAGAACATGCCAACAATAATAATGACACCGAAGACGACCTGGAAAGCAATGGGGAAACGCCACACCAAGTCATCGGGACCATAGTGGGCTCCGAAGTCAATCCAGTACGCAATTGCAGTACCAATAGCAATGACACCCCCCTCAATACAAATCAAGAGACCACGGTTACTGGTCTTGGAGCATTCGGCCTGGTATGTAGGAATGGTGGAAGTGTTCATGCCGTTACCAATACCCGTGATAACACGACCAATGAAGAACTGAAGCAGAGGAATGTGGCCGACAAACGAGGTAACCTGGATGATGACACCAATGATCATGACAATAGCGCCAGAGAAGATCATCCACCGACGGCCAGTACGGTCACCAAACACCAGGGCAAAAATAGCACCTGCCAAACAACCCAATTCGTAAACAGCTGTTACCAGTGCTTGCATTGTATCATTGTCCTTGGTGGCAGTAAAGACATTGTTGAACGCCTTGTCACTAATGATACCAGACATGACACCCTCTGCAAACTATTAGCCTCCCCACATCTTCTATATACTTTCCTAGATAGAGAGGAGGGACGGGGTGACAATAACTTACGGTCATATCCGAACAGCAAGAAACCCATCGTAGCGACGGTGGACACAGCCAACGACAGTGGCCTGCCCGACAAACCCGCAAATGTAGGCGCCATGCTGGGTTAGGGAGTTTAGAGAAAGGAAATAGGCCAACGAGAGGTATGTGCACAAATCGGTACAGATCTCCGGTGCAGAAAAAGGAGATCGAGGAACGGTCGCGATCTTTCCCGGCGGTTTCGTTCCGTTCTTTCTTTTTGCCTGAGGATCGAACCTAAGAAGATTGACAGGGAAGGTAAAAGACAAGCGATTCAAACGCGGAGAAGTTGGGGGGAAAGGGGGGATTATTTCTATTTCTCCAGGTACAGGCAGCTGTGGCGACCAGGCACGCCTTCTGGGCAACCATCTGTTGTTCCCCCAAAATGATACTCCACCAACTTACCATTTTTCATAGTTAACCGTACCATTGTTTGTTTTGTGGAGCAGGGGACCGAATGCATCAATAACGCTGGTTTAAGCATTTTTTTGGCGCGGTTCGCAAGGGGCTCCACCGCGCAGTGGGCCCAATAGAGTAGTCAAGCTGTGACATCACTCATGGGGTCCCCTGGAAGAGGCTGTCCAGATGAAAAACAAATAAAAAAAAGGCAATTTTGAAAAAGAAAAAGATAAATTATTCACGCTACTCCTTATTATGGATCCCCTGCAGGCTTCTCGGTCCACTATCATTGGCACATTCTTCCGTTCCCGACGGCTTCTTCAACTTCGTCTTGGACCTCTGAATGCACAGCGTGCCGACTGTTACCTCCACCGAGGTAAGCATTCGGGTCCACCGTGTGCTTCGGTCGGCCTCTCTCATTCCTCGGTCGCTTGATTGAGGAATTCCGTAGAAGTCCCATTCCGTGTGTAGGGGGATATCGTTACTCCGTACGGGGATTAGGGCACAGCGGACGTCACATGGAGCACCCCCAACACAGGGTTGACTTTCCTTTTTCATCTCCACGCTCCGACCTTTGGGGAAACTAGAGCGAGGGGTTTTCCGTTCCCATGGGGTATTTTCACCTGATCATGGACGCATGACCTGATGAGCTCATCCACCATATCTCTCATCCAGTGCTATCCAAGCCTCCATCTACGCCATACTACGTTTTTATCAGCAAAACTCGAATGCGGGTATAGCTTCACGCCATTCCCGTCACTAATAACGGGATCCACGGTCTACCAAAGCTTCTTACCATCGTGCCGAGAAGACGGCTCGAACGCTATCCTCGGATGTTGTTCGGGAAGCCGTTCCCATTTATTGGTTTCCCGACAAGGCCTAGCGTTAGCCTGTAAGGTGAGATATTAAGTGGCACTAATAATGTTCGTGCATTGGTCGAAAAATGAAATTATTCATCAAAAGACGACAAAGCAATTTCCACGAGTAACCACGACTGCTTTAGCGAGGTTGGCATATGTTAAGGTAGGCGTATCATTTGCCTATCGCAGTAGTGATGGGAGATGATAATCAGTGATTTGACGCCAAACCTGATGACCGGATGGGTATCCTCCACCGTGGGTTTGATTGTCGGCTTCTCATAGACTCAGACGCGGATTGGTCTCCACGTCCCCAATTTTTTGGTTTTTCATCCTTGGATTTGCATGGATGATTTTCCTTGCGTGGTTTCGACCCAATGAATTTTTTTTCTCGGTCTACCGCAATCTTCGGAACCCGAAATCCCCAACTCCTTACCTTTAGCTGATATTGCTCCGACACAACTGTTCCACCGGACACAGCGGCTGAAAGCGTAAAGTCAATGTCGGCTGGCCCAAATAACATAGACGAGGACAACCAGTAAGAATGTGCCTCATATGCCCCATTTTGTGTAGAAACCGAGGCACCAATCGTGTCACACATCAGACAGCATAAGCTTAGTAACTCACATACAATGCTCCCTCGTGTCCCATGCGGATCCCTTGAGCATCGAGTCCACTCAGATAAGCTTCTGCCTTGCTTCGAAAAAAAATCTGTTGGCACCGCACTGGTACACCAGAATCCCACGTTCACGTTCTGTCTGCCCGAACACAACGTCAAGCCGACAACAACATCCCACGACAGTAACCAGAACAGGAACTACATACGTCAATAGCGGCCCCTCACAGATAGAGTGCCAAGCGCCAAGGGAATCAAGAAGCAGGGATCAGGAATAAAGCTCATGATATTGGCGCCTTAACAGGGATAAGAATCGGACAAGCCCTCTTAGCGAAAAGTCCTAGGCGGTGGGGAACCAAGGGTGGTGGAGGCGAAGGTGGGGAGCAGCCAATGCTCGAGCAGATCCAAGTGGATTTCAGTAGATCCACAAACGACGCGCACAAAGTGAAAATCGTCATCATCTCTGCCAATGACAATAACTTCGTTGCCTGTCCTCGTCGTTAAACACCAATGATGGCTGATCGTTCCTGAGCTCCCAGCGGGCCTGAGGTATACCGTAATTCGTCAGGAGTCTTTGGCCCCTCAGGCCCTCCTCACCTGGACCCATTTCCACACACACACTAACATTTTCATCTCACTACGTCAGAGGCGCATGTTACATCCGGGATGTGGCGGATAGCTCTCGAGCAATCATCGTGTGTACAGCGAAACAAAATGCTCCGCATAATCCACACAATCGACTGAAACAGTCGCGATAGTCGAACGGGCGACTGTTCACTCTTCATGCCCACCACGAGACGAGGCTCGCTCGTTCTCCGAAGAAGGGCACACGCCCCGGTCGCATACCTGCAAGATGATGTTATCTGACGAACGAACGGTCAGAGTCCGATCCAGTATCTACTCTGCACGCTCTGACAGCTGTCCATGACGACCACACGTGTGGCGCCTCCCGTGGAGAGATCATGAGATCGGTCTGTAGAATGACGTCGCAGCTGTCACTGCCCGTTTCGTTGACACATCCTATATCAGTGACTTGTATGCTCGTGTATAGCCGCTATAGCGTCGAAAAATCTGATCCCTGTCTGAATTTCAGGTGGGCCAAATCTGATACCATTCCGCATCGGTAGTCCAGTGCATCACTGCATGCAGTCCGTCATCTTCTTCTACGCTAGAACCCACCATATTGCATCTGTCTCAGTGTGCAGGCAAAACTTCGGCCGGCTTCAGACCCATCCCGAGTCGTAAAGACCGCGGGCCGATGCCGATTTTTCTCGGTCGGCTTTGGGCGTAAGCGTCGGGATCAGACCGTTTGAGGTAGCCGGCCCGCCTGCCGGGCAGAAAAGTCTTGGCTAGCCGGTCAAGCTCCGACAGGATAGTAAGAAATGAAGGTCGAAATAATTAGGAAAGAAAAGTCTGCAACCACACACCGAATACCGAAACCATTGGTTCGTTTGTTGAGGTGGAACAAATATGCGAATGAGAATGAAGGTTAGTCATCGTGGTGGTTTATGTTGAGTGCCAAGTGTTAATGGTACTCAACATTAAGTAATATGAAGTATGTGATGAATTGTCGACATGATCAGACGTAGAAGTGCCGTAATGTAGAGAAATCTTCCAGTAAAATGCTAAGTGTGTAGACCAGCGTTATACCAAAATTCCAGGGCCGGCTACACCAGAGGAAACAGGTCGGGAAACCGATGGCTTAAGTACAGCTGGCTCGGCACGCCGGTGCCGATACGACTCGGTGTATGCCGGAGGTCCCGGATACACAGTCACGAGGCAGAGAAAAGAATAGAATCACGGACGCGTCTCAGGGGCAAGATTCCAAAAAGGCCTGCTTATAGCCTGAGACTGGTCTAGATGCCTCAGTACTATCAATTCATGCAGTGGCGTGGGAGATCGAGATCTGAAGACCAGATGAACACCCTGTCATTGGACGCATGCTCCCTAAAACAAGGCATATGGAGTATAGGGTATCTCAATGAAGTCATCAGCTATGCGAGGCGTATGGCAATAGTCCACAATGTAATAAAGGGGGTGAAATAGACTCATTTTACCACTTCACAGAAGGTCGAGAAATACAACCCCGCTTCTACGTAGCCTATCAATGACAGTCAACTTTCCATTTACGCGCCATCCATGTATTCCAAAGCAGATCCGGAGATTTCAATTTGTCGGTATCTCATGACTTCTTCCGAAGCACGAGGTTCTCAGATCGAATCAATATCATTTTCTGCAAAAGCATAAGAGCATAAATTGCACTTAGGTTAAGGTTGGACGTTGTTGACGGCGCATTTCCGGTCAAATCTCATTGCAAGATATCATTGGAATGATAGGTATTCGTAACCAGACTTAATAATCAATGAGGTACTCATGCATGCGCTTTTAAAGCAGTAGCTTCCTGCTTTCGAGACTACTTATTTCACTGCATTTGTCCTAGTAAGTATAGTGTCATGGGTGCCGTACGAATAACGCAATGCGCCGTGTTGAAGGCTTACGGAAAAGCGCTACAGCCATTAGATGACCGCGCATTGGTAAGATATGGTTGAAGATCATCAGCCTTACGTCCTCAGATCATAGTAATTCGAGACCTGAAAGGGTTTTGATGCCTTGTTGCCTGAAAGTTCTGGCTTTCGCTCCCTAGCATAGTTTGCATAGTTTGCATCTACCTCGGCAATGTTTCTCCCTTTGCTAACTTGTGTTCTTTTTCCATTGAGACGCATTCAGCATTCCATATTTGGAAATGCATGCAGAATGTCTCTGCGTGTAATACCTTATCGACAAACCCTTATTCCATTCGTTCTGGAAAAGCGTGTGTCACAACACCGTGCCCCTTGCTTGGCTGGTGATATGACTCTAAGACTCGGCTCATGTTTCTGCAGGTCTAAGCCCAATAATGTCTGGAGTTGTACTCAACTCAATACTTTCAATTAAACATTGCAATCCAGACTGCATATGCAAGGGTAAGAACAGGGAAGAGAAATGTTCATCTGATGTGTTGCCACCTACATTCTTAATTTGCAAATCGGAATCTCCGATGTCTGTTTTGAAGTACTCGAACCAGCAATCCGATAAGAAGGGGAAGGCTGCCAATGCGACTTCAGAAATGGTTCACCTCATGGGGACCGCGAGTTAATATACGTAGATCAATTGCCCGGGATCTCCAGCGCTATTTATTGTCAAATCATATCCGATCAGAAAAAATGAGTTCCCATAGGATTTTTTTAAGGGATGTTAAGGGGCACCCTCTTTGTTTCCGTGAAATGTTCATGGGAAGTTGTTCAGCAATGATGGTGACCGTAGTGTAGGTACGTACGTACTCCGTACCAGCCGACTGGAACTTGGCAGCTGTCGCAACAAAGTCGGCCGAGAAAACTCGTCGCCCGAATCGGATCCCCGCAATGGTTCCCCAGGCTTCCCGGATTAGCACATCAACTCCCGTTCTTTATCGTTTATCCGACCAACGAGTGCGCTCCGATTGCTGCGAGCCCCATCTCAATTCGCTGTCCATTATCCCGAGGTCCATTCATGTGTCCAGTCTAAACCTAACCTGTAAACCTCGTCTCTTGAATTTCTGGGACAAGACTTTTACTATCTCGCCCACATATATAGCTTCCTTGGAACCTTCTGTTTCCTCCTACCCTCCGATCAGTTCGTCTCGCCACTGAAACATCTTCTACCCCTTTCTTTTTGCATTCTCCTCCCAAGATGAGCAAAGGCAAGCTCACCGGCGCTGATGTTGCCGAACACAACTCCCGCGACTCTTGCTGGGTCATTGTCCATGGAAAGGCGTACGACGTGACCGAATTCTTACCAGGTATAGTACATTGCGGTGCCTTCAGGCTGAGGGTCTTCTAATGATGGCAATAGAACATCCCGGTGGCCAGAAGATCATCCTGAAATACGCAGGCAAGGATGCGACCGAGGAATTCGACCCTATCCACCCTCCGGACACTCTAGACAAATACCTCGATGCCTCTAAGCACCTTGGGGAGGTCGACATGAGCACCGTCGAACAAGAAGAGAAGGTTGCAGACCCCGAAGAAACCGAGCGGCAAGAGCGGATCAAGCGGATGCCCCCGTTGCAAGCATGCTACAACCTGATGGACTTCGAGGCAGTCGCACGGGATGTGATGAAGAAGACTGCCTGGGCATACTACTCTAGCGGTGCTGATGATGAAATTGTAGGTGGCGACAGCATGAATCAGAGTACCTACCATGCTGACATGTCTAGACTATGCGTGAAAACCACTCTGCCTTCCACAAGATCTGGTTCCGTCCTCAAATCCTCGTTGATGTGGAGAATGTTGACTTCTCCACAACGATGCTCGGAACGAAGACCTCAATCCCCTTCTACGTAACCGCCACTGCCCTTGGAAAACTTGGTAACCCTGAGGGTGAAGTGGTGCTCACACGCGCTGCCTACGATCACGATGTCATCCAAATGATCCCCACACTAGCTTCTTGCTCCTTTGACGAGATTGTCGATGCCAAGAAGGGTGACCAGGTACAATGGCTGCAGCTTTACGTGAACAAGGACCGCGCAATCACCAAGCGCATTGTCCAACATGCCGAAGCCCGCGGCTGCAAGGGTCTATTTATCACCGTGGATGCCCCTCAACTCGGCCGTCGTGAGAAAGACATGCGTTCCAAGTTCTCCGACGAAGGCTCCAACGTCCAAGCCAGCGGAGGCGATGCCGTTGACCGCTCCCAGGGTGCCGCCAGAGCCATCTCCTCGTTCATCGACCCCTCTCTTTCCTGGAAGGACATCCCCTGGTTCCAGTCCATCACCAAGATGCCCATCGTCCTGAAGGGTGTCCAGCGCGTCGAAGACGTCCTTCGTGCCGCCGAGATGGGCCTGGACGGTGTCGTCCTCTCCAACCACGGCGGTCGCCAGCTGGACACCGCGCCCTCTGGCATCGAAGTCCTCGCAGAGGTCATGCCCATCCTCCGCGAGCGCGGCTGGGAGAACAAGATCGAGATCTTCATCGACGGTGGTGTCCGTCGTTCCACGGATATTCTGAAGGCCCTGTGCCTTGGCGCCCGTGGTGTGGGTATCGGCCGGCCATTCCTGTACGCCATGTCCACGTACGGCCAGGCCGGTGTGGACCGCGCGATGCAGCTTCTCAAGGACGAGATGGAAATGAACATGCGTTTGATTGGAGCCACCAAGATTTCAGACCTCAACCCCAGCCTGATCGATGTGCGGGGGCTGAACAGCGGCCACCATGCTTCTGTTCCCTCGGACACCTTGACCCTCCGTGCCTATGATCCTCTCCAGGCACCCCGGTTTAGCGAGAAGGCTAAGCTGTAGTGGTTGAAAATTTCATTCTTGGCTTCCTTTCCTTTTGCATGTCCTTCTCGTGGAGCTTGTTTTGCGGTTATGTTGTTGACAATTGTTGGTTGATAGATAGCCGATTGTATATACCCCATCGTCGGACGTGGACCGACGAGATATGATGGTGATTTCTGTACATTTAGTGAAAAGACGTTACGCACTACCAGACATATAGACGTGGTGTCTGGGTTATAAATATAAACATAAAGAATACATCTTAAAATTAAATAACTTTTATCTGCTTTCACCTAATCCCATACAAGAATTATGAATAATTATAAGAGGTAACGCCGCAAAAACACCATGCATAGCGCACCAAACGAACCTATGTACATGCACACATCAATCATTACCTCCACAGGCTATTTACAAACCCCAAGAGCTATACTGACATGACTCTGTCAGTCTTACAAAACCACAACCTGCGGCTTATTCGACAATCCTTTCGAATCCCGAGACATGCAAGCTGCATTCACCATCCACCCGCAGCCGCGGTTTTCACCACCCCAAACCTTAGCCCACACCACTCCCAAAACACCATACACCACGACCCGAGCCGAGTCAACCCATCCGGAAATATCGAACAGGTCTCGGAGGAAGCCGAAGAGGGAGCTGAAACGGCCGTTACGGGCCCGTCGTCGCCGCGACGCACAGAGTCGTTCCCACGCTTTCTGTGCCTCGTCCCAGTAGACTGGCTCCATGCCATAAGCGGCGTGGATGTGCCCGAATACGTGAAGAGCAGGCTGGACGCGCCATGCTTCTGTGAGGAGGAACGGGCAACCGGTCGAGTAGACGGGGGAGAGATCCAGATGGGATTGTGGTGGGGTGTGGGTGACGAGGATGTCGGTGTTTGGTGGTACGGTGCCTGACCAGGCGTCGTAGTGGGGTGGATATGTGAAGGCGTGTTCAGGGCCGAAGGGGACAAGGGCGGGGATTTGAGGGGCGCCGTAGATGGTGAGGGAGCGGGCACGAGAGCCGGTGGATGAAGGTGGAGGGAAGGAGATGGTCACGGCGGAGTGTTGAAGGTAGTGTATGTCACCCCAGTCGATGCGGTGGGGACTTTCGAGGTCATCAATGGAGCGGAGAGAGGCTGTGGAGGAGGAGACCGTTGCGAAGGATTTGTCCCGGTCTTCTTCCAATCGCGACCGTACGTCGAAGTAGCTGTCGTGATTGCCGCAGATGACTACCTTGTGGGGATGAGGTAGTCCTTGGAGCCAGTCTACCGCTGCTTGGATCTCACGCACGCTGCCATCGTTGCATAGATCGCCGGCGTGAATTAAGAGGTCACCGTCTGGCACATCGTCCCATTCGAGCGTGTGGGTGTCGGAGATGCAGACCACTCGGATGGGGTGGGCGTCTGGTGGAGGTAATCGAGGTGGTCCGCGGAGTTTGAGGAGAACGTGGTGGAGAGGATAGAGGAAGGTGGCAAGTGGGGAGGCGAGGAAATAATCTGGTATAGGACGGCGATGGTAGGGAGAGGTCATGGTTGAAGAGGATTTAGGGTGGCGATGGGAAGTGTAGGTCGAGAGGAGACCCGAGGGTACGTCGTCTTTATCCTCGACTGCTGTACGTACTGCCTTGAGGTGGAGAAATTGTGCTGCGGAGGTCACTGACGTTGACCAAGGTTCGGCCAATCACATGCTTTGTCACATACATGAGACCGAACTTCAATATCGTTGGCATTCTCACTACCAATGCCAGCACTTTACTGTTAGATATCAAGGTTTATCTAATGATGTGGGTATTTTCTTGAAGACACATGTGTTCTTGCTTTTTAGTTTTATTATATCTTAACAGTTCGCTGCTTATATAGCCAAATGCTCATTCGGGCATGAATCTCACTTGCGGGGAACTGGCATTCGTTTATATACATGTTACCTTGAACCTAACTTCAATTTGAAGAACTAGTACTTCTGCTATTCTAGGGTTATTTCAAGAGTGTCCCATTTTCAAACATTAACTTGATTCACATTTAGTACAAAGTCTTGCTCATCTATATTTCAATTTATATATTGTGACTTTCCAACTAAGCAGTCGTCTGATTGGGCTGGTTTTGTCGGCTCAGGCAACGATCCCTCTATAAAATGTCAAGCAGCGAACAAGAGCAGACTGCGCAGCCTGTCGACAGTGAGCCACGAGTAGATATCCTTTGCTCAGTTCCTGGATTTTCAGTGCCCAATCCAGAAACTGTCAGGGAGAAGGTTAACAAGAGCAATACTATCTTCCACTGGGGGCGGTGTTAGAATTGCGAAGATATCTCCTGAGATTGTGGTGAAATTCGGATCTCATGTCACACTCAACGAGGCGAAAAGTATGATTTTTGTTAGAGAAAATACAAAAATAATGCCCGTACTAAAAGTATTCGCCTATTACACATACGGTCCAATACACAGAGATATTTTTTGACTACGGTAGTCTATTTGATACTTACATTTTTATGAGCTTTGTGGAGGGCCATAGTCTGGACAAAGCTTGGGAGACATATGATCGGGTTACGAAAAATCGTGTCACCAACCAGCTCAAAGGGTATATCCGTGAACTTCATGAAATCCCCCCTAGTGACTATATAGGTTCGGTTGATTTTCGCCCTGTTACTGATCCGATCTTGGACGGTTGTCCTAATCAAGGTTGGTAGTGTCTGCGCTTGAATATTCATGAAAGCTAATATACATATCAAGGGCCGTTTAGTGCTAAAGAAGCCTTCGACAATGCACTTATCGATGCTTATCGATCGAAGGCGCCGAGATGTCATATTAAGAGCTTTTTAGCTGGCATGCTATCCCAGAACAAGCATCAGATCGTGTTCACCCATGGAGACCTACACCTCGCGAATATCATGGTCAATAATGGAAGTGTCACTGGAATTCTGGACTGGGAGTTTGGTGGTTGGTATCCTGAATACTGGTGAATACTGGGAATTTTCCAATGCTCTCGCGGTCTGGATGTGGCAAAATGATCGGTCCGATTACCTACAGCAGATTATGACACCATTTTACTCTGAATTTGCGATTTATAGCTTCATGAACTCTACACTGTGGTGATATCTTGTCATGTTATTCCTATCATCTCAGCTGCGGCCGGAGTGTCCAATGTGTTCAACAAAATTAATAGCCGAAGTCTTTAGCTCCATAATTAACAGAGCTTACTTACTACTCTTTTATCTTTCTACCCAACTTACTCGTCCTAGAACTTCACCATGATAAATCCATAGAAAACGCTATCTTTGTGCAACTATATGACCAATTATCATGTCAGCCCTTCCACTCTATATTAGGAATAGTGCAAACTCCGGTCCTATCTACCGCTAATCATATCGGTTAGGCGGTCTTTTGTTCTGCCCGCTTAAATCCAACGTCTCCATCTCACTCCAACTCCACGGCTTTTAGTTGCTGCTTTATTCCTGTTGCCTGTCTCCATTCTATAAAATATTGTCCTTGTGCACAGTCTCTCATCATGGATGGACCTGGGTCTGTTGAGTCGCAGTGGCTTACGCAACTGGCTGCCATGCGGCAGGCCATTGCAGAGCTAAAGCTTCCCAAAGACCCCGCCAAAGACCAGGTTGGCTATGGCAGTGACTTAGATCTAGATCTTGACGACGACTACTCTTCGCCCGGTACAGTCGACGATATCTGGGACGTTATCAGCTCCGATGATGAGTCTAGTGCTGATTTCGAGGAATCTGATGGTTTCGCTTCTCCCTCAGCGTCGTCTTATGATCAGTTTTGGCTAGAGCAGAAATGCCAGAGCCTAACCTCTCAAAAGCCCGGGTTGAGTGCCAATGAGCTAGCCCAACAGATCACAGCTGCGCTAGCGACCGACAGCGGAGATGACGAACTGCAAATGTCCCTGGCCGAGATCGTTGGGTTCGATGACCTGGACTTCGTGATAGAGTTGATCGCACACCGGACGGAAATCCTTAGGAGCATTCACTCTGGTCCAGAGGCGCAAACGGACGGTCTTTTCTCAGGAAGGTTACAGACAAGGGCAGAACGGGAACAGGCCCTGCGGCAGCAGGACCTTGAACACAAGAATGCCCCATTGATGCCGGCGCAAACGAGACAGGAGCCACAATACCCCCATGTTTTCAAGTCGCATGACAATAGGAACGTGCTTTCATTTAGCGGAAAGAAATACGGGCTGCCCCTTGGTAGCAAGCAAATAGATGAGCAGAAATACACCGAGGTGGAGGTTCCAGCATCCAGGGTAGGCACTTTGGGAACCACGCAAAAGCTGGTGCAGATATCTTCCTTGGACGGTCTATGTCAAGGCACCTTCAAAGGTTACAAAACTTTGAACCGGATGCAAAGTTTACTGTATGAGGTTGCTTACAAAACAAGCGAAAACATGCTTATTTGTGCTCCAACTGGTGCTGGTAAGACGGACGCCGCGATGCTAACGATTCTCAATGCCGTTGGCAAGAATACTATTCCAAACCCTGTTGAACAACCGGAGGCAACGGAGTTTGCCGTTCAGGTGGATGACTTCAAGATTGTTTATGTGGCTCCGATGAAAGCGCTGGCTGCTGAAGTCACTGAGAAGCTTGGGAAGCGACTGGCCTGGCTCGGAATTCAGGTCCGTGAACTGACTGGTGACATGCAACTCACAAAGCGCGAGATCGTAGAGACCCAAATCATTGTTACTACCCCTGAGAAATGGGACGTGGTAACACGGAAGAGCACTGGAGACACTGAGCTTGTACAGAAAGTACGGTTGCTGATCATCGATGAGGTTCATATGCTTCACGACGAGCGTGGTGCCGTTATCGAATCTTTGGTAGCCCGTACCCAGCGTCAGGTCGAGAGTACGCAATCACTCATCCGTATTGTTGGTCTTTCTGCCACTCTGCCCAACTATCTCGATGTCGCCGATTTCCTCAAGGTGAATAAGATGGCTGGTCTATTCTACTTTGACAGTTCGTTCCGGCCTGTTCCTCTTGAGCAACACTTCATTGGTGTTAAAGGAAAACCTGGTTCCAAAGAATCTCGAGAAAACATTGATGTTGTATCTTACGAGAAAGTGCGTGATATGCTTGAAAGAGGACATCAGGTCATGGTCTTTGTGCATTCGCGGAAAGATACTGTTCTAACTGCTCGAATGTTGAAGCAAATGGCTGCTGATGAGGGCTGTGAGAACCTTTTTAGCTGCCAGGATCATGAAAACTACTCAAATGGGCTCAAGGATATGAAACACGCTCGTGCTCGTGAGTTGCGGGATCTTTTCGCCAGTGGCTTTGGAACTCATCACGCTGGAATGAGCCGGAGCGACCGTAACTTGATGGAACGTATGTTCTCTGAAGGCCTGATTAAAGTTCTTTGCTGTACCGCTACACTGGCATGGGGTGTCAACCTTCCTGCTGCAGCAGTTGTCATTAAAGGAACACAGCTATACAATCCACAGGAGGGAAAGTTCGTCGACCTTGGCATCCTCGATGTTCTTCAGATCTTCGGTCGTGCTGGTCGTCCCCAATTCCAAGATACGGGTATCGGCTTTATCTGTACCACATATAATAAGCTGCACCATTATCTTTCTGCGGTGACATCTCAACAACCGATTGAGTCTCGCTTCTCCAGCCGACTTGTAGACAATCTAAATGCCGAGATTTCACTTGGCACGGTCACCTCCGTCCCGGAAGCTGTACAGTGGCTAGGATATTCTTACCTCTTTGTGCGCATGAAGCGCGAGCCTCGGAACTATGGTATTGAGTGGGCTGAAATACGTGACGATCCCATGTTGGTCCAAAGACGTCGCCAGTTGATCATTCAGGCTGCCCTCGTATTGCAAAAGAGTCAAATGATCATCTTCAATGAACGGACAGAGGAACTTCGAGCAAAGAATGTTGGCCGTATTGCAAGCCAGTACTACGTCCTACAGACCAGCATCGAAATTTTCAACGAATTGATGCGTGCCGAGGCAGGAGAAGCAGATGTGCTGAAAATGATTAGTATGAGTGGTGAATTCGACAATATCCAGTCGAGAGAAAACGAGTCAAAGGAGCTGAACAGACTACGGGAAGAGGCCGTTCAGACAGAGATAGAGGGTGGAAATGATTCTCCTCATGCAAAGACCAATATTTTGCTACAGTCTTATATCTCGCGTGCTAAGGTTGAAGATTTCGCATTGGTATCGGACACCGGCTATGTTGCACAAAATGCAGCGCGTATATGCCGCGCTTTATTTATGATTGCTTTGAACCGGCGTTGGGGTTACCAATGCCAGGTTCTGCTGTCTATGTGTAAGTCCATTGAAAAGCAGATCTGGCCTTTCGATCACCCATTCCATCAGTTTGATCTTCCCCAGCCCATCCTCAGAAATTTGGATGAAAGGCTGCCCAGCTCCTCTATCGAATCGATGAGGGATATGGATGTTGCAGAGATTGGACAACTGGTTCACAACCAGAAAATGGGCAAGACTCTAGCAAAATTATTAGACAATTTCCCTACACTCAGCGTGGAGGCTGAAATCGCACCTTTAAACCGCGACGTCCTGCGCATCCGCCTATCCCTCTATCCCGAGTATACTTGGAATGACAGACATCATGGAGCTTCAGAATCGTACTGGATCTGGGTAGAGAACTCGGAAACTTCCGAGATCTACCATCATGAGTATTTCATCCTCAGCCGGAAGAAGCTTCATGACGAGCACGAGCTCAACTTCACCATCCCACTTTCGGACCCATTACCAAGTCAAATTTACGTTCGCGCGATATCAGATCGTTGGTTAGGTGCGGAAACGGTAACTCCAGTCTCATTCCAACATCTTATCCGTCCCGACACAGAGAGCGTTTATACAGACCTTCTCAACCTCCAACCACTGCCTATTTCTGCCCTCAAAAATCCTATTCTCGAAGAACTCTATGGACAGCGGTTCCAGTTCTTCAACCCGATGCAAACACAAATTTTCCACCTTCTCTATCACACTCCTGCCAACGTCCTCCTAGGCTCCCCTACTGGAAGTGGAAAGACGGTAGCTGCAGAGTTGGCTATGTGGTGGGCTTTTAGGGAAAAGCCTGGATCGAAGGTCGTGTATATCGCACCAATGAAAGCCCTCGTCCGCGAGCGAGTCCACGACTGGAAAAAGCGCCTCACAGGACCTATGGGTCTGAAGTTGGTCGAGTTGACTGGTGATAATACTCCGGACACGCGGACCATTCGAGATGCAGACATCATTATCACAACCCCTGAGAAATGGGACGGTATCTCTCGTAGTTGGCAGACAAGAGATTACGTTCGTAAGGTCAGCTTGGTGATCATTGATGAAATTCACTTGCTAGGCGGAGACCGCGGCCCTATTCTTGAGATCATTGTATCTCGAATGAATTACATTGCTTCACAATCCAAGGGATCCGTTCGGCTGATGGGTATGTCTACTGCTTGCGCCAATGCCACCGATTTGGCGAATTGGTTGGGTGTGAAAGAAGGACTGTACAACTTCCGGCACTCTGTGCGTCCTGTGCCCCTCGAGATTTACATTGACGGTTTCCCTGAGCAACGTGGATTCTGTCCACTCATGCAGTCCATGAATCGACCAACTTTTCTGGCTATCAAAAACCACTCTCCAGAAAAGCCCGTGATTGTTTTCGTTGCTTCTCGTAGGCAGACGCGTCTAACTGCCAAGGATCTGATCAATTATTGCGGAATGGAAGATAATCCTCGTCGATTTGTTCGCATGTCGGAGGATGATTTAGAGTTGAATCTCGCGCGAGTCAAAGATGATGCATTGCGGGAGGCGCTCAGCTTCGGTATCGGTCTGCATCATGCCGGTTTGGTGGAATCTGATCGTCAGCTAGCCGAGGAGCTTTTCGCAAACAACAAGATACAGATTCTTGTCGCAACCAGTACCCTCGCATGGGGCGTTAACCTTCCAGCACACCTTGTAGTTGTCAAAGGAACCCAGTTCTTCGATGCAAAGATCGAGGGTTATAGGGACATGGACTTAACTGACGTTCTGCAAATGCTGGGTCGTGCAGGTCGTCCACAGTTCGACTCATCAGGTATTGCTCGCATTTTCACTCAAGACTCAAAGAAAGCCTTTTACAAGCATTTCTTGCACACTGGGTTCCCGGTAGAATCCACTTTGCACAAAGTCCTCGATAACCACTTGGGAGCCGAAGTTTCTGCGGGAACAATTACTACAAAACAAGATGCCCTGGACTACCTGACTTGGACGTTTTTCTTTCGGAGACTGCATAAGAACCCTTCGTACTACGGCTTGGAGATCTCGGCTGAGGAGCACAACACTATCGCCGCTCAGACTATAGCCCAAGATTTCATGATTGATCTGGTCGATAAGTCGCTCGGCGAGCTAGCAGCGTCGTCATGTGTTGTGCTTGATTCTGCAACAGGTGAAGTCGACCCGACACCATTTGGCAAGGTCATGAGCTACTACTATTTGTCACACAAGACTATTCGGTACCTCATGGCACATGCAAAGCCGAATCCTACATTCCATGATGTCTTGAGCTGGATGTGTTCCGCGACAGAATTCGACGAGTTGCCCGTGCGACATAACGAAGATCTCATTAATGCAGAGTTGGCTCAGAATCTACCACTATCTGTTGAATCGATGGGAGACCTACCAATGTGGGATCCCCACGTGAAAGCGTTCTTATTGCTTCAAGCCTACATGTCGCGAATTGATCTTCCGATTTCCGATTATGTCGGAGATCAGACGTCTGTTCTAGATCAAGGCATCCGTATCCTGCAGGCTTCGATCGATGTCATGGCCGAATTAGGTTACCTGCATGCTTGTCAAATGCTTATGTCCCTACTTCAATGCATCAAGTCAGCCAGGTGGCCTGAAGATATCCCACTGTCGATTCTACCCGGCGTTGGTGTCAGCGCCAAGGCACCCTTCCTCCCGGCTTCCCTCACTGCACTCTCATCTCTACCTACGGCTGCTGTGTCAACTCTCTCCAAGAAGCTACAGCTTTCTCCTCCTCAGGCCACCCAATTTACCAAGGCTGCCTCCTATCTGCCGAATCTGTCGGTGTCAGTCTCCAAGGTCTCGTCAACTGGTATTAGTGTATCCTTGACTAGACGCAACCCCGCAATGGACTCGGGATACAGAATCTATGCACCTCGATTCCCCAAGCCACAAACCGAAGGCTTCTTCTTGATCGTCTGCAGCGCAGCCTCAGACGGTAAAGACGGAGAACTACTTGCTCTGAAGAGAATCTCCTGGCCTTCAGTCGAGAAGCAGCGCAACAACCGCGTCAAGAATAACGCCGGATCTAGCAAGCCCGGAGAGAAGAACAATCAAAGAGGTGGACTTCCTCTCACAATCCGGTCGTCTGTCAAATTCCCAGACACGGCAGCCAAGAATGGCATCAAGGTCAAGGTCATCAGCGATTCGTATCCTGGCATGGAATGGACTTTGCCAACTGTGGAAGTGGATATGGGTCCTGAAAAACAGGTCGTGCCTGAGTCGGCCAATTACCCAGAGAAGAGTTGAATGATGTTCTATACATAGAAATAGAGATTTTAATAGAAATCTATGAAACAATTCAATTGGTTGATCTAAGCCAAAGTACATGAACAAATGGGAGTATATAAAATGCACGGAATGGACGAACCTAACCGAAGAAGAAAATTTATAACACCTAATCATCGACCACTACTCCTGTCCTTTTAAAGATAATCCAAGCTCTCATGAGAAGAAATGCAAAAAGATCCGGCTCTCGCTTTCGGCGCCGCCAAAAAAAAAAGTCATGAAGGTAGAAAAGAAAGGGTTTAACGCGAGGCTGTGCTCAAAGGAATGAATGGAAACGCAAATCGCCGTCCATGACGCAACGAATATGCATAGTATAAGTCAAGAAAGGAAAGAAAAAAAAATAAAAACCCGTCAGTCGCAATGCTGCTTTTGAAGGCAATCAGAGAAAAATAGAAGAGAGTCGCGAAAATAGGGGATCGAAAGACCAAGCTAAATCGCTCTCAGGCACCAGATGCAACAGGATCTCAAAAAAAGAGAGATAACACCAGCATGTATCAATCCCAAGCAACATCATACACTTTCGATACGAGCATCCTGAGAATTGCCATGTCGATGACCGTATTGCCCATTCACCATCTGGGGAGTTCTAGCCCTGGGAGTGAGGCGATCAGGCCGCCGTCCCACCGGTACCAAGACTTGCTTTCTCTTTGAGACGGAGACGGATCTCGCGATGGAGATCTCGATGGTCGGGAGGGGATCAGCTGGCTCCTGTTCTTGTTCCTCGTGATCCTGTTCGGTTTCTGACTCTGGATCCTCGTCCGGGGTGGGGTCTGCGGGCTCATGCTCATGTGTCGTCTTGTCGTCTTCTTCGACTTTAGTTTCGTTAGCGAGAGGCATGCGAATGGTCTCTGCCGGAGAGACGGTAGATTTACTACTATCTGAGGGAGACAACGGAGAGAATCTTTGTTGAACGGCGGCAAGAGGCGAGAGGATCGGAGACGATGCCGTCGACTCACTGTTCTTGGGCTCGGGTGATAGTTCCTGGGTGTTGAGCGAAAGCGCTGGGGTCGATTTCTGCGGTTTTGTTTCGTCTGCAGATGGTTTTCGTTTGCTGATCATCTCCCATTCAGGCTCGCCTTTGGGGTCGACGTAGGTTTGGACTGGCTTGAGCTTCTGCAGAATGAATTTTTCGTCGTCTGAGTTGATGGTTGTGCTTGAAATGAACGAGTTTACTGAGTCTTGGTGTTTGTGGGAGCTTATTGTGTCGCTGTGGACCATGAGGAGAATGTGATCTTGTTCATTGGACAAGTCTTCCTGGCGCGACTCGGCTCTGGATACTTGGTTTCGGAGTAGGGGACTGGGGCCACGTGGGAGGCTTTGGGTGCCTAGCACCTTAGCAGCTTTATTCTTCTGTGTTGCCGGAAATAGTGAGAGTCTGGGGGAGTTGGAGCGCGTTGGCGAGGTGGCCCTTCGTCGGGGCGGAAGCAAGTCTGGTGATGGGGGTGATGTCTGATGTGGGTTTAGTATTTTGTATGTGATGTATATCGGAGAGATGTTGAATGATTTACCTCGGTATTGGGAGCGCTCATGTTTTCTAGGGTTCTGCTGCGTCTGTTCAACGGGGAAGGTTCGTTTTTGTTGAGTAGAGCGCTGAACATTACGCTGTATCGTTCCATCTCAACACTTGGGATATCGACTTGTAGCAGAGGTCCCGATTTCGATACCGCACACTGTTGTCTATCTTGAGCTGACACCTGTGTGACACTGGCATTTTGATGCTTCTCTTCGGCTTTGACCTCTGGCTCAAGACACGGCCATACCTCCGTGTCCATGACATGGTTGGATTTCGCCTCGCGAGTCTGATAATCAATGGAATGCGAAGAACCCTGCGCAAGAGGCGCCTGACTACCCTGAACCTGGACCTGATAAAAAGGCTGACTCGCGCCCGACGCAACAGCATTCTTCGCCTTGAACAATCCGCCGATTTTCCTCCACTTGCTCGGCTTCCGCTGGATCTGCGGGGCTGCTTTGGGGCGTCCGCGCGCAGGCTCCAGCGCTTTCTCTTGCATTTGCACAAAAGTGTTCTGTGGGTCCACCAAACGGGGACTACCTAGAGCGATCCCGATCATGTTTTCTTCCGAGCCATTTTCGCTGAGTGTCGGTGATTGTATCGCTTCAGCTGGAGGCACAGCTATCCCAAAATCGAATCCAGGCTCGGGTATTTCTACCTTCCTGTCCTGCTGGCGTCCGTCAGAGGTCCGGGGGCGCTGGGAGTCCCGACGAGGCTGCTGGATCGGCCGATGGTGCGTTGTGCTACCATTTTTCAGGGCCTTGAGGTCGTTTCGTGGTAATGCATCTGTATGCTTGAGGATGGGTTTGGAAATGTCTGGTTCCCGCGGGGCACGGGGTTTCCCCAGAAAAAGACCTCTGGCCATTTGCGCTATTTGCGGGTCAACGATGCTGAAATTTAGTGATAGTGGGCGCTGATGGCTTCAGACAAAGACTTGAATTCAGATAAAAGCTAAACGAGTGATAGTGTGAAGGTAAGCTGACATGAGACTCTATCTCAGCATCGGAAACGAAGATAATAATAACAACAATAAAAGGAACGGACAGCCTTCCAGAAGGCCCTAAATGGTGAAACAGCACACGAGAAAAAGAAAGAGTCAGTCAGTCCATGATAAAAGGAAAAGGAGGGTTCAAGGATGACGAGGATTTGGACGCAGTGGAGATTGTCGCAGAGTTATGGATCGATCTAATCAGACACGGGCTGGCCAAGTGTCGCAATTTAATTTCCAGTAGATTGGACGAAGCGAGATCTTCTCAAACAAACCAACGAACGTCTCAGACCGACACTGTGCCTGTTGATCAAGCGCCGGGGCGCTTGAGTCAAAACTGTCACGAAGAGGTCCCTCAGCCCCTCCATTGGACAACGCATGGGAGGAACGTGGACGGTCTGGTCTACATGGCCTTCATGGACTGGTAGCGGTGGATGGAGTCCCTCATTCCACCGTACCCTATCACGATGCTTATTTGAAAAGTTGCAAATGAGCGTTGATGCTGCGAAATTAAGGGAGGGCATCGTAAGTGACCCACCCAGGTGGCTTTTTACCTAGATCAGTCTA
This sequence comes from Aspergillus sergii, assembly GCA_009193525.1. Taxonomy (NCBI): domain Eukaryota; kingdom Fungi; phylum Ascomycota; class Eurotiomycetes; order Eurotiales; family Aspergillaceae; genus Aspergillus; species Aspergillus sergii. Next base: position 433,432 of record ML741766.1, read on the forward strand.
GCGGGAGTTGTACGATTGGACCTTCATCTCCCGTGCCCTAACTGCCAGATTAGCGTCAAAGCGTCGGCGGAGACTCGCCTTTGCGTTAAAGCCTCACTGGGTATCAACTCCGTCATGCAAACAGTGATGAGTGGATATCCCGATTCAAATTGTACACGGTAAAGATCTTGGTTGAAGATACTGGGCAAGAAAAGGGGAATGCTCACCAGTAACATGATTTTCATTATCGCCATACTAGTAGAAAGCAGATCAAAAGAGCTGTACAGGACAGCCAGCAGAGGCAAGAAAAAAGCAAAAATATTTGAGACGAGCCCAACCGACGACCTCCCGATCACCTGTTAGATGTTTATGAAGGTGAACTTCGCAGTAGGACACTGAGATACATTCTTTTCTTTATGGGTGCTTTAATCCTGCCACAAATCAGCAATTGCGGGGATAGCTCAGTTGGGAGAGCGTTAGACTGAAGTTTACTTCGATCAGATAGACCCATTTGGGTTATCTAAAGGTCGCCGGTTCGATCCCGGCTCACCGCAACATTTTTGCATCTCAGCTCACCTCAGATTTTTTGTGCCTCATAGATCCCCTACCCTTAAAGCTTCAATTCAGGTTTATTATATTTAAAAATTGCTCTGCAAGTGGTTTCAGAAACAGGAATACAGATGCTCCCACGTAGGAAAGAAAACACCAAATAGTGCACACCAACGAGATAAGAGACTCGTACAATGTGCCCGATTGGCCTATGTCCTGAGTTTGGTCCGGCGGCTATATTTTTACTTTTTTCTCTTTCCTTTTGCCACCTGCGGCTAAGGCTAGTATATACCACCGTTAGTTCTACTACCGCCCACTTTCGCCATTTACTCTCTCATAAGTGACGTTCCTTTCCCAGCCTGACTGCATTTGAGGGCATAATCCTACAGTTCTGTAGGGTACGGTATATTGCTTTTTTCCCTTGCTTTTGCCTCTTATATCATTCTATTCTATTACGCTTCTGCTGGCTCCAATAGCTGTCATATATAGCTCCAACTCCGTGGTCAGGAGCCTTTTGTCTGTGAAATTTATTGTAACGCAAGAAAAATTTTCAAATTTTCGCAGTGGGCCTTTGTAGTCCGTACTACACGGTGGAATAACAACAAGAAGCCCTTATAGCTCAGTCGTACGAGCGCGCCACTCGTAGCCTAAGGCATCAAGATTACATCTACGGCCTAGGTGTTGAGGTATGGTGAGGTCCGCGGTTCAATCCCGCGTGAGGGCAACCTTTTTTTTTCTTTTCCACCTTACTACTTTTCAAGTTGTTCCACGATACCTTCAAATGTTGACAGTCCTAGTATTGTATCATCGATCTTTAGAGGGTTGAAGGGAGGGACCATGGTTCGGCACCTCTTCTAGTTGCAGCCCTCACATGGCTTATCAATATCTCACCTCACACTCCCCATAGGGGCAACAACACATTACTTCAATGATTCACGATATGAGTAGATCTAGGCAATTACCTTCCTGCGTCGGAAACAATAGAGTATATATTAAGAATTACTCGACCCTACTTGCCAATGGCAACGAACAATCTATCGCCGATATCACCTAACCCAGGAACAATCATGCCTCGTTCATTGCATTTCTCGTCCACCGCCCCTGTCCAGAACTCGACTCCCTCAGGCCAAGAGTCTACAGCCCGACGAATGCCCGTCTCGGAGCCCAGTACACTGAGCATTACCACTCGCTTCACTCCCCACTCACGCAGAAGGTGAATCGCCGCTTCAGCCGTGGCACCTGTGGCGACGATGGGGTCAAGAAGAATAGCTGTGTCTGCGGCGGCGGTGTTGGAGTCAGAGCCGTCCTGGCGTTGGTAGGGGAGGTTATTGTAGTATTCGACGGGCTGAAGGGTGAACTTCTCGCGGAAGAGACCCAAATGGTAGATAGGGACCGGGCCTGGGAGCAGGCTGTTGATTGCTAAATTGTTGTGCATATGTGAGAATTGGGACCCTTCAGAGCGAATCGGACAACGTACCCTCAGTCATGCCCAATCCAGATCGAAGAATGGGTACCATGGCGACATTGGCGGGTTCAATATCTTGGGTATCATATTCGATACCTAACGGGGTTTGATCCTGGAAAGTGGATCAATCTCGTCGATCCGATACGATCAGGGATGATCAATCCTTACCGTTCCCCGCTTTGTAGCTTTCAATACCGTTGAGAAGGCCTCCACACCTAGAATGGTCGTGATCTCATGGACAAGGCTCCTTGTTTCGCGAGTAGAAGTTTTATGGGACCGTAACTGGGATATCTTGGCTTGTAGGCACGGGTGAGATGAGATATGGACATTCGGGGGAAGAGACATCGTGGCTGAGGTAATTTGAAGTATCGTATAGTTCTAGAGGTCGTAGGAAAATAGAGAGATAAGAAAATGAAAGCTTGTGAGGGGGGAGAGAAGCAAGAAATATATACACATCAGAGAAGTGAGGGGTCGGGGTGTGTCGTGTCACCTGCTCAGGTACTGTACGGTATGTATGTACATGTACCTTGATGTCAGCGTCCCTTTCTTCTCCGCTTAGATTTCCAAATCACTCTCTCTCTTGTCATTCCTTCTCTCCCTTCGAATTCCTACCTTCTTTATCTCCACCTCTTTAGCCCCTCTCATTGTCGTTTATCGGGAACTGATAAGCTATCAACAATCACTTATCAGCTGTCTATCAACAACTAAATGATTGTTTATCCACTAAGATACCCACAATACTACCATGACCCACTCTCTCCGTCCAATCTTCACTCCTTCCGAACTGACTTTTCGCAGCTCCTCATTTTCCTTCCCAGCTCTACCTTTCGCTATAGAGATTATGTGAATCATATCGCGCATTGTCATTCGACATGCAATCCACAAGCCCCGTACCTGCCAACGACACCGAACAGCTGCCTGAAACCCAAGCGCCACCTCCCACTACCGAGGAAGCTTCGCAGCGCCAAGCCTGGTCATCCGAAGGATATGGGCTGCCTCCCACCAGTGACAAGCCTCCTTACGGCCCCGTTGAACCAACGCCCTCACGAAGGGAACCTGTCGCAAGACCTCTCTCCAAACATGCTACGCACCTTTTCACGCTTTCATACTTGGTATTCTTCGCCATTTTCGGCACTTTGGCACGTCTTGGCCTCCAAGCCCTGACCATCTACCCGGGAGCGCCCGTGGTAACGGGCGTTCTCTGGGCCAACGTAGGAGGATCGCTACTAATGGGCTTCTTCCTTGAAGACAAGAACCTCTTCCGCGAAGAATGGGGTGACGTGAACCAAAACAACAGCAATGGCGCGGGGACCGACCCAAGCGCCGAATCGAAACGCCACAAGTCTGTTAAAAAGACAATCCCATTGTACATCGGCCTAACAACCGGATTCTGTGGCTGCTTCACCTCCTTCTCGAGCTTCATCCGTGACATCTTCCTCGCGCTATCCAATGACCTGTCGGACCCCTCAACCCCCAATGGCGGATACAGCTTCATGGCCCTGGTAGCCGTTATCCTGACCACAGTCGCGCTCAGTCTCAGCGCGCTCATCTTCGGCGCCCATCTCGCCCTCGCTCTCGACCCCTTAATCCCCTCCTTCCCCTTCCGCTTCACGCGCCGATTCATAGACCCCCTCTTCATCATCCTCGGCTGGGGATGCTGGCTGGGCGCTGTCTTCCTCGCAATATGGCCTCCGGATCGTCATGACAATGGACCAGAGTTCTGGCGTGGTCGCGCAGTGTTCGCAGTGGTTTTCGCGCCGCTTGGCTGCTTCCTGCGTTACTATGTTTCTCTAGTGTTGAATGCCCGACTCCCCGCCTTCCCGCTGGGTACGTTCGCTGTGAACATCTTCGGAACTATCATCCTTGCCATGTGCTATGACTTGCAGCATGTCGATGGTATTGGAGCCTCCTCGCCTGGCTCTGGGGCTAGTTCGTCAATTCTCACGAGCTGCCAGGTACTCGCCGGTGTTATGGATGGGTTCTGTGGTTCAGCAACCACGATTAGTACGTGGGTGGCTGAATTGAATGGGCTGAGTCGTCGACGACATGCCTATTTCTATGGGATTGTCAGTATCGGGGTTGCTTTGGGATTTTTTGTAATCATTACGGGCTCCTTGAGGTGGACGAAGGGGTTCGTGGAACCTGTTTGTAAGTGATATGCTAGACATATGTATTCTATAGCTTTTTAGATATGTATAGGTAGATAAGAACTTATAATTAGTTAATGACGTAACAAATGCTACAACAAGCTAATGTTACTGTTACTATTGGCATATTGTTGGATGTGTACTACTATTACTATTTACTGTGTGATAGAACAATTGAACTCCCCGCTCAAACAAATTGTATTTCGTGCTAGAATTACTTATAGTACAGGGTACTACAACACAAAACCATGTGCAAGCAAACGAGAAATAATACCAAATAAACATTGTGAAGATAAAGATGAACAATGAACAATCTTCAAGAACGGAATATCAAGGCATGCAAAACAGTTGCGTCAAAACAAAAACAAAAAAACGTCAAAAAATATGAGGGGGGTGAGATAGAACGCAAACATTAACGGCGGGGACGGCATAGACACATAAACTCAGAACGATTCTAACTCACATACATTAAGGCAAAAGCTCAAAAGGAGGTAAAAATAGTAGACCAAAGTATATGAGAACGAGTGACTTGAAGAGAAGCTTTAAAGTGATAAGATGAATATATAACGGACAAGGTATCAAATGATCAGGGGACAAATCGACTGGCAAATTGACCAAACACGCTGATGCGTAGAAGAGAAGCACTAAGGATTAAGAGTGTAATGATGAGTATCAAGAAACAACAACTCCACCGAGTGCTAAAGTGAAGAACACACAGGACCAGCCGGGTGTCGAGATGTTGCCTTGGGAAACTGCCCGTGAAAACAAGAAAATGACCACACCGGACTCCTGTGAGCTCTTGCAAAAACCAACAGGAATGACCATAAACGACGCAAGGAAAGACGTAACAAACGATTAAGCGATGAACAAACATCAGTCAGGAGACACCAGCAAGAAGCATTATGCGGCGGTTCAGTATCATAGCATTCCATAACCGGAAATCAAACTTCGCCGCCCACCTTCTTGCTCCTCCATCCCGACCCTAAAAATCCGAGATTCCGCCAGTGTCCAAATGCCCAGGAAACGAGAGGAAGAAAAAGCGAAAACGTTCAATGATGAATGGGACCCGAGTCAGAGCGAGAAACACCAAAGTGCAACTCAGCCCCAAGGGCCAAAAAGAGCATAATAGTGATTTGAAAAATAGTTGATTATAGTGTAGAACTCCGAAGCCGACGTACTCATCGCCTAGTACGCCGTGCCTACACTAGCAAGTGTCTTCGTTGGCATTGGGTGGATAGGTTGGTCCTTGCCGACGCGCAGTGAGTCTTCGTAGCCAACCAAGGCCTGCGAGTGAAGCTTGAACGATTCGCCCATAAGCTTGGTAATTCTGAAACGTTGTCAGTGACTTGATTTTACGATATTGCGGGTTAGAGACTGAAACTTACCCCCATACTACCACTCCGTCTAGGATGTTACCCCATACACGGGCCACAGTGGAGCTGAGTTTACCAAAGGCATCGACGGCGTCATCATCGAACAAATTCCGCACCTTGTTGTAGATGGCCATTTCAGCCTCAGTCGCTGGCTCCTCGTCATGTTCCAGGCGATAGAGCCAGAGACTCAAGATGACCATCAGATCCAAGCCACAGAGCGGATGCTCGACACTCCAGTTGGTGGCAGATGTCTTTGCAACCCAGTTAATTCCTTGGACGGCAGCAATTTCGATGCATTCGAAGCAGGACTGAATAACCTTGTTCATCTCCTGGGAGCGCTTCACCTTCTCACGAGCAACTGTCATAGCAGCGGCCACTTCATAGGACGAATGGTACCGCAAGGCCTCCTGGATCGACTTGAGGTCGACCTCTAACCGAGCGCGCGTGTTGCGATAAACAGCCATAGAGTTGAAGATCAGTGGATGGCCCTTCTGAGGAGTGCTAAGGGGCACCACGATCGTCTCAGGCTCACAAACCTCAAGAGAGTTCTCCCATGTTTCGAGTGCGAGACGGAGCTTGTATTCGGTCACAACATCTTGCAGAGCCTCGAAGCTACGCTTGTGGTTCCAGACCTGCAAGAACAGAGCGTTGATCAAGACACGAGTCGCAAAGGCGCTGTAACGAACTTGTTCACCTTGGAAGAGGCAGTCGTGGGCTTCACGCACTGTGAGGGTGGTGGTCGAAGCCAGGCTACGGCGCCATGCTTCATCATCTGTGACATCAAGGTTCCACAGCGATTCTGAGGATGGAAGCTCTAGGTTATCGAATTCATCGAAGCTCATTGCGGGAGTGTGGTTGAAAGTCAGCGTGAGCATGCCAAAAAAGATGTAGACGGCATAGTAGGTTCGACGGCATGACTCGTCCTCAATCCACTCTTCCCTGGTGGGCTTGGCTCCCTCGCGAGCTTCGGTACGAAGCTTCAGTTGATAGCGGTTACCAGCTACCATGTTAGCGAGTAAGCTCTTAATGGAGCATGTCCATTCAAGGCCTTTCGGATCACCGCTCCAACTCTCAAAAATCATGTTCAGCAGGCTGCTTTGCATAGCCCACAACGGACATTTTCTCGAATCGAAGTTGTCCTTGTGTTGCAGGAACTGCGTAACCAGCATCTTCGAGCCAACATGGAGCATGAACGCGTGTTGGCGCTCGAACGTGTACAGAGCACCAATAGAGAGTACGGCTAACAACAGTGGAGGCGAGGTGTTTGTAGGCTTGAAAGACTCCTGGTGCAAGAAGGGCAAATGATGGTGATACAAATTGAAATACGTCGACAGATATTTGTTCAAGGCTGCCGTCGATGGAAGCTGGAAGCTATCGGGAAGCGATCCAAGAGCGTCGGCATTCCTGATACGTTCTACGATCATATTCCGCTCAATTTCATTTGCGATCTGAGGAGCCTTGGGCAGTGTCAGTGCTTGGCTGGGTCCAGGAGACCTCCGGTAGTTCACCGGGCTGACAGGGCCAGTCATCGAGGGATATGGTGACAAGGCGTTGGGAGTAGAGTTTCCAGACACTGGTAACGAGTTGACAAGCGAGTGGAGCGAAGGTGCAAGCGCATCACCAACCGGTCCATGCCGTTCCATGCTCGATGATAGTGTACGTGAGTCTGAGCCATTGTCTTGGGACATAAAGTGTTTCGTATCAACGGGAGAGACTAGGGTGTCCCAAGGCATTTGGGGCAACGTCGCGTTGCCCGACAAATAGGATACAGAGGGTTCTAGTAGCGGACCACGTCCGGGGGAGTAAGAGCGATCCGATTCAGCACGATCATTAACCTGACTGGTCGCAGCGGCTGCGGCCTTATGTTGGAAATCTGTCATCAACATAGCTGCAGTTTCAAGATCGACCATACCATCACTGCTTGCCTCAATTTGCTCCAACGTAGCAGGATCAATTGTAATTGAAGGCTTGGGGGGTGCAGGTGCAGGGGAGGACTTCTGGACACCTGCGCCGCCACGTCGGCGACCCTCGGAAACAAGCGGGATCCCACCATCCTTGGCGTGAACAGTACGGTCATGGCGAAGAAGGAGGTCTCGGCGAACAAAGGTACTCCGACATTTTAGGCACTTGAAGGGCCTCTCTTTTGTGTCTGTTCGAGCAACACGTCAACATTGTCCGCCATATCTGAATAATACCATCTATCCACCATACAAGACTGAAAATCGCGTCCGGAAGCCAAATCACGTATGCGACCAAGCCCCGCATGGTATCAACAGTCTAGAAGACCTAATTGTGATGGTATGGAAAGCTGTGTCACTTACGGGAACGTTCATGTCTGCTGCGGTGTTCACTTCTGCTAAAAGCGCGATTGCAAAATTGGCACTTGTATTTCTTCTCTGGTGCGGATGTCTTCTTGGCCGGCGAGTTGCTGGCCGTGTTCGATGCGGATGGAGCCATTTCTTAGAGACGGTGCAGCGAAAGGCGGACCACAGATCTTCTCAGCAAAACAACGACGGCGAGCAAGATTGCGATATCGTCCCTTTTGTGACTTCACACCGGTTCTGAAAGCGAGATAATGACAAGAAGTCTGTGGGTTGTCTGATCATTCCTTGGGCGGGGAAAATACTGAAGCACACGATGATATCGGACGGGGGTCCAGCCACAGGCGGACCGAGGGGGAGGAAAACGAAGCCGTGGCTTTACGAGCCAGGAGGGGAAAACGGAATCAAAGGAATCGCAAACAATAAACAGGTTGATCGTAAGAGTATGTAGAAAAGAAAGGAAGAGAAAAGAGGAGGGGGGGAGGGTGGAAGAGGAGAGAAGAGGGAAAGTGGTAAGAAAAAAAGAGAAGAAAAGAAGAAGAGGAGGGGGAAATATGGATGGATGAGGAGAAAGTGAGTTTACGGAAGTTCTGGTTGAAGGGGAAGGGGAGCGAGGGGGTGGGTATTGAGAAGCGAGTGTGAGAAAAGTCGCGCCAGGACGTGGGCACAAGCCGATGGCAGATTCGGGGCGATCGCTGAATCGCGACAGTGAGGCGGTCGTGTCCAGTGTCGGTGTTGGCAATTTGGGCGGCGAGAAAGCGCAACAACAAGGAAAGGTGGGAGCAGAAGGCACTGGCCAGGAAAAGAGGGGCTTCCGGGCGGGACTCACGGAGGGGGAACAAGCGAACAGAACTGTCTCCGGAAACTCCACGCACTGGGTCCCTTAACACCACCGCCAATTCCACAGAGGACCAATCAGCACCCTTGTTGCCCCTTCTGACTAACTGGATAACGAAGCTAAACGAAACCTGGTTAGTACACGTCCTTCCGTACTCCGTCCCATACGACTAAATACAGCTTGCATACGGGGCCAAAGTATACATCCAAACAAAGCACATCAACCAGCCCACTGCAGCCCACATGGACTGCTGTAAGTTCAAACCCGTCAACCCGGGTCAACCGGGGGGTCTAGAAAGACTTGTTCATTCCGCCGTTTTGTTAGTCCTCAGAGTTTCTCCCATTTTCTTTTTTGAATGTGAGGGACCCTCTAACATATCCACTTTTGCACCAGAGTAGGTACACTGACTCCATTTTCCACACAACTCAACAACGCATTAGGCCCCAAAAAGCTCAAGTCGAAAAAATAAAATAAAATAAAAATCATATACCGCCATCTTCATCAAGATCTGATTATCATTTTCCATAACCTATCCTATAAATACTATTTTATTCTGCATGCATGGCATTGGGCAGCACCGACATGACATTCATCAGAGCATCCCACGGAATGAATCGGTCATTCCTTACTCATTGGGAGGTTTAAGCATCGCCTTGTCTAAGGAGACAAAGTGTGTACTATCTACGTGGATGCAAGAGGGTATTCTACTCGTATGTACTTCGGAGTTAATATTATGAGACACCACGAAATGATCACTACAAAGCATAATTTTAATCCTTCACCTGCTCATCCCTGTTATAGGGGAAGCAATAGGGTCTCTCACTCACTTACGGAGTATACTACCGTTCCTTCTCTTATATTAAAAGTCGGAAGCCCCGTAATATCCTACCTACTCTGTACTTCTTCCTACATAGCCCTAGGAAACTTTGCTCGATTGAGGATAGACCACTCTGTAGAATTAGTGTATGATTACGATTTCTTTTATCGATATTATTTCATTGTGGGGTTGGGCCTGGCATGAGCCCAGCTTTATCTGGTATGGTATGTAACTCTGTTCGATGGGTTCCATCGGCAGGTACGTAGTGCCGTATACCAATACAAGACAGGTTAGTCAGTCCAGAAGTCCTCCACGATACAAAGCACCAGAGCTTTTCTTAGGTAGAGGTCGGCCGTTGATTTTTGTCGTATCTCGGTAGTAAATGATCCCTATCATTTATCCTATCTGACAGCGCAGAATCACAACTCTGGTACACAAAACCGCTGCGGGGCTATGAACATCAAGTGGCTTTGTTTATGGTCTACTTGACCTATACAAAGAAACATGGTACTTATGGAGTGGCAATTGATTAGAATTCTAATCTTGCAGCTTATATGTCGACAGGGTAGGTGTATCGGTCGGCTTAAAAGATAGGCGTACTGCTCGGTCAATCACACGCACCTATGGATAGCCCCTCCAAATGGTCTTTAATTTTTTTTTTATATATATATTTATTCATTTATTTTATTTTATTTTTTTTTTTTTTTATTATTGTACTTACTCCGGAGTACTCTCTCGGATTATGACCATTCTCAGCCCCTCGTCAGCGGCCCCCCTTGCCCCTCCAACAAGGATCGAACAGCTTCAAATGCCACGGAACTGTGCGCTTGCCGACCTGATTTGTGTGTTCCTTCCTGAATTTCCACCAGCGAGATTCTTTGCACACAGACTCTTGTTGAATATCTATTTTATTATTATTTTATTCTTGTCTCGACCCTCATTCCTTATTATCATTCTTTCCCTCATGTATCAACTTGTTTTCTTCATTTTTTATAAAAAATTGCAGATCATTTCCGGTGTCTTAAATTTTTATTTTATTTTTTAATAATTTTATTTTATTTTATTTAAGAAAAAAAGATTTTTTTTTACCTCCCCCAGGAAAAAAGGTATCTTTGCGATTAATTAAAATTTGGGAGGGGAACCTTTGACAATATGGGAACCCCTCTCTTAAACCCGCCACCGGACTTATCCTGTTAACAGCCCCTCGGTCCCCTCTTGTCCCTCTTCCCTTCTCTGGCACTAGAAATACCCCCCTCGAATCCACCGATTGATCAACCCCTCCTTCCTTCCCTTGCCAGGAAGCTGCACTGGTAATCCTACGTAATAAACCCCAGTTATTTGGTAATTCGCGAATCGGTCGCCTATCACCGAGGTTGCTTCTGCCCACCACCCAATCAACGCGTGATAGAAGAACCGGATTGCCTAAAAAGCACCCTCTAAACTTGAACCTGGTGGATCTTCGACATTGAGCTCGGCCCTTGGTTCCAGACTCCCTCACCTCGAGATGTCGGCATGACGAAGGAACTAATCTTAAACGTGAGAGCGGAGTACCTACGGAGTATAGTCCAGTAATAGTAAGTCTGGAGAAGCGATCAAGCTGTCTTTCTTACCGACCAAATTATGCCACTTTTCATGTTTCTTGAGAGGTCGTCATTGCCAAGTCAGAGATCTTATGTGTACAGAAGGAGGCTTGGCTGATCAGCCACCCGTCATCACACAGCAATAGGAGAATATTGAACGATGTGATATCTCCAGGCGGACTGACAGATCATCAGCCACTCTACGGAACATTGGACGAGATACGAATAGTGTTTGCCAATATTGATCTTTATCCTTTTTTCCCAAGAAGTTTTGGGGTTCAACCTTTCGAGAAAAAAATAAAATAAAATAAAAATTCCCCGTGAAGAATATAGGGACAGAGGGCAGGGTCGAAAGATGTTTGCCTCTGTTCTTGGCCCCTCCAGCTCCAGGTCAGCTGCTCAGGACGAGTGGACAACCCAAGGCGCTGCAAGCTTCGCCTGTGCACATTCCCAGCACAGGGCCCGAACAGCAGCTCCCTCTGCCCGTAAGTCAGTCTTTTTAGTCTTTACTTGAGACAGTCAGTCAGGCTGCATAATAAATGTAACCAATATTATCCAGCTGCACCGCCTGAACTTGAAACAACGGGCAGTGTCTTTGCCTTCCAGGAGACGGTACGTCAGGTGAGGTCGAGTTTCCTTTTACGCCTGCAGGACTACATCATCAGATACAGTTTTGTTGCTGTTTTTGGAAATCCAACATCCAAGCAGACGGTGCATTCTGAATACCTGATCGCATCTGCATCAGTGGCATGGGGGATCTGTGCTGGATAGGGACAAAGTTTAGTTTTAGTTTCGGGTTAGTTGGCTTTGTGGCTGCCTGCATCGCAATCGCGCCTAATCCCAGCCTCACTCGGAGACGCGCCTTCGTTCCGCGTGCCCCCAAGAGAGCTCCACCGTCGATGGGACAGATTACAGGGTACATCCCTCTCTTTTCCAGGTCAGATGAGTCGTTGCTGGTGTCATCGTCGCTAATTCGGCATCCATGTGCTTGTTCATCCCCCTTTTTTTTTTAAAGTTTCTTAGGCTTTACAAGCTAAGTCATGACGGTGACTGGCTCTATGGCCATAGTCTGCCTGAACTATTAAATCCAATACACTTTTGAATGGATTTATTATTCATTTCATTGTTTAGCGAAGACAGTTCCGTAGAGATATAGTGCAAAAGAATCAATCCAAAAGACTCCGTAAAATCCCGGCATGCCAGTGGGGCCTTCAATACTGAAGGAGGTTGGGAACCCGAGGAGCCCGTCAGACACGGTTAGTTACTAGGGTAACGCACATGACTTCAGAAGTACCACAAGGACGGTGTACCTTACGCGAAAACGTCACTGTCACTTCTGTGTTCACACAGATTGTACACTTGACGAAAAACACTACCTTGCCTTCGGCGCGTAGAATGGATTTACCCCTCAACGGGCCTGACCTTGTTGCAGGCTCCACGACCTGGCATCACCGCTATCCCACCTACTTTGATACTCGACAATCAGCACCCACCGCGGTCTTCAGATGCAGGACCCATATATCCACTCTCCACCTTACTGATAACTAAGCCGTTAGTTTTATCACTAAGACTAGTTATATATGTACGTACTTTTTTCTTACCTTCACCGCTTTAATCTGCCAGCGTTGTTGAAGGGAGAGAGCGGTGAGCCGGCAAGCTTACTCTTTTGAGAGAGGAGCTTTGCGCCTCGGGTCAGGCAAAAGAACCTATTATTCGGCCTTCTCTTATGCGCCCAGCCTCTTAAATTCCTTCGAGTTTGAGGACTTCGTCGCAAAAATCTACCCTGGCAACTGGCGGGATAACTTTTTTTTTCTCGCGGACTCTCTCTATTCGATCCACTTCCCGGTCATGCAGCGGTCCGACCCAGAAACGCCCAGGATACGGAGTTGATGACCATGGGTTCCTGTTGGTGGATAACTAAGTTTCGTGTAGAGGATATGGCGGCTTTCTCGAACACTGTCGGTATTGATTGATGAATATTGCATGCTTTGTTGTACAGATCCAATTGTGGCCTCAGGATAAGAGAGAGGCCCGATGTTGAAGGACCTGCGGACTCCGTCCCATTACTATCGATCTAGGCTCGCGCACGGGACCAGAAGAAGAAAATAGTGCAAAATCCTCCGTGCATACCGATCCATCCATTCATGATCGATCATTTCCAGTCCAAGCTCATATTCTCCGGGTGTGTGGTCCTCCATTCCAGTGATGATTCGGTGGGTTTCGCTTCGGGTGGTTTATTTTATGTCTATCACTCACTCGTTGTTTCTCTTTTAATGCTCGGATCATCATCACGTTCATCATGCTCATTGTCGTTCCAGAAAGGGGTAAAGAAGGAAAAAAGAAAAAGGTCAAAGTTAAAATCCGAAAGAGCTGGAAACCTTGAAGACTCTCCTGCGCTCAACAAGCGAGTTGATTTGCTGCAGCTAGCCGTCTTTATCATCCCTACGGTCCTATAGTTCGGTACGTAACCACATAGTCCCAGATGCAATAATGGATCTACGGCCAGTCGATCGCTCCAAAAGAGTGGGAAACCCAAAGAAGATAAATTTTTGAATCATGAAATCCATCTCTCCCGATTTCCGTCCCCACCAGGTACTGTTGCAGGATTCCAGGAACCTCTTCCCCGAAGACCCCGTCCTTACACTAGTGAGTATCGGCAGCATGCAAACCGCCTTTTGGCTGCCGTCCCGGCAACTTCGTGAGAATTCCTGGATATGAACAAATGCAGATTAGCGGAATCCCCCTCTCTCCCTTCTCCCCCTTCGCCGGCGGGGAAGAATATCGGTCTGGAATTCCTTAAACAGGCCATGGCCTGGAGTCGGTGAGCGCTGGCCATCAATTTTGGGCAAATTCCTTCGATACGGCGCACGTTGTCGGGGACCAGATTCTCCCTTTGTTGATTCCTTGACCGCTTCTATATATATTACACATGGCAGTAAGAAACTGGACTGTTGGGTTTCGTTGGTCCCCACCGGTTAGTAAGGGCAAGAGAAAAAGGAAAACAAATCCAGAACCACTCCAGATCGAAAGAAGAAAAAAAAGTAAGAGTACGGAGTAAGAGAGAGAGAGATCCACCGCCCGGGTTTGGTCTTTTTCAGTTAGTGTAGCTTCTCTCTCGCAATTCTCTCCATCTCCCTCTCTCCCTTTTTTTTTTCTTTTCTTTTTTTCTTTTTTTTTCTGTGTGTGGAACTTCATGATTATTTTTCTGTGCGGCTTCGCTAAATTGAAACCTAAGCCTGCCTCAGGCTAAACTAATTTACAATGCATAAGATGATTTCTATCCACTCACTAATGGGTTCTAGAACACCTTGTAGTCAAACATCTCTGATTCACCGACTATATGTTGTATGTAGCCTGTTAGTATATCCTCAGAATATTCAAATGTAGTTTTGATAGAGCTGAACCATGGAATCTACCCGTCTGTCCACAATTGAGTGAGTGGCGTTCCATGGTTCACGCCCGCGGGACTTGCATATCAGATGTAGAGTCGTCTCCAACGAACGACAGGCTGTCTGGCATCTCACCGTAGTCGGCGGGTAAGACCAACTCAGTGTGCATTCGTTTGTCTCATTCTCAGTGTGCTTGGCAACTCGTAAGATGTTTGCATGGGTGGATAAATAATGGATGATCATATATGTGCTACTGGGATGGCCATCCCGGAATTATATATTTTTGTATGAAGTAGCTCGCTAAGTATGAGCAGGTATCTGTAGAATGCCTGCCGCATATACTAAGCTACCAGGATGTATATTTCAATGACCTTCTTTTCTCTCATTAGGTCTAGTTCTTACGATGCAAGTGTCGAGTTTTGAGTGTTGTGTTCAGCTCTTTGTCTTGAGCAAGTCGTACTCGATATCTAGAAGAGGTTACTGCATGTTTCAGACAACTGAGCTATCCCGCTTTCCCCCAATTGTTACTCGCTCAGGTACAAAGTATGCTAATAATAATAATAATACATACATACATACATAATGTTTCACAGCATAATACATACCGTCTTGTGAAGAATTTACCACACAAAAGCAATCATTCACTAATCAAACAGGTGAACGCGTGGAAAAAAAAAAAAAAAAAAAAAGGAACACAACCACCCCACGGCAACAACTTCGGAACCACCAACACCAACACCAACCAACCGGTTCGCTAATCACCGATATACGTCTCCCACTCCCCACTGGAAACGGCCGATTGGAATCAAAGAAGGCTTCTGGAAGAGCATTCTGCGACATCCGGCACAATCTCTGGACCAACCGTCGTCTCCCGGGAAGTTGGAAAGGGGGGCCGGAGCAAAGCCAAAAAAAAGGGGGAGGGGCAGGGAGAGCGCGCAAACTAGAGTTCCACTGATTCAGCCTTGAGACTATCGAAATTTCCCTGGTTCATTTCGGATGCATGCTCGCTCGGTTGTCTGTATGGGGAAGGAACTCGACAAGGTGTCATCCGGAGTATGTTGGTTTGACTATTCCTTTTTTTTTATTGGATTTTTCGGGATGGTTTCCTCGTAAGGGGTAGTGATCGGATGGACCTCTTTGATCCGATAGGTTTGTACCTGGGAAGGATCCTGGTTGTTGGTGTGAGACATGGGTTGTTATCTGGGAACCTTGGTTATTTGCCGCTCCGTGGGTTGCGTCGTAGACCTTTCCTGTGTTTCTGTATATACTTCGAACCTATCGAACTTAGAGGTTCGTACGGAGTTTTGGGAATCGTGTACTCCGTACGATTACCTTTTGCATAAACCATTCGTATGGGCCTGACTAGCACAGCCCATCTATTCACTAGATAGATAACACTGCCCCATAGCCAGATTTAATCCTGTACCCATCGCTTTAATTCTCGAGTAGTCCCAGTAACTAACTTAGGCAGCCGTCGTTTCCGTCAGGGGGATCTACGATTAGTTAGTAGAGTAACGGCTACATCGGCACTTCACTCAATTTCGTCTGCCCCGTTCATTCCCTCGTGCGATGGAGATTGTCAATTGAATGTGAGGGGCTTTCTCTTCCCCCCCCCCCTCCTCGCCCCTCTCACGATGGGGTTTCTCCTTGCTAGTTTTCTGTCTATCTTTGTGTGTGTTCTTATCGGCCCCCCCGCTGATCAACTTTATAATGGATGCTGCAAGGAGGGAGATTACGGTGTATATCAGGTTCGGGCTTGGGGTGTCTCGGGACTTTTCTTCGGCTTTGAGGGGTTCTGTACTTGTCTTGCTTTGGTGGATTGTTGACTTAGGGTCTTTTGTGGGAGTTTTGTGCTCTTAGGGTCTGATTTAGCCTTGTTGTATGCTTGGATATGGTGTGTTGGGTGACAATTGTCGTAGCCGAGGGATATACTTCATGATATGTACTCTGGAGTAGGTTGTCAATTGTAGCATATAAGTATTAGAAAGGCAGATGGTAGTTAGAGGAATATATTTCAAAAGTATGGATATCCAGTAAACTATCGGCGTCGTCGTTGTATACAAAGGGCCCATCTTGGTGTCGTGATACGGTGGCATCACGCCCTGCAGACATCCAAGGGCTCACCATACCATCCTTGAGACCTTCTACAAAGAATACAACAACTACTTGGGCAAGATTCCATGGTTCACAAAGGCATACATCTGAAATAGTACGCAGTCTTCCTCGACTTTTTGAGAACGCCTCAGTAGCCATACAAGATAGTCCGCAGCCGACACTATTTCAAGAAAAACCCACATGGAAGAGACATTGGACTACGCCATTCAACTAGAGAGAGCCTCTTCTTCAGTTCCTATCTCATCTTTTGGTAGTGACGACGTACTGTCCATCCATGAAGTCCCATTTAATGTTCCTGTCAGCTTATGGTTCATTTAGGTCACCTCCATCGTGGTGCACCATCCAGTGATAGAATGGTAAATGGTGCTAACCAACGCATATCACTATCTGTGGACCGGAATGTGATTCCAAACCGAAAGGCTCATGCACTATGAGCCCCAGACCACTCTAATTTCGAGTCCGGTATACTCCGGAGTATATACTGTACCCAGTTGGACCATACATAATATCGAACATTTCGCCGACGAATTTCCAGAGCCAAGCATTTACGTTAGATATTCTCTCTGTGATGTCTGCCATGGCTAGTTCTCCCTCTGAGCATGCTTGAATCAAGTATACTACTGCTGCATGAGCTACTCAGTGAGCCCAGGGACAGTGCATAGTCAGTCATCACGTCAGAGGACGGAGGCGTAGGGCTATATAGAACATCGATAACGACGATCGAGGACGCATGTCTACTCAATGATATGAAAAGACGCCGGTTGTATCTTGGAACATGTTATTAGGATAAGACATGGTCGTGTGACTTCTACATATGGTTGCGAGCTGCTACTCGCTAGGTAGGTAGCCAAGGCTGCTTTTGATACTATTCATTGTATAACTTATTCTTGGCGTAAAAGACATATAGGGCCTAGTGTACACCGTACGCAGTGTTGCTCTGAGGCTCGGAGCTGGTAGGACCTTGTATTAAGTCTGCCACAATGTAGATCTGTCAAAGATGCTCACAGAAACGGGGTTGCATCGAACCGATGACAGTGAGATGGCGGGTGTACTTTATCATTCTCTAGCAATCATTTACATCGGGTACATCTATGGCTCTGCAATATCGAGAGTCCTGTCCTGATCGATGATATCCACGACTCAACCATCTACACCTTCGTTATATAATGCACAGTATATCACCATCCACCCCATCGTCGACATACGAAAGATATAGATATAGAAAACACCACTTCAAGCAAGACCACCCACCACACAACAGATGCTCTATCTACACTACACATACCTCCATCACTCACCCACACATCCCCTCAACAACCATTCCCATACTTCCAAAATCCCCAAACCCCACAACCTCGTATCCCCATCCTCCCCACCCCGAACCAAACCCGATATACCGTACCTCCTTCGCCACCCCAGCCCAACACCCTTCCCTTATCTTTCAAACACCCATAACCTCAAAAGTAAAAATACAACACCTAAAAACTCAATACTTAGATACGACTCCTCCCCACAACCAAAATTACCAAACATATAACGCATGGACCACCGAAACAATGCCATGGTCTCAAGGTTAAGGCGGTCAAAGCTGCGCAGGGCAACCATGGTAGACGTCAATGGCGTGGGTTCAGCGTGTCAAAGTGAATGCGAAACAAGGCCATGCGGAAAGTGTATTTGGTTCGGGGCGTTGAAACACGTGGTTTTTGGGGTCAGTGCTGGGGTTTTCTTTGGGTCGGGTGGGTTTGGCTGTTTGAGGGGTATTTTGGTGTTGTTTTGATATTGGGATATGGGGATATGGGGATATGGGGATATGGGGATTGTGGAGGACTAAGGAGGGGATGCGATGATTGTTGGGGTTGTTTTTGGGAGATTGGTGGATGGTAATTGACGGTGTGTTTGCTGGGGAGGAATTGGTGGTTTGGAATGAAGTTGTGGATCGAGGTATACATTTACTAGGGGTGGAGTACTGTGGTGATTTACTCCGTGGGGAATTTTGGGTTTACATTAACTTTATGTCATGTGGAAATGAGATTTCTGATTATAGGTACGAGAAACGAAAGTGAAAATTTCATACTGACGGGGTTGATCCTGAGGGTACTTCTGATGCTATATCCTGATATCTCCCCAACAAGGCCAAAACGGTGGGCTGGAGGTAAGGAGCGATAACAAAAACCTGGAATGAGATCACAGGACCACGATAGGGTGAATATATTGGGGGTCAGTTCTCCAAAATTGAGAGATCCAATTTCCATTTCAGGGATGTAGTTGAGCCACCGGATTAAGATTCCGGTTGGAAAGGCACAGAGATACTTCCTATCTATCCATATATCACAAACGAAAGCCTGCAACGGCTCAATAGGAGATAGGGTCTGATAGGACTAACTTTGAACGCCGCAAAACATCGCCCTATGTGGCGTCTGACAGCTCACCTGCAAGGTGGTATGACTTGCTTTGACGTTGCGTTGTGTGTCAAGTGACTCGCGGATTTCTTCGATTCCGGTTCTGCGAATCGATAGCGGTTGTTTCAACCGGTGGAAATGAGGGTTGGGACTGTATATGACATGATCAATGGGGAATATTACTACTTCGATATTGTGGAGATCACATGTGGTGCAGATTGGATATTGAAGTATGTTCAGGAATCTCAAAATTAAGGTAATCCGAGAAAGGAAGCCCGACACAGAAACTTTGCTCAACCGCCAATTATTATCGCGGATCACACAAAGAAGGTTAACTAATTAACTAATAGTAACGGCTCACAAGTTCTAGAAATCCCAAAACCCCCCTGATCTGCCGCACGTATCGTCATAAGTGGTACAGTCTGAACGGTCTCGGCTTTGTTCCTTGGGAATCGACACGAAACTCCAGTAACAGGGCTGTCCAGGATTACATCAGTTGGTTCTGTTCCATGGGTAAGCTCGTATATAGGCGTGTATAATCCCTTCTCCGAAGAATGTCGCATGGCAACTCTATATGTGATTGATGGACGGGCGACGGTGTGGGGCCCGTGTGAGTAAGCTATTATCAGCATAGTTTAATAGGGCATTGGCGTTGGCAGATTTAGAACATGTGCCGTTTCATTGTGAATGGTTACCCAAGATCGTAGTCGAAGACGCTGAGTATTTCCCCCGATGGACTTGGACTCGGTAGTTACTATCCGAAAATGTCGAGTGGCACCGCGGTTGATCATGAATTGGGTGCCTTCATGCGACCTGCCGCACATAGAGGCAAATCATGGCCTATACATCGCATCGAATTGTGATTAATCCTCCGGGAAGATACACGCACAGGACATTCCCCATGCGCATGCATATCACGATAGGAAAGCGGAATACCGAATAAGACCGGTATGGTTCATGCGTTGAATTCCAGACCTCTCAAGGTTCATGGATGACTATATGTATGATACGCGGTTTTGTAGGTTGACGGTGGTGCAATCGTGTCTCCCGCGCGTCCATACGGTGTGGGAGTGATAGCGGTTATTGAAGTAATACGTAGTAATATATATGATTCTACTAAGACCCAATTCATTTCGTAAAGTCCCCATCAGTCGAGACTGTTGCGGAGTATTTTTGGAGTGCGACGCGAGCTAAAATTCTCCACAGGAAATGGAGACAACAAGTGGTTGAAAATACAAGTCGGTCAGATACCAAAGATTACCAATGAAACGATCCTGTCTTTTTCTTTTTTAGTAATTTCTTTTTACTCTTCGTTCTTTTTTGCAAGGTGACATGGAAGTAGGTATTATGGACAATAAATCATGTTGATAACTTTATATGGAGTATCTACTTTTGCCTACAAAATAATATCAAGTACCCCATTTCCCAACTTTATATATTGCATAGCCAGCCCAATCATATCTGCCTGGAAAGTCAAGAGTAGTGGAAATGCAGCCGAGACTCCCTAGGTTCCAGCCTCTTTGTTCCGAGAACCAAGGCTACTCCGTACAGACGCGCTTTTAAATCGTAGAGTGACCCATTAAGAAAGATGGAGCAATGAGGGTTGGATGTTTGTGGTACGGGGAACTGGTTAGACTTTTTAGCGACCAGCAAGCGCCTATCAACGCATCAAAGGCGACAGTTTATGCATGGCCTGTAAAGTCAAAAGGTCAAGAGGGCTCGTGCTGGTTGCTGGTCCGCGTCTCCGTATCGACCTTATTTAGTTTCGTTACCTGTAATCTACTGGGTACTCCATACGTGAGGCTTATGGCCTACACAACACGGGGCGCAGTGGTGACTTGGGGCAATTTATAGCCCCCAAGCTGAATGTTTGTGGCGAAAAAAAAGAAGGAAAAAATAAAAAATTCATACCCCAGCCAACAAGAGTGCATCCCTACTACACCTTGCCTTATATTATTGTTCCCTATCAGCTGAATGCAGGTGAAAAAAGGTCCAAGAATAGAAAAAAAAAAAAATTGAACAAAAGTGCCCCTCAACTTTTGTTGACCGGCTGTATCAACCGCGGGTAGATAGGTTAGGTATCTTAACAGGTAACTGAAGTACAAGGAAATGGACAGATACGGTAATTTAGGTAGGGTGGTATTTCAAAATTACAGACTTACTTCCCGTAGTGGTACCCTTCGCAGTAGTAGTAGTAATCGGTGGACGGACCAGGCGGTATTGCAGGTTGTCACTTTCCTCCACTCACACCCAGTCCATCTGCCCACCACCCGAATGGACGGACTGTTGCGAACCTCCCCTAAAACTCCCTGAGACCCTCTCTTTCACTCGCTCTCTTCCTCTCCTGGACGGTCGGTGGTCTTTCGGTCTCTTGCTCTCCTTTTTCTTCGATATCCACATCCTCAGTGTTCTTCGCTCACTCTTCCTTTCAGTCTCACATTGAAACAAAGATCTTCGCTGGACGCCATATCCGGGTCTCCATTTTAACCGTGTGTCCTTGCCACTTTTATCGTTATCGCCTTTTGCCCTGCCACCACCCGTGCGGTGAACCCACTATAGTCTACTACATTTCTCCCGCAGCGTGATTCAGCAACCAACCCGCACCGCATTCCCCTCCTAACGGATCCTTCGACACTTGCTTGCCGATCTAGTCATGACCAACGCCTTTCGTTAAGCTCGTCCAGCTGTTTGTCGCATGGGACGTAGCGTACTGATTACCAGTTTATCTTGGCTCCCTCCCCCGCCCCCTACCGTCTCCCATTTTATCTAGTCACTACCAAAGTCAATTGGAATGTACGACACCCGTTTGGCAGAGCCATTGGTTATCGACACTAAATCGGCGCTGGCGACTAAGACGGGTACTACTATCACAACCACGTTTGCATTTACCGAGGAGCAGGCATACACTCCCACGACTGCCCCCGGGAGTCGCAGTCGTGGAAGCAGCCTTTCTTTCCACCACAGAGATAAGAGTGTCGATCAGTCGCCTCAAGCACATCAATCACCCGTCAAGATGACTGCCACTGGACGCTTTACTCCCAGCCCCGAACCAGCACCTGCGCTGTTCGTGCGGGCCATGTATGACTACGATGCCGACGATCATACCAGTCTAAGTTTTCAGAGAGGTGATATCATTCAGGTTCTGAACCAACTGGAGACCGGCTGGTGGGATGGAGTGATCAACAATAGTGTCCGGGGCTGGTTCCCTAGCAATTACTGTACCATCATTACGGACCTCAGCGAGCTCGAGGAGCATGTATCGAACGGGCGTGAAGATGGAGACGTCAGTGCGGAGTCTGGCCTGGGAGAGGAGTATGAGGAGGACCGCGAGGAAGACGAGGTTGACTCTGCAGGAAATCCGCGCGATTCACAACCGATACTGCCTATTGAAGGCACGGGACCTCCCAATGAACAGGAAGAGGCCGCCTTTTGGATTCCGCAAGCGACCCCCGATGGCCGTTTATTCTACTTCAACACCCTCACCGGTTACAGCACCATGGAGTTGCCGTTCGAAAACCCGTCTACGAACGAAACAGGCCCTTACGACCGCAATAACTTCTTTGTGCCCAATCAGACTAGACCTCCTCCAGAACTGATGGCCCGTGGTTTCGAACGAGACGAGGATGACTATGATGGCTCCGCATCCGAAGCGGAGGGTGAATCCCTGATGCTTGCATCTCAAGATTCTATGTCCCGGAGACGACAGTCCTATATCGACGGCGTATCCCCCGCAACTTCCATGGATTCCTTACACCTACCGTCTACCACCAAATCGATTAACGAAGGGAAGAGCTCATTTCGAAGTCTGTCTAAGGCCTACAGTCTTGGTACCGCTGCTAGCAGTACTACATCGCTTTCGGACAATTTCCACAGACCTTCTATCTCTTCGGAAGCGCCCTCGCATTTTGTCGACGATGGTGCGTCCCCCCCCCTGACGTGGCCATTACTCGTTGATAACATGCGCAACGCTGTCGAGGCCTATCGCCAGACCTTATTGAACGGTGATCGCTCCGAATTCGTGAGAAAGGCCGAAGATATATCCGACCATCTGCGTATGCTTCTGGCTGCTGGTTCCGATACCACTGACAACCACTCCGGAAACCCGTCGATTATCTCAACAAATAAGGCTCTGTACCCTCACTTCAGGGATATGATGTCGAAATTCTCCAAACTAGTGCTCTCATCGCACATTGCTGCGGCCGACTGGCCAAGTCCGGATTCTGTCAACAAATGCTTACAAGAGGCGGATGGAGTTATGCAAGGAGTGTATGGTTATGTCGATATTGCGAGACAGCAGCGTGGTGACTTTATCCGGCGCATCGTTCCGGGCTTTGTGGTAGGTAGCTGTTCAGGCGGCGGCTGGCAGAATAACGGTGTTACTCTCAATGATTCAGGCCCGACGTCGTTCTTAGACCAGGATGGAGCCGACACTCGAGTTGAACCTGCGGTGCCACTCGATGCAGCGCTCTTGGATCATATTGACATTCTGCGGAGGTCATTTGTTGGGAGCATTCGCCGACTGGAGGAACGGTTGTCGCTCAGCCAGAAGAAGATCGTCACGGTTGCTGAGCATCATGAAATCGGCGATTCTGTCTCTGCCGCTGCTATCAAGGTCATCGAACAGTTTCGTCCTTGGATTTCTTCTGTCGAGTCGATCAATCTGGCGCCCTTGGGAACTAGTTTCCAAAACCCGCAATTGGTCGATTTTAGTTTACAGAAACAACGAGTTTACGATGCGATTGCCGATTTTGTCCTTGGCTGTCAGGCCGTCACGAGCCCCCTGGGCGATGAATGGGCTGAGTTGCGCGGTGATTCTCTCGAAGATCGTCTGAACGCCGTGCGAGGTGTTGCTAGGCAACTTGAGAATTACGTTTCTCAAATTGGATTCTCCCTGTCTCTCCTGCTTGAGCAGATCCCCGAGTCTACTGCAGCTTTCCGTAGCGAGAGTCGTCTGGGTCAAGATAACGAGGGTTTGAAGGCTCTGCATAGCCGTGCGGAATCCCAGGCTAAGATCGCGGACGAGTCAATTGGAATCCCATCTTCTTATTCCGTCAATCCCCCACATGGCAAAGTGCGGCGTAATATGGATAAGGCACAGAGATTCTTCGGACAAGCTCCACCTCCTGCAATCACTCGAGAACCAATCCGGGAACCTGTCCGAGAGCCGGAAGAAACGCCTTGGTTCTTGAAGATGGATCATGAAGGCGAAGTATTTTACGATACTAAAAACGATGTGCCTACCTTGAAATGTGGCACGCTAGCAGGACTAGTGGAGCACCTGACTCGACATGACAAACTTGATGCTTCTTTCAACAATACTTTCCTCCTTACCTACCGTTCCTTTACTACCGCCGCCGAGCTCTTCGAGCTGCTAACCCAGCGATTCAATATCCAGCCCCCGTTCGGTCTAAACCAAGAAGAGATGCAGATGTGGATTGACAGGAAGCAAAAGCCCATTCGATTCCGTATAGTCAACATCCTCAAGAGCTGGTTTGAAAACTTCTGGATGGAACCAAATGATGAAGCGCATATGAAGCTTCTAGAACGTGTCCATGCTTTCACCAAGGATTCTATCGCTACTACGAAAACACCTGGTACGCCTCCATTGTTGACGGTTATCGAGCAACGTCTTCGTGGCCAGGACACGACTGTCAAGCGGCTTGTTCCTACGCAAGCGGTTCCTGCCCCGTCTCCTATTGTCCCGAAGAATATGAAGAAGCTTAAATTTCTGGACATTGATCCAATAGAGTTTGCTCGCCAGCTTACAATCATTGAATCACGTCTTTACTCCAAGATTCGACCTATAGAATGTTTGAATAAAACGTGGCAAAAGAAAGTTGGGCCTGACGAACCGGAGCCTGCGACTAACGTGAAAGCTCTCATCCTTCATTCCAACCAGCTGACAAATTGGGTTGCGGAGATGATCCTCAGTCAATCTGATGTCAAGAAACGTGTGGTTGTTATCAAGCACTTTGTTAATGTAGCAGATGTATGAAAATCTCCCCACCATATCGATGGCTATTGCTGACAAAAATAGAAATGCCGTGCCCTGAACAACTACTCTACCCTGACATCTATTATCTCTGCCCTCGGAACGGCACCGATTCATCGACTTGGCCGGACATGGGGCCAAGTTAGTGGCCGCACGTCCACAATATTGGAGCAAATGCGTAAACTCATGGCTAGCACGAAAAACTTCGGTGAATACCGTGAAACTCTGCACTTAGCAAACCCGCCATGTATTCCATTTTTCGGTATGAGATTAGGATTGATCGACATAACCCCACCCCTATCCTGCTTTTTTTTAGCTGCGGAGACTAACCTCAATTTCCCTAGGTGTTTACTTGACCGATTTGACCTTCATCGAAGACGGTATTCCATCTCTTACGCCATCGGAGCTGATCAACTTCAACAAACGCGCCAAAACCGCGGAAGTAATCCGAGATATTCAGCAGTATCAAAACGTCCCCTATCTCCTGCAACCCGTTCCTGAACTGCAGGATTACATTCTCAGTAATTTACAAGCGGCGGGCGACGTGCATGACATGTACGACCGGAGTTTGGAAGTGGAACCCAGAGAACGGGAGGACGAGAAGATTGCGAGGTATGCTACTATAGCAGGTAGAGACATGAGCACCTTGGCTATTGCGACCTTGGCCATGTCGATGCGATAATGCTTTCCCTTCTTTTTATTTTTTCATGTGCACCCTCCCACTTGATGCCCTTTTTCATGACCTTTTGTGTTTGCTTCGGTGTTTAGGCCTGGTGTGGCGATACCCATATCTTTTTTTCAGATACTATTTTTCTTTGAAGGACGTCTTGATTTGATTGATTGATTGATTGATTGATCACATGATGACTAACTGTGTTTTTTCCAACGCGTAGACTGCTGTCTGAATCGGGCTTCTTGTAAGCCGGCGAACTCCGTTTCTCCGTCGGGGTATAGATTGCGATACGTGAAGATCCCTGTTGCTGCATCCACTACGCACGTGCCGAGTTGTTACCGCCGGCAACCCGACAAAGTTTATCACGAGCGATCACCCACGCCAATGGCTTCCATGCGAGGTGATTGGCGGCGATAAAATCCATGGCGTTTACCACGACTCACTAGAACAACGCCGTCTACCATCTATGCGACCGTGCGAAAGAAGGATCAGTCGACTACGGCCTTATCAAATTGCATGACGCGGCATGTTGGAACTTACCTGGGGTGGACCTGCAAGACACGCGCTGCTCGAGAGTGCTTGTGCACCTTTGCTCCCGGCGCACCCCAGGATTCCTCGACGTCTCCTTCAAGCTGCTCTGATCTCATATGACGCGACGTTCATGTCCATGCCATGGGCCAAACCGAAAGGTTGCGGTCCGGGCGCCATATGATCATTTGATCATCCTGCGCATATTGTCCCAGGTTGGTCTATCGACAGCCTGAGAAATAAAAAGAAAATTTCAAAAAAAGAATAAAAAGAATAAAAAGGACAAGTTGAGGGGGGCTTCGAAGATTATACGAACCTCCCTGACTTGAGCGCCCCACAGCTACTTGAATCGCATGTGATAGAACGATTGCAGTGGAAGCTTGTGATACCCTCGACCTGTTGTTGTTTATTGTCTTTTATCTTCAATTCTGCGGACGAGACCACTCTTTACTTTCAGACGCTACCAACTTAACCCCTGCATGGCTCTGCTATTTCTTTTGTTTTTTTTCTGCCTTCACCTCGGTGGTCTTACAGTCCCTTGGCTCTTTCTTTATCTTATCATTTACCTGCACATATTCTTGACCGTCTCGATCGTTTTGTATAGTGGCTCGGCCCGTTTTCCTTTTTTTGTATAAGATTGTCGTCCGTGTCTTGGTTCCCCGGCCTTATGATAAGGGTTTCCACGGGACTGTGGTCTCGTTCACGATTGATAATGATATGTCATGACATAGGATAACACTGTATGTTGTCCCAGCGTTGTACACTCCATGTGTCCTTCCTTTTTGTTCTTGTACCTACCTGTTTTAACTACGAAGGTATATATCTATAGTCTTATGTGTTACAACATCCATGGGAATATACAAGAAAAATGCGCAATTTTAGCCAAGATATCTCGTCATAATTCGTCGTGTTGCTCAGGAGCATTTAATACAGATGGGGTCTAGAAGCGCCTTCGACACCGAAAGACGCTTGGTAGAAGCTTAAACCCAACGTAGAGTCGTATCACCATTCATAATATCTGTTTCACTTAAGGAAGTGGGGCTGTTTATGTCTCTGCCTTGCTATTCTCGCCGATGCCTTGGAAGAGCTTCATCTTAACTTCAGCTGCCAGGAGGCCCTTCACTTCCTCCGATACAATTCGCTGCCCATCTCGCACGACTTTCTCCAATTGTTGATCTTTGACAGTAGTGGTTCCGCCTCTTGAGGGATTGCTTTCAATACCGCGCGCGGCCCGTCTAACTTTCTGGCTTAGATCCATCATCTGTTTGCTACCATAATCACGGGTGGTAAATAGAGGGCTCTGGCTGAGGGTAGCCACCCAATATTTGTTCCACAGAAGTGACAGAATTTCAGTATCAAGGACGCTCTTAAAAAGCGATACCTCAAGCGAATAGTAATGGGATGCATGCGCTCCAAAGTCCTCCGCTTTGTTAAGCGGCACGGTCTGGTACTCATCA
Source organism: Aspergillus sergii (assembly GCA_009193525.1). Classification (NCBI taxonomy): domain Eukaryota; kingdom Fungi; phylum Ascomycota; class Eurotiomycetes; order Eurotiales; family Aspergillaceae; genus Aspergillus; species Aspergillus sergii. The sequence continues at coordinate 461,054 of ML741766.1, forward strand.
TCCTCTTGCTCTTCTTTGGGTGGTGTATAATCCTTAGGGAACGTTCTAAACGCCCCGATATCTACCTTTCCCGCCGAAATGGTCCGCTCTGGATCAATGACCACGGCGACAAACGGCCCTCCGAGCTGCTGCATATCCTGCGTGGTGACATCGATTCCCGATAACCAGCAACCATACCCAGGGTGACTGTGATACCAGCCGACTGCATTTTCCATCCGTCCCGCATCCCGACATGCCTGGAGATAAGACACCATGTATTCATTTGCTTCGTCTTGGGCGTTCACTCGAGTCTCTGTTCCTTCAACGGGGAGGCGAAATGCATCGGTTACGACAAAGGTTTCTGGCAGGATGTAGCCTTGCATTAGGCCCATGACTTCGAGAGATCCGCCCGAGCGTGCGTGCATCACCATCTTCAGTAGCGCGACAGCGGAGATCCTTATCGATTTGAAATAGTGGGGGTCTTTAGCCCATGGGCGCTCCGCGCTGAGGGCTTTGTGTGTTTCTTCATCGTACTGGTAGAGGGCATCTCGTTGGGGATCTATGAGGCTGATGGCATTTTCGAGCTCTGGAGTGGGAGGGGGTTATTGTTAGTAATGGATGTTGTCTTTGATAATATCGGGGTAATGCTTAGTACGAACCCCAAGACTGCTGTGCAGCCTTCTGCATAATGTTGAATGGGTGGGGGTTTTGACAATAGGAGATGATGGGGCTGTGGGGTTAAAAAGGGAAGAGGAGTAGTCTATAGAAGGATTTGCGGAATGAGGAGTTAAAAACAAATGGCTGGCTGACTTTGGTGACGTCTGATCTATCAGATCTGATCTACTTTAAGCAACCGTTGGAGTCCAGACGTGGAGAGGGCGGTGAGTAGAGCCATGGCAGAACGGGGCGGTGAGGAGTTAGGTGGACTGTTGCTGGAGTAACGGAACGCCATCAACAGGGGCCGGGAGGGAATCTCGATCGCGGCTGCATCTCGAGGGAGCGGCACTATTATTATTGTTCTATCCCATCGCATCACTGCCTCAATTGATTCCCTTTTCCCCTCTCCACCCTTGCATACGTCTGCAAGTGCTCAGCTATACATAAAGCCTGCGGGTAGCCCCTTGTTCTCGCAGATGACATCCGACCTCTGAGTCAATCGTTTGCTGTTGTTGCAGATTCACGCTGGTGGATTTTGGTGTCTCACAGCTGCAGTGCTGAAGGCGCATCGCCGCCAGAGACTACATGATCACGAAACTCTAAAGACGTGAACATACTCTCGTTATATTTCTTTTGTTAACTTAAAGTGCTGGCATACGCGATGGCCGTCGACACCAGCTACTTGACCACCCAGGTCAATAATATTGTCGCTCAGCTGCATGGCATCTATGATGAGATCGGTGTTCCGAGCCATGAGCGCGACTCTCGAGAGGCGGAGGTTGGCTTACTTAGCACTTCCTTGTTTGTCAACTGATACTAACAAACAACTGTAGCTTTTCAGTGCTCTGTCCGATACTCTAAACAATCATCTCAAGCTTGTTGACAAGTGAGTTCTACCCGTGTTTCAGCCTGACGGAAAGGTTTCTCGGATGTTAACGGAATCAATAGTGAGAAAAATGAGATGACAGAGGAGGCGCGACAACTCATAATTGCAATCGAGCAAATGGAGGAGTCTCTAGAGGATGAGAAGGCCAATGGCGAGTATCAGCTGAATCGCGATGACTTGCGCATAACTTATCCCCTCAAACGCTGTCTTGCGTTCCTCCGCGAGAAGCATAATGCACTCAGCAAATTACATCACGAGCGCTTCGAACAGGTCAAGAGTATGTTATACTGCCGCTAATGATCGAATGACTTGCTAACGACATGTAGAACTCGTTGTGGCTCTCGAGTCATACTCATCTCACCTCGAAGAGTCTTTTGTTACCATTGCTCTTCCCCCTACAGCACCGGGATCTTCGATATCGCCTAGTTTCAACTTGTCTCGCCAATACGTCGATGATTTGAACGACGAGTTTTCAAGAGTTTACGAAGAATACGAACGACGTTTCGAATATGTTAAGACCACTTGCGAAGAGATCATCAAGCTCTGGGCTGAGCTCGGAACCCCTCAGGCCCAAACCGATTCCAACATCGTTAAGCACTACAAAGAGTCCCCCGAACAGTTGGGACTTCACCAATCCGACCTGGCCCATTTGAAGGCAAAGCGAGAAAAGCTGTTGGAGGAGAAGAGAAGTCGAGAGCGCAAGATCGCAGAACTTAAAAATGCCGTGGAAGCACTTTGGGAGCGCTTTGGCGTTGAGGAGTGTGACAGAAAAGCGTTCCTCTCGGCGAACCGCGGCTGTGGTCTCCGTACAATCAACGAGTTTGAAGAAGAATTGGAACGCCTCAACGAACTCAAGAAACAGAATCTACATTTATTTGTCGAAGATGCGCGATGCCGACTGCAAGAGCTCTGGGATAGTCTCTACTACTCAGAAGAAGAAATGCTTGACTTCACTCCTGCCTTTTCTGACGTTTACAGCGATGCTTTGTTAGAAGCCCATGAGGCAGAAATTACCCGGTTGGAGGCATTGAAGGAGCAGCGTGCTTCAGTATTGCAGCTCGTAGAGAGGCACCGTAGCCTCCTAGCAGACCGGGAGGCTCTGGCCGTGTCAAGTCAAGATGCATCTCGTCTCATGGCGCGTGGAACCAGCGGACAAAGACGTGATCCAGGAAAGCTTCTGAGAGAGGAGAAAATGAGAAAGAGGATTGCTAAGGAGCTACCTAAGGTGGAAGCGGATCTGCGGAAAGAGCTAGAAAACTTCGAGGACGAGTATGGACGGCCGTTCCTCGTTCATGGAGAAAGATACCTCGATGAGCTCACTCCAGTCGTCGCCAAACCCCCGCCTCGTTCTAAGACGCCATCTGCCGGACCAGGAAGTATCAGGGGAGGATCGATGAGGCAACAACCCCCTTCTCGGCCTGCCAGCGTGATGAGAGGGCCTCCCCCTCCCCGGTCTGCTACGAAGACCCCTACTGGAAATGGTTCAATGAAATACAACACCATCGGACCATCCCGAGCCCCATCCCGAGCTGGAGCTAAGTCTCCCTCAAAGATTCCCGCTCGCGTCCCCTTGAGCAACATGCCTCATGGGAGCAATTCGCCCGCACGCAGTGGCACTCCAAGTCTTTACTCTTCTCACACAATGAACGGCAAAATCCCAACTCGTGCTCCGCCACCAAGGATGCGAGCATTGACCGGCGGAGAATCACGAGATGAGCGAAGCAGTTACTTGTTCGAACCTCCACGAAGTGCTAGTGCACTGTCCAACGCCTTTGTTCGGCCAGTCAGCCCAGAAGATGTCTATGACGATCGGAACCAACGCTCGTTCATGAGCTCTTCAGCTTTCTCACAGCGATCTACTGGATTCTCTCAATCAACACAATCCTCAGCCTCATCCTTGTCCCTAAATTCCATGGGATACCCACGACAGAATCCTTATCTGCAGCGTGCTCCCCCACCGGCCCCGAGACAAGTGTCAAATGCGTCAACCGTCAACACTGGTAACTCTGGATCGGAGAACTGGGAGACATTCGACAGTGGGACTGAGTCCGAAGCTGACGCGAGTGACGTTTATTACGCCAAGCTTCGTGCTGCCCATGGCAAGCGAATGGCCCTTGACGACTTGGCGGGCAAGAAGCCCAAAGGCATCCGAAGTGTGAGCCCTGACGAACCAGCGGTAAACCCGAATGTCGTCCGTGTAGCGGGGAGTGATGCTGGATGGACAGATGACCTAGAGCCTTACTAGAAAAGAAGTCCATTGCTCAACTAAATCGTTTTGGCTTTTCTTGCTTCCTTCACACAGGCACTTCCGGAAAGACGGAATTACGAGACCACTGGATGTTGACGATTCTATGATTGCTCTCGCAATGTTTAATATTATCTTGACCAGGCTGGGGATGCTGTATAATGGTTGAGCTCTCTGGTGATTTGACAGGCCTGGGCGACCTGAGTGATGTTGCTCTGGCGCCGACATTAATTTCTGTGTTCAAAATTTTGGGATTATACCCTGGTTATGTTTTCGCTTTTTTTTTCTTTTATGGTGATCTTTGCTCTTAAGCCCGCGAAGCCTGTTAGCAATTGCAGCAACGATGGGGATGACAACGAACGAAATGACTACCATCTAACTGTTCAAAGAGACGGGTTACCTTCTTGTATTATGCTTGGGTTTGTACGTTTGATAATTAACTCATTTTCTACCGAGAAAAAGTAGATGTGGATAGCCATTGACTGGACGAGTCCCTTTACTACTTATGCTTAATTCGCCATTAGGTTTGATTCTTCTATTGTGCTTTCTTCTTGTTGTTTGGTGAGGCCGTCTCCTGCCCTCTCTTACAGTTCTTTTGTGTACGAGTCATACATCATGTTTTCCGTTTGTTTTGATATCAGCGCAGCGCAATGGTTTGTTGGATCTCTTATGTTAATTAACAATACACTCTGTTCTTCGAAATGATCTTGTCCGTGCAGTATATGTAGTACCCAATGCTCTCATTTTTCGTGAGCTACGCAAAAGTAATCCAAGGCTTGTTGTCATGGATACAGTATGGTCCACATATTGCACAGCTCGACTTCTTTTTCTTCGTTGTCAGTACTATCATCACCCATTTGAACCGGGATTATATGGGACGCTTGTGGTGGTGCGTGGTTTTGGTTCTTCCACTGTCTGTGTTTGGAACCGTATGTTTTAGATATCACGCATTGGTATCATCGATCGGCCACAGGGGCAGTAGAAATGTCGACTACTGTGCCGATAGTTCCTTGAAATCGGCGAAGCCCATGTCAACGCCCATCGCAACGCAGACTACGCTCAGTATCCCTTCGTCCCCCACCGCAAAATGTTCAATATTCATAGTGGCTGGCGTATCTTTGGCTGTGAGCTACCTTATCACTGAATGCTGCGGAGGGTTGAACATCCTCCTCTTCAGCCGTGGTGGCTATGAGATGTGCGAGTTCCTTATCATATTCCACAATGACCTCCCGATGCAATTCGACTGAGGATTTCCTTATATTACCTACCGACTGGTCGCATAAAAAACACAAGGCCTAAAATAGACTGTATAAATCATGTTTCGTCGTCTTTGCAGTCTAGTAGAACTCTTTCACAGTTATTGTCTCACCAGTTGTATACCCTTGCTATAGCCGATTTTTAGCCGGTAGAGTATCCTTTAGAACACACCTGCTGCATTAAGACCACTATTGGAGAAAGGGATCCTGGTGGATACACCTGCCAGTCTCATTATCGACATGTACATGCTCATTCGTCATGCTTGCAGCGTGTGTATTGCAGTATTTCTTCACGCGCTGCGCGGTATCGTTCCTCGTTTCGCTTCGCAAGATCTATGGCGTGCTTCGTTCTACCTAAATGCGTATCGAACTCCGGCTCCAGTATAACATCATCCAATGAGATCGTCCTTCCCGCATGGTCAGTAATCCCATAAAATTCGATACCTAAATGAATATTATATGACCGTATTGCTCAAGATGCTAGCTTTCTACAAAGGTTCATGTATTTCAATCGACATTATCCCAGCGCGCAAGATCGCCGACGAAGTGTATGGATGGATGACACAAGTCCAGAACGAACTGGTGATGACCTCTGCCCCTACCAGAACCTTAGGGGGAGCGGATTGCCCTTGATCCAAGTAGCTGCCAGTTTCCAATTGTTCTCTTGATAATACCAAGGGGGACTTGCAGCAATATATACGGGACTCTTTGTGGATTGGCCAATTACCACGCCGCTGGTATGTATATACTCCTTTTCCAGTCCAGGGCTTATTCTTGCCGATATCCTTAAAGGGAGCTTGCTTGGAATGTCCCCATAATTTATCTTTCCAGGCGAGTACCCTGTTTGGCCTTCCAGTTAATGATGAAGACGTACAAAGTCCCACTGATATCCATCTGTGAGGATGCCAAAAACAGTGATCTTGGATTTTTCGGCGTTTCGTCGTGCGAATTGCATAGAACCCATGTAAGCTAATGTTAGTTAGAGAGCTTCAGTGTTTATGTAGTCAGAATGACCTTCGCGACCCCAAGTCTCCATGTGAAAAGCCCGGTCGAGGTGGAAGTTACCGGTCCCAAGCAATGAGTCTTTTCCAGACCATGATACAGGATATGAGTTTGGAGACCCGTCAAGCTCAGCCTTTCTATCTCATATTCAGCTTGCATTTCCTTCTCCTTTTCCTTTTCCTTCTCTTTCTTCTCTTTCTTCTCTTTCTCGGCCATCGTTACCCAAGCATCTGATAAACGGGTGTTCTTGGGTGGCCAGCCGAATACCCTAGGGTCATGCACTTCAAGTGCAACCTTCCACTTGTTTATCGTCACTCGGTCCGCTTGCCCTCTTCCCAGCACTTTCAAATAATGTCCTATATTAGCTTGGCAATGGCTCTTCAACAAGTATATTCATATGTTCTATCGGCCCGGTTGGTCTGCAGCTTGCTGCACTTCTCCACTGGTCGCGTGATGCCCAGGATGTCCCTTAGGCGGTCGTCGGCGCCTTCGCTGATTATCTGTCTCCGTAGGGGGTTCAACGGAAGAAGTACTGCGCGCTTAGTACAGTACGACAGCCACAACTGCTTCCCTATATACCCTAGTAACTGGGGCAAGCCCAGAGTGACATGTCTTGCCGTTTCGACCTCCTCGATTATTCATTGACTTGCTGGTCTCTGTGTTTGGAGTACTGGAGTAGTCGGATTTCCCGCTTGTAATGACTTTTCCAGACGGAAATGGGGTTTCAAACCCCAGGCGCATTCTTTGGGCCTAGAGTGATTTCTTCATGTACCCATGTTCCTCCCGCGCGAGTGCTGTGGATAGGTGCCTGTGCTGAGATTCTTGTCCGGCCTTTCTTCGTGCCGTACTACGCTTTCTCCTAGCACCTTCATGTTGTCGATCGATCTCACAGTGTGTAGATATGCACCTTGAGTCCACCTGGTTTTACAGCCACAGTGCAGTGGCACTCATCGGGACGTACCTGGCCGGCTCCAGTGACAATCGTCGTGGTATGAAAGGAGCCCCTAAGACAGTTAGGATACTTACGGGGTCTTTCATGGTGAAGGTCAGAATATCACTGGAGCAGATGGGCTCCTTGGTAACATAGTTTTATGGTCTGGTAAAGTAGTGTTTAAGCATCAACTTGGTCGTCTGTATCGTTCTTTCTGGCCGACCGTCAGATTGTGGGTGCCATACAATGAAATGATCCCAGTATGCTCCTAGTCGGTGGAATATTCCTTTCTAAAGGACACTTATAGACCGACTAATGCCGTTAGAAATGAGATTGTGTGGTAGACCCCAATCGCTGCGGTGGAATAATGTTGATAAGCTTTTGACCTTATTGTTTAGCGTCTAACGTAACAACCCTATAACTAGTAACTGGTTATTTCCTTGTGTCGGGATTGGTAAGTGTAGGATAAAATTCATTGTTAAAGTATAGTATGACTTGAGAGCTGGTGCCAATGGACTTAGTAGATCAGATCGTTCACGAGTGTGTTTGATGTACGCTTTCAGTAGTCGAGAGGCTTTGTAAACAGCTAGCCCTTTTAACTTCTTTTATGCCTGCCTGAAAACCCTGGTGCCGCTGCTGAGATTCTCGAAATTGGATAGAGTGTCCGAATCAACGTCAAAATCGAGCAGCGTGAAAGCTACGCATTCGAATTGCCGTTCTGCAACCTCTCCGTTTTCTCGTCCCAGATGTCGGATCATACTAGTGAAGTTCAACAAATCCAGTGTGGCAGTGCGTATCATTCCTCCCTGCTTGCCATATATTTCCTAGAAAGCCTTCATCAACATTCGTCGCCAGACTCTGTTGTAGCCTCACTATGCATGTCTTTCTCGACATATTCGTCTTCGTATCTCTTCAACATCCGTCCCAGACGACTGAGTTCTTTATCCTTGCTCTTCAGCCGCCTGGCTAGATTCTTTCTTTATTGCTATACATTTGACAGGAATCCTTTAACTGTGCGGATTCTGGGAGTGAACTTGACAACACAGGAGATCGCTCAATGGTTGCTCGTCAGGTGCTGGGTTGTAACTGAATACACAGAGGAAAGACCGGTTCAGCCACATTTGGTATAGCATGCACAATGTCCAGTTGCTCACGCTTGATACTGGGTGTACAATCAACGACAGCTTCGTAATGGTCATGCTACTGCTATTGCGGCTGTCGTTTATTTGAGACCAGATGTCTACAGAGCTCCTTCCTGGGTGTTAGGAGATCTTCTGCCCACTCAATGGGGCTCAGCCCACATCTAGGAAGCAAAGCTAATCGAACTGCAAGCCATAGACACGAAGTTGTACCATTTTTGCTTTGTGAGGCAGGTAGAACCTCTTTCTACCGATCCATTTATTCGTATTTAATTGGCTTTATATTTGCCCCTAAGAATAACGTCGGCCCATTCTTCCGGGTTAAAGGGGACTTTCTTTTCGGGGATACCGTGGAGAGTATATTCAAGCTCTTTGCCGGTCTTCACAGACAAATCATTGTCTGCATGCTCGACGGGCTCTTGCTTGATAATTTTAGCCCTCCTCGACTCGCTAGCGTCTTCCGCTACAGCTTCGGTTGGAGAAGGGCGTTTTCCGGCTGTAATGCAACCTGTTTCTAGAAGCTCGGGTTTATCACCGGCTTCTTCAGCACGCCTCATAAATTGAGGGTACTAAGCTGCTTAGTTTCCTCGATAGGCTCTTATGGTCGACTCTTACTGCTTATGCTGGATGTAGATTGACTTGATTTGCGAAGGGTTGGCTCTTTTTGTTTCTAGACTAGAGCATGGGCAGTATAGGCATGTTCACCAGATTAGATGAGATATAGAGACTTTTCGGTCTCGATAATCAACTTCTCCAGCAATACAAACATTTGTAAGCGCAGGCGGCGACTGTCGATTCGACAATGCGATCCCACAAATCTCAAGCAATCGTAGATCCACCAGCATGAGAACAGCCCAGAACGAGAATATAATATGGTTCATTGCAGGTTCGGTGTATGCTTATGAATCCAACGAGTACGTCATTCAGGCGCACTCGTGCTTATGGTCGAGAACGATACCAAGTTGCTTAAGTAAATCGAGTCTTCTCTGACACGGCTCAATATGTTTTTCATTTTGTGTGTCGTCGTCCTCATCGCGAGAGGGAAGGATTGTCCCACTTCGCCCACATCGGGGTGAATCCATCTCCAGGAATAAGACATAGTGGGTTAATGGTCTTTCAGGATGACACAAGACCCTCACAGCACCAAGCACGACTCCTGCAGGATCTCTATTGTACTGGGGAACTCCACTCCAACTTTCTCAGCAGACGGGAAAAGGCAGACAGCGAATCCTCGGCTATTCATATCTTTTCCCCATAAAGGCTTATAGTGATGCACGCTTTCACAGTAGACTCGGGAGTCTCGATCCATCCTCGAGCATCAGTGGCCAGCCATGCGTCGGTTTCAGATGTGCCGACTTCCAAAACTACCACCAATTCATGGGTCGCTTAAGGCATCCGCGATGCATCTGGCTCCTCATAGGAGGCCTTTAAACACAGCAAGGCAGGCGAGACTCTTCTGGGTTCCATAAAGAGATCGTTGTGTGGTCAACGATGCTTCACGGAGCCATTAGTCTCGATATCTTCCTCGGTCAGCAGGATGAAATGTTTCGTTCAGCATCCTGATTCAGCCCGAAGGCCGCTAATATATCAATTACCTGTGAACTGCAGGTTCTTAATAGCTGTAATCTTCGCTTCAGCGTATAGTATTTGATTGAGAACGGCATCCTGAATACTGCTCCATAAGAGAAGGGATGGATGTCGGAGTGGATACGAACAACATGGAATGAAGGGCGCTTTATACCTTCCTATCAGTGCATGTTTCAGGTCCAGGATAGAGGAATGTCCATTATGCAGCTGTATAGCCTTCACTGCGTAAAGCGGCTTCTGGCAGAATTCACAGCTCTCGTCGTCTTGTTTCCTGCACCATTCGTATTCCATTCCCCGTTATCTGATGGGGCGGTAAGCGAGGTTTTTAGCCTTTCACGTTCTTTGCGTTAGAGAAGTATGTTGCACGGGGCTAGCAAGCTGCCATACTTTATGTCAAAGGCCATAGGAGAGAGAAGATTCTCTGGTCTTATAGAGGGGAATGTCTATATAACTTGCTATCTAGAATAAACCAGTACATACGACCATAGGGTGTGGAGAACAGGGCTTCCCGTCCGCTCAGCCGTACTTAAGCCACACGCCGGGAGGTTAGTAGTTGGGTGGGTGACCACCAGCGAATCCCTCCTGTTGTATGTTTTTATTTTTGTTTCTTTTCAATCATTGATTTAGTCCAAACCAGCAATTCTATGTCCGATAGTGTGTGGGGCATGATATGAGTACGACTATTAAGTAGTTTGAATATGCAAGGGGTCAGCCAGGAAGGAAACAAACTATTCCAGAACTCTCGTCCTCACCATGTTGCCAATCAACCATCCCCTCTTTTCCAAATCCATTGTTCTTGATCATGATAATAGCACCAAATGATCACGACCATGCTCCAAGTACAAAATAGAGCAGAGATTGGCTTTCAGAACTGGCCTGGACTGTACTGGTTGACCGCAACCCTGCAATGGATACCGAGAATAGCAATACTCGCATTACCAGGCCAGGGCAACGCTCTGGAGTTCGCCTCTATGGAGCTCTAGCTGGGTTAATGATCACAACATTCCTAGTGGCACTGGATGTCACTATAATCGCAACGGTTTAGTCTCTCTTGCATATTACTCACGCCCCATCGGAAGATATTAATTGCGTGCAGGCAATTCCTTCTATCCTCAGCGCCTTTCGCACAACGGGAGACATTGGCTGGTATGGGGCTGCGTATTCTTTAACATTATGTTCTCTCCAGCCGGTCATTGGGAAATGTGCATCACTGTTCCCACTCAGGACAGTATATCAATTATCGCTTGCGATATTCCTCCTCGGGTCGCTCATCTGCGCCACAGCCACGAGTCGCATCATGTTTCTGACTGCTAGAGGAATTGCTGGTGCTGGGGCCGCAGGCCTTTCAACGGGAGGCCTATCAATCATCGCCGCGATGGCACCCGTGGACAAACGCCCAATGTTTACGAGCTTGGTCCTTTCCCTATACGCTATCGGGACCGTGATAGCTCCAGTCCTCGGAGGCGTACTGACTGAGAAAGTATCTTGGCGGTGGTGCTTCTATATCAATCTTCCCTGTGGAGCAATATCCGTGATATGTTCGGTGTTATATCCTAAGGTTCCTCAAACGACATTGCTTCAATCCCAGCCATCTGTCCAAGTAGCTAGCATAAAGCGAAGGCTACAAGAACTGGATGTCTTGGGCTGTCTCCTCTTTATGGGAAGCGTCATATTGACCCTGATGGCGCTCCAGTGGGGAGGCCATACGTACCCGTGGAGCTCATCAACTATCATTGGATTATTTGTTGGCTCAGTCCTTGGCTTTATGATATTCTTAGTGTTTCAAATATACAAAAGAGAAAAGGCAATGTTGCCGTACGAGGTAATGTCTGAGCGGACGGTGACCCTCGGCGCGGCATCTGCCTTTCTTCTGTACGCCGCATTCATCCCACCAATATACTACCTCCCGGAATGGTTCCAAGTGATCAAAGGTTCAACGCCACTAGAGAGCGGCATTTTAATGCTGCCATCTGTCGGGTGCCAGGTTATAGGTGTAGCGGGAGCCGGAGTCCTAGGTATGTTTCTCCAAGTCCTTTTCATTTGGCAAAACCTATGTTCTGCATACTGACTCGGTCGTCTGCGCGACTAGCCCGACTGACCGGTTATCATAACCCATGGTTCTTGCTAGGGACAGCGATCTTTTGTACTGCTGCTGGACTCTTCACAACTATGTCGGAGCACAGTACACAAATCTCCCATTATGTCTCGTTCGAAATACTGCAAGGACTTGGCTCTGGACTCGCAGCGCAGGCGCCCCTTCTCATAACCCAAACGTTCCTTGCCGGCAGAGCAGAGCACATTCCCATGGCCATGTCATTGATTGTGTTCTCCCAATACTTCGGAGGGGCGGTCTCCCAGGGTATCGCGGGGGCATTATTCGAAAACCGCCTCTCCCATGGACTAGCAGGAGTAGGGCTAACGGGGGCCCAGGTCAATATCCTACTGGCCGCGGGCAATGCACATGTAAATCGTGTAATTGCAGAGTTATTCCCGGACCACCAAGCGGTGCTACTGGGGGTCTACAATGATTCTTTGACAAGCGTATTTGTGGGTTGCCACGCTCTCTATTGCTTGTGCATTATTGAAGAAATGAAACTGACTCTGATTCTGCCTGTAGTGGGTGTCGGTCACGGCGGGGATATTGGCAGTTCTGGCATTCCTGGGGGTGACGTGGGTGAAATTGGAGAACCCAGGATCCTCAGACGACGGAGTCAAAGGATAGTTTAGCGACGTCGAATTCCCATGCTGTGCGCTTCGGCTGCCTCAGTTCAGGGATTTAGTGGAACAAAGCAGTGCTTCAACTATAAGGAATATATAGATGCTTGAGCATAAAGGACTACTATATTGGCCGCGGACTTCTGTGTTTCAGACTTCGTTCGCATGTATTCTTATACAACAGCCGATGTAACAATAGCGGATAAGCCACTTTTAGAAATGCCATGCTCAGACAGCTCAAGCATTGTTCAAACATTTGTGTCTTTGGACAGTCGCACGTAAACCCCGTCCGCATGAGATATTGTTAGTCCGATAGCGGCCCGCGGAGTTTGACACTGAGCTTGAGAAGTCTCTACCTTCTCTATATGATCGAAGACTTGTAGTAGACGTGCAATGACATAGCCAGCTTGACTCAGGGCGTACTGACCTATAACACATTCATTAATCTGGGTAATATGCACTCAGTATCTCGTATAACTCACGTCCAAGACACGTTCGAGGGCCAGCTCCAAATGGCACAAATGCCCATTGTTCCTGTTTCTGTTTCATGTTTAGCCATCTTTCCGGAATGAAGTCATCAGCATCCTGCCCCCATATATCCTTATCGCGGTGGAGATGCCACGCAGAGGTTACAACTATTTGACCCTGCTTGATATAGATAGGAAGCTTTCCATTTCCTCCGGTAGGAAGACTGGTCGATTGTAAGGCAACACGTAAGTTAAAGGGAACTGGAGGAAATAAACGCAGTGCTTATAGACAATTAGCAAAGAAGACTTGAAAGGGAACTGAGTACTTACTTTCATTCAACGTTGCTTGAAGGTAAGGCAGGTCCTTAAGCCTCTGAAAGGTCATAGGTTTACCCGGCCCCAAATTGTCAAGTATTTCCTGTCGGAGACAATAAAATGCACGCTGGTTGCGTGCTAGAAAATATAAGGTTGAACTGAGAAGACTGGATGTAGTATCGTGACTCGCAGCAAGAATACCTATAATCTGGTCATGCAAGAGCGCCGAATCTGGAATATCCTGTGAGATGGCGAGTACGGGAGAATATTCTTTCGTTGCGATCGACTCGCTGATTCGTTTTGCAACGAAGTTATGAACATATGCTGCTGCATTGCGCAGAGAGCTGGGCTTTATAGTCCAATATAACGAATGGGCCAGCATCCGCCAAAATAGGCTATAGTGACATGTTTTCATCGCCTTGGTAAAATGTCCCTGATCGTTTTGTCTAGCGGTAGAACTAGGGGATGGACCGAAGAAGATGCCAGAGAACGTTTCTATTGTGAAGTCATGAAAGTGTCGCTGGACATTGCATATATCCCCGTCCTGAAGGATGTTGGTGAAGAGTTGCTCCACGTGTGGGTCAAGGTTGTCAACATTTAGTACCTAAAGCCAGAAGGTCAGTATCTGGGCAACTAATGGATAGAATAAATAAGGTTAGACTTACTCGAGGGTCATTAACGTGCTTGTATAATATTCTCCTCAGCTTTGACCATTTCTGCCCTTCTAACGAGAAGACAGAATCGCCGAAAAGTGGGTAGAGCTGAGCATGGCGCAGACCAATACCAAAATTGCGGTGAGAAAGAATATGTCGGATATTCTCAGGTTCACAAGTTAGAAGCAATTGTTTGCCGAGAATAGTTATCAAGAAAGTATTGGTATAGATCCTAAAAAGTTCCTCCAGGTGCTGCAAGAGTGTATGCTTACGGCTAGCGTTGAGAATACCAATCAAAGGCATTAATCCGACAACGCCTCCATAGCACTCGATAGATCGTAGACGGAGCCTCCTTCTTAAAATCGAGTAGATTGACAATACTATCAATGCAGCGACAATGGCATAGAACGATAGGGCCGACGTGTGCATCGTTTTGGATTTGTGGGTAGTATAGACTCGCTCACACTTTGCGAAGGAAAGTAGCGCAACCCGTCAACGGTGCCGGAAATCATTAATGTCTGTGAAGAAGCAGTGAGATTGCATACTTTGAGCTCATCTGACCTGTAAGGAAAGTGGCAGTCAATATTGAATTGAAGGGATGATGTGACAGGTGTATTCCAACCTGCATGGTTTATAGGAATAGTACCCACCCCGAGCTCCTCCGAAGTTCAACGGTTATAGAGTTTTTTCAGCATTTTTTCCACATCCACATTGCATACAAAGTATCATCTTAGGAAGTAAGGGAGAAGAGACTATCTCAGCTGGTATGTACTCCCTATTGATCGCTCAAATGATCGGATCTTACATGGCTCGTAGGTGACCAATAGAGTAAACTTTGAGTTCTTAAGGCACATATTCATGACCTACTACATGCCAAGTTCCTGTTACTGTTCGTGGACTATCTATCTGTGAGGTACTGTGCAGGCTAGATGCACATACCGAGTGTTGTTATTCTGTGCTCCCTCGAAATCCATTCATAAGTAGTGTGGTTTACACTAGTTTACCTGCTAGCAAGACTGAGTACTCTATATCGAACATCACCTAGCTGCTCCCTACTCACCCCTCCTTGAAACACCGCTCTCAAGATGGATGACCAAAAGATTAGCCATCCACTGTCCATGAATGCGCCAAGCCCAGTCGCGATCGTGGGAATGGCCATGAGACTGCCTAATGGAATAAGAACAGAAGAGCAGTTCTGGGATATTCTGATTAGAGGGCAAGACACTCACGGCCAGGTCCCCGAATCTCGCTACAAAGCAAACAGTTATTTTTGTCCCACCGGCCGTCCGGGGACAATACCGGCAACTCATGGACACTTTCTCAAGGATGACCTTGGCAAGTTTGATGCTTCATTCTTTTCCATGAATAGTATAGAAGCGGCACAGCTTGATCCACAACAGAAGCTCTTACTGGAAGTCGTCTGGGAGTGTCTTCAAAATGCGGGCCAGGCTAATTATATGGGAGAGCTAATTGGTTATTACGTTGGGAGTTTTGGAGAAGACTGGCTGGAGATCTCACGGAGGGATACTCAGTGTATTGGAGCGTACCACGCCGCTGGAACCCAGGACTTCGCTTTGTCCAACCGAATCTCATATGAGTATGACTTTCGTGGTCCAAGGTGAGTAGAGCACCACAAACACAGAAATAAGGGGCAACACTGATAACTGACCTTGCATATATAGCGTCACAATCCGAACCGGGTGTTCTTCAGCGATGGTGGCGCTCCATCAGGCTTGCCAGGCTTTACACAATAGAGACTGTGTTGGTGCGGTGGTTGCGGGGGCAAACTTGATATTGGCTCCAAGCAATACAATCATTATGGGCGCAGCCGGAGCAATCTCAACGGATGGCAAATGTAAGACCTTCGACGCCTCCTCTAATGGATATGGCAGAGGAGAAGCTATCAATGCTGTTTTTATTAAAAGGCTTGACGATGCTATTCGCGATAGGGATCCAATCCGTGCAGTTATTCGGGCAACAGCGACAAATTCTGATGGCAAAACTACCAGCCTAGCAGTGCCTAGCCCTCACGCTCAAGAGCAGATGATCAAGCATGCTTATAAAGTTGCCAATATCCATGATATTTCCCAAACCGGCTTCTTTGAATGCCATGGCACAGGAACGCCTGTGGGTGACAAATGTTAGTATCATGACATCCCTGGATAACTAAGGAACACTGGTTCTCACTCAGAAATTACAGATGAATGCCGTGCAGTAGCAAGAGCCTTTGAAAATCAAGGCGTCTACATCGGATCGGTTCGTAAACATGGCTCTCTTGGCATAGTACACTAGGCTGATATGAATGCAGGTGAAACCGAATGTCGGGCACTCAGAGGGTGCATCAGGCTTAACTAGTCTCATTAAAGTGGTTCTGGCATTAGAGAGGGAGATAATTCCGCCTAACGTTAACTTTACAACCCCGAATCCAGAAAGTGAGCATATACCAACCTTATTGCCAAATTGAATAGTTTCTGACGCGTGGACCATAGTCCCATTCACGTCCGGAAATCTTCGGGTGCCAACTGAACCAACACCTTGGCCTGAGGACCGTTTGATACGGGCAAGTATAAATTCATTCGGAATTGGTGGAGCAAATGCACATGTATGAAACCAGCTCTCCATTATACGCTATGACGATGAAGGATTCTAAAACATCCATAGGCGATTGTTGATTCCGCTGCCGAATACAAACTCCCCAAGGCAACTGGATCATCCGGCTTGAAGCTCATACTGTGCTCTGCAAGCAATCGTACATCCTTGGACGAAAATATGGAACAGATCCAGGACTATATCGAGGAAAACTCGAATCGCATTAGCGACATAGCTTACACTTTGGGTTTACGCAGGGTACACTTAAAGCATAGAGCATTCACCGTGCACGGAGCTGGCGATGCCTCGTTCTGTAACGAAATACCAAATAAGCAACCGAAGCTAAACTTCGCCTTTACCGGTCAGGGAGCACAGTGGCGGGGAATGGGATGTGAGCTTATGCAGTGGAAGGCATTTCGAGACCAAATTTGCCGTATGGATCAAGCATTACGGGAGACCCCAATGCCTCCACCGTGGAGCCTTGAAGGCAAGCTGTTTCCCGAACACAGTATTGTCGAACTTGAGAAGCTAACCGATAGCACTATAGAAGTTCTACAGTCCGAGGACGATACTTTTCCGATTGATGAACCTGAATACGCTCAGCCAATCTGTACTGCTTTTCAAGTTGGAATCGTGGAGCTGCTCGCTTCTTGGGGTATCCGGCCCGATGCAGTCGTTGGCCATTCAAGTGGCGAGATTGCTGCGGCCTATGCTGCCGGTGCAATTAGATCCGAAGAAGCTATCAAGATAGCATTTTATAGGGGCCTTGCAGTGAGATATCACCCATCTAGCACTGGGGCGATGGCTGCCGTAGCTATGAATAAGGAAGCCGTAGCGAAATATTTGAACCCCTCCGTTGCAATTGCTTGCGAAAACAGCCCTGAGAGTATTACACTAAGTGGGGATGCCGAATACCTAGAGGGCGTGCTGCATCGCATAAAGGTTGATGTGCCTAGTGTTAGATGGAAAATGCTCAATGTACCCGTGGCTTATCACTCTCGTGAGTTAAACCTCCACCCATTATAATGGTCCTGATAACTAATTTACCAAGATCATATGCGTGCTATAGGAACCACATATGAGCGCTTTCTCTTGGGCTCGATTGAGGCACGGGAGGCTCCCATAAGGCCACTCTTTTCAAGTGTCACGCAAGAGGTACAGACAAATGGCATTGCATTTGATCCAGCCTATTGGCGTCAAAATCTGGAGTCCCCTGTCCGATTTCACGGAGCGGTCCTGAAGATGTTGGATGCCTCACGCAATGATGAGAACGTCATCTTTCTCGAGATTGGTCCTCATTCAGTCCTTTCAGCTCCTCTGCGAGAAATCAGCAGATCGAAAGATAATACCAACGTTTACATTCCAACGGTTATTAGAGACACCAGTCCCGTAACAGGGTTGTTCAGGGCTGTAGGCCATCTACACTTACAGTCAGTCGCTGTTGATCTTCTCGCTATCAATGGGACAGGGAATGTCCTGACAGATATCCCTCCATACAAATGGGACCACGGGCAGAATTTATGGAGTGAAAGCCACGTGGCACGGAGCTGGCGACTACTAGAGTTTCCACACCATGAGATTCTAGGCTCTCGTGTGCCGGAGTCTACCTCCTCTAATCCGGTGTGGAGAAATCGACTGTCTCTCCGAAGTGCATCCTGGATCCAGGATCATCAAATTCAAAACAGCATCATATTTCCCTGTGCCGGATACATAGCAGCTGCGGGTGAAGCTATCAGGCAGGTATCCGGCTCCATGTCCTACACAATTAGACATCTCCTGATCAAGGAACCTCTGGTTCTATCAGATGAGACAGTGGTTGATATGGTTACAAGTTTCAGTATTGCCGCGCTTACAGACTTCGAGAACTCACAATGGTACAGGTTCACCATTTCCTCCTACAGAGGAGAGTCGTGGGTCGACCATTGCACAGGTGAAGTCAGCCTTGGATCCTCTCAACCTGCTGCACACGTAACCGAGGATTCCTGTATTGAATGGAACCGACACGTTCAGCAAAACACTTGGTATAAAAGTATGGCAAAGGTCGGCTACCAGTACGGGCAGCATTTTCAACAGTTGCATGAAATCATGGCGTCGTCAGCTTTTAACCAAGCAAGTGCCTCCGTTGCCACGTATGAAAGTACTTCAACTACAAGTTCGTATTTACTTCACCCAGTCGTCATTGATAATTGCCTGCAGCTTTTCTCGGTAGCCTTGTCCCGAGGATTGTCTTACCGACTAGACCGGCTTGTTGTTCCTGTGAGAATCGACTGCGTCTGCGTCCGTGCAAATAGCGATACCGATGGCTCTCCAATAGCTATACAAGCATCTGCAGCTCCAATTAAGAAAGGAATTATTGGTAAAGTTGAAGGAAGTAATGATAATGGTTTGACCATTACCATACATGGTTGTTCAATGGTGCAGATAGGAGAAGATATGAAAAGACGAGACCCATTGGAAGTGTACCAACAAATGTGGCACCCCCTTCAAGAATCACTGCCCACGACCAGCTTGGTCAGCACAAAACAAAACCCAAGAGATGAGGTGATAGTCCTCGAAGAACTAGTTTTGCTTTGCATCCTTGAGTCCGCTTATATTGCTAAATCACAAACCATCGCCCCTGCCCACATGAAACGTTTCGCAAAATGGTTACAAACCCAGGCAGATAGATTACAGGTACAAGGGTCTCCACTGATTCCCATGGCAATGAGCTGGGCCAATAGTGATTCCATTACAAGATTACGTATTATCGAAGAACGTATAGATGCTGTTACAGGCAAAATGGAGACATGGAAGTATGACCTAGTTCTCCGAGTCTTCCGCAATATCATACCACTTCTTACAGGCAAGATTAGCTCTATAGAGCTTTTATACGCCGATGATGGGTTAAAGGGCTTGTATAGCGGAATTCAAGAGAAATTCGACTGCTCCTCACTTTTTTCAACACTAGGATACGAGGCCCCGGGGATGAAGGTCCTCGAGATTGGGAGTGGGACCGGAGGCTTCACGGAGCATGGTCTCAAATCACTGAGCTGTCCCTCCGGAACCTATCTGTATGCAAAATATACCTTCACAGATATATCTCCGGGGTTCTTCCCTGCCGCTCAAGAACGCTTCCGTGAATACCCAAACCTTGAATTCCTGCGTCTGGACATAAGTCAGGACCCTCTCCCACAAGGATTTGCTTCAGATGAGTATGATGTGATCACAGCGTCAAACGTAAGTTTCAGTTGCTCGGAGTTGGCCTCGCTGCTATTAACTCAATGAAGGTTCTACACGCAACGCCCTCGTTATCAGAGACATTGAGGAACGTCTATAAGCTTTTAAAGCCAGGTGGAAAGCTGCTCATCGTGGAGCTCTGCCCAGGTGGGTGAATATCATCATCAAGGTCTAAGGTCTAAAGATACGACAATGGTCTAACACACCTCTAGTGATGCGTTACATAAATTACGTCATGGTAGGCCTATTTTCTCCTAATGCTCATGGGTTAGCTTTAAAAAGCAGCTGACTGAGCTTATCTGTTAGGGTATCTTTCCGGGCTGGTGGGTAGGGGAGAATGACAACCGTGCTCAAGAGCCATATGTTACTCCGGAAAGATGGGATCGAGAGCTGAGGGACACTGGATTCACTGGCACAGATATAGTGGTCTATGATCAGGACAAACCATTCCATTCAAGTGCAATCATCACTGCAACGAAGATGCAGCAACCTCATATCGCACCCGAAATTGAGATTCTGTGTCTCAGCAAAGAAGGTAACATGGTGCAGAGGGTCAAAGACCGGTTTTCCCGAGCTGGGTACACTGTCCACCTGTCAGAGTTGGATGAGACAGACAACGTACCAAGCAAGAAGCCGATCATCTCACTTTTAGATATTGAAGATGCATTTCTCGACGATATCTCGGAGTCTAGATGGCACGAATTCAAGAACATTCTTGCGAGAGCCGAATCTGCAGGGATTCTTTGGGTAACACGGGCTGTTCAAATGAGCTGCTCAGACCCTCGGTACGCTCTTAGTCTCGGTGTTGCTCGCACGGTGAGAAACGAACTTGGGATAGATATGGTTACACTTGAGACAGACACGTTCGATGATGGTTTTCTAGAGACACTGATACTGGTGTATACAAAGACACTGATGGCTAAAGATCATACCATGGAAGCCAGGGAGTTCGAGTTTGCCTACCAAGACGGCAAAACCCATATTAGCCGTTATCACCCATCAAATGCGTCCAAGTACCATTCAGAAAACCCAAAGTCCATGGATATCAGAACATTATCAATTGGGGTTCCTGGTGATTTGAGCACTCTACACTGGGTGCCTGACTGGCGCAAGGAGCCGCATGGAGATGATGTATTAGTGGATATCCATTATAGTGCGCTTAACTTCAAGGTAGGTGATACAGAGCAGATATTATTTGATCCCTATGACTTGATTCAATCGGAAATCTGACCTATCTTTCTGCTCAGGATGTTTTAGAAGCTCTGGGAACCTTTGGAGAAAATGTCGAAGTAGGCTTGGAGGCATCTGGTATTATCCGGCAGATTGGGCCCTCCTCTCCGCATCACATTGGCCAAAGGGTCATTGTTATGGCGCAAGAAGGGCTTTTCTCCACGAGAGTAGTCGTGCCATCTCGTGCATGTATCCCAATTCCTGATAGCATGAGCCTCCCGGATGCCGCGGCCTTCCCTTGCGTTTACGGAACTGTTATTCTAGGTCTCTTATACCAGGGAAGCCTGCGGAAAGGACAGGTGAGAATATGCAGGGTCGAGCCCTCTACGTTTAACACCTGAAAAGCTAACTATTTCAGACTATACTGATACATTCAGCCTGCGGTGGTGTGGGCCTTGCAGCAATAGCCATTAGCAAGATGCAAGGTGCGGAGATATATGCGACAGTAGGGAGTGACGCCAAAGCGGAATATCTGAACAACCGATTCGGGATCCCAATGGATAGAATCTTTAACTCTCACAGTCAATCGTTCGAGGTCGATCTGATGAAAGCAACGAAAGGTAGAGGAGTTGACGTCGTTTTGAATTCCCTAGCAGGAGAGCTCCTGCATGCATCCTGGAGATGTGTTGCACCGTTTGGAAAAATGATTGAGATCGGGAAGAAAGATCTTATGGGTCATGGTTCATTGAGCCTGGCACCTTTCCTAGAAAATCGGTCTTTTATCTGTGTCAGTCTTGACAAGGTCTTGTTGGAGCACCCAGAGATTTACTGGCAGTAGGTTCTGCTAGTCCCATGAGATAGGGCCAGTGCTAATCATTACGAATAGGGTGATCACGGACGGGTTAAAGTACATTCAACAAGGACTTGTTGAACCAATCCGACCGATTCGGCTCTTTCCCGCAACTGAAATAGAACAGGCGTTCCGTCATATGCAGAAAGGAGAGCACATCGGAAAGGTTCTTATCCAAATGCCAGAGAACCCAGCTGCCCTCCCAACTCCGCCAGACACCCAGCTGTACCAGTTTTCCCCACAGGCTTCCTACCTGGTGATTGGAGGACTTGGTGGAATTGGCCGCTCTGTGTCTCGGTGGATGGTTGACAATGGAGCGCGTGAAATAGTATACCTGTCTAGGTCTACTAGGAACACTCACTTCATATCCGAGCTAGAGGCACAGGGCTGTCGCTGCACCGTTGTGCAAGGGAGTGTGGCAGTCCAGGAGGATGTACAGAAGGCTATTCAGAGCTGCGTCCATCCCTTGAAAGGAATCTTTCATATGGCAATGTCTCTTAAGGTACGGGTTCCCTAGGTGGTCTTCTCATTCTGCTCGTTTCTCGACATTCTGCGAAAACCGGTTGTCTCGCATAGTTTGTTAGAATGAACATAACACGGTCTATTTTTCAAGCAACTAACTCAAGACTTAGGATAAATCGTTTCCACAGATGACTCACAACGAATGGCACACTGCACTAGAAGCAAAGGTGACTGGCACGTGGAACCTACATCATGCTCTGAGGCAGCTTGAAGGTCTCGAATTTTTCTTGCTATTCAGTTCAATATCAGGGGTCCTGGGACAACCTGGCCAAGCTAACTATGCGGCTGCTAATGTGTTCATGGATGTATTTGTCCAATACCGCCACTCTCTTGGACTCCCAGCGTCGGTCATTGATATTGGGGTGGTCGGGGATGTAGGATATGTCTCGGAAAACATCCAAAACGGCCAAGCCTTAAAGACGGCATTTCAGGGATATAAAACAATTACAGAGTATGAATTGCTCCAAGCGATTCATCTGTCACTCACCCAGCAGAGCGACGCGGCTAGTATGAGCCGGATGGCTATTGGGTTATCGACCGTAGATGATCCGCATCGTCCAACTGTACTCTGCGACCGGGATATACGAATGAGACTGTTATTCTCCAAAGCGACAGAGAAATGTGGAAGCACCAGTGACTCCAGCGAGATACCCACACTGTTAAGAAAAGCATGCGAAGATCCGGAGTTTCTTGGTACACCGGCAGCCATAGGCATTGTTCACCAGGAGATTGTACGAAAATTGAATTCGTTTTCCACAGGTGGTGACAGCATAGGGCTTCAACAGCCCTTTCATCAAGTCGGTCTGGATTCCCTCGTTATGACTGAGATGCGAATTTGGATCCAGCGAGCATTCCATATCGAGATTGGGATCCCAGAGATACTGGGGGCTGGACATATCGATGGACTGTCCCAGATTGTTCTTCAGAAGCTGGAAGCAAAATGCAAGACGATGTAGCATTCAACGGCTGTTAGGGCAAGCAAATTTTTGAGAAAGGCAGCATAACTGAATGTTCGATTGGAAAAATAGCAATGTGACAATGCCTAATGGCACTCAGAGTTCAAACCCAGTATACCAATTTCGACACCAAAGCTATTAAAGTGAGTCAATGTCGCGATATGGAGCACGTTCCCTGCTGAGCAATCTTGGTCTCGATTTCCGTGGCATTGGATAGTTCCTTCTCTTGAACCATCACTATAGTATTCCTAGATAATGTAAGTAGGATATCGTATACTCTAGACAGGGCGAAGTCTTACTATCCCATAATGCTTAAAGTTCCACGGCTCGCCACTGTACATATTCTGTAGATATCAGTTTAACTTCGCGCATGCACAGTTCTGGAAGTTGGCAAATAACCTACAGGTGTACCATCACCCTTGCTATTTCCTCGAAACATGTCTCCTCTTTGTATAGCTCCAAAATCTGCAAATTCCTGGTTGCCAATAGGAAAAGCTGCCAAAGCATAACCAGTGATATTACCAGGAAAAATTTGCTGGAGGACTATATAGGCAAGGTATATTAACGAGCCACCAAGTGAGTGGCCGGCTAGTTCAAGAGAATACTCGGGGAACTGAGCCAAAAGACGTTGGATTTCTGAGACCACCTCACCATGTACTGCAAGCCATGGACGGTGTATCCCTTCCATGATTCTTGTTCCTACTGGGAAATCTACACCTGGTATGTCAGGTGTCACAGTGGTAGTATCAAAGTCGTTAAGCAAGTCAATAACTAAACAATAAGTGTAAGTGATGGCAAGCCCGAAGGAGACGAGGAACTAACGAGACGAAGAGCCTCTAAATACAAGTGAAATGGTTTTTCGATCTATCGAATATCCAATGTAGCCCTACACAACGATATAAGTTGATCCTTGATTGTCAATAGAAAGATGTTAGACTTGTGCAGCACCTGAGTATCTGTGGCAATATCGTTGATATGTTTCGTGATTGTGACATCGAAGGCATTTCCATTACAGCTTCTATAGGCTGCTGATGAAAGCTTTGCTGCATGTTGCAAGTTGTAGAATGTGGCTTCTTTGAAGTTAGCTGTCCCGCGAGTAAGATAAGGAGACGGAGCAGACCTTGAGGAACTTCACAGCCAGATACAAGGCTTGTCAAGGACTTCTGGGCTATCACGAACAATAAGAGGGAATAATATATGAGAGTGGTCATGGCGAAATCCTGTAAAAAACTATGGTGATTGTTGATGTTATAGCTAGGCAGCTTACTTACATATTAGATGGTAGAAAGGGGGCATTCTGAGGCTAAATAACGATAAACACAACGCCCGGGTGATCAAATGATCTACCATTAGCGCCCAAAGGACGGAGTCAATTATTGCACAAAACTTAGTGTGAAATAATAGTGTGAAATAAATTTGACCTCTAGTATTCTAATACCTCATTTGGACCTACTAGAGCCCAAAGCAAGGGTATGGGGAAATTGGAATGCAAGGGATAATAATCTACGGCCATAAACACGGAATCGGCCATGTTACACCTCATACAATTAAACAGCCCTGGATTACCTGTTCAACTTAGTATTGAGCAGATATTAAAAGGTGCTAAGATGGCTATTCTTGGAGCTAAGATAATAAAGTGTCAGCTTCACTCGGCTGGTACTCTCGGTCTTCAGACGTTACGAGTACTCGCCTCGAAATCTGCTGGTCATTTATAGGCTATTTACCTTGATAAATAGTATTACTTTAGTTACCCAGGCCTCTGCTAGCTTTGTGTTCGCTGGCGGTCAACTTATATAGCTATAAAAGGGATGTTGAATATGTAGGGCAACCTGTATATTGATGGAGGAGGAGACGATCTGGGC
This sequence comes from Aspergillus sergii, assembly GCA_009193525.1. NCBI lineage: Eukaryota > Fungi > Ascomycota > Eurotiomycetes > Eurotiales > Aspergillaceae > Aspergillus > Aspergillus sergii. Next base: position 486,051 of record ML741766.1, read on the forward strand.
AGGCTGCTTTGATTCGCAGGACAGAAAGAAGCCAGAGCCTGGCCACTCAAGGAGTGCTGGAAAGGGTACATGAAGGTACAGTATAGGGTAAGAGAGTCGTGTAGACCCATTGCCTTTGGTAGATGACCGGTTCCACCCATTTTGCCATACACGATGGCTCTCTTTCCAGGATATCCTGGCGATTGACCTTCCAACCATGGCTATCAGCAAGATGGTGTCTCGCGATATTCAGGCTCAACAAGATTGATCTTCTTCATGAAGGTTGGGCTTTAAGGTCTTATGGACTTGTAAAACTTCCACACAGCCCTCGTGAAGAGGAAGTGCCACGCCCCGACAAGCGTCTTACCATAAGATATTTACTATGCAAGACCACCTTGTAAACATCTTCTGCGTTCTTGATTGTCTCTATATAGTGGATTAGTTGTATGCTTTATTGACTAGATGCACAAGAAGGGGAATGATTACTCTTTATGGGCTAGAAGGGTATGTTCCAACACATGCCCTAAACCTCTTTCCCTTTTTTTATCCTTGAAGGATTCTGCCTATGACAGAGACCCTGTTCAGAGTGCTGTTCGACATGGTAACAGAGATACTTCTTTCCAGATGGGAAGATGGAATCTGCGTACAGGTCTCCCAGTCAAGTCGTTCGCGTTGATTGGTCCCTAGGGTAGGGTAGGCCTTTGGAGATGGTGACCGTTTGATGTCCTGTTAAGGGCTATCAATGATGTAGTATCCAAAGATATGAACCATCTGGATAACTTGATATTCTGATGTTCTCTAGGTTTAACCCATATTGAGTGTATGTTTTGGAGAGTAGGAAAGCTAGGAGAGTTGAGAAGAGAAGTTGCAGACTAAGATTTATGAAGATATGGAAGGGTTATGGACATGAAATTGAAGTGAGCCCTTCATTGAATTGAGTTATTTTACAGTAATTCACGTCAGAGAAAAGAATTGTACACATAATATACATCAGACCGGATGAATCATCCAAAGACGGGAATTATGGCTTTGGAGCAAGTGAACCCATCCAGGTTTTGTCCTGATTTTCACTAGATTGGGCGCCCTTCGCCACCCTAGTTGGACCAGTGAACTCATTCACCAAGCTCATAGTCATCTTCTGCGCCTCCTGGAGTCGTCGAAGAGACTCAGCACGGCCCAGAATCACCATAGTTTCAGGGATACCCGGTCCCGGTGCGGATGCAGACAGTGCCCATCGTAGATAGTGGTAGAGCTCCTTCTTGAAGGTCTTGTCGGCAGCGACTCGGGCCTTTTCCACTTCCTCGGGTGATCCGTGGGCGCCCACGTCTGATTCTTCAGGGAGGATGGAGGAGGCGCCATCGTAGGAGGTGATATTGAATTTGTGAGTTTCAATGGTCCAGTGGGCTTCCGGGACAAGGCTCAGGGCTGCAGCTGCTGTGTGAAGGGCTGTCACGGGAACGGTTTGGGATGGGGACTTGCTGACAGAGGCAGCTGGGGCATACGGTGGTCTATTAAGGGTAGTGGTGAAGAAGGTGGAGTTGCGCTGAACGAACTCCGATGCATTTGTATAGGATTTGGCGTCTGCGCGGAGGAGAAGAGGGAGATACTCCGCTAGGGAGCGGGATTGAAGGATCGGTGCGCTATAGTTTACAGGTCAGACTCGGGTATAATGGAGCTGAATCGAAGGGGCCATACAGCTGTTGCGAAGGGCATGTCTCCTCCACAGCCCTAGAGACTCTGGAAACCATCTCTTCAAACTCGGGACCACCATTCGTGGCAAAGCGCTGTGCGTGTGCTTTCTGCAGGAACCAAAGCTTCTCAAAGGCGACAACAGTGTTACCTTTAGTGATTTTGAGGTTAAACTAAACATGAGTTAATGCCTGTTGCGTAGCGCATTCAGAACTTAAAGAAAGTGCCGGACATACTATTTGCTCCAGTTCTTCAAGGCTGAAGATGTCTGACTTTTGAGTGTGAGACCAGCCCAACAGAGCGGCAAAATTCACCAGTGTAGCGGCAAACACTCCCTGCGTATCCTTGAAGAAGGTAAGATCAATGTCGGCATTTCGCTTGCTAAGCTTCTGCCCAGACTTGTCCACAAGAAGAGGTACATGGCCGAAACGGGGAGGCGTCCATTTGAAAGCATTGTATAGAGCGACATGCAGAGGGGTAGAGGGCATCCATTCCTGTAATCCGAGTAGGTTAGAAAGCCACTTCCGACATAGTCTCCTAGAAACTCACAGTGCCTCGAATAACATGGGTAATCTTCATGAGGTGATCATCAACCACATTGGCCAGATGATAAGTCGGATGCCCGTCCGATTTGATCAAGATGGGGTCATCGTACACCCGATCAATCAAGTCCAGCTTGTTCGGCGAGCGATTCTGGCCGGTCTTCCCATAAACAATGTCCTCGAACATGGGGTATCCCTCCACCTTCAGTCGAACCACATGCGCCTCTCCCTTCGCTGCCCTGTCTTCGGATTCCTCGGCTGATACCTCTGCACATTTTCTATCGTAACCCGGGGGTAGTCCGGCTTGACTGCGATGTCTTGCGAACGCATCAAGTCGATCCGCAGAGCAAAAGCATCGGTATGCGTGTCCATTGTTGATTAGATCATGAGCGTGTGTGCGATAGATGGCTGTTCTTTCAGACTATAGATAAACAACTTAGTATAGCGTTCTTTGGGGATGGATCGATCAGCGCATTGGAGAGCCTCACCTGTCTATACGGACCGTAGGAACCGCCAACATTAGGACCTACATACTGCACGTCAACCTCCGAGCAACTCTGTATTTCCCAACGAAAGCCAACCTTCGTCCCATTGCAGTCCAGCCCATTGAAGATCCTCATAAAGCCTCTGTTCAGCATCGGGAATAGTGCGTTTCTATATCCATTCGTCTATCAGCCTTCGCGATCGACCGATTAAGTATTCCTAACGCCGCACCTGATCGGTATCCTCGATTCGTAGCAGAAACTGTCCTCCTGTCCGCTTAGCCAAAAGATAGTTGAACAATGCCGTCCGCAGGGAGCCTAGATGAAGATATCCGGTTGGCGACGGTGCGAATCGGGTTCTCGCGGGGAAATCAGGCAAATTCGTCTTTTTGTTGCCGGCGCGTATAGTCTTGCTTGACGCAACCGAGGAGTAACGGGCTCTGCTGCACTGTGTGCAGATCCACGGACGACGGACAAGAAGCCCGGGATGGGGACGCCTCATGGTCGCGAAAGAGGGCCCAATTATGCGAAATTATCCAGGGCAAGAGCGTTGGTGAATGGCTGGATGGGGAGGTGTACCTGTGAACCATCGGAGGTTTGCGGCGAGACTCCGACTGGGGAAAAAAAGTAAAGTTTAGAAAAGGCGGACTGAATTTTAATAATTTTATCAGTTAATCCCATTTGCCGCTTACAATCAACAAACACTTCCGGGCTTACCTTTGCCATCCTTTACTTTTCTTTAGGACTCTCTTGAGATAGTGTTTCTCAGAGACTTATTTCATTTGTCTTTCACCTTCTTTTTGTGTTCAGTCCAGTCTCATTTTTATCCGACAGTCGGGGACCCTTTCCGCAGCCGCTCAAAAGTATGTGATCGTTCCCCTCTCAGCCTTTCATTGCTGGCTTTGCTGACTTACTCTAAACGCAGTGTCTCAAGCTGAAGTTGACCTCTATGGTATATATCCTGATTCTACATCCTTGTGTTGCACGAAGTCATCATGAAAATAACTAACACTATTCCTTTGATTAGAGGTCCTCGGAATCGCCAGTAGCGCAAGCAAAGATGAGATCCGCAAGGCTTATCGCAAGGTACTGCACCTTAGTCCTGATCGCCCTTGACAACTACTGACACATCAAACCAATGATAGTCTGCGCTCGCAAATCACCCTGACAAAGTCCCCGAGGCCGAACGTGAAGAAGCCGAGATCAGATTCAAGGCCGTCCAGGAAGCTTACGATATCCTCTACGATGATGACAAGCGGCATCTATATGACACACATGGAATGGGCGCCTTCAACGGGTCTGGCGAGCCCGGTATGGGCGCAGGCCCCGATCTAGATGATATCCTGGCGCAGATGTTCGGAGGCATGGGTGGTATGGGTGGTATGCCTGGAATGGGTGGTATGCCCGGAGGACCGCGTGCGAATAAACCACGGAGGAGCCCGAACGAGGAGCAAAAGTATGAGGTTAAGTTGGAAGATCTGTACAAGGGCAAGACTGTCAAGTTTGCGAGTACGAAGAATGTGATTTGCAGTTTGTGTCAGGGCAAGGGAGGCAAGGAGAAGGCGCAGGCTAAGAAGTGTGCTACTTGCGGTGGACAAGGTATGGAAAATGACGCTTCGTGCAGACGGACATTGGATTGGCTGACGAATGACGTCTACAGGTGTCAAGCAGGTCTTGAATCAGATGGGACAGTTCATTACCACGTCTACCGTGCCTTGCTCAACCTGTAACGGAGAGGGTGAATTCTTTAGCCCCAAGGACAAGTGCAAGAAGTGTAAAGGAAAGAAGACTACGGAGGAGAGGAAGATCCTGGAGATCTACATTCCTCGGGGAGCAAGGTGAGCTATGCAATCCATCAAAAGGACCCTGTCAGGCGCTAACCTATTGTGCAGGGAAGGGGATAAGATTATTCTTGAGGGAGAAGCCGATCAAGTACCAGGACAAGAACCCGGTGATATCGTATTTCATATCGTGGAAGAAGATCATGCCGTTTTCAGAAGGGCTGGGTCAGATTTGACCGCTACCATCGATGTTACAGTGGCTGAAGCCTTGACCGGCTTTTCTCGAGTTGTGGTCAAGCACCTCGACGGCCGAGGCATTGAACTGCAACACCCCAAGAAGCCGGGCGATGTTCTGTCCCCAGGACAGGTCCTTAAGGTTCCTGGAGAAGGTATGCCCATGAAGCGCGGCGACGAACGCGGTGATTTGTACCTGGTCGTCAACATCAAGTTCCCCGACCAGAGCTGGAAACCTAGCCCTGAGGTCCTGGAGAAACTCAAGGAGTTGCTTCCCAAGCCCGACGCCCCAATTCAGGCCGACACTGTAGACGAAGTCGACTATAATCCCAAGGGTGATCTTGATGAATTCGGTGCCAAGGACGCTCATGGCGGCTCTGCATGGGAGGATGATGACGATGAGGGTGAACCGGCTCAATGCGCGGCCCAGTAGCCGCCAAATTTCCTTTTCTTCTTGCAATTATACCTTTACCGTTTTGTGCATTCGTCGATGAATAGATCTGTTGGATGCATTTGGGCCAACTCTTCTCTGGCATCATAGGCGTTCACGGGAAAACACTTGTTATGAACAATGTGGGAAAACATTATCCGTATTGACTTATGACCGTTGTTGTTACCATATTTTCAAGGCGTGAATAATGCATGGTAGTACTAGAATACATAGACCAACTCAGCTTCACGGAATGCCGTCATCCGATGTTTCGAAAGGGTCCTTAAGCTCCACTTTCTGGAGAAGATCAGTCGCCCCCGTGGGGGGAAAGTGTGGGATGACCACATGACCAAAGACTTCCTTGGTGATTTGTAACTAGTCTTCTTTCCTTTTTCTTGTCTATAATTCGTTACTATGACATGCGCGGTGTGAGTAAGTATATTGAAGTTTATCATTCAAGAACATTATAGATAAGTCTGTCATTTTTTGTTCAGGCTCCTCAGGAGCTTTATTGAGCCCGACATTGTCGCAATCTCGAATTATTGGAGAAATGACGTAGATGAAGCTCTTCAAGAGCCCCAACAGACATCACCTGACATGTGTCCTGGCCCCAAAGAGATTGGTCTCGGACTCTATGGTAAGCTACCAGAAACAAGAACCAGGAGATCCTATTAGAGGTAGAAGTGGAGAAGTGTTATATCGACATGGAACGACCAAAGAATGTCCGTGGATGTTGCTCAGGTGCTGCGGTAATCATTATTCCACTATTCAGGGACTGGTAGCTGCTTAGCATATAGAAGTAAGTCGCTAGGAAACCCATGCTCTAATAGTGAGAGTCACATGAATATTCTAGGCGATATTCATAAAGCGCGGAAGAAGATATGCCAGGATGTTTGCGTCTTTGGAGTGATTACCGATGGGTGGTATTTTGGATCATATTCATGTTGACAACTTACCGAAGGTAATAGATGTCAATTCGTGCAACCGTTAAACTGAGACCTACATATACCTTCGACTGTGGCTGCGCAAGTCGATCCAGTCGGTTTCCATAAGTGGTAATAAGTCCAGCACAGCGGAGAAGGGGATGGTCGATGATAGGCGTCGAACTGCTATGGAGAAATGGTTTACTGAAACTTTGATTCTGCTGTTAATCCTCAATAAGATCAAGAAGCATTTCGCTGTTATGCAATTCGATACTGATTGTATATGTAATACCTTCGGTCCACCGTAGTTACTCGTCGAATAACAGCAACTGGAGTTGCAAGTTAAACATAATATCATGCTAATCTGCGGCCGGGATACATGACTCCGTAAGTAATTTATAAATGTGATATCTGGATGGGATCAATAGACACAGCAGATGGGATGTACCCCCATGCATCGATGCTTTATGATACTAGCGTGGGGTGAAGAGCGATTGATGGGTCTCCATCATTTGCCCCCACAATCGACCAACACGTACCGAGAATTCATCCAGCTTTCTGACCCGAAGAATGGGGATATGATGGGGGGTTCCTGCGCGGTCCTTATTTAAATGGTCCTGCATTCCCGCCGCCCGATCTCCCGTCATCTCTTGCAACCCTGGTTTCGGCATTAATACGGCTGTGATTGTCGGAGATTGTCCGGGTTGTTCGGCAACTGATTGTCCCGCATTTGATGTGATACCGGACAGGGTTATTTAATCTCTCAACAGTTCGTCTTTCTCCAGGTTATTTTTACCATCCGTAAGAGCGAAGATAATTAGACAAAGGTAACCACATGAGAAGACATATAGCCATATTGAGATTCCGGTAAAGAGAATCGCAGAACGAAAGTGGCTAATGGCCTTCTAGTCCGCGATCTAGTACCGACTGCTTATAAATAATATACGATCGAGTGTCGCGAAATTATCCCAGATTTCCTCCCGACCATGTCGTGTCAGTCACGCACCTCGTGTGAAGGCTGCTCCTGCAGTGACGGGGGCAGCCGGCCACCAGTGAACATCGAGGACTGTGAGAGCGAACTGCTTGCCCTTCGGAGGCGTACAGTGGAGCTCGAGAAAACTCTAGCATCAATGCAAGATGGCCGGCCACATGCTAATGCATCAAGGGCCCGGAAGTTACGGTCGGCCAACTGGTTCAACTGCGAGAGCGATCCGGGAATGATGGCCCTCTACATTGAGCGGTACCTCAACTATGGTATCACCCGGGAAGAACTGATGTCCGGTAAACCAATAATCGGAATAGCACAGTCCGGGTCCGACTTGTCTCCATGCAACCGCCATCACCTCGAGTTGGTGAAACGGGTCCGAGAAGGTATCAGGTCCGCCGGAGGGATCGCCTTTGAATTCCCCACGCATCCTATTCAGGAGACTAGCAGGAGACCCACTGCTTGTATCGACCGAAATCTATCGTATCTGGGCCTGGTAGAGATTCTCTTCGGATATCCCTTGGACGGTGTAGTCCTCCTGACGGGCTGCGACAAGACTACTCCCGCCGCTCTGATGGCCGCGGCTACAGTGGTGCGTGACTCCCGCATCCCCGCTCGTTTGCTCATATAATTGACGTTTGTTCGAAGAATATCCCAGCAATATGCTTGAATGTCGGCCCAATGCTTAACGGTTACGTGAAGAAGGACCTGGCGGGGTCCGGAATGGTATTGTGGACGGGTAGAGAGATGTATGCGGCAGGTGAGATCAACAAGGAGGAATTCATTGACTATGTGTCCAAAGGGTATGTCCATCGATAACCATGGGAAGCCCGTTCACTGACGATGTAAAAGTACACCATCAGTGGGACATTGTAACACGATGGGAACAGCATCAACTATGAATGCTTTGGCAGAAGCGCTTGGAATGGCCCTACCTGGGTCGGCTGCCATACCGGCTCCGTATCGTGAACGTGGCCAATGTGCTTACGAAACAGGTTTGCGTATTGTTGAAATGGTTCATTCCGATCGGAAGCCCAGCGATATTATGACTCGAGAGGCTTTCGAGAATGTTATTGTAGTTAATACTGCTATCGGCGGCAGTACTAATGCCCCCATTCATATCAACGCCATTGCCAAACATATTGGGGTTGAGGTTTCACTGGATGACTGGGACCGACTTGGATTTCATATTCCACTACTGCTAAACATGCAGCCAGCCGGTGAACTGCTGGGAGAGGAATACTATCGGGCGGGCGGGCTACCTGCGATTATGGCAGAGCTGCTAGATGCCAGGAAGCTGAACCCGGATGCTTTAACATGCAATGGTTACACAGTAGCCGAGAATGTCCGGGACAAACATACCTGGGACCGTCGAATGATCAAGCCGTACAATGAGCCACTTCTGGAAGATGCCGGTTTTCTCCATCTTCAAGGCAGTCTGTTCCGGTCTGCTATCATGAAGACATGTGTGATATCGGAGCCTTTCCGACAAAAGTTCTTGGAGAATCCCAAGGACCCGAATGCATTTGAAGGTACGGTTGTAGTTTTTGATGGACCGGAGGATTATCATCACCGACTCGAGGACCCTTCCACCCCCATCGACGACAGAAGTATCCTGGTGATGCGCGGTGCTGGCCCATTGGGATACCCCGGTGCCGCCGAGGTCGTCAACATGCACCCACCTGGACGGCTTTTACGACAAGGGGTCAAATCGCTTCCGTGCATTGGAGACGGGCGACAATCGGGAACTTCCGGCTCGCCGTCAATCCTCAATGCTAGTCCCGAGGCAGCAGCGGGTGGTAATCTAGCCCTTCTTCAAGATGGGGACAGACTCCGTGTTGATCTAAACAAACGGCGCGTTGACATCCTTGTTTCCACTGAGGAACTGGAAAAGCGGAGAAAGGCACTAGAAGCCCAAGGAGGTTATGATGTACCGGAAAGTCAAACTCCGTGGCAGGAACTGTTCAGGAGGGAGACGACACAGTTGAGTGATGGTATGGTCCTCCGAGACGCGGTAAAATACCAACGACTTGCCCAGCGATATGAGAACCCCCGGCACAATCATTGAAGGATGAGTCTAGATACCACCGTTGTAAAGAGCTGTAATGATTTGAAATACCCATAACAAGGACTTTTGGCATTTTTTTGGCTGTGCCGGAGGTGTGTTCTCCGTGTTGAATTCCATCTTTCGGTCGGTATTTCTCAGGACCGAACAGTGGCATCGATCACAACTTTGAACTGGCTCACGGAGAAATTCGACCCTACCCGAGATACTGTTACAGTACTGTACAATAGTCCGTAGTGGCTACCTCGGTAGACTTAGTAGAGCCAGCCCTTTTAGAAACAGAAATATTTGCCTAGTAACGGGAGCACGGACTCAATCTCATAAGAGAATTGTACCGGAAGAGGAAGGTTGGAGAAGTTGAGGTCGGAGAGACAGTGAGTTCTAGTAGAAACTTAGAGAGTTGGTTAGTGTTCCAGTTTAGTAGTCGTACAGGAGGTTGGGTGCCGGTCATGGGATTAGACCCTCTCCCTTTGACTTCCCCTCTCGACATGCCATCCCCATGATCACTAACATTCATTACTACCATCCTTTTCACTTGTTTGTTTATTGACTGACTGATTTCTGTGAAACCACCTTAACTCTCCCAGCTACGGAAACGCTAGTGGAATCTACTCCGTAATGGCAGCGACATCGTACAATTTTCGAGTAGGCAGACATGTTTCGCCGGCGCTCTGCATACTAATTAAGTCTCGGAATATCAGTCCCACAAAGATGGGGATAGTCACAGTCATTCCGGTCACAGTTCGCAGCATTGCCAAGGCTCTAGGAGCGGTGACTATTTTGCGTTTCTTGCTTTCCCAAGTTATGGCCATATCTCGTCACTTCCATCAAATAGCTAATGAAAGGAGTTGACTAGGACCAGAATCCTGGCGAGTGACCCGAGCGCCCTGAGTTTCATTTACCAGCCAATCCCACCAATTCAGTGATAGATAACACGCACATGGCTGGGGGTTTTGACCTGGTCTACATCATCTACGAACCCACCCGATGTCTGCAACAAAGCCGCCCAGGGAAATTAAAACAAAGAGAATATCACAGCAGAAATTACCTATAAGGAGACCGAGAAAGAAAGAAAGAAAGAAAGAAAGCAAGAAAAGTTTGATAGCTTACCAATGAGTAAGGCCAAGAACGGGTTTCTGAAGATGGCGGTGGTCTCGAACCATATCCACTCGGAAACCAACCCAGGAGGTGGACGCGACATCACCAGTTTCTCGACTGTCTGGCGCGCCGATCATGTAATTGTTATCAATAATGTCGACTGCCAAGCAATTGAGTCATGAAATGAAGAGACATAGCTGAGGCCAACGGCGGGGCCTATGACAATTGAAGTAATTGATATTCGACCCTCACGACACACACACCATTAAAATTTTATAAAAATATCCTCCGAGTGTGGACCGGTGGGTCTCGGGTTACCCGCGCGCAGAGTTTTGGGTTTGCCGTTGCAGCCTTGCAAAGAAGTTACGGAGCACCACCGATTTCCCACGCTACCAGACTTCGGACCCGCGTACTTGCTTAGGGTTCTAGCCTGCAATATCAGAAAATTTTTTCTAGTCACAGTTGATCTCAGACCGCCCCTGGTTGTCAGGCCCACATCCCACCATCATTTTTAAAGCTGTACCTTGTGATCTTCCCGGTTCCTTGTTGTTTCCTACACAACAAATTCCTTTTAACATGCTGTTGCCTCCTATCGTCCACTTAGATGCAAGCCTGCTACCATGCGCTTCCTCTGAGCAATAAGAAACGATAGCTTCTGTGTGCACCGTGCATCACCGCCGCACCACATCGTCGTGTATCCCGGTCTCTTGCATCATCCTTGACCTATCTGTCTCCTTTCAAAGACACCTGTCTCATCAACCTACAGTCGCAGCTTCCCGAAATCACCCTGTGCAACTAAGCATAGGCCTAGATCATCGCGGGACGCATATATAGTGCACACCGCATCGTTACGTGTCTCGCGGCTCATCTTCCTGTCCTGCGGGAAACCATCCAACTGTACCTTTATCAATAATCCCGACGAATTAACGCCACTGCGCTCGAAGGAACTATACCCGACTTTCAATCGGGCCTGACAATTTCTTCACTCTAAATTATCCTTTCAACTCGAGTTGTTTTACTTGTGTTTGTCAAAATGGACGTCGACTTATAAACCCTCCATCTTCTCGTTCTTTTTCGATCGCAACGCTTTCCATTCTCCCGCAATTAAGCGTTTCAGTTTTGTGCATTTTTCAACTATCTTGCCTCTTCAGCCCTCACCTATCTAGGTGAAATTATTCGTCATACAACATCTTCAACGAGGGTCTTACATCATCTCGACCCGTCATGGCGCCCAACCTTTTCCTCTGCCTCCGAACTGTCTTCTGCCCCACGTACTGGTTTCAACGTGGAGAGCGCATCCAGGGTTCCATCCATAAAGCAGAACACTGGGAATCTCCTGTCCCAGGCATCTACAAATACATCCCCGGTCGTGGGTGGCACCTTGTTTACAAAGATGGCAATGAGTACGACGAAAAAGTTCCTGTCCCACTTGTTTACTGCCGCATCCTCCACCGATACATGTTCGAGTATGAACTGGAGGACAGATGCCGCTGGCATTCGGTGACCGTACATGAAGGTGCTAAGCCGGAAAGATTTCTCTTCTTCCGTCTTGATGACGGAGACACCTGGGTTGCCGGATGGGATGCGAAGGGAAAATTCATCCCAGGGCCCTATCAAAAATGGTATTACGACTCAGAAACGCAAACCATGCGCCGAGTACTGTTCCCGGACAGCACGAATGTTTCCCGCGCCAGCATTGTTCCAAGCAAGCTGGGCTAGCGCCCTGACAGTTCTGGGCCTCTTAACATACATGGTTTCTCACCATCCGACCATGACGAACTCTGTTCTGCAGCTGGCTCCTACAGAACATAGCTTGGCAGGCTAAGAAAGGCAGTTGCTATTCTTGAATTGAAAGCGAGCGTACAAGCGTTTCATTATTTTCTGCATTTGTTATACCGATGAACTTGCTTGATGGCTCGACTGTTACGATATTTGCTTTACACAGCGATGGTGTTTGGGTTATAGAAAAAGTTAGATAGATTTGCTTGTTTCCTTATTATTATGCGACATGTGTGGTTACATGCCATCACGATGGATACTGGCCGTGATGATTCTTTCGGTTATGACGTGGTTCAAGAACAACAGACTTGGACAGGAGTTTAATAGTGGTTTGATAGACATTGATATAATAAGACAGTGGAGTGCAACACCGCTCAATTGATATCCATTCTCTGTGTATGTTGAAATTTAGGCGGAACAACCCTAAGGATACGTATCATCTGCAGCAAGAAGTGGGTACCCTTTTGTTGCTGCTGCTGCTGCAGTGTTCGATTGGATATGCATGATACCATCCATCACTTGCAGGTAGGGTCTATCTGCAGGCCATGTGATTGGTAAACGATCGCGGTGTTTTCCATGCAAGGGCTTCCCACGTAGGTAGGGCATGGCTTATCTCGTCAACAAGATTCGACGCGATATTGATACTCTCGTTCCCGGTATTTGCTCAGGAGGTATAGTTAGGGATATTAATTGTACGGGCTCGTCTATTTTGGTTTCTCCATCCTATCGGATCACGAATGTATCAATAGTAGAGAAAGAGGCGGTCAAGGTATTTCCACATCAGCCACATAATCTCCCTAAAACAACTGTACGAGATAGCAGCCCGAATCTAAACCCTAAAACGTATCTCACAAGAAAAGAAAAGAAAGAGGCTCTACAATTTCGCCCCCTCCTTCCCACCCCCCTTAACCAACTTCTCCAATCCCTTCCTCACCCTCTCCTCCATCCCCGCCTTAGTCGGCCTCATCGTCTCCCTCGCCACAAAAACATGCGTATAACCCCCAACAACCTTCACCTCCTCCTCCCCCTGCTTAAACACTCCAACTTCATAGGTAACGCTCGACGAACCAAGCTTGGCAACCCGAAGTCCGAGGTCCAGCACATCAGGAAAAGCAACCGAGGCAAAGTAATCACAGTACGAGTTGACCATGATACCCACCTGAGACGCTGAGTCGGTCTTTGCCGACGAATCCGCGCCCTTATTGTTGATGGAGAAGGGGTCCATGCCACATTCGGCGATAAGCCAGCTGTTGACGATGGAGTCGAAGAGCATTGCGTAGACGGTGTTGTTGAGATGCGCGTACATATCGTTATCAAACCTATTCCGCATTTAGTTTAATATTTTATTCTCGTGGCATCGGGCTCAATTGATAGAAAAGTAAGTATTTACCATCTTGTTCGGTATACTTGGTGGAAGACGTAATCGCTTCGGGTACGGCGTTTCTTGGCTTCGATTTCTTTAGGGGCCATTTTCGGGTACCTTGTGCTGGGTTGGTATAGAGGAATAGTACAGTGGAGGTTATGGAGAGTGAGATTATCGGACTGGACTGGGATATTGATATGCTTGTATGTTCTTATCGGGGTCGGATGGAGATGTTCATATTAAATGTTATTTCCGAGGATGGATTCAGCCGAGGTTGGCTTTTGCCGGCGCTTTACCTGATATGGAATCGATCGGCGGTCTTGTCGATAGTCTATATTGTGCTTAATCCACTGCGATGGAATAGACCCTGGATAACTCGGTGGAGGGGACGGGAAGAGTGCGGATCTGATAAGGGCTATATCGTTGATAAACGTGAAGGGGGAGATTTAGTGGCCATCTAGTCGGTATACCCGGACATGGTGTGAGATTTGTATGGGTCGAAATGTGGCATCATGGTTAATGCTTTCGGAGAGCTAAAGAAGGTGGAAGGGCTATTTGTATGAATGGTGCTTATCACTTTTGATTAAGGGAGAAGGGTTATGTGAGATCGGTGTTTGTCGAAGTCGTATGCTACTTTTAGAATTTTAAACGGATATGAGAACTGTCCGTGCGGAAGCCCTTCAATTTGAACTTTGTACCTACAACTGGACTCGCCCGTAATGATTTATCCTTATTTAGTAGCTTTATCTTAAACCCGTGACTTGCTAGCAGGAGAATGCTTGAGTGAAACATTAGACAGGTTGAAAGTACTGAGAATCGCACTTGCCTGATCGAGGATCAACCGCAATCCGTTAGTAGGAATTCAACAGCTGGAATCATTAGATATCTATTTACTACCGATTTCCTAGTCATGAAGTACAAGAAAAGAGGCACGATCCACCAACGTATCTCAGATCATCATTGTCCAAAATACGCTCAACATAACTCTGTCATTTACGTCTCACTACCAGTTCACCCCTTCCAAGCTAGATAGCTACACCCACGGAGAGAAAGAGGACCAATCCAACAAGCATTCTCCGAACACATCAACGAAGAACTGTATAATACTCTACACGCTACAACGAGAAACAAACTAATAGCACCATGCACATCCTCTACCTCACCACCATCGTCGTCTTTGCTACTGCTGCGTTGGCAGCATCTATCGACCACAAACTTGACGCGCACAACCAAACCCTGCAGAGCCATAACTCATCCAAGAATATCACTCTCCCGTCGCATAACCAGACAACAAACACCGATAATAGTGGATGCGTTCAGGTTCAAAATTGCCAAAGTGTGGAAACTGCAGCTCCGTCGAATGCCAGTACTAAGGGAACGAAAGATCATTGTCATTCAAATGGTTGGCCTTGTATACATTTTTCGTCTTGTTGTTCGGAGATTTGTCAGTGGACGTGGCCTGCGGGATATCCGATTCCTATCAGGCAGTGTGCCTAGAATATGGTTGATTTGGGTTGGAAATGGTCATTCTAGGTTCACCCTAGGAGTATGAGGCAAGATGAAGAAGGTGCGAGGGATATTCGTATGAGACTGTGTCTGTTGGATATTGGTGAATAAAAAGAGGGAGTAAGTGGCTAGAAATTCGAACTCGTCATGGTCCATATGCTATTGTCTTTCGTTGGCTCCTGGTACAGGCTGTAAAGAAACATAATAACAGTCGGATCATACAATTGGGTAAAAAGCACGAGGAGGTAGAATTATTTGGCATTCTATCTCTCTGTAAAGATTGAAAAGTGGGCAATCGACTCCTACTACGCATCTGTGATTTTACAGATGAAACAAATTAAAGGCAAGAGAAGAGTAAAGCAAGCATTTTAACCGACGGTATATCTGTTACGAAGCTTATAAGGTTAGCCCATGCTGTGGTTTGCTTGTTAACTTTGTTGATCTGGGGATCCCTTTGACTAAGATGTGATCATATATCAAAAGTCAAATTCTAGGATCCTGAAGAAGTCCTATACCGTGGAGGACTATGGACAAGTATTATGAGATGAGCTTTTTACCCACGGTAACACTGTCTGCTCAACAAGATTAGGATGTTTATCGACTATTAGTCTCTCTGAACTATTGTATTGGATCACATTGACAGCATGTCCCCAGGTAATAGATGTTGGTGTCTCTCCAAGGTAGCCGATGATATGATAAGTATAGGTGCTATTTAGTTTTAATGGCATGTTTTCAATAGGATTCCCGTGGTCCTATTCATGAGTTTTTCAGAGCAGGACAGTTAGGGTTCTATGAACTATATAAATATATATATGGTACTGTACAGTATAATAAATACCCTACCTCAGGGGACATGCTAAGACCGAGCTTAATGAAGTTCCTCATGAGTTTATCGCTTATTCTAACCTCCAATATATTTTCTCTTTCAATATATAAGGGCTAATCTTTGTACACTCGTCTTCCTGCTAAATGGGCGTCGATGATCTGGGGCAGCAACGCCAAGAAACATAAACTAACTTTTTTTTTTTTTTTTTTGAATTTCAGGAACGCCCCTCCGACCCCACGTAAAAGTACTTTTACTCAGTTTAAATCGCCGCCCATGAACTCGTGATATCCTCCATAACTCTTTAACTTGGCTCCCTCACCTCGCGTCCTCGCCTATCTTGTGCGAAAAGGCAGGCTCCCTTCCACCATGGCTCTCACGCCCGTCGACACAACACTCAAGGTGCCTCCTCCGGACCCTGTCGAAGAACCACCCAAAGTGGCTGTAACACCCTGCGAACCACCCACAGGCCCCTATTACTTCGAGGGAGGATTTCGCCGCGTCAGTCCATACCATTACACATACAACACATTCTGCAAAGAGCGATGGAGGGGTCGGGAATTAGTCGACATCTTTATCTCCGAATTTCGTGATCGCCCACCAGAGTACTACGTATGTCCCAACACACGGGATCACAATCGCGCTGGATCATTTTGGCTGATTACATATCTAGAGAGAGGCCCTGGAAGCCGGCAGAGTCTGCGTTAACGGTAAACCAGCCGGACCGGATACGAAAGTGAAGAACGGCGATGTCATCTCGCATACCCTGCACCGACACGAACCCCCCGTCACAAGCCAGGAGATCGGCATCATCCACGAAGACGATGGTCTTATTGTTATCGACAAACCGGCTGGTGTGCCTGTCCACTCGGCCGGTCGGTACCACTACAACTCCGTCATTGAGATCCTCCGCTCCGAGCGTGGTGGTGGCTGGGTGCCCCGACCTTGTAATCGGCTGGATCGGTTAACCTCCGGCGTGATGTTTATCGCCAAAGAGCCCAAGGCTGCGGAGATGGTAGCCAGGAGGCTGAAAGAGCGGACCGTGCACAAGGAGTACGTGACTCGAGTGAAGGGCAAGTTCCCGGACGGAGTGGTGGTCTGCGATCAGCCCATTATGCAGGTTAGTCCGAAGCTGGGTCTGAACCGTGTTCGCGCTACCGGTAAGACGGCGAAGACAAAGTTTCGCCGTTTGGCCTACTACCCACCTCATGATCCCGAGCCGGTCGCGGCGAACGAGGACCGGGCTGCGACGCCGCCGCCTGCGTATGCGAACGAGGAGGAGGGGTACAGCATCGTGCATTGTTTGCCGTTGACGGGACGGACGCATCAGATTCGTGTCCATCTTCAGTTCCTGGGCCACCCGATCACCAATGATCCGATTTATTCGAATCGGCGTGTGTTTGGGCCCGGTCTGGGGAAGAGTGAGGATAACGGTGATCGGGATAAAGAGATTATGGAGCGGTTGAACAACATGGGCAAGACTGAGGTTCCGGATACGGTTTCGTACCGGACTCACCTTACTGCTGCGCCGCTTGTGCCGCCGGGCACAGACAGCGCCGTCATTGAGGGCATCATGTCCCGCGAGCACGAGGCTGCCCTTGTAGAGTACCACAAGCGCAAGGGTGAGAGGCTTTCCGGCGAGCAGTGTGACGTCTGTGGTACGGAACTCTATACCGATCCTGGTGTGCATGAGCTGGGTATCTTCCTTCATGCCGTTGCCTACTCTTCGGACGATGGCGACTGGAAGTACCGCAGCAAGATGCCTTCTTGGGCTCTACCCCCGTCCGGCATGGAGGGGCCTCGGGCAGTCCCTGACTGGGAGCCGGTGCCGGAGGAAGAAGAGATTGTGATCGGGAATGGAACTGTGCCAGAGGGCATGGAGGATGAAGGCAGGCCGAAGAGGAGACAGGGAGATGTCCTGGTTCGGGGCGTCGGTTTGGTGGATAGCGAGAAGCTGCAGAGCAATAGCGACTTGCTTGAGCTTTCCTTGTCGACTTAGAATTTCTTCCCATATTTGCATAGACTTGATGTTTACGACTATGTGATACCTGTGTGCATGGATATCAGGAGTTCTATGTTTTTGACTGCGGTTTTTGCCGCTGGTATATATGTAGAGTCGTGGGTACTTGGCCTAGCATTGGTCCATGAATATACTGATTCCATAATTCCCAAGTACGTAGGGCATACACGTTTATCCAGGATGGCGCAAATACTTCGCAACTACAACTCAGGAGGTACCAGATCTCGGACTCCTCTACGGATGCCAGCACGGAGTAGAACCCAGGAGCGCAATTACCTTCAAAAACCGGATCCAAGTACGGCCTACGCTCAAACACTACAGCCCGACCGAGAGGAACAAGACCTAGGAAGGGAATCGCAAGAGAAAAGCCCCCATTTCTATTTTATATCCCAGTGCTGGTACCAGCCACCCAATCATGCGCATAAAGAGAAATTCGTTATCGCCACGAAGTGATTCATTTCAATTCACGACCATACAAGAAACCGAAGCGACACCTTGCAGCTTTTGCCAGAGATCCCCATCTCCAATTGAAAATGCTTTGGTATAATGATTTTAATTGTTGATTTAATTAGGCTAAAGCATTTAAGCCTCAGTGGTGACACGGCCCTTGGGGTTGGTAACCTTGACACCGAGAGCCTTGGCCTTGGCGATGATCTCGACGCGCTTGCGGGAGGAGACGGCGTGGCCGATCCTATAAGTCCACCATGTTAGTTGGATGCGCTTTTCTGCATTGCATAGTTTTATTTGGAAAGGCGGGCGTACTCAGCAGCGTAGGTGCGGTTGTGCATGAGAAGGAGCTCAACGTCCTTGGGGTTCTGGACGAGGAAAGCCTTGTGGCCGGAGGGCATCATGTGCTTGGTCTTCTTGTTGGAGCCATAGCCGATCTATCGATTCAAGCCATATCAGTATTTCATTGTTCCGTGTTATGAATCGCAAGTTCGATCACCGGTCGCGTTGTGATCTTTCACTTCCGGATCGAGACTGGGACGGAGAAGGAAAACGTACGGAGGGCATGGGAATGTTCGACTTGAAGCGTCTACGGACGCGGGAGTCGATACCCTTAGGCTTGCGCCATGACTCAGGCACACACTTGAAGCGGTCCGACTGGTGGCGCTTGAAGGTCTTGGTGCCTGTATATTGGAATCCTTGTCAGTTTTCCCCGATATTTTCAATAGCCCGAGTGTGTATGTGTGGTAGATTGTGTCCCAGAAGTCCCGATGTATATCTCCCAAGTGCTTGATCAAGTTGCCCAGTCGTTCTCGAATCCCTTGATTTTTCCTTCGAACAGTGATATCATTCTCCGTTTTTCCATCGAAAAATTTCGTGCGAAGCCTCCTTCATTCCTCCTTTTCCCTGACACTCTTGCTATACATGGGACCTGGGCTGTGGTGGATGTGCTGGACTGGAAAACAGGCAGGCAGGATTTTGACATACGCTTCTTGACGATGGGGACGTGCTTCTTTGCGAGGACCATCTGGAATCCAATTAGTATCAAGAATAACGACAGTATACAACCATCATCCCGGCATAGAACATACCTTGTCGGTTTCGTAAGGCCGCTGGCGCTCGTGTTGTCGTGACGGGTCGAATTCGATCTCAAAATTTCGCGCTGAGGTTGGCCGCCCAGTGCAGTCGGGTGCTAATGCCTCGCTAAGCTGAAAATTAGGGTGAAAGCCCTGCCAAGACCTGCCGCTTCGGGTCTGGTGTCGATCGATGACTGGATTATGTCATCCGTCTTTTACCTTCCCGCTTCTTATCGTCTCCCGTATCAGTTGTTATGCTTCGGTTCTGATCTCCAATTCTACTCCAACAATACTGTACATCCTTTGTATTATCTGTTCTATTCCATTGGTCTATATAATTCTAGTCCTCTCAAATCTGCAGGTGCAGATTCCGATTTTCCCCAGCCTTCTCGCTACTAGTGAAGATGCCCTCCATCACCTCCAAATCTGCCAATGCTTCCTCCGGTCGCAAGCGGGTCGCAATCCCAGCTCCAGTGGTAATGGACTCTGCGAACTCAACAAGCTCCTTATTGACACCGCGACCTTCAAACGACACATCATAACCCTCACCATTCACCGTCAACCGATCAAAATCCAACGTCACCACACCGTCCGCGCACGTAAACTCGAAAAGGGAATCATTGATCTCCGAACCATAAGAGACAGACAGCACACCCGTAGCGCCCGACCGGGTCTTAACCAACGCATCAACAGTATCAACAGGGGCAAGATGCTCCTGCCGCAATGACGAATGCGCAGCCACCATAGCCAGACCATCACTCTGTCCCAGAATCAACCGCAGCGCAGCAACAACGTGAACACCGCCGTCCAGAACAAACCCACCCTGGTACTCGGGTTTCCGACGCCATTCCGTTTCTATTCGCACACATTAGCCCACACCCACCATTCATATCTCCCCCCATCGATATCCAGTAAAAGGGAAAGACATACTATGATACTTCGACCCAGGCTTAATCATACTCCTCATGACAACCCGGAAATTCTTCACACCACCAAGTCTCCGCACTTCCTCCGCAGCCCGCACAAACTTGCTCATGTATCGCCAGTTCTCGGCTACAGCCCACACAGTCTTGCTGCTGACGATACGGGAGTTGTGGAGGTTGATCAGGTTCTGCGCTGCAGCTAGATCCTTCGCGATTGGCTTCTCGGACAGAACATGTTTCCCCGCTGTCAGGGCCTTGCGGATGAACTCTGGCTGTGCGAGGATGGGAAGACTGGATCGTGGAGTATCGTATTAGCCTTCCCGTCAACCTTGGTAGTATACTGTAGAATCAACGCACGCTATAATAACGGCCGTAATATCCGACCGACTCAGCAAATCATCGTAGGTCTTCCCCGGCCCTGCGTCTTCCGAGTATAGGTCGATTCCAGTGACTCCGGTTGCGAGGGTTTGGGCCGAAGTGAGGGACCGCGAGTAGATGGCTTTTAGATCGAATGCATCCGATGCTTGCACGCCGGGCTGGTTATATTATCCATGGTTAAGACTGAGTCCGGTTATGATATTCAGGGCGAGGAACAATCATACCAGGTGTTCTTCGCGGGCGAAGTTCCCTGTTTCCCTGTTAGGGTTTCGGCCTATACAAATCTTCCAGTGTGGTTAAACGTACCGCTTCCTATGATGGCTACGCCGATGGGCATTTTGTTTTTAGTAGGGTTGGTGATTTGTATATGCGGGTCGGTATATATAGAAATTAAATATAAATATGTACCAGAACAAATTATTCGATCGATAGTTCGAGAATCTAGGAGTATGAATAGAAGGTCGAACCCTTAAAGTTATATTTCTTATTGATATTAACCGGGTTGGGTGGGTCACAGAAATTAGTCCCAGATTTGGCGGGGTTCACAAAAACGTGCAGTTTTGAAGAATATTATTATCGATTTTATTTTTCGGATAGGATTGAGAAAATCCTTGTGTAGTTGGTTTTCACGGGTCTGGACGTATGTGAAAATGTTATGTATGTGAAATAGTAGAGACATTCTGATCGTTGTATATCTGCACAGAAACACGAATATATATCGTCGCCATGTACATTGATATAGACAATATGGACAGAAACATAGACAAACGCCCCGCGATTGCCCACCCAAAAACCCAAAATCAAATGCCCAACGCCGTAGATGCTGATCATAACCTTCATGGGCAATGAACCCGAAAAGCATCGAGTCATGTCTCATGTCAAATTCCAAACCACGAGGGGCAGTCGCTGTAAACACCAGGGTATAGATATAACCAACCAAGTACAAGAAAAACAAATAAGAAAAAATGGGGGAAAAATGGAAGGATACGGTAGACCCTTGCCCGGCGCAAATCACTGACCAACGAGTGCCCGGATGCGCTCGACCCTTTCCATCGCCTTCTCGAGGCGCTCAAGACGGGTCCTCTTCTCAACGTCCCGACGTTCTAACACCGCTACTCGCTCCTCGAGCCGCGCACGGGCCTTGCGTTCTTGGGCCACCATCTCGTTGGCCTGGCTGAATAATTGCGCGGTTAGCTCTTCCAGCTCGGAACTGGCCTGCGATAATTGTGATTCTGCTGCTCGGCGCAGGCTCTGTTCGCGATCTAGCGCACTCTGCAGCTCGGCTGTGTGGTCTGGGCTGGGTTGCCGCGACGGAGGTTGGGAGACGGGTTGCGCGGGTGTTTGGGTCGGGGATGTGTTGCTGGGTCCACGGGAATGGAGAAAGGATGTAAGAGTCGATAGGCGTCCTTGCGAATTAGAGGGAGGTGATAGGGGCCGGTTCATTTCGTTGGAGGACGTAGATGATATGGAGGAGCCATTTCGCGAGGTATATGAGGCCTGGGTCCGGAGACGACGGACTTCATGCTCGTACTCGGCGAGTTTCTCGGCTGTCAAGAGAAGTTACAGTCAGTATAGAACATCTCATGTTTGTAAGATCATAGTGACAACAGAAAAATTTCATGATGTGGTTTTGTTTACCTCTTTGTGCAGCCTGGACACTCAGGAAGCTGATCTGCCCCTCCAATTCCTTGATCCTCCTCTGGTCAGCGGCGTGCTCTTGTACTAGAGTCGTCTCCTGGCCACATGTTGGACAGTTCTTTCCGGGTATTAGACCCGTCGCGTTTATTGTGGGAAGCATGCCGACCAGCGTGGTCGATGTGAGAGCGGCAGTGGTTGTTGTGGTCGACATCTTGTGTCTTTCATGAATTGCTGACAGGCGTGAAGATGACAGCGCAGGTCGGGTAGGGAATTGGGTTGGGGAAATGAGAAGGATCTCTGGTCAGAACCGTGTCGCAGAAATTGAAGTAAGAGTTTCAGAGAACGGGGCGATCCAGTTAAATAGAAACAGAAAGGTTAACGTTAGTGACACACACGCATCGCTTCCAAACAGGGACGAGGAAGAGGAAGAGTGCCAGCCGTGGGATTTCTAGAAGGAGAAGAAAGGCTTCTGTCGATAAACAGAGATGGAATAAATGCAATGATGGCGGGTAAGCAGTGGAGTTACCCGACGTTAGGCGTCTGTGTCTGCTGTAATGCTAATGTATTGTTTACTTGTATTCTAATCTATTCTTAGTATTTGGGGGTGGATTTATTGAATTGGAGGGGGAAGAAGGGGAAATCCAACCACCGTCATATCTTACTATTGAGTTCCTCATAATCCAGGTCGATAATATTGGTATTTAAAATGATCGTCTCTCGGGCAATCACACCATCTCATCCTCTTTCCCCGGATCTAAATCATGGATTGTCGCTGAGCAGATTAGATGCCAGACACACGTGTGTGGATCCTTTTTTAGTCCCCGCATGTTTGTGACCGATCATTTTCAATTAACGTCTTCACTTCTTTCGCTGCTAAAAGGGATTTAGAAGAGCTAGTATACAATCTGTTTGTTCCAAGGGAAGATCCCTCTCTAGTCTTTGTCTTCAAAGGAGGTAACGTGCCTTGAAGCATTTCCTACTTACAAGGAGACTTCCTAACGTCCATCCTTGCGGCCCTTTCCCCCTTGCAACCGTTATTCCCGCCATCTCTCCAACAACCGTCGGTATCTCCTGGGAAACACATACCAGCCATTAGTTATTGTCACTATATATCCACTTGCCCCTTACGTGAAGATCTGACATTCTTCACGTAAACTTTATTTTCTTTCCTGGTTGAAGGAAGCCTTATCGGCTGATGATATCATGCAAGTCTGCTGCTATATACTTTCGTGCCGAGAAACCGCCACCACGATCTGCATTAGTTGGAAACCAATTCAAGGAGTGCCATTATAACTTCATTTATACACAGAATTGTTTGTATATGGGCAAAATATCACACTATTCCAAAAACAGCCAGCACAAGTCTATGTGTGTTTCCTGAAACACCTCAGGACCTTCGTATCTGAGAAGCCGATAACTAGCGCAGTGACGCCACTCATCATTCCGAAGACGCTGACCATCGTCACCCACCCACCCCGATCACTCAGAAGCCCTGCGATTAATGGCCCCAATACCTGGCCACCCGACCAGGCGACATTGAACAGTCCATACGCTTGCCCCATGCCTCCTTGACTCCCAAAGATCCCCGGCGATTCCTTCTCATGTCGCTCAACGACGAGACTGACTTCCGTCATGAGGGACACCATCTGAAGAGTCGATGCAATACCTGCGATGAATAGGAATATATAAAGGAGAATTTGGTCCTGTTTCGTGTCATGTGTGATGAGCCGAAGGAGGAAAAACGTAGGGAAGTCCAGCAGGAATCCAAGAAACGCAATCGTTCGGGATCCATAGCGGTCAACGGCATCACCTGTTGAAATCGGTTAATGCAATGGACACCTGGCTTGCTGGTCACCGAACATACCAACTAGAGGAGAAAAGAAAGATGGCGCGAACAGTGGCAGGAAACAAATCCCGACCCAGAAGGAATCCCATTTGAATGTATCCATCACATGAAGCGGAAGCACCTATATCTACCGGTTAACAAAGCATTCAAGATAGTGTGAATAGGGCCCCGCATACGGTGTCGAAAGAAGACCACAAAATGGCATCGACTACAGTCGCTCCACAAAAGAGCAACACGCTGCTAGAGCACATCAAACGCATGATAGGTGGCATAGAGGATGTCCTTCCGCTAGCATTTGGCTCGCCACTGACCTCCGGCCAACAAACGGAATGACAGGGATTGACTGATATTTCAGAGCATTCCTGCCTGGTGGCTTGGTACACGCCATTTCCAGTCTCGCCGGCACTGCTCAGTAAACCCTCTGTTTCGTTAGCGATCTGTGGCTGAGTCCATTTCAAGGCGGTTTTCTGCTCAATCATGACAAGCCGAAGGAGAATATCCAGGACGACTAGTCCAACAGCGATCGTAAATACGGCGTCGTAACTTATCCGCGATAGCCTATAGGGGTCAGCGAGGTAAGGGCATTATATTCAACAAGTGACTTACACGACCCCTCCGATGAAAGGGCCAAAGACAGTTCCTACTGTCATAGACATGGAGACATATCCCATAGCCGCTCCAACTTGGTCCTTTCCCACCGTATCTACAACAAGAGCCATGCCAACGGTCCAGACGACAGCCGCAGACAAGCCCTGCAGGACTCGCGCGATGACCAATGAAGAGAGTGTCCGGGCAATCCAGAACATGATAGTCGAACCACCTAACGCGAGTAGACCGAAGATGAATGGTACCTGGCGGGAGGTACCCTTGTCGGCAAAGTAGCCAAATATAGCTGTATCCATGTGGTCAATCAGGTTTGCTCATGACTCCAAGAATAAGGAACTTACGAGATCCCACAAAGATAGCACCCCCAAACGCGGCAAGCATGATAGCCATCCATTGTTGTACTATATGATATCGTCAACGACTCGACAATATATCTCAATGCCAAAGGGGGGGTAGAAAAACCGCATACATTGATCATCAGGCACAATCACACGAGTTTTCAGCACCACAGGCAAGATGGGGACGATCTAGCACATCAGCACTTAACCCGCAAAAAACCCGCGATTGGGTTACAACACACCATGCCATAGATGAAAACATCCTATCATCACCGTCAGTACACACTGCACAGAGAACCAGGTATATGACTCCAAACCGTGAAAACAGCCATTGCAACCACCGAGATCACAAATCTCCTCGACGACCGGAACCCCAGCTTCCACGGCGGGGAAGAAGCCACCGGCACATAATTCTCTTGGATATCATTCCGGTGCATTATTTTGTTCAGCTGGGCTGCGGGGTACCAAGAACACGGGTGAGAAAAAAAAAATGTATACAAGTAGAAGAACGGAGTCACCCTCGCTTCATTAAATATAGATCTATAGATCTTTAATAACGCAAGAAAGATCTGATTGTGGTGGGTGAGTTGGCTAAAGTATATTTTTGTGCTTATCTTACCAAATTTGGTTCGGTCGACAGCAGGTGTGGGATGATGATGGCCCCCCAGCCTCCCCAGGTCCGCATCCCAAGTGGATCGGATTACTTATTCGGGGTATAAGAGTGAGAAGCCTATCCCGTAGACTACTCATTGGTGGACCATGACCACCACGGCATCTCGCTTGTTCTGATACTACAGGGATTATGAATCAAGTATGCAATTTGAACAAAAAACTGTACTGTTCATTCTATAATCAAGACACGACGAAATAACAATGAAAACTCAGCGGGATGCCATGGATAAGCTCCGTATATGGCTACCGGTATCAGGGATTAAAAGAGGAGAAAGAGCAAAAGGGAAAGATAGTCTTTTTGTTTTTTTGGTTCTCTTTTATAAGCCTGGCTTGTAAGATAGACTACCGTTCTTTGGCTCCGGAAATTACCTCTTCAGGTCGCTGAGTCGTAATCTTATTCGCATGGCTGGTCTCGTCAACTAGGAAGGGGACATGGCTCCGTTAGAAGATCAAGAAGAATCGGACTCCGCACGCCATCCCCCGATCCCGAACAAGACAACGAAAGGGGGGAATCACTGGACACAACAAAGCCGAGAAACGCGGAAGAAAGAGAAACCATCGTTAGAGATAACATAGCGTCTTTCCATCCAGATCGGCCGTAAGGGTCACAAGCGTATACTAAGTCCATTCACATACATGAGAATCACTAGCTCGAGAAGGAAACTAAGGGCAACTAGGAAGAGGGGGGAAAAGGAAACATAGAAAACTTTTCGGCATGCCGGACAACGGTAGCAAAGACTAGACGTGAATCGGGGATCTTGACTGACGGAAAAAGTCGTGAATCAATCAGAGAGAAATGGAGAGTAGAGAGAAGCGGGACGATTGGTATTGAAAACAAACAGTCATTAACATAGCCAAAAAATCTCATCAATTGAAACGAACGTTGTTCGCAGAGCAATCTCGAAAACGCGCTACCCGGAGATAGCCGCAAGCGACAGTAAAAACAAGGCACCATACGAAGAGCCTCGTGAGCAGGATTTCACTCTGGAAGGATTGTGAAGTTTCGGTCGAGCAATGACTGCATTCGGGGTATCGTTAGATCTATGCGAACGAACGGCCGGCTCCACGGCGGTTGTTACGTTGCCTCGAGCTCACGGTGCTCCAGCCCTCCTCGTCAGCAGCATCGGTTGGCTGAGCAGGAGCCCGCCTCCAGCTACCGTTTTCCTTCTTAGCGGCGGCATCATTTGAGGCTTCGGCCTTCGCAGCAGGCTTGGCCTCCTCTGATTGATCTTGATCAGCGGCCATGCCACTCTCGTCCTCACCGGCCCGCCGGAGGATCTCGAAGTTCTTCGCACCCTGAGGGGTATCAGCAGTATCTCTGCCGTTAGGATCGGCGGATGTGCTGGCCTTGTCGCCCTTGGCCTGATCCCTAGCAGGTCGCTGCTTCTCGCTCTTCTCAGCCTTGGCCTTCTCCTCGGCTTCCTTCTTTTGCCGCAAAGCTAGTTGGCGCCGTTCCTCAACTTCCTTCTCTCTGGCAGCGGTATCAATCGGGCGGGCGCCACCGAATGGGCTGGCCCCAGTTCCAGTGCTCGGAGCTGGGCTAGACACGGCCTCGGTCACAGTTCGTTTTTGAAGGTTCAGTCTTGGCCTCGTAGGGGCGGCAGGGGATGCAGGAGCGGCAGCGGGGGAAGGAGGGTTGCTAGACTCCTTGGGTTGGTCAGGACGCATCTTGGATCTCCAGGCGTTGTCCATTTCAGCTGCAGTAGGTGCCCGTTCTTGGAATTCACGTCGTGGAGGCCTTGAGCCATCCTGGGAACGTCCCTCACCCCAGGCAGGTGAGCTCTTTCTGAAACTGGATCCCTCGTTGGTGCGAGTACGGCCACCTTCTCTCACTGGGCCGGTCGGCGAGAGAGGACCCTTTCGCTCCCAGTTGCCGAAATCGCGGAACTTGCCGTCGGATTCGAAGTTGCGGCGTCCACCAGTACGTTCGCTACCGGCATCGGAGAAGTTGTCCATGTTACGTCCGAAGGAGGAGCGGTCAGGCACACGGCGCGGAGCCTCGGGGGCGGGAAGAGGGCCCTTACGAGTCCAGTCAAATTCCTTGACATCACGTTCCTTAGCTGTAGCACTGTCAGTGGGTGTGTAATGAGCCGAATGTCGAATAACTTACGAGGCTCTGCGATGCTGACCCGGATGGACCTTCCCTGCAGGGTGGCGCCGGAGAGGTCGAGAGCCTTCTTCAAGCCGTCTACGGTCTCGAATTCGACGTAACCGAAGCCCTTAGGGGCCTTGGTCAACTTGTCTTCCACAATACGAACGTTCGTCACAGCACAGTCGACAAAGAGGTCGGAGATATCAGCCGAAGTCGCATCAAAGGACAAGTTTCCAACGTGGGCAGTATACGGGGGCTGGGTGGGGAGGGGGAGGGGCTCCCTCACGGCGTAGCCACGGTCTTGGTTCTCATTGTCAGATGGAATAAAACACCATAAAGGGGGAGGGGTATGTACCACCGAAGCTACTGCCAAATCCAGCAGACGAGAGACCACCAGCACGGCGATCGCTGTCAAACCTAGGCTGAGGAGGGGCTATATTGTATTAGACCATGTCTATCCAGGTAGGTAGCAAACATCGTGAGCAAGTAGTGTCAATAACATACCGGCTGGTAGTCATATGTATCAGTACGAGGTTATCTAGTCTCGATCATTGAAATAGCATCACTTACAAGGCAAAGGCATGTCATCCATCTCGTCGGCCCAAGAGCCAAAGTCTAATGATTTAGCACTGATCGCCCCGCGGAGATTCACGGGGTTAACTTACTCTCATCAGCTAAGAAGGTGCTGATGGACATCTTCTGGGCTTTCTGTTTAGGCGCTGGAGACATGATCTTTAGTATCCATTGTCGATTAAAAAAAATGACAGGACTGTCATATAGCGAGAGCGTAAATTATGCCTAAGAGGGGTAAAAACGTACCCATGATTGCGGTTGTTGGATATCCAGAAACGCGCCAAGGGAAGGACTTGTGCGCGTCTCACACGGGAGGGTTGAGAAATAGATAAAATGACTTCCGATAAGGAAGACTGTAAGAATGCGAAAGGTGGCGTCTAGTTTTGAACAAGACGATGTGAAATGGGGGGGTTTTGCAGGAGAGCTCCGCAGTGAAGAACAGAGGGGAAAGTGAGTTAATCCGCGAGGATAATTTTTAGTGATGACGCTAGAAAAGTCAGCCTCAAAAAGTGTTGGTGCGGCTTTTCGGTTTGCGCCTCGACCCAAACCCGCGAAGAGGGCTTTTTCTTGCAACCTCGCTTTGCGGAGAAGTGGTCAAACTACTACTAGGACTCCCCACCTTTTTCTTTTCTTTTCTTTTCTTTGATGATTATTTTTATTATTCAGACCAGCGAAGGAGGATTTAAGTTTTGACAACTTTAAAAGGTTCTAAAATAGTAAAATTAGGAATTCATTTGGATTTAAGCGGTTGATCTCCTCTTTCCTTGCAGGCGGACGCAAATGGCATTGTTCTGGAATCGTACTTAACGATTCCCGTCGTGCAGGATGCATTCCATAAACCTCATGACTACTTAGTATACGAACGGAAGTGATTTGGTGCAATTCGATAAGCAATTGACGACCAATTAACCTATTATAGAACTGCATAGCAACCGCTGGGCCCTGGGAATTTTGACTCGGGTAGTCAGGAACCCTAGGTGAATGTGGATTCTATTGTTCTCCAAGCACATCTTCACCAATTCTATATATACCACCCCGTCGAGGTGCTACATAACCAGACCAGACTCGCACTTCTAACCATTGCAATGTATTGGATTGAAGAAGTAAGACCCAGTCCACGTTAAGAATTCAAATAATTTGGACAAAATAGCAGTAATAAGAGAATGGGTAACTTGTCATGTGCCCTCGACCTAGTTACTCCATGCATCGCCTTACATAATCTCATACATCACGTGCACTACCGCCCTTCGCCCATCCAGACAATAAAAGATGCCAATGGCAGCAGTAGTGGTAGATCTGGATTTAAATCTAGCTTTTAGTTTACGGTCGGCACAGTACGCAAGATGAGTGGCCAGAATAGTCAAAATCCGAGTTCAGAACCTAACGCTCTTTTCTCTTCCCTGAAGGTGGGAGCTCTAAGCGGTTAGTGTTGGCTTTGCTCATAGAACCTACCTTTTGATTCAATCATTTGAAAGACGTTCTTTTTGGTATAAAACGAATGTACTGTGTTATCCGGCTGCTTACTGGTTTACTATGCAGGCTCTGCAGGTCTTGTCTATGGAGGGATTTCAGGCATCGTTCGATCTTCTCATCACCCAGTGATACATTCTATATCTTGTGGTATCCACTGGTTCGCCTGTGGGACCTCTTTTTGGTGTAAGCTCCTTACCCTCCTACTTTCTAGGTGTTGGAAGATTTTCTTGGTGTTGAACTTTCTATGCAGGGCTAAGGAGCAATATCTTGAAGCTCCATTATGAAGATAATGCCACCCCGACACAACGCGCTTATGTCAGCGCCTTGTCAGGAGGAATTGCTGGCGGAGCCGTGACAAGATTAATGGGTATTTAATATTTAGCCCTTTGAAGCTTTACTGCCAAGCGCTGGTAATTTGGATGTCGATGACTGACGTGTTGACAACGATCAGGAGGCCGGCTTATTCCAGGGGTTGTTGTTTTTTCGCTACTAGGCTATCTCGGGCAAGGCTCTTATAATGCGATCGACAAATGGCAAATAGAGCAGGCCAATACTCCATCTAAGCCAATCATCCAGCGGATCGCTGACTCGAAATGGATCCCGCTTAAGTCTCTTTCGGATGATGACTATAGAGGGCTTCTAAGCGAAAAATTGCTGAGTATTGAGGCTGAGATGGCACTCCTGGATGAAAAGATCGAAGAACTTGAAAAATCCAAGCCCCGTGGATCTGAAGCAGGACCACCCAAACCTGGATCGGAGTAATGCAGAGAACCGATCATTATTTTCTCCCCTCCAAAAAAATAGTCATCTGTCGAGATGGCCATTCGATTGCTTGTCGGATCGAAGCCAAATGAATACCGGCGACTCTTATTGCGTAAAGGGAGTCACCCTTGAAGGCTTCTCACTAAACAGGAGCACTAGTATGCTATGAAGTATCGACGGCGTAAATATGTGACCTCCTGTTCTGTGGAGGAGTCGAAACTTGCTCAGTTTTACTTGCAGGAGAGGGTTGAGGGGACAATCCAGAAATTACAGTGTGCCCCCCTTTGGACATACATACATCGTCTTGTATATTAGTTTACGGGAAATGAATGGTCTGTACGATAAACTGTATATATAGTATTGGGATTTATTTAGAAATTTGACAGGCCCGATCTTCATAAGCGAGTCAAGATGTAGGGAGGTGCACCCATGGACTGTATCTACTAGTTAGATTGGACACGTCGTTATGACCATTACGCAGGTGGTTCTTGATTGGTGTAAGTATTCTTCCTGGAGAAAGCTTTGTTCCGATGAAACGTCTGTAACATAATGGAGAGAGTAGTGACGAAATGCAAGGTACTAACTAGTAGACAAGTCAGTCGTGAACGAGCTACTAATTACCCAGAATGTAAATCATGAAGCAAGACCCCCCACCAGAGTACCGAGAAATAGGGGCTACGTATGTACTTACTTTACAAAACATCGCAGCTCACGTATATGACATGCGCGGTCGAAAAGGGAAAAATGCAGCGTGGAACTCGTGTCGATTTAGTTTGTAGCAGGAATCAGCCGAGAAAGCCGACCGTCCAGAACGGAAGCCTACCAGAAGTTTGGGTCCAAGTGGGCGGCTTTCCGCTTCCAGTTCTGCCCGCTCGCGACCAGCTCGACGACTAAACGACTAGTGATTGACTGGCTCGACTTGTCTTTTTGCTTACATGAAAGTTAGATAGATCTATGGTTCGTCGGACCCGAGTCGCCCATCCGGTCCTATACTGCATCTCTCTTTTTCCCTTCTACATTTTCCTCCTCGGTTTAGAAGCATGAGTGACTCGCAGTTCTTACATACCTCCTGCGTCGCTTCTCCGGCTGGTGTACAGTTCCGGTCTTAACGGAGACCTGGCCCTCGCCAGCTTCGAGCCCTTTGAAGATTGAGTGCTTCGGAGGTGCTCCCCCACCGTGAAAGAAAAAATAAAAATCATTGAATGAACACAGAATTTGACGGCCTTCTCGATCGTATCCCGCGGGTTTACTAACGGCCTCCTAGTCTTGTATCTCGATGGTTCAATTGTTGCGCTGGTCTTGTCCTATTCAACGGATCAGCCCTCCTGACCGCGAGCCACGATGACGCTCTTCAGTCCGACCACGGTCCTTGTCGGGTTCCTTCTCCTCTACCTCTCCTCGTTTCTTATCTTCGCCATCGTTCGGATCGCGACGGGAGTTTCCATACAACGCATTGGCTACTTCTCTCTCCGCCGTATCGCATACGTCCCGAAGCAAGGAGTGCAGATTGAACTTCGTGGCCTCGGACTGTCTTTACACCCACCTTCGTTTGCACAACCGACATGGCTCAGCATTCGATTAACCGAGTTGAAGGTGACCGTGGACCCCGCCGCTCTGGCCAAGAGTAAGCGCAACGGAAACCACCCCGATGTATCGGAGCCCACCAGCCCAGGGGATTCTTCCCCGCCAGAGGATGAAGATAGCGCTTCCTTGCAAGGGCGGAGCAAGACTTGGAGAACATTGACTAAGCTAAAAGAGCAAGTGAAGCGGCTACATCGCAAGATACACTGGTTGAAATTGGTGGACGTCGTCGCGGTCAACACCACCGTCAACTTTCTCGAAGCTGGTCAGATTCAGGTGGGAAGTCTGTCATTGGCAGTGGACACTAGACGCAAGATGGTAGACAGAGGAAAGCTGTTTCGCCGCAAAAAGTATGACTCTGGTGAACAACGTCCAGCGGAATGGATAATGACTGTGCAAAATGTCCTCCTTACGGTCGACGGGAGAGAACCAACAGAATTGCTAGACAACATTGGAGTCAATGTACATGGAATGCTACATAAAGATCTCGAAGGGCTTAGAGATGCGTCGATTGCTCTGAAGATCGGGAGGATGCATATTCCTTACGATGATCTGATGACACTCGCGCAAAGAATCAAGGAGTTCCGGCAATCCTTCTCGGAAGCTTCGAAGAGTGAGGCGGACGATGAAGTGTCTTTTGCAGACTTTGTGGAGGAATTAGACAAGCCTGGAAGCCAGGACGATGCACTTGTTCAAAGCGTTGCGGATTCAAAAGAGTTTGCCAGCTCTTTATTGCGGGGAATACATGAAATCCAGATAGCCTTGAGCTTTTTCAGGTTATCGCGAGCTATCCAGCCACCTTCGCCCAAGCAGAGTTCCGTCTATCTGAACATTATATCCCATGAGATAGGCATTGACCTGCATCGGATGGATCAGAATAGTCCCGCCCATCGGATGTATTTCCAGCGGAACGACGTCGCGCATCAAGCCCTCCTCGCTGCTATCTCTCTTTCAGTCAGTTTAGACGACAGTTCGGGCGAGACGGATAATATCCTTTATATACCTATGGCCACTACAACTATAAAGACAACCCTCCCATCAAAGACGATCAGCTCGTTCAGTGAATGGAACCCGGAAGAGCGAAATACTAATATTCTCTTTGCGAATCTTGTGGTAACGTCTCCTTCCATCGATTTAGAACCAAGGCATGTTTCTCGGCTTTTGGGATTGGTTCAGGATAGAACATCCTCCCCCCGTGGGAAGAAGAGAAATAATCACCGACTGATATCCCGGTTGCTCCCTAAAGCGAGCATCAAGCTCTCAGTCCATGAACCGGTGCTTCGATTCGTCTTGCCTATCTCAGAAGCTTCCGATGTTTCGACGGAAGACTACAACCTACTCATATGCTCCATATCTTCAATCTCACTCGATATAGAGTCCTCTCATTCATCGGAAGGCGGTGTTCACTATTCCCTATCGTCTATTTACCGAGTGGCGTCCCACCAACTGTATTACCAGACACCGCTGGGAGTCAAGCATAATCTACTCACAACGGACAATATGGAACTGAAAGTTCTTCTTAGTTCATCCCCACAGGTATGCGTGATCGCTTCCGGATCGTTGAATACTTGTTCTGCCCACATGGTCAATGGGGAGGTCAATCAAGGCATTCAGCAAGTGATCGAACAGTTCCGAGCCCAGGTCAAGCCGAAGAGAAAGGTTTCAATGTCGCTTGAAGAGCGGAAGCCTAGTTTTCTGAGGCGCCTTCCCCCTTGGCTGCTCCGGTTCCAATTTGAAGCCACGGGCTTGAGTCTGGAAATTGCTGGTGTGGATGAAGCGGTCTCAGAACTGTCTCGTGGAGTTTCCCTCCAGCTTCATTCGTGGACCGCAGATTATAAAGCACAAAAAACCGAACAACCCAATGTGAGTATCGTACGGCGACGGACTCCGAGTCATTCTACGATCGGCGACGAGTCGCCCTTCAGGTTTCCTCCGACATCACCCCCAAGGCAAACACAACGCGGGGCTGCGGACGGAAGGCGACTCGCTCTGCATGTTCGTGGCTTTGAGGGGTTTGTTATAGAATCTGAAGATTATCTGGAGGCGGAGCCTTTCTTTTCGCTCCCTCGGTTCGAGGTGGCTTTAAGTACCTTGAGCGACCGTCTTGGGCCTATCTTCCACATCAATTCTGTGATAAAGGGAGTTTACCTACAGTATTCGCTTTATCGTTATTACTGCGTAGGAGTTGCTGCATCCGTGATCCAGAGCGCTTTCTTCCAACGTTCGCCAGCAACAACACCTCAGACCCCGTCCCCTTGGAACTCTCCTCCTTCGTCGCCCCGCCCATTCTCACAAAGAAATGAGCTTATCACGGCAGATGTGAGAGTTACTGTTGTTCAGGTCAAAACTTTCCTTCCCTCAGATCCGCCCATGATGCTCCAAATTTATGGGCTTGCTGCTGGCTCCCACCGACTCTCCGTTCCATTCGTTCGAGCTCACCTAGCTCGACTCCATGCTGAGGCACCTAAGCTCAAGGGGGTCTGGGCACGAATTATCGGTATGACTAATGTCAGAGTTGATTTCCGTAATGCCAAATTAAAGCAAGGCGTCAATTTGACTGAAGAGAAGTCGATAGACGTGTGGGCTGATTTTATCCGCTTGGGTGTCCCGCACCACATGGTGATGCATCGCATTTTTGACAACGTGATTAATACATCAAAGGCCATCAAGCAACTTCATCATCGCTTCAAAAACCATACGGCGGAGTTTGACTCATCAAGAGACCCGGAGGAACCGAAGAAAGTACCAAGGATATCACTGCGCAGCAAAGCACTGTTATTCGAAATGGAGGATGATGCATTTGAATGGAAACTAGGATGTATATATCGTGCTGGCCTCCTGGAGCAACCCCAGCGCCTGGCAAGAGAAGAGGCATACGATTTGAAGATCCAGAAGATCAAGGAATGTGATCAACGGCGCGCCTCATCGAGGTTGCGTGCAAAATCGAGCCACAGAACCCTTCGCAGCGAGAGGGTCAGTGGGGAGTCGAAAAGAAGCAAAAGTGCCGATGCGAAGCCACACAGTCGTGATGCAGATGACAGTAAGCGTGGAAGGGGAAGAAAATTCCGCTATGACACTGAAGGTGCAGCTTGTCTTTCGGGTGAATCAAAGATATCAGCAGAAGTGGCCTGGTATCGACTCCAGGAATATAATGCAAGAAGCTGGAAGAAGAAGATCGATGGTGCCTTGAAGTTCCAGGGTACCTCGATTAAGGAAGTACGAAACCTCTTCTCTGGAGCGGATGAGGCACCTGAAGATGTGGAAGAGACGGAGACTGTGCTCTCTATTCCGAATAGGCCTGCTCTTATGGCGGCTTTAATAAGCGACATCAATCTTGTCATAGACAAGCCGTCCTTTCCTTTGGAAGATTATCCAACATTCCTCCATAGGATTGGGAAAGGCATTCCGATGTCTACACAATATGCATTACTCATCCCAATGAGCTTCCAGTTGGATATGGGAGAGGCCCGCGTCAACTTGAGGGATTACCCCTTGGACTTGTTGCACATACCAGCTTTACGCCCTGGGCAATCACCAAGACTTCCAAGCTGGTCACTTCGTACCAACTTTGTTATTGCGGAAGAATATCGTGATTATAAATCGGCCAGGCAAGTCCAAGTAGAGCTTGTTCACCCAATGGAACTTCCAGACGGGTCCAAAAGTCCTTCCTTCGAAATAAGCGTTTGGCGATCGGTAAGCCCTGTCAAGACGTATTCTGATCCGACAATCGAGATCAACACGAGTCTTCCAACGAGCATCTCTTGGGGTATGTCCTACCAGCCTGTCATCCAGGACATGATGAAGATTATAGAGGGCTTCACCAAACCCGAAATTGATCCTTCCGACAGGGTTGGCTTCTGGGACAAGATTCGATTGAGCTTCCATTCCCGGCTTCGGATTCTCTGGAAAGAAGACGGAGATGTTCACTTGCGTTTGAAAGGCTCCCGTGATCCGTATGTCGTGACCGGTTTTGGAAGTGGATTCGTCATGTGCTGGCGCAAGGATGTCAAATGGGAAGTCCACACTAGTGATGACCCCAAGGAGTTCATGGGTATTACTAGTGGAGAGTATGTGCTAGCGATTCCAGACTACAGCCACGAAGCCCGTTTCATGGCCGAGGCCACGGCTCAGGATTTGGAAAGCACGTCGACGTCAAGCGAGATGAAGAACGCGGCCCACTTCAAGAAAGTTGTGATGAAATTGTCAGGTGAAGTGAAATGGGTTGTAGGCCTCGTTTTTGAACGTAATGTCGATGAAAACAGGCGGTCTTTCCAATTCATGCCGCACTATGAGGTTGTTCTTCAGAATCCAAAATACGTCGATTCCTCCGAACGTGCGGTCTATGACGCTTATCGTGGGTTCCGGAGTAACCATATTCATCTATCGATCTCTGTGCTTGCCCCAGAGAGTAGGGATTGGTCTGTCGACCACGTTGAATCATCCACTAGCTATAACACAGTTCATCTCACTCCGCGGTTCTTCACTCACTTTTACAATTGGTGGTCTCTTTTCTCTGGGGTAATGTCACTCCCTGTTCGTCAAGGTCCATTGTGGCCCGGCATTACCAAAACCAGCAAGAAGTTCAACCGTCATCTTGCGACTGTGAAGTATCAACTGCTCTTCGCTCCTTTGTTTGTAGCTCACATCTACAAGCACAAGGATCGCGAAGACTATGGCGAGGATGTCGTCACAGCGACAGGAATCAAGGTTCGTCTGGACAGTCTGAAACTTGATTTGCACCAAAGACGTGAGCAGGTGAAGACGCTGGCAAAGGGACGCCTTAAGCAGACCCAGGCGAGCGCTATGCGGATCAATCAAGCCGAGCTAGATTTGCAAGCTGCGGATTTTAGAGCCGTTTCGGCTAGTATTGAGGGGACAAACTTGGATGATATTGAGCAGAGCAAGAACGATATTATCTCTTCCTTCCAGCAACCCGTGCCCTCCGTCGATCTTTCCCGATTTACGATTCCGGATCACAATCTTGATTGGATCGATATGGATGATTTCGTGGAGCTGGATTGGACCCTTCCTCAAGAGTCGAATCCGCGAACTCAGATTTTGCCTTTAGCATTTACACCACGATTTACTTATTTCCGCCAGACAGATCATGGCGACATAGGTCCAGACGATACAGGCTACAGTTCTTTCGGCAATGAGCCTACTCACGCGTGTGTTATGTCCGAGAGTAATGAACCACGCAGAGTGCAAATGCAGTTGATCAGAGAGCGCCTTGCCCACGTTGAAACCCAGGTTCAGGACTGGGAACGCACAATTGGCGAGCAAGAACTTCGTATGGCCAAGGATGTTAATCAGGATCCTTCATTAAGGACGGACCATGAGAACTACGTCAAGCAGGCACAGTCTCTCGCTCGGCGGCGGGCTTTCCTTGCCTCTGCACTTCAACGTCTCGAGCGGCAACTCGCTCGAGAAGAAATGAGTTCAACGAAAACAAGCCCTGAAACCGTCGCAGCTGATGTTACCAATCGAGTAGGGACAGATGCAGACTCGAACAACGATGGCAAGGATGCGGATATGGACGGGCTTTATTCATCGCCTCACGACGAGTTTTCCACCAATTTCAACAATCGTTTCATAATCCACAATAGTCAGCTAAAATGGAACAACTCACTGAGGAACATCATATTGCGTTACAGTCACCAGGTGAGCCAGAGGCGTGGATTTGTATATTACATGTCTCGAAGGGCAGTCAAATTTATCCTCGATATCGTCGACGAACAAAGCAAGAACCAGAGAAGGCATTCCAAGTTATTCAAAAGCGCGTCGAGACGTCCCTCTGACATTCGAGGCCTAGTGGATAACGAAGAGGACGGAACCGTGGAAGATCGTATTGAGCAACTACTTAACGATGCGAAACGTTTTGTGAATGCAGACGAACAGGAGGACTCTGACCACAAGAAACAGGACAGTTCAAAGTCTGATGATTCTAGTGAGAATATCTCACCGGAGTTCACACCGCAAAATAGCTATCACTTGCGGCTCATCGCCCCTCAGATCCAGCTCCAAAGCGAGAAGAACCAAAAGTCGGTTGTGTTGGTTGCCGCGAAGGGCATGCAGCTGAAGGTCGTGTCAATCATGGACAAGGAGCGTGTTTCTGACGATGTCAGTGGTCTGGTACAGCGCCGCTTCTCCCTCGAAATGGATGGTGCTCAATTCTTCGTTGCAACGCAGAAGAATTTGATGAAGCATTTGCAGTTTTACGCAGGCAACAAATACGGCAATTCTCCAGGCTCGGCATGGCCGCCTTGGTTGACTATCGAAGCCATGTTTGATTTTGAATTAAATCCATTCGGTTTCTCGAGAATTGTTCAGAAGACTTCTGCCAGCTTGAGATACGACAAGTACAACAATCTTCGCCTGAAGTATAACGAAGAAGTGGGGAAGGGACAACCTGATCATGAGCATGGTCTCGGCAGCGATGAATGTAGAATAGATCAAATCAGTGTCGAATTCCCCCACCTCCGCGCTATCTGCGACTCGGCTGAATACTACTCCATGTACATCATTGTGCTTGATTTGCTGCTCTACAGCGAGCCTCTGGAGAAAGTTCGAAATGAACGCCTGGAGAGGATCATGCTCAGTTCTGACTTCAGCGACCTCAGAGGCGCACCGGAGATGGTGTTTAAACTCCAGTCTCGGATTCGGCATCTGGAAGAGATCAAGGAGCATTTCCAAATTCATGCCAAATATCTGGACAAACAAGGCTGGGAAGATCGCTTGGAGCTTGAAAAGGACCTTGCTCAATGCGAAGACGAGTTGTTCTTTTTGATGAAAGCAATAACTACTTCTCAGCGGAGAATTGATCCTACAATGTCTGGGGCCCATGGCCTCATGCGTTGGAACATATCTGCCCACGAAGTTGTCTGGCACCTTATGAAGGACGAAACCGAACCATTAGTCGAGTTCCAGCTACGAAATGCCGAATATGAACGTACTGACAACAGTGATGGGTCTAACCACAATCTCGTAGCAGTCGAACGACTGTATGGATTGAACCTTCTTCCGGACGCCATCTACCCTCAAATCATTGTGCCGTATCTCGACCAAGCGAAGCCTCTGGACTCACCGGATGATTACATGGTCAAGGTCAAGTGGCACATGCTTGAAGCCGTTGCTGGTATCCCTGTTTGGGATAATTTTGAGGTGTCACTTTTCCCGCTTAAGATTCAATTGGAGCGTGAGCTTGGCCAAAAGGTGTTCGAGTACATATTCCCTAATGTCGGAGCGAGTGCGTTTGAAAACGGGGGCTTTTCACCCTTAATGATCAAGAACATGAAACCGTTGGAGGATTCCGATGAAGACGATGAGGCGGAAAGTCCGGTTCCGCCTCGAAGCGCCCATAGCAACACGGATGTTTCAACGGAAGACCTGCAGAAAGGACCGGGCGCTATCGAACTGAGGTTACAACCGACGTTCACGTCATCTGACGATGCTAGACCCCGATCAGCACGATCTAACCACTTGAAAGGCCTCGCCATGACGCCCCTCCATAAGGACAGCAACCGGCTTGGTCCATCCGAACCTTCTCGCCAAACAGCACGTCCGTCAACTAGTGGCGGTTTATCTACTAAGAGATCCGCCGACAGTTTACGGTTGCTATCAAGACAAGGCACTGACAAAACCCTTGCAAATGGCTCGGGCACCATCGTTGGTGAAGATAAAGGGAAGAAGTTCGGTTTAGCCAAGCTACCTAATAGAAGCAAGTCCAAAGCAGCCACCGACGATTTATCCCAGATGATGTCTCGCGCGTCGAATTACATGACGCTAGCTCATGTGAAGGTGCGGGATGTTGTGCTTTGCTTGAGCTACAAAGGCAAAGGAGATCATAACCTGGAGGATATTCACGACTTCGTCTTCCGTCTGCCGATTCTGGAGTATCGGAACAAAACATGGTCCAACCTGGACTTGGCTTTGCGACTGAAGAAAGATGTCATCAAAGCTCTTATATCCCACGCACCTGCAATACTTGGGAATAAATTCTCACATCATCGTCCTACGAAACAACAGCAGAAGAAATATCGCGATATAGCGAACTCTGCCCAGCTGCTTCACAACCCTGATAGTGCGGCAGTCACGATATCCGACAAAAGTCAGACGAGCCAAGACTCGAACAGCGAGTACTCAGAGTCACAGTCACAGAGGTCTGTTCATTCCGGAAGCTCTCGACTCGTTCGTTCGAATTCTTTAGGGTCCAGTATGCTCAGTATTGATCAAAGCGGCCTAATGTCTGATGCTCGATCTGGAAGTGAAGTCGACGTGGATGCTCGTTGGGAGGTTAGTGTTGAATGGTTCTAATAATACCAAGTGTGTCGCTAACCTGAGTGCAGCAATCTCGTAGGATTGTGAATCCTCCATCCCGGCCTATGACTTCAGGCACCGCAATTGCCCGTTCCGAAACTAAGCGCTGGGACGGGGCTGATGAGGGGTGAGCTATATTTGTATTGGACTGTAGAGTACTTTTGCTAACTGCGACTTAGTCACAAAATGACGATCCGTAACTTTGGCCGCAAATTGATGCCGTCCCGAAAGTAACTGTCCAACAGAAAGGACGTGCATATGGCTTTACAGCCATGTGAGATGGGTGAAATAAGCTGAGCTTTCCTGACCATTTATCCTTCTTATCCTACATTTTCTATATCACACTCTCGTGACCTGCCATTTTCTGCTACATGATACCCCAAATGCAATGGGTCGTATATAGGCGTCATCTGTTTCACTGGCTTCATATTATAAAACATGTTTTGAATTGCTGTGTCAATCTTCCCCTGCTTGGCTACTTGTGACATTTCTTGTGACATTCTTGTCGTTCTTGTTATGGG
This sequence comes from Aspergillus sergii, assembly GCA_009193525.1. Lineage (NCBI taxonomy): Eukaryota > Fungi > Ascomycota > Eurotiomycetes > Eurotiales > Aspergillaceae > Aspergillus > Aspergillus sergii. The sequence goes on from ML741766.1 coordinate 526,992, forward strand.
GCTGTCTCGAGCAATGACCTCGAGCCTCCTTTGCTTTTGCTGTGTATACCTTTCCCTTCTTTATTTTATCTATTATTACCATTCCATGGGAGCGGGGGCGCATTGGAAGGCCTTTACCAGTTTAGCGGGAAGCCACTGGAGACAAGACATACACATGCATCGGGTATATATCTGGGCTGGTGAAAGATAGACTGTGTATTGGAAGGGATATTAGCGTTGTCTTGTACGTTGGAATTTATCCAACAGTTCAATAACTGCTTCACGTATTATCTCTTCAAACCTGTATTTTGCACCGAAAATAACTAGCAATACATTCACCACCAAGCGAGTCTTAAGAACGAAAAACATAACTTGTCTATAGAACCCAACCACAAGCCCACCATCATTTAGAAAACAAAACAAATATATCCAACCCTATTCCCCCTGACCAACAGCACTTATAGCCTTCTCACAAATCCGCTTAATCTGTCCCCACCTACTAAGTAACATCTCCAACCTCCCTTTCTCCCACTTCTCCCCAACACTACCTCGTCTTCTAGACCCACCCAACTTCTCCAACATAGACCCAATAGTTTCCATCGTCCTCTCACACTCCCCAAGGTAAACCCTAATCCAACCCCGAATCACCTCCGCCGATTTCCCCGCATCAAAGGCCCGTTTCGACCGGCCCTCGATATAGATTCGGAAGTCCCGCTTCGACATGTATTTGAGACAGGCGGCTGTTTCGGTACTGGTGTTTACGCCTGTTTCTGTGACTTCGAAGTTGCTTTTTGGGCGTTTGAATTAGTATAAATGGGATAGCGAGGGATGGGATTTGACGTACCCGAAACAGTCTTGGTGGACTAGTTCTTTTTTGTCGGTTATTGTTAGGTCTTGGAAGATTATGTCGTCTAGGTATATTGAGTCGGATTCGTTTTTGTCGAGGAAGAAGCCATCTATGGATTTCACTTTTGGTTAGAGGAATATAGTAAGGGTGGGGTTAGGGGTAAGTTAGGCAGGGGGAACTGACATTCGACGAAGAGGAAGTCGTTTGAGTGGGCGCCGTAGCTCATGTAGACTTCTGAGCCTTTTTCTATGGGGGTGGTTAGTTTCCTAAGGGTCTTCTTCTACCCTTGGTTAGATAGATGGGGTAGGGGTTGGTGTTTACCGTATCGTTTGGTAGCTCGGAATGTGTAGTCGATATGGTCGAATCTGACTTCACATGCCTTTTTCTCTGTTAGGTAGGGACGTTACAAGCTAAGTGAAAGGATGAGTGGGCTAACCGCGTTATCCTCATGATTGAAATAGTCAGCATAGGGGACCATTGCGATGGCGTCGTTCCAATCCTCCGGTTCGTCCTTTCCCGGGGAAATATAGTAGAAGCTTCTTGAGTTGATGATGAGCCAGTAATATGCGAATGTCTTCCACTCTGTTTTAGGGAACACGGAGAGAACCTGTTCCCAAGCGTGTGTGAGTCGCTTTTCCTCTTGCGCGAGCATGTTCTGATACCTGGTGTCGTAGTCCACGCCTACGGGTACTTTTTCGAAAGAATTCCATAGCCCAGATACAGACGGGGGGAGAAGACTTGGTGTCGAGGAATTGTCCTCGTCTTCCAAGGTAGAATTGGATCGTCGGAGATGAGGCGGCCATAGTATAGGCGTGCTATCTTCGAGCTCCTGCCAATTTGGCCAGACGTTGCGCCATGCGTCTATCCCTTTGAGGGTTTTGGCGTCCCCGTGCGTGAGATATGCGGCTAGAATGCCATGGATGGATGTTCCCTCTTGGAAGAGATCCACGAATGAAGATGGGATAGAGTCAATGGATAGCATCGCCGTTTGTGGAACGGTGAGCATAATCTCACCCTCCTTTCTCGTGATGGCTTGTCAATCATTGTAGCGAGGTTGTACGGTTGTTATTGTTGACGTACTCACTTCTATGGTCTTCGTTGCGATCATTCCTAACCGGCGGCCGGGGAATCGAGCTGGCGCTATGCCGTTGATCTCGATTCCTTTCGAGATGGCCCAGTTTGTGAAGGCGACATGCTCTTTACCAGGCGATTCGTCCATCTCTGCTGCTGATTCCTCTACTGCTTGAGAATGTTGATATGTCTAGGTTGACTTGTCGTGAATGTATGCTGACAGTAACTGTCTCGATCCCGGCCAATCACAGTGTCCTATTTACCGGAAAGTGATTACATAAGCCAGCGGAAGTTCCGTGATTTCTCATCAAAAATCTCCAAGTTCGCGGAGAAGCCAGATTCACGGCAGAGGAACTCGTCCGGTGACAAATCTTTGCGATGGCTTCTGAACCGGTCGTATCGGGGCCCAGTGAGGCCAACTCAGAGAATCCCGCAATGGCAACCCCAGACTCTAAGATCGACCATGCCGCTTCCATCCGATACTGGAACAGCGTCGCTGCCAACTCCAACACCATGCTGGGCATGTTGGGGAGTTACCCCTGGTATACACGCATCGATCTACGCGGTTCGAAGAGCTTTCTTTCTAAGGTCCGACGATTGGTACCCGGTTGCACCACCGAAGGGAAATTGAAGCTGGGAGCTGACTGCGGTGCGGGGGTGGGGCGCGTAACGGAGGGGTTCCTCAAGGATGTATGCGAAACCGTGGACGCAGTCGAGCCGGTCGAGAAATTCACCCAGGTTATACGCGACAGCGCTCTGAAGGGCTCTGGTATCGTGGGCGATATTTATACCGTTGGGTTGGAGGGGTGGTATCCGGAGAAGAAATATGACCTGATCTGGACTCAATTCTGCGTAGGACATTTGACGGATGTCCAGTTGGTTGAGTACTTTGTGCGGTGTCGTGAATCTTTGACAGAGACGGGAATTGTGGTAGTCAAGGAGAATCAATCGACTGATCCCAATGGAAATGATATGTATGATGACGAGGATAGTAGCGTGACGAGGACGGATGAGAAGTTCAAAGAGATCTTCAGGCAGGCCGGGTTGATTGTTGTCACGTCTGAATTGCAGCTCGGGTTCCCGAAGAATTTCAAGCTGCTTCCTGTGAGGTTCTATGCTCTGCGGCCGAAGAGTTGAACTCAGTTTTCAGCATTGTGATGGGCCTTCAAACCCCAGGAGTTACATGTTGGGGTCTCTGGATATAGCCAACGGGTTTCCAAAGTGCGCGAACCAGTGCGATGCCTGGTTTTCTTAGTTCCTTGCTTGGTATCCCTATTTGCTAATGCCAAGCTCATGCGTGTGGGCATCCGCCGCATACTTATGCCCAACGGAACCGTTGAATACGACTGATATTCGATGTGACTGACTCCCTCATCGTTCATGATACGACGGAGTCTAAAATGGTGTGGTCATCTGAAGATTGACTAGCAGCCCCAATAACAACTAGACACAAACATTAGGCAAAAATATACATTGACCTGAATACATTAGAGCTAGGGTATCTATATACAATACATTGGATACACGTGGGACTTAAGCATATCTTCGTTAACCTTGCTGTCCACAACCGGAAGACTGCCGCAGTTTCCGTTGAGGACATATCAGAGTTCATGGCGTGATTGGACCAACCTGATTTTTAAATGAACTGCTGGGTTCACGTAAAGGCGTGCTTGTTACCATTCCGGAGCTTGCAAAGCGCGCAGAGACAACTGGGTGGATGAGAAAGGAAAGGTCGATGCCAATTTGCGCCTTTCTGTGACGCAAAAACGTCAATCATACGTTTGAATGACCGTCAGACGGGGTAGATTGCGTAGAGGGCTTTTCCTTGTTTTTCTCGCGGCCCCAAGGCCATAAGTTCGGCATATGTTCGTGTATCGACTCGAGCCGAGTCCGATCAGCCGGCGCGCTAATATCATCCGTGTAAGGAATGCCTCCTTGGCCGCGGTTTTCAGCCCATGCTTTCTTCTCGCGACGAAGATCACTTTGGACCCATGGGATGGTGATTAGAGTCCAGACGCCAGCCCAAACGAACGGTAGAGACCATCCAAGCTATGAAAAAAGCACCCGTCAGCTTTCCGAATTATGCATCATTAACAACGGGATGGGCGATTTACCGTATACGCGACAGGCTTTGGTGTTGTAAAGACAATTGCAGTGATGACAGCAGCAAAAATAATGGAGCCCCCGGCCCAGAAACAGTTCATTTGAAAGAGCATACGGCGGAAGTATGGGCTGGAAAGATACCGGACTCGAAGGGCATACCGGTAAGTCTGGCCCCCGCCGCCATCCACTGCCACCACATCTTCGATCATAACATATAGAGCTGTGGGCATTGTAGAGCCTTTTGGGGTTGAAGAAATTCGGAAAGGAGCCTTGAAACCGAGCACACGGAGAATATCGAGGGCCAAGTAGACACCACCGAAGTAGAACATGACGCTCGGGAGAACCATAGCTACAAGTCGCACTATAGATGTATAAGTATGGGTGAGAGCAATAAGCGGCAGGGGACGTTACCATAGGGTTCCTCCTGGACCGTTCCTCTGGCTTCTTGTTAGTATACCAAACAGCAAGGATCAGAATAATGAATACTTCCGAAACTTACACGATAAGCTCAACGGCAAGGATCAACCAGACGATGGTGAAATTGATATGAAAGAAATCCAACTGCGATAGAACGTCAGTTCCCGATATATCCTACCCTCGGGGCGTCTGGATCAAGCCTACCCATGATTTCCGTGCGTTCAACGGCCGAGTGCGAGAATCTTTTCGGAACAAATTATAGAGCCGGTAGAAGTATTCAAATACAGAAATTCCTCCTAATGAAGCTGTCACAATGGTAAAGACTAATTGCACAAGTTGGTTAGCACGTATGCCATGCCTGTGTGTACAGTAAAGACTATGCAAGGGACATACCCAAGTTATGCGACAGGTTCGTGCCATACCATAGACCGAAGTAGAGTGCCACAGGCTGAGCGAGGGCATCAACCACGAATAATATCCAGAAAATTGCGATTGACTTCTTTCGTGTCCGGAGTGAGTAAGGGAGCGGCGGAGGTTCCAGAGGGTTGGTATTGGTGGTTCCTTCTTCCATCGCTATAGCCCTAGCGATGGTGAGGATATGCGGAGAATAACTGGGGTTCGGCAAGTATTGCTGCGGATAGAGATCAATGGAAGGGAGATTGTCATGCAACGAGATTCATGGTGTGATCGAAGAATGGTAGAAATGATACGAGTGTGAGTGGCGAGGAACGGGGCTGAGTATTGCCGCTGTCAATGCGCGTTGGGATTGGCGATAGTTTTATTTGGGCTGCAACCAATTCATGAAGTGCATCAAACGGTAGAAAGATTGTTCTAGGTCGAGAAAGAGGAAAAGGACCGGAAACGAATGGAGTAACTTTTTGATCTGGCTGTAAAGTATTAGACTTTTTTCCACTTTTTGGGTTGAACAAACAAGGTGCCTGACGTAACCGAACCCCGTGATGTCATCCGACATCTGTATGAGATTACAATGTGTATGTTTGGATCACTAAATGTACAAGGCGGTATGCCGAGGAACAACAACAACTGGATTTTCGATTATCTTTCCCCCCCGAAAAATCACCATAAATACCTTGCACAGTTCATACCCGCCTGATCATCGGAGTGCTTAAGGTATTATCGTTCCGTAGGATCAAAAACTTGGAGAAAGTTTGAAATATTATTGGTTCCGTTCGTTATTATCGGCGGTTAACTGTCGCCGAACTTCCGATGATAGTGCCGATTGACAGATTCAAAGTATCTACTCCGGAGTACATGCCTCAAATGGGTATACCTGAGTTCGAGAGTTGTTCACCTTCTCAAGGTGATTTTTCAGATGAAACAATGTATACGGAAATCAGTTATTACTACTGAACCAACGAAAAGTCGAAGCAATAACACGAAACTCGGTGCTTTTCGATTTACTGAATTGCTCGTTCTGCACAATTTCAAGTAAATGTTGGATAGAGTAAACGGCAAACCCGGTCTAGCCGGCCGATCAGCGACGATCCATCTTGGATGATGCATTAGGTGCGTTATGCCGAGAAATTCAATGCTGTATGACTAATTATGATAGAATATTGTGCAGCGAGTTCAAGTAACTCTATTCGTAACTGGGAATCCTAAACTACTTTGGATTAGTGGACAACAGGTGAATCCATCCTTATCTTTTTAACCCTTCTTCATTCAATCCGAAGGAACTAGGGCTGGCTATCATATTAACCGCATTCGGACATGAATGAATCATCCGTCTGAGGTCCCATCTACTCAAGACCGACACTTGGTGCCTGAGAACCATGGCCCATATCACGTGCCGGAAGACCCGCCACCCCCACCCATTTGCTGCACACAATTTTCCTTCTACGACGATGGTTCGAATCTCGCGCTCAACGTCGATCAAAGGCTTGTCAAATTTCTTTTTGCGACGGAGAGATTATCGCCCAGGTGATGAGTTGAGATCAATGGGGACTCGATAAATTTTTTTATCCCACTCCTTCCCTTACCTATTGGCCGCGATTCAGCCATGTAAATAGGATGGCCCCTAGTCTACGAGAGCTGATTGATTTTCTCCTGGCAGAGATTGCCCTCTGCGGTGATCAAGGTCAGTTTCGTGGTCTTTCCTTTGTGTTATTGTTGTGAGGGTCCACTACTGCAGCACCGACTCTTAATTTTGGCGATTTGATATCCAAACCCCTGCATCCTGCTTCTACTGGAGCTTGGGTCAAAACTCTCTTTTTGCTTCCAAATTTAAATAACACAATTGGATGTACTATCAAAAGAATAAGCAGACTAACATACTCCAGGCGCTTCGCCTTCCGATATCTTGACGTTCATCAATACTTTCTATGCCAAGGCTGCACAGGATGCATCCACCCGCAGCCATGTCGTCGACCGGCGATTTCAGGAGAAAGTCTGGTCGTGGCTAGCAAAAAACCCTGAAGTTTCTATTGGCGAAAATGGAGAATGCAATGCTCTGAGTCTTAGTGATGTAGAACGCCGTGTTAATGATGCACCCGGCTCTGAACATACTGCCCAAAACCAAATCCGTGTTTTTGTCTCAAAGGAGAGGACATGGCTTGCTATCACAGGCCATGAACCGGACGAAAACAAACTTCTAGCCACAGAATTTGCTTTACTATCTATTATCGCATCGCGCAAGTCGAATGGTATTGCTCAGACGGAATTGGTGAAACTGAGCGGCCAAGACAAGCGCTCAGTCCCCAAGCGAACTGATCAACTGCAACAAAAAGGCTACATTGAGAAGAGGGCTGTCCAGATCAAATCAACCCGAACTAGTCTTTGCACCCTACGTAAATTTATGCAAGCAGAGCAATCATCTACAGAAACGACCAAAGATCAATCCTCGGGGCAACCACAAGTGATCGACTATAAGGAATTCAGCAAGCAGCTTTTTAGTATCCTTCGGGAGCATGAGATCATTTCCCGTGTCGATCTTAAGAAAATTCTCGGCTTTGCCGATAGATGGCGCTGGCGTATCCTCTCTCGTGCTCTGCGGAAATTTGAACGCATAGGTGTCTTAAAGCGGGTCAAGGCCATGTCGCAGTTCTCTGAGAATGATAAACATTATTTTGCTTGCGTGAAGCTTATACGAGAACCGACCGAAAAGGATTTGGAGTTGTTCCATGAATTTAGTCGAGGCATTTCGACTAACCTGGAGCAGGATGATAATGCTGAACTTGATGAAGATGTAGAGCCCACTGATGCTACCAGGGAATCTCCTCTGCTGAATAATGGCGAAACGCTCAATGTGATGAAACGAGAGGAGGAAACAGATGAAGCTGGTCGGATTCTTCCTCTCTGGACTCCAGACCAGACAATCCACAACCTGATCCTTGACGTTGTTGAAAATGCTGGAACTGAGGGCATTATGAACCAGGTGCGTTAGATTAGGACCTACCTGTCATCATTGAAGGAATGGAATCTGACCTACCCCCCAGCAAATCATCAGGAAATGCTTTGGTGGTTTCTATCGTCGGCCATTGGAGAACACAATGAGTCGCCTGGTAGAATGTTGGCAGCTGTCGCAACCACTGCACCTACGCCACATGGCTATTGTACGAGACACGGTACTCAACCGCACTATAACCCAGTATAACCATTTCACCGCAACAAACTTTGCAAAGCTTGTTGAGGCGGGCGAGTCAGCCTGGGAAGCTGTTGAATTCACCCCGAAAAATCCGAAGGTGGACAAGATTCGTGCACCACCTGTTGACGCACAGCCCGAGCTGGACGAATATGGACTGCCCGTAGCTGTCCCTGCAAAAGAGCTCGTGAAAAACGGCGATGTTTCTCTTCTGGAATGCATAGTGGCAGTGGACCCGTCAAGCTACAATGCCACCAACACTGACGCTGCAGCAATTCGACTTAAAGATGGAACATACGGTGGGTTACTCCAAGTCTGAGGAACTATGTTGTCATCTATACCACTAACAATACTTAGCACTCCACTGTGGGCAGACCAAGGCACCAGCCGGAAGTAGAAAGCTTGCTACAAATTCTGACATAGTAACTCCGAGCAGACCGAAAAGAGCACGTCTAGATGTGTCGGACTCGGAGATGGGCGATAGAACCCCAGGAAGCCCTATCTCGACTATCAAACGTCGGAAAGTACCAAGGGATGAGTCTGAAAAATTCCAAGGAATGTCTGAGATCGAGAAGCTTAGGGCTCTTGGTTTGGATGAGACTTGGACGGAATACAACGCTCTCTTGATTGAACGTCCGAATTCTGGAGTTTATGTCACACCTCGTGGAAGGCGAAGACCTACTGGTAAAAGACAAGGTCGGCCAAGGATCAGTCGGATTGCTATCTTCAAGTCCCCGAAGCTGTCGTCTTTTCCCTGGTTTACCGAAGAGACTGAAGCAGGCGACCAAGACGGCGGATCACAACAGCTCTCTCGGGAGCAGACTGTCGAAGAGACTGTCGAAGAAACGCCTGCTCCCACACCCATTCCTACACCTGCCACGACGGGCAAGGCCTTGAATGCTCCTTCTGAAGATAAAAATGCCACACCTTCCCGAGGTGCTAAAAGACACTCAAGGCAACCAACATCTAAAATTGGACCTAGCCCAGCAACTATGCGCACTGCAAAGCAGCGACGCATTACCGACTTTACCACTAAGTCTAATAATGTTCCTATTACTGAAAGCGGAATTCCCGAAGGTGATCCAGCTGGAGACCCAAGGCAGGATAAGCCTGATGTTGGCAACGATGATAAAACCGAAGGAAAGCTATTGAAACGGAAGAGGGCTGAGTCACCAAACCAAAGCAGTCAAGAGGTTGTCACCGAGAACAATTTAAGAGAGAGCAACGTTCAGGCAACACAGATCCTAGAGACACCGTCCAAGAAGCCTCGCGAAGCTGTCCGAAATGAGGGAAACAAAGACACTATAGGCGCTAAAGACAAACCCCCAACTAATCAAGCGCCTGTTAACGATTTAAGTGACTCAACACCAATGGAGACAGAGGCATGCAATACCGCTGAGACAGACGGGGTAGCAATGGACCTAACACCGGCGTCTCAGGCTGTTCTAGAGAGTAATAATGACCAAGAAGTCAAAACCAACCCCTTGGAGCGCCCCAAGGATGCCAATGGCTTGAGCGGAGCCCCGACAAATACGAAAATACTGGGTGAGAGCAGTAGAGCTAGAGAAAACGTGAAGGAAAAGAAAGGGTCCGTCGGTTTCATTCGGCGAAAGATTATTTTGGACATCGTCGAAAAAGCTGGCGGGGCATTCCCCATGGGAACTGAGATCTGGTACCCGTTCGCGACTGCGTGGAGGAAGACAAAGTACAAAGAAACTCCTGACCTTCGTACGATCAAAGCGACTGTGAAACACATAATTGATGCTGGAAAGCTTCGCCAGTTAACCTTTAGTGGCAAGGATAACAAAGGGGTCATGGTAACAAAGAATATCATAACCAAACCTGACATGCGGCCGGATGACCCCCTGGTGTTGGATATGCAGAAAAAGATGCTGGCTGCAGGCTCCCGCCATTACATTCCAGATAATGTCGACTACGATCCCGAAATGACAAAGACTGGTGCAAGGAGAGTCACTTTTGGAAAAGATGGCAGAGACCCCAACACGTATGCCAAACTTCCTGTCGAGTCAGCGCTCACAGTACAATTGCAGTATAAACCGGGCTTTGTTGTAGCCCAGGAGAAGAGGAAGGGCCTGAGCGTTCAGAGGCGACTGCTGCAAAGGATCGGAGAAGGGAAGGAAAATCATTCAAAAGTGGTTCGACTTTTGTCACTCCAGCGACCGTTGGCACAAGACTCTGCTATTCCTGGAATAACTGCTGCTACAAGACCTGATAAAATAGCCAGCCAAGGTAGAAGGCGGATCAAAGCGGGACGCCGATCTTCCGTACTCGCGCAGGACAGCTCGACCGCCGAAGGTGGCCGGAGAATGAGACGCCTTTGGATCCCCATATCGTCTATGGCACCATACGCGATGCTGATGAACCCAAGACAGACGTTCAATGCAAATACAGGAACCTTCTCGACAGACGCGGGCCTTGCTGCTTTGCGGGCTGCAAGGCATGACCAGAAGAAGAAAGTGCGCGAGTCACAGCGTGCTCTTGAGAGCATCGGTGACAAAACACCCGAGCTGCCTCATTCGCTTGACGACTTGTTTAGCCAGACACGGCGACGCACTGTTGACTACTCCGAAAGTGCAGACCCCCGATCGAACCGGTTCTTTTATGATACGAATGTGATTATGCGATGGGAACTTCAAAACGAAGGACTGCTTGACAAGAAGAGTGCAGATCTTTGGTACATCAATCAGACAGTGCAGGATAGTTTTGATAGTGCTCCATTGGAGGGTAACATACGGTTTGACATTGATGAACCGGAGCTCCCAACGCGTCCCCCGCTAGAGCCGAGGGTTACGAGACAAAGGGGGCGCCAATCCGATTTACTTGCGGAACCCGGGTCCTTTGGCGCAATGACGCCTCTCGGACACAACCGAACCCTGATATCTCGTACACTGGCCCCTGGAACAGCGCAGAACCGTCGCTTGGAGAAGCTCACTGCATCAATGGCAGCTGGCGATGAGTCAGACACGGCATTACAACCTACTGGATCTCGAGCGCCTGCTCGCCGGAATCGCACTGGCTATCAATTGCCGCACTTGCTGACTCAAAGGCTCATGATTGCGATTGTTGTAGTCCGTGCCTTAGCGGGGGGCTATGAAGGTAAGGTTGTTGACTGGACGCTCTTTTCGAGCAGCTTTCCGGCCTATGATCCGCTCTTCATCCAAGCGAAAGGGAAGTACGTGTTGAGCAAGAACCGGCTCCAGCTGGCGAAAATGCAGAGCGACTTCCAAGAGCGTTATCTTGAAGCATACGCCAATGGCCAAGTTCCTCCGATAAATTACGATGACCTTGAGGGATATGATTGGGAATGGATTGTCGACTGGGCAAACGCCCAGCTCGATGTCCCCAAGTCCGAAAAGCTTCTTCCGGACCTCCCAGCCACAAGAGAGCAATTTGATAGTGTATTTGAGATTCGCGAGGAACCGCCGAGCACTCTGGACGATATTTATCAGACGACTCAGCCATTGACCATCAATCGCAAGCGTAACCTTCTTGCGAGCGCTCCATTCGCCCTCCCTCTGATCGATAAACACAAGCCGCCTGCCCCTCGGAAGCAGGATCTTTCTCGCTTGGAAGTGGTCAAATCATGGATTCGGGCCAACGTCGTTACCCCGGAAGATGCATACAGACCCGCTGAGGCACGACAAGCACTGTCATACATGGGAAGCTTTATAGATAGCGCCATCGATTCGTTGGTAACAGAGAGGGTCATATCAATGGGTAACAGAGGCAGGATCACGCCGGGCCGCAACTACGACATCACAGATCACTTCCTGCAGGCATTGGGACGCAAGCGACTGATAGAAAGCACCCAGCTCCGACGTGCAGCCAGGTTCAAAACGCAAATCCTCGACCCAGCACTACAATCCGAAGGCAAATTTGAGATCAAATATAATGCCGAAGATGGCGACATACTAGCAATGATCAACCTAGTGGCCGCGCGCAGAGTCATCCTGAGACCGCGCGATCCTCCACGCGATAAATACGGGTTGACAGAGGGTGGTTACCTGACCAGACAAATAGACAAGGATAAGCTCCGCTTCGGAGTTGAACTGTACCCCGTTGAAGAAAACTATGTGTACGGGAACCCGATTGAGAAGGAACTCAACGATGTTCCGGCGCCCTGTCCGCCCCGAGCCACGAACAACGGGGTGGCCTGGGTACCCGAAAAAATTCCTGTATGGTGCGATATACACGGTGGCTTCATCAAGCTACTGTGGGATTTGGCCGTCGCGACAGTAGCGGGCTGTGTCGCCAACAGACCGGGGCTCAGCGCTGCCAGCATTGCCAGTATGATAAAACCTACAATGGGAGCATGGGAAATCGAGCTCCTGCTGAAATGGATGACAGAGATCGGGGTCATGAAAAAGGAGGGTCCCGATAGTGAGAAAGAAGGTGGATGGATGCTCCAAGAATGGTGGTGGATGATCCTACGCTAGTTATTCACATCTGTCCCCCTATATTTGAACATGTACTGTACTATATTATTCGTCATATAATCATGAAGATTAATTATATACACCCACCCAACTCTGTACCCTATCACCTAATAACACCACACCACCCGTACAATATTCTAAATCGGAAACCATTGCAGCACATTTCCAAAACCAATACCTCAAGTCACAGTGAACAAGAAAGGATGCCTCACACGCAGCCCTAAACCTTTATTCAGGACGACATCCCCAACCAATCACCCGCCCCCTTTTGTTAATTTTCTAGATATGCATTTCTTTGAGTTTCATCCTGCTTTAGTCTACAGACAGGGTTCAGGCAAAGGAGTACAGCATTTCCTGGGTTGCACAGGGGCGATCTAGAGCGATCCGTGCTCTGGGGCAACGTTGCACTGGTGGATTGGGCACGGCCACTAGGCTGGAGGTGGCATATCGTTTGCGTTATTTAAAATCGTTGTTATAGGTGTTGGTTTATTATGTCCTTCTAATGAATATGTTGGGTGTTGGTAAGAATGGAGTCGTGGTTGGTTAGGTTTGACGGATTTAATAGATGGTATGGAATTGAATTGATATTGAATGTCAGTTAATGCAAGAGTAATGTCTTGACAATTTACTTATGCGTATTCATAAAGTAATACTACTTTACTAATGTAAGCCGTAGTCTTAGTTGCTACATATTCTAGTATTACTTAGGGCTTCAATGAAGATTGGCCAAGCCCTAACAATTCACAATACCATGCATAACAGCGGTAATACCTAGCTTACAGAATGCATACGGGTGAGTGAGCTATAGCCGATGCACATGCACTACACTATATGAAAGTATATATAGACTATCGCAGAGAGGGTATATCCAAACATTAATCATATATTACGTTGCTTAACTGGCACTGAGCACGCGACGACAGATTAGACGACCACCACAGCCCATCCCGATAAAGCAGTTCCCCAGACCTCCATTTGTTCCGCCAGATCTAAACCGTATAAAAGTGACCACTATCAGTAACGATTTTCTTCTCTGCAAATGCGGGATTCTTTCCGCCTGCTTCAAGCACTAGACTAGTTTACCGGATGAGTCCAGCGCATCTGGCAAATCTGCGATGAACTCAACAACAAGTGGAGGGACGCGTTTGGTCCACAAAGGAACCATCTCCCGCGTATATGGAGGAGGCACCTCCTCGAGAGTTTTACGGTAGATATGCTTGCGTTTATCACGCCGCATCCCCAGACTTAGCCGCCAATTGAACGCCTTAGCAAGCTCCTCTGCAATAGAAGCTAGGATCGCGTATCGGACAGGGTCGGCGCTATTCCCAATTCGGATGCGACTGTTCTCAGTGAACATCTTCCTTGAATCTTGGACTTGACCAATGATGCCTAACATACAGCGTTGGTGGTTGTGGATGAGGACATGGGAGATGGATGATTAGTATGCTAGTTCGATGTCTCGCACCATGTCTGACTATGCGTCTTCAGTCTAGTACAAGCCCCAATTGAGTCAATAATGTCCGCGCGGGACCTTCGCTCAGTGGTATAGAGTACAGTTTAGGGTGAAGTAAGGTCTCAGGCCATAGCCTCTGAGTCAATGCCCCCGGATCCGGAAACCTGGTTCTTGGAGATCAGGCTGTCAGAGTCTCCGGGGCAGACTCACGACCTTCTTTGGATGAAAAGCGCGTCCCCCATCGGTTGATCGAATAATGCGATAATTCTCCGGAATTCTAAACATGACGTGCATCACTTTCTTTGTTGATTTGGGTGAGTTTGTCTAGTGCCCCGAGCGTACGAAGATCATATTCTCATAGCCAGTAATAAGAAGGGACATCGGATCCGTGGAAATCATATTTGATCCGATTCTATCATATGACTATACTTAAATGTTTCAATGCGGACCTCGGCATTTAGAATGACTTTTTGATTGTAATATGATGAGTCGTGCTGGACTAGCCTTGATTTCTTATAGTCACGATACATATGATCACAGTGCATCTATCTATATAGACTAGTTGCACAAAGTATGCGAGGTAGATCGGTTGTCAAACACCAGCAGAGACACATCTCACAATAGTCTACTCGTAGATCATAGTACTGTTAGTTTAGTCTATTGCACCTATCTAGTCCGTAGCCATGAGTGATGGTCTCAACTTCGTGAAAACCTGTTTCTCCGGGCTCAGGCATAAAACGGTCCAGACCACCGATTTACCACTCGATATGACATGGAATAAAATATGGCCTATCGAGGCCAACCCGGCTGGGTGTCTGGAGAGAGCGGTTGGACGGCGCTACGGTCAGGCCTCTTGGAACATTCATTCATTGTTACCGTGCAGTCCAACGCGTTTCATTCTTACACGGACCCCTGTTTTTGCCTAATTTGTTGCTTGCTTGTCTTGTAAATGGTTTCTGCCTTGTGTTATAGACATCGATTTACTTAAGAACCAACACTGACTTGGTCCATCGTCCGTAGCTATCCCAATTAGGGTAGCAGTCCCCCCATCTAAGCCCTAATATACTTCCCGCTCTTCTCGTCGAAAGTATCCAACGCTCTCCACCAACAAAGTAAACAAAGAAGCCTGGGGAAAAAGCGACGAAATGAAGTGCCGGACTAGACATGAATCGGTAAATTGCCGTAGCGCCTCAAATCCAGCGACTGAGTTTGGACGATTGGCATTTCTTTGTTCCGAGCTGCACCACTACCTGCTGCTGGTTCTATATCAGAGAGAAAGCCCCATCCATCGACCATGAAGACCCTCTTGTTCTATGCTTCAAGTCATGAAGCTATCTCACTTGATCCATGTCGACCCAGCAGGGTATTGTACCCCCTCCTCCCGGGGTAGAGCCCAATTTTATCAACCCTCAGAATCAGTTTCAAGGCTGCACCCCTTTCGTGGCGTTTTACTTGACCATCAACTCTCTGGCTCTGGTGATGCGACTCTATACGCGACGATTTATCATACGAGCTTCGCTTGCGATCGATGACTGTAAGTGGTTCTACCTATACATGGAAACAATATGACTAAATGTTGGTAGACCTCTGTATCATTGCTTATGTACGCAAACCTGTCCATACCGGCTGTTAAAAGATACTAAATAGATAGGGAGTAGTTTTTATCCGTGTGCTTTGCAGCTACCGTTCTCAAAGGCATGTAGCCCCGAGCTTTCTTTCGCAACAGCGGTTAACCGGTCTTACAGGTCGTGCCTTGGGGATTGGACGTCACATCTGGGATATCCCACGTAGCGCGTCTACAGAGATCGCAAAAGTAAGACCGAGCATCATAACGACAGAGTTCATCGCATTAAATAATGAGACTAGATTAGCTTCCATAGCTTCCTCTCATATATCCTCTGTCTAGCCTTTTCTAAACTCACCATCCTCTGCTTCTACTACCGCCTCTTCTCCTCCCGAGCCAGCCTGAAAGTCCTGATTATCATCGGCATCATTTTCGAAACATGTGGAACCCTCGCCTTAGTGGCTGTCGCTAACTACACCTTTACACCATTCGAGAGATTCGGGGATCCAGCAGTCAAGCCAAACACCCCGCGGATAGCCCCCATTTTCTTCTCAGGGCTACTCGCTATGATAACAGATATATACGTCCTTGTGCTACCGATACCATCGGTACTAAGGTTGAAGGTACCTCTACGACAGAGGTTGAAAGCTCTAGCCATCATCATTCTTGGAGCTAGGTGTGTACTTCCACCTCTCCGGCCTTCACTCTCGATCTCCATCACAGGACGCAGCTAACGAATACACAGTGCATGCACTGCAAGCATTGTACGTGTCGTTCATACCGCGAACATGAAAGATCCCAACACGTTATGGCATGTACTGTTCGTGGGAGGTGTGGGATATTGGGTGTAAGTTTCTCCCCGCGCATCAGTAATACGTATCGGGTCTACTTCGAATCTGACTTACAACTATTACAGTAGCGCGGTGGAATGCAACCATGCCCTCCTTTGCTCGTGTCTCCTCGTCCTCCCTGTCTTTATACAACACCACTGGCCCAAAGTGAGATTACTTTTCCGTAGACTCCGCGGCAGAAAGGGTGACTCTAGCTCGGAGGGATCTTCCTTACAGCGCACGCGCTCCTGGCCGGCCCAGGATCAGTGGAATGTTAACAAACGGGTCGACATTTATATCTTTGAGGAGTTTAGACACTTCGAAAATCTGCCGAAGGCGCATCTTGCGATACATCCTAATCGACAGTTGTCTTCGGCTGATATAGAGCGGGGGGAGGGGAGTGATCGTCGATAACTGGTTTCATGAACTGGGGTTGGGTTGTCTGGTAGGGTGGGAGTTGGTAACGTGGATGGGATTGATGGTTATATGCTGGATACGCTTGTTACCTGGGCTTTTATATGTGTGTAAGCTATTGTGAATAAACCTTCATGAACTGAAATGGTTAGGTCAGGCTGGAGAGGGACATCATTCTCGTATAAAAGTAAGATTTCAAACCCTGAGATGGCCGCCATCCTTTTGACCAGCCTGGTTGACAGAATAGACTTCTTACAAGACACGCTCTGCATACCTCTTTTCTGGCTATTTTGATATATAATAGATAGTGCTGCATGATAGGATACTAGTCTATGTGCGTATTTGAGAACCAGACTAATCACATACTAGAGTGCGACGCATCAGCTGGGGGCCGTATACATCTACATCATATATATAGACCCCTTGGATTTTACCAAGCAACTGACTTCTCACAGCCAGGAGACAGAGAAGATCCATTTGCGATCTCAACAAGAAGTGCTTGATGGGTTGAAATATCAACTTTTAAGCAAGTGGTATAGTGGCGTCTTTGTTCTACTTCTGCAGGTCATATGAAGAGAGGTTTATTATCTAATATACCAAGGGTTGCGCCTTCTAAAAGGAAAAGCATTTTTGTCCACCAAATCCTCATCCTTCACTAAGCTGTACCAGGTGTACAAGACATCCGTGATGGGTTTCTCGTACTTGGGCGTCGGCTGTGCGGCGAAACCCATTTTGCTTTGTAGTCCCATCTTATACAATCGCCAGTCATCCCAGAAAGAGATACCCAACCCTCGAAACACTCGGAGATCGCATTGATATAGAGGACTATCAGAGTTCACAAGACTATCAGAACGAAGGGAACGAAACGTTCCCATTGCGGAGCCGGGGTGCTTTGCAAACCAAAGGCTCCTTCCCCACGAGCGATCGACCTTGTTTCCGAAATCATTCATGTCCACAGGGTCTGATAATGGTCAGCAGGAATTGATAATGAGGTCGTCCGGGGAAGGCAGCTCAATCAGCCAGGGGTAGTAAGAGCTGAGTTGGATAGGCTCCTTGCGTGACAGGCATCTCATACATTGAGTGATGGTGAGATGCTCATCTTCGTGCCAATTCATCTCATTGGGAAATATCAGAAACGCGCCAGTGTATCGACCTATTTTCTTGGGGGACCAGGCCCAGCGTGTTGTTGCCGCTCTGTAACTATAAGAATAAAGCTCAAATGCCCATAGAGCGCGATGAAGCCAGAACTGCTCGACAAAGGATGGAGGGTGGATAGCCTCAGGCGGAAACGGCATTGTTAATCGCACTGGTGTATTGAAACACAGCCAGTCATGCATCTCGTTCTCGCTCACATTAGGGCGAGCTGGTTTGGTCTTTTTAATATTCTCGATAAATGAGTCGTAACAGATGCAAGCAAGACGATGGACCTTGGCAGCTGCTTTTATCGCCTGTCGAATGGGGGTAGAGCACTCCAGCGACCAAAATATGGACTCCATGACTGGTGGCATTGGTTCCCAATGCTTGTCTTCCAGACATTTTCGTAATGTGCGCGGCCCAATGGCCGCAGCCTGTATGGCTACAACCAACCGAAATTTATGGCCATTGAATCCTGATGTCATGGAACAGGACGCCAGGACTGCCTCAGTTATTTTGGGATAGTAAGTGTCGAAGACCTCATTGGCCTTTGATGAGATCTGCAGTAGCCCATCTAAGCTTGTGAAGTCCCAACAAGACTCGAGAATCTGGAGGATAATCTCTGCCGGCAGCTTTTGGAAAGGATCTATCATTTTGTGTTGGCTATTGAAAAAAGGAAAAAAGAAAAAAGAAATAACCAAAGCAGAAAATAGGAAGATGATAATGCTTGC
Source organism: Aspergillus sergii (assembly GCA_009193525.1). Classification (NCBI taxonomy): domain Eukaryota; kingdom Fungi; phylum Ascomycota; class Eurotiomycetes; order Eurotiales; family Aspergillaceae; genus Aspergillus; species Aspergillus sergii. The sequence continues at coordinate 545,593 of ML741766.1, forward strand.
CGAGACAAAGAGGGTGAGGTGGACGCTTCCTTTAATACTGTAGAGAGCTTAAGGCAGTCTAAGATGAAACCCCGTTTGGTGCCAAGCCTGGTGGGTTTTATACTAAATAACTAGTAATCTGTAGACTACGTAAAACTTCCGCATTGTCCGTAGAGAGATTTAGTTTCCCGTACGTAGCCTGATAAGGATCTTACCAGGGTAGGATTAACCTTACTAGAAATCAAGATAATTTGCACCTCCGTATAGTAAAGAATCCTCATAATTAATTGAGCAGGCATATGTATACTCTGCGATAGTCAAGGCTTATTGTTGCCCAGCACAGATACGTGGACATTTATTAAAGGGTATATAGTGATATGTGCTATTTCTGTTGACAGATAAAGACACAGTACGAACGAGGGATAATCCCGTTGGTGATCGTCCGGAGCTAACTAAATAAGTCCCCCGTGGAATACTCGCGAAGACGGCTTTCTAGTCATGATGGGCAACTTAAGAAACTCAGGAGACACGTCGTCGTACTCCGCCCAGCCATTTTCCCCGTACTCATGCGGCTTCAGTTTGACAACAAATGCGTCTCCAGCGGCACTGCGCTCACCAAGAGGTCCCACAAAGTTTTTGTGTAGGGGTAATTCATCAAGATCAAATGAAAAAAAGAGCATGTACACCCCGTTACAGTTCGGAAACGGTTGGTTTTCCAGTTTGAATCTGTCTATGCCCCGCCATTGCCATGCTCGTGAAGTCTTCCAAAACGCTCGCAGATCGGGTACGTGGTATAAAAACGAGTCAGGCCCTTCACTCACTCCCTGGGATGTTGTATTGAGGGATACCAGGTGAGGTGACGAGCCGTCAGCTGGGAATCTGGCGCCTGTGATTGTGACTGATGGTGGTGTCGGACCAAAGAGGGCTTCTTGAATGTAAGCCCACATGATGGAGGGGAGATATCCCAATGGATACTGATAGAGTCAGCGTGGACAGAAGAAGTCAGGAAAGGTGGTGACCGGCAAACGTACTGTAAAACAAGGGACGGTTTTGCTATCTTCCACACTGGGAGGATATGGTGGTTAAGTGGAAAGAAGCTATTCAGCTGTTAGAGTATATTAACCAGCCTCTAATGCGGTATTCCAGCACACGCCCAACTAGGAGCGGGGTAGCTTCTGTAGGTTAACGTAATCCGTAAGCGAGTCGAACATCACCGCCGAACGCGACCGCGTTTATCGTATCTGAAGCTATTCAAACTACTGACCTAAGAACAAGCAACTATATACTAAAAATAGAAATTATTGCGAATAGGGCATCTACGCCTATCATATCCGATTATACCACAATCACAGTATCTTAGAATAACTCTTGTCACGATCCAGACTCGGTAGTTGAGATCAGCATTTCACAATGTTCGAAAACCCTTAAGATACTGTTGCAGATTATGACACCGCTACTAGTGAAATCCCGATATCTGGCGCTCACATCGTCTGCCAACACGTCTGTACACTACTACCAGCTGGTACGGCCCATGAAAGAAACGGTGAACTTGTTTGACTGTTTTATCCTACGGGGATCAGCTATGTAAGTATTTATATTACTACAAAAGGGGTTACCGACTATGCTCATGACTGCGTATAGACTATCCGGTAACAGGGAATGAATGAACAGAGCATTCTCATGAGTGGCCTCTTAAGCTGGACTTTGCGGTTTGCGAGAAAATATGTTCCTGTCTACAAATAGATCTATCAGGACAGCTTGGACTCCGGATATCTTACGTTACTAGTCAGAGTTCTCCCATCTGGTTCTCTTGCACTTTGCTTAATTGTTAAGTTCTAAACAATTCAAGATACACATACACAAACGCATCACGTAAAAATGGCCGTTCTTCAAAATAAAACCCGGAGTCGATCGCCACGGCGTTATGAAACAACATGTGTGAGTGGTGCCCATTGATGATGAATCACTAAACGATCCTTCTGCACATCACTTAGACCATTTTGCCAAATAGCACAGTACCTAGGGTGGAGGCGAGGGAGATCTTCACAGGAATGTTTGGTAGAGTGGTAGACATTTATGGATGGGCTTAGTTGCCTCGTTATATTTGGGATAACGTTGAGGGTGTCTTTTGCGGTGCCGGACGACATCTCTGCGGTGCGTGACTTCGGTAGCTCTGGTATCATAACCATTGTGGTTGCGTTGATGTTGATAGTTTCGTGATCCAAAGTCGCTCCGTCTGGGCATGGCTGTGGGCGATATGCAAGCAGAGACTACTGAATAGAAGGCTATAGTAGGATCTTGGTAGTTCCTACAAGTTGCTCACGGTGTTTTTACCAACTACTCGGTACACGTGTCTTGGATTTTCTTGGAGCTGAAAGGCTGCTTTGAATCAGCTGCATCAAAGGGTTTTAAAAGGGGTGAGAAAATGAAGAATATCAAAGACGAAGGATTCGTAGGCTCTCGGAATACCTAAACACGTGGCGTGGGGTAGTTCCGGATAGTAGTTTTCGCCTTGCTCTGAGTGCCACAAGAGATGATAGGATATCTCTCACCATATTGGACTTGGCTTTCAGCCATATTTCCGTCATATGCTTGCTCTTCTTGCATCAAGGTTTGCCTTGGATGTGATGAAGGTTAGACTATCAGACAAGTACGTAGTGATACCTGGTAATCCCCTAGGAGAATATGTGGATTTGGACACGGATGGCCTCATGGCTACTGTACAGCAACGGTCGAAAACGGAGTACTCCTGGGAGTCGACTGGTCGGATACTCGTAAGTCTTGGGTCTTTCAGGACAAGCTCTATAGATGATTGAGCATTACGTTCATGCAACTAGAACCTGGTATTCTAACCCGCAAATTTAATTCGGGATTTCCCTAGCCTAGGATTCACTGCTGAGGGGGGTTTATCCATGGGTATATGGGTGCATAGGATGTGTTGAAAGCCTATGATGCCCCGTAGTCCAGGCTTGCTTTGAGTCTGTTCTACCTGCCTTGTGGATCATCAGTAGAATTCCTTTTCTCCCACTTAGTAACATGTTGTGAACTCGTTTACGCTCAACTGCCAGGCCAGGTCGGAAGTTATTATTGGAAAATAGTGTGGTTGTATCATCCCCTGAGCAGGATTCACCCATTGATGAGTGAGATTTGTGGTGAAGATGAAGGTGTGAGATGAGAAAGGCTAAGGAACTAGGGGAATTAGTGCAGAACAAAGGACATGTAATCTCTGTTCTCTACTACTTTCATGGGCAGTATCGAGGGTGGCAAGCCGCGTTACTGTGCAACAGAAGTTCTTTATACAGATGGAGATCATTCGTATGTATCTTTCTATTTATAGCATCTCATTGTCCTGATGTCTGTCGTGTAAATTCGAGCAATTATTTATGTTAGCGGATCTGGTAAAACACTCGGGATTTTCCATATCATGTCTGTTAATTTATTCTGGGCAATACCTATGTATCAAGGCTACCCTGAAAGAAACTTCACTGCATTAGCTGATTCTCTCTACCGTGAAGTAGAACTCGTTCACGATGGAATACCGAGGTAGTTATTCATAATTGGGAATAAACCGTACAGTAGAATACCGATACTTTTATGAATGAACAATAATGCTATATCTTCACTACACGCAATGCCATTATAAGACCTCCATGAAAGACCTGACTTCGCCTCCTACACCTTCCACCTAAGACACCATCCGCATAAGGATCTCCGACGAGCACAACAGTCATGGTCGATCTCTTCATCTAGGTAGGCTAGAGAGCCTTTGAGAAGACCCAAGCGATAGAATACTTTGTCACCACTCATGGTATTTTGCTATTTCTGCAATCCATGGGCCGCAGACCAACAACTCCACTGTAAACACACTCAACTATGGGTTTAGGGCTATAGCGAAACCAAAAGCATAGTACAAAAGCCTTCAACGATAAAGATGCCAAAGCAGTCAGGATCACTACATGGAGAACCGCGGTAGTCGCATCTTATATATACTCTTTCATTCTCTTCCACCCCATCACGCCCTAGTACACAGGGCCACACTCGTGATATAACATGGATACTTCGATTTTCTTCGCACGGCTTCTTCAATATGACTAGCACTTTATGCCGCCCTGAAATACACGACGTACACCAGATTGTCACCGAATATATACCCGGTAGCCCAGAATGACTGCCAGACCTAGCACACACGATATATCGAAATGCCTGTGTCAGCTACGCTACATGCGAACGCCTCGTCCCTTGATGTTATTGGTGTGAGCCCTCAAGGAAGGCTTCTGTTCCTAGGTGAATTGAAGGTCCCTTGGATTGATGCGCATGACCTATCGGATGCGTTGTACATAGAGGAGCGCCAACTTCGACATGTCCTAGGTAGGTGCAGTGTTATCCTGAAGTGGGTAACAAAGATTCATCAGGTCAAATGGCTTATTGTCTACACAGATCTTAAAGGAGATTCGGCTTCATCTCGACTTTTGACTATACTATCTTTGTTAGACAAACAAAAGCCAATGGTCAGTAGCGGCTCAAATATAGTGAGCAAATTAGCCATTTGGATACACTTGCGGCCTGAAGCTTTGCCACGTGGTCGTCATATTATGTCTACCAAAGGTCCGGCAGAGGAATGGCGACTAGAATAATGTCTAGTCGATTACCATAAGTTGGACGGACAATGCAGCTAGAGATGCCAAACCATTTCAAAGAACGCGCAAGGAACTCGATCTTGGACCGGCCGATGAGCTTGTTATTCGCTCTGATGGCCCTGCACCCGATTTCACTTTTCAAAAAGCCTGGTATACTGCAGTTTGGCACTATATGACTATTGTATGCGATTCAACTGGCTTGCACGACCAGATCACAGAATATATGCAACTGGCTGAATGTGCGGTACGAATTCTTGACAAAATATGCTGGAACGATTCTCTTTTGAAAGATCGTATTAAATGGCAGTTTCTAGTATGCCACTGAGACACCGAAAAACCTTTATGCTTGTGCAGAGACATTTGTTGGACACCACTCGTTTTGCGTTTCGCCTAGTCAGAGGGACAACAATTGAACTGAATCCTGCATCCTACAGTATAGTAAGGGCACCAAAGGCAGCGTACAGGTTCAGCCTCTGTACGGGAGTGCTTCCTGTATTTGAAGCAACTAGCCGATAAAGCGAACGTTGGTGGTGGCGTGCAGAAGGCGAACTAGCGAGAGTCACCTCAGTCACCACATAGCCCGTGGCCCAAGAAAAATGCTTACGGGACTTGAGAGTGGGAGAACAGAAGCTTTTACAACTCCTATCATTAGAGCTTCTGTGACTTCTGCTATCGGATAATGCGAGCTTATTGGCGTTGATAATAAGCCCCATCACTAAGCAAACCCAATAAGGGCTTATAGAATGCCTAAATTCAAAGGCTGGACCCAAGGTGACCCATTACATGCACAAACCAGTGGCAACATCCCCACCGCATATTCGGGCGATTCCTGGGACTCTCGCGATCGGGTCGTTCCAGCTGAAAAATAAGAACAGATAGTTAGCGTGATATATAACCACCACATGAACAACAGAATACTTGATTCTGTCTCAAGGGTCACTAAGGAAGGGTATTGGCTGTCCCGATACCGTTGTCACATCACCCGAAGATCGCTGAATTAAGGTTCTCCGGCATCCGTCAGTTATCTCGATTAACTTGAGGATATTCTCGCAGCAGCAGCAAGAACACCTACACACTTTCCTCGCACGCGTCTCTTCGGCTGGTCAGAAGACCAATTTTCGTAAGCGTCTCAGTGCGAGCCTCCATTACACACGGAACCGGTACGAAGAGACTTACGGGCCCGTTGGAGAAATGCTCTCCTTGTATTCTATCAATCGTCCAATAAGGTGCTTCCACCTAGTGGACCTTCATCAACTGCGCAAATTTGATTCGGGCCTGATGCCAAAGAGCAGTATACGAAGACTTGTGGGACGGACAACCGGCAGTAGCTAAACCACTTTACTTGGTAAAGACAGAATATTCGGATCTTCTCAGGGCCTACAGCCCCTCAAGCTCATAAAACTAGAGTTATATTCGAGGTTCTTCATCTAGGGGTTACTAGACAGGTCTATGCGAAGGACCTGATCACAGCGTGAAGCCAGGGTAAGTTTGCTTAATGGTGGCAGAGCGTCCTCCTCAATCAGAACCGGGTTTTGGATAATATCGGGTCCTCTGCTCCCTAAAGAACTACATTCCCTATCAACAATATGTTGAGAAAGATACAGGAGAAGACCTACATGTCCCCAAAGTTTCAGAAGAAGTAGTCAGAATTGTGGAACATTAACCACAAGCTGGAGTGACCAGTTCGAACAAGGCAATATCCCAGAAGCGGCCTCACTATAGTCCACTATTCTTGAGGTCTTGGTAATGAAGCACAAGCTATTTATGCATAGTTACACTTCCACTTCCTGGGTGGCTCGCTAGAAAACCAGTACGAAACCTATCACCAGCAAATGCTACACTCATGAGACCCATAGAGGTATACTCTGGCAGGACGTGATCAAGATTGCAAAAAGACAGCGTGCTTCCAATTCTACCACATTTCGGGGTTCGAAATGGTAGTCTGAAAATACCACTAGATTTCTACTTGCCAATCCCCCTAATTATGGGTGATACAGTACTCAACAGACCGGGCAATAGACCAGCAAGAAAGATAATAGAGGGATTGTTACTTTCGTATGGGCATATGCTGTCCCGGGTGTCAACATGGAGGCCGCCTTCAGCGGCTCAGATCTCCTACTTGTCACTATCCTAATATAAATATAGATCATTCCTTCCACAGATAGCCTCGATTGTGGAAATGCCTACGAAAAGCGGTATACGCTTCAAACCTGAGCCTACCAGATCGAGTCGGCATGTTCCGCGACAATCTTACTCTCGTCGACGACCAATATGGAGCTGGAGAGCATACTCAGCCTTGGTAAGCTGTATCAACTACTTCCACGATGATATATAATGTTGGTATCGAGACCTTGATCATAGTCCTGGCAGCTCTGAAACTGCTGCAGTAAGAACGGGACTTACTCTTCGTCAAGAATCGAAGAGCCCTTTACTTTCACACCCACTCATCTCCAAGCATCACTCTCTAAATTTACATTCATACTACTCGCCGTTGTTTCTTAGAAGAATTCGCCTTTACAATATTACCATAACACCTTCCAGAGTGGGCACCTACACTAATCTCCGAGCCATGGCTAAGAGACAGCTCACCGTCTGAAATTGCAACGAGACGCAACAACTAATCTAACCATAGTATGGACAGCCGGTCCTTTCTGATCCTTAAAAGTCTTTCAGGCCTCAAAGATGGACATAATCTAAATGAAGAAGACCACGATAATCTTCAAGCCAGTAATGAGTCCGGCCAAACTTCGCCTGACATCAAATTATCTCTAGCCTTTCCTATCACTTAACCAGGATAGGGCTACCCCAGTCATCAACCCGTCGGGTTATGCGGGCTTTACCTTATCTGACATACCTGCTCACTGTTCCAGTGCGGAAGTTAATTTAACTACCTCTTCGCCTGCCCATCCCGCCTTCTCGTTTCTTTATTCGATGCGTCTTCTGCTGCGGGTGGAATTCATGTTCTACGAGTATATTTTCAAGTTGCCCAGCGGAGGAAGACCTTTAAATGGTCTGCATAGAAATGTGATTACTGAATAGACGCCCACAGATCTTATAGCAAGCAGAAAGTGGTGGAGGGTCATGGGTGAGAACTTGTGCTGTTGCTGGGTTAAACCCAGTACGAAGGAGGAGTTATATTACTTCAAGCTTTTGGAAGAAGGGAGGATGAGACAGCATGACGCCAACAGGGCCTCCCAGGCGGCGCCCGCTCCAAGCCCTAGACACCCACCAATGCCTCCCGGGGGCCCGCTACTACGCCCCCCTGCGCCCTCCAATGCCTCACAGGTTCATTCCTCCAACTACGACATATCTCCCAATATTGGACCTTTTCCGGTTATCTTTGCATTTGCAAAGGCATGCTACGAGAGGATGCTGCTGAACCCAAACAAAGGCACCCGGCTCAGAGTAGGCATACACGCAAGGAAGCACGATTGAAAGAGGACACACCACACCCTCGATCGTGTTGTTATTTACAGCAGTAGCATCGGATCATACCAATATCAAGGCTTGCCTTTCGAAGAAATCATGCCGGCAACTGGCCACGATGGGTGCAGCTTCGACGGGAGCTCCACCAGCTACTACTTACGCCCGCCGTCAAGAAACCTGCAGTCTCGCCACGATATCAAGAGATGTGCCTATCGCAGGAATTAATGTCAGTACGCCTACTGGTACACTCCATACCCGCAAGGATTTTCACTCGCACACGTAAAGCTACGGACGTGGCGAGGATGCACCTATCCTTCCAAGACCAGAAATAGGATTATAGCAATTCGTTTTATGTTAGCAGTTATGTTACAACTCATCAAGAAGCAGAAGACGCACTTTGTACGCTGTACATGTGCGGTAACTCCCTCCCTGGATGATGGTATTTGGAGATGTCGTGTTGTTTGCTTCTCTTCCTACCAGCCATTACCGCATCCCATATTCTAGCTTGACCTTCGAGACATATTATTGGCTATACAAGCTCACGCTATCAAATTGGCTAATGACCACTTACCCAAGACTGAAAGAGAGTGGAAACGGTACGCTGGGAAACACAAGGTGAAGAAACAAAGTCTGGGTGATTGTACCTGGATCACACATGCCACGAATGTCTGTACTGTGCTTGCCATAGATCTTGCTGAAAGTGTTCGTTCGATGCAGTCATTATCTGTCTGGGTAATTGACATGGATTGCTAAGACGGTGTACTGTCAGGGTTTCATTATGCTTTTATCGATGCTTCAGTGCTCGGTTGGCTCAGCATAACATAGTATATGGTGTATTTATAGTCTAGGAATGAATTATCTGGATAAAGAGAACTTTTTATGATATACCCGTGTTATAGCAAGAATGTCTAGCTATAAAATGGGGGTTTACCTGCGGTGAAGACGTGAAGATGGTTAGTGCAGAACAGCGCCGTTGGATGCCCAGTTGGGTGACTTTGGAAATATCAACATTAGTATAGAAGATGCCCATTGATAAAGCCTTTCTTCTCTACAGGAGAGATATTCAAGTAATAGTCCAACCCCACGTACATACATACAACATAGATAGAAAATTGCAGCACAAGCCCTTACCCTACATCAACATCACTCATCTTCCTCCAAAAGCCGCTTCGAATGCTCAATCGCATTATGGTCAAAGCAAATACCCATGACTTTGACCATCTCCGCGGCTACATTGTCTAGTCAGCATCGTCGACCTGCATCCTTATGCAAAGTAGAAAGAGAAATCTTACCAGTCATCCTCTCCACAGACGGATCATTCTCATCCGCCCCGTTCAGTCGGGTACACTTCAAGATATAATCAACCCGCGGTTGACGTGCTTTCTCATAGATTGCTAGTCGGGATGGAATATCCCCGGCTTTTGTACCTAGTGGGAGGAGAGTGGCTATGCTGAGCGCGTCTTCGATGGCCATTGCGGCGCCTTGGCCCATATCTGTTTTTATCTTGTTAGCTCCATATCAACAGTATAGCCACCCATGTCAAACACTACGATCAACAAGAGACAAGAGAGGGGGTAAAAGAAAAGAAACATACAAGGCTGAAACGGATGCGCCGAATCACCCACCAATGCAGCCCTCCCCCTAACCCAAGTCGGCATTCTCTCCATATCAGCCAACTCCCACACCTTCAGATCATCACCCGCCATATCAATCAACCTTTGGACCGAGGAAGCGAAGCCCGAGAAGCCCTTCGCCAGGGCCGATTTATCACCGGCGGCTTGCCAGCCTATTTTCATAGTTTTGTTAGTATTCGTTGCCAGACATTCAAATAATGTAGTTTGTATGTAAGTAATAAGACATAGTACATACCTTCACCATACCTCCCCGACTCATCCGTCGGCATAAACCCGCACAGATTAAAGATTTTGTTATTCGAACACGGATACGCAACGATACGTCTGTCGTTGCCTGCCCACTCGACGAATACGCCTGGGTCGCCGACTACGTCTTTTGTGGCTTCGTCGTTCTTCATGTCATCTGTTTTGAGGAGCCATCGGAATGTAGATTTCCCTACTGGGTAGGGGGAGGGGAAGTTGGGGATGATGTGCGTGCGGAGGATGGACTTGTTTTGTTAGTTAGTTTTACTCTATTCTGACTATTGCAAGGGCGTTGGTTGATGGGTTGGATAGGGGCCGTACATGGAGACCATCTGCACCAAGTAAGAGATCACAGGTAAATTCACGGCCATCGTCTAGGGTTACGGTGGGCTGGTCGCTTTCGATATTGATGGTGGTGATTTTGCATCCTAGGTGGAGGGTGGCTTGGGTTAGGGCGAGACGTTCTTTGAGGTAGTTGTGGAGGTCGACACGGTGGACAAGGTACCATTCCTGATTTTGTTAGTTTGATATTATGGTGTTTGATTAGGCAGTCTTGGGAAAGGTGTGGAGATGTAGGTACGTACAGCCTGCCACTGATCACGGATACCAGAGAGCTCTTTACAGTATTTTAGTTCGCCGTTGGAATCATAGCGATGGATCTGTATGATGTCTTAGTCTTTGTCTACCTGATTGATTCATCATGATAGCAGTTGTGTAGGGCTCGTACCTGTTCAATCAAAGTCCCCCCAAACTCCTTCGGATCAACATCCATCCATTGCAACATCGCCGTGCAATTCGGGGGTACATGGATAGCTGCGCCTGTCTCTCTGGCGAACTTGGATTTTTCAAGAACCTGTGGTGTTGTGTCTGTTAGTTGACTTTCATACTTTGACTCTTCATAGCTATATGAGAGTCGATGAATGCAAATGATTCACGTACAGTAACATGATGACCCTGTTTACTCAGGGCAATAGCCGCACTGAGTCCAGCAATACCAGCGCCAATAATGACGATCCGGAGAGGGGTAGGCGTATCGTCAATTGACATTTTGGTCTCTTGCTCTTCCTTATTTGACTTTGCCGGTGTATAGGTTCTGTGATCTGAATAAAAGGTCTACGTCCCAATATTTATCACTAGTAGTAGTATAGTATGTGGGCTCGGACTTCGGACTCGGACATCTTCGTCATTGTCCCTCGGGGATAGCGAGTGGATACTTAAAACTCCTACCATCGAGAGTCAGTCGAGATCTACATGAAAAGAGTGGAGCGAATATCTGCCGTGAGGGCCAATTGTGGTCTGGACAACGGAAAATACATGGGTGACTCGGCACCTACCGGATCAGATAATCTGTATAGTGGTGTCAGGAGGGATTTGGACGGAATACATGCATTTAGCCTCGTCTCCTTGCTGCGGGTTTGCTTTTGAAAAAACTTTCTGACTCAACTGGCTGGTGAGGGTGCGCGCATATAAACTGCGGTATAGAACTGCGATGTTCGGGTGAGTCTATAAGTGAGTTACATATTGACAGTTGACGACTCAAGATTGATCATAAAATGTCTCCATTTTGAACATAACCGTTTGTACTCCAATAAATTCGCTAAATTGAAAGATGGAGATGATATCAAGCAACCTGTCTTGTAGAATCATTCCAAAATACCCAATTCATTTATTCATCCAAACGCCAACCGCTCAAATAAACCCAACACTTCCGAGAAATCCAAGAATAGACGAACTCATAGTAGCCCAAATCCAAACAAACCATAATCCAAGCTAATCCTCCGAATAAGCCATCCTTCTAAGGATCATGAAAACCAGCGCAACCAGCACGCCGATAATAGCCCGATCCAGCCAAGGATCCTCAGACTGCTGCGAAGCAACAGCCTGCGCAGGATACGGAGTAACAGGTTGACGCGGCGCCGGCACCGCGAAATGTGTTTGCACATCCGACCCTGGTACCGACGTAGAGGTAGTAACAGACGCAGAAGGAGGAGGAGCAAACGCAGCCTGAACACCTTCCGGAGCCGACTGTTGCTGCACTGACTCCTGTGATACGGCCACGGGCTCATCCTGCATTATGTTCTCAGGCTGTTGCTCCTGTCGAGTCGCATCGGCATCACCCTTCTCGCCCTCCTCCTTAGACGCAGGAGAAACAACCCTCTCATCACCCATATTCCCAACTTCCACCCCGTTCTCCTTGCAATAATCCCTCCACTCTCCTAGAATGGCCTCGTTGCTCTTCCCACAAACCTCACAGCACCAATCCCCGCTCCGGCGGGCATAATCCCTCCTCACCTCCTCTGAGACATCCAAGCCACCGACCTGTCCCTTCGCATCTCCGTCCATGAAGCTCCTTATCGCCAGCAGCGCAGTCCGAATCCCCCACGCAGGCTGCCACGTCTCCTCATGGTGCCCCGAGATACTGAGGCAAATTTCCCGATTGACTTCAAACCGGCCCGAGGGGGTAAGAAAACGAAAACTCGGGGGCCGGAGCGGGTACGTTGGGGGTAGGACTATACGGCCGTGGTAGATTCCTGAGGCGTACGGTGAGGGAGCCGGGGGACCGGCGATTGTGAAGTGCCAGTCGTACAGGTTGGAGTCGGAGACGGGTTGAGCGTGGAAGTGTGGGGAAGGGGAGGCGGATAGCTCGGCGGCTTCTTTCATTAGGCGGCGAAGGGAGGGGGACATTTTGAGTGTATTCTTGAGGTGTGCCTCTCTTTGTTGGAGGAATTATGGTTTGGATGAGTGGATTTGCGATTTGGCGGTTAGCGCTGGCGATTGGTGGTGGTGGTTATTATTGTTGTTTGGGAGGTTATGGTTGGGGAGGTGATTTGGTGAATTGTATGTGCTGCGGTACGAAGGACATGCAGCGACTATATGCACGCCATCAGGGGGTTGTTTGACAAGAGGAATGGGCTATTAGTTGGTTGTAGAATTGAATGATGCCAACTGTCCAGTCGCGGAATGACGTTGCGGGATATTGTTGCCGTTGTTTTCAGGCATCAACAGCGGCCACGACTACTACGTAGTACTAGTATTATCCCAGGCTAGTTCGGTTACTTCCTACAATATAACGAAACATACTAGGTAACATCAAAACTTCTATCATTATGGACTGATATCGACATAACTCCTGGCTTCCAGCCTAGCATGCAACCGTTGCGCCCACGAGGACATCCACCTGTGATATGATCACAATATACCTACATAAATCATTGTATGCACAAAAAGGAAAATAGCAAAGAAAAACCGCTAATATGATCAGTTCTAATCCCAATCTCGCCACTCGTCCGATTGTCCATGTCGTTTGGCGGGCACCCCAGCTTTTCGCGGGGCACCTAAGTGATCATTCCGACTTTGCAGTAAATCATGACTCTCCTCAACATCTTCGAAATCACTGTCTCCCGGTCTTGGACGCGGTGACATCGGTGCCAAGGTCTGCATCGATACACCCGTTGCAGGGCGCTCGGTTTCCTGATAGATGTTTGACGGTTGGTGGGGCATGTACATCGAGGGTGTTGCGTCCGTGCCGAGCCAGCTCCGACTGTTGTTCATGTTACGCTGGTAGAGGTCCCGATAGTATTGTTGTTCTTCACTAGCCTCCCGATCCCGTCTCTGTCGCACCTTGTCCTGCGCTTCAAGAAATTTCGAGCTAGGCTCCCAATGCCAACCGTCACCAGTCGTAGTGTGCACAGGAATTGGCCAGAGAAGCGGCCGGTCGCCGAATAAGTGCAGGAGATTCCGACGCCATCCGTGATCAAAAGCGTTCGGCATCTTCTCATTATCCTCTTCGTCAAGATAACTATGGTACCGATCACGCTCGCGTTGCCTCTCCAAGTCGGCATATGATCGCGACAGGGCCTGTTGGGCGGGAGTGCCCCCGGGACCGGATTGAGAGTAGGCGGGAAGGGGCTCCTCTCCCTCCTCCGGTCGTGTGACTCCGGGGATCGCATTCGCATGGGCGTCCAAGATCTGATTACCATAGTCCTGAAGCCGATGCCCGAGACTTTCAGGGTCGTCGTTTTCATGGCCATTGTGACCATTACCCAGTATATTTTCGTAGCGGCGACGATCCAGCGCTTTCCGCAACGGAGATACATAGCGCGTCTTTTCCAAACACTCGATTGTGGTCAGGTTACGCACGGCAAGGCTAATGTGCCAGATGGTAAATCCCGACAGCACCAATCCAATAATCCCTCCGAGTATCGCCAACAAGACCACGTTCACGGGTAAGATGGTGTCCATATATCGCGTATCATTGAGTACCTCGGTCCAGATCCAACTCGATGCCACCGCGAAATCAACCCAGCAGAATATCGATGTGTAAATAAGAAACAGGAGAAAGGCCTTGTAGTTATGCAGCCCAACGCACGTCGCGAGCCACGGGCAATGATGGTCCATCTTCAAAACACATCGCTTACAGGTCGAACAGTGATGCGCCCGATCCGGTTTAGGACACTGGCATTTTTTGCAAAACCGGGATCCTCCCATAGAATTCACGGTATATGAAGTGAACTCCGGCAGTTCCGTAACCGGCAGAGCGCTATATTCATGTCGTCTGTTGCTCGATAGTGGTGAGCCGGGATCAGTGAATACCGCGACGCTATACGAGGCGTTAAGACAAATATAGAGGGCAATGCCGATAATCGAAGTGGGTAGGCCTGGTGGTCCAAAGCAGTCAGTATGCGCATTCTAGCTGAGTTCCGATTACCATCGGAGTAACCCACCGATCCAAGAATTTCGCGACGGCCTTAGACCAATACTGGCTTCCACATAGACCGCCCATGTTGTCAAACCGTAGACGAATGCTAGTGGGAAGAAAGACGCCGCCGCGCAGCAGTAGCGTTCACATCGGAGAGCCCAAGCCCGAGGACGTCGTTTGGGCCAGGATGGTGACGATGGCGGTGAGGCGGCTAACGTCGCCATCGTGAGTATCTGAGGTATACTATAGAGCCAGTCGATAGCTTTATCATGAGTCTATTTGGATTAAGAGACTTAATTCATCGCGATAAGCAGTACTTCCTCCAACTCCGCCGTAGGCCACGGAAAACCCAAGGGTTGATGGTAAATGGTAAGAATTAAGAGATTAAATGAAATACAGAGGGGTGCAGTAATAGTAGAGCAGAAAAACAAGACAGACAACAGTGGAAGGGCACTCGAGCAGCCAAGGAAAGAGAAGGAAATTACGAAATCAAGTGGTTGAAGCGGATCGATCGTCCGTCAGGATCGCCGGGAGTGGAATCGTCCGTAATTACCGCCCGCGGTATTACGGCACACAGCCCATCCGTGTCAAGACAGGATAAATTTAGAGTGTTTTCATGGCTGTGCTATCAGTGGCTCAGCCACGTTACTTGTACGTGTCGACCTCAAAGTACGCGCAATGACAAGGCCACAGAGGCCAGTCTAGTTTGTATGCACGTTCTAGATGGCTGTATTTTCCTCTACATAGGTATAGAATTAAATCATCAAATCCCATTCGTCTCCATCTCGGAGACGCTCATCACAAAAGTGCGATGCCCTTGCAAGGGTATAAATAAATGCACAGGAAATAAGCGGCAATCATCACTCAACGCCGCCAGTCAAATGCCGTGAAGATGTCCCGAAACCGAGTATGAGCCCAAAACAGTTTACAGCTATGAAGGCAGGAAGAATCGTTACGTAAACAAATGCGACAGTCATCAATAAGTAGCAGAAGTGCGAAAGAAATGGTACACATGATCAGTTGCCGGTAGTGGTGGTGGTATTGGTGATTGTGAAGGGCTCCATGCCTTGTTCACACCAATCGTGCACGGGCTATTACCAGTCAGCTAGTGATCAAATACAGCCGAGAGCATCCTTGACTTACCAAACAGCTCAATCTATAACACCACGAGCAATTAGACTTAGGGTACTTGTAGAAGTTCACAATCAGGAGGATGAATCCAACGATAACCGCAACCAAAGCTCCAGCCCGGACCAACCACCATGCCCACCACAGTGGTTTCCGGCCCTTAAAGAAGCCCAAGGGACCAGCAGTTTCTGAAGACGAGTTGGGGCCCGTCCGTCCCTTGAAGAGGTTGACGAAACTTGGGCCGGTCGTGGTTTTGTTCTCGTCATCGGAAGTAGGACCAGCACCACCACTCATCGCCACATAGGGGTTACGGGCGAGCCCAATACGCTCCCGAAGTGCGTTCGGCGATCTCATAATGCAGAGACCGAGGGCCAGGCCCATGATGAACCCACCAATATGGGAGAAATTATCCAGGCCTGGTAGCAGACCTAGCACGAAAGAAATTCCAACACCAAGGACCATGATAATCAACTCCACAAATGGTGATGGTCTCTCTTTCCAGGTGTAGAAAAGATCCAAGATGAAAAGTGCAAGGATACCAAACAGGGCACCTGAGCAGCCCGAAGACGGTTGGAATGGAGCCGCATAGTTACCTCCAAGGACGAAACCCCAGATACCACTAGCGAAGTAAACCAAACCATACCGCCACCACCCGACCATCCGCTCCATATCAACTCCCATCGTCATTTGACAAAGCAAGTTGAAACCAATGTGAATGAAACCACCGTGAAGGAATATAGGCACGATAAACCGATACCACTGATTGGGCTCCGGCTGGTCATCGAGGGAACCACCAAGGTGCGGGTTTGGAACACCGCCGAAGCCGCACAGTTCAGATAAGGTGCACTCCAAAGCATTTGTTGTTGAATTCGGGCAAGGCATGAGGAAGTCGACCGGAGAGTTCTGGACCTTGTCGACATTCTTCATACATGGTGCATACCGCGCTCCCATGTTGATCTGGATGTACGCCGAGGGTCCTATCATCGGATTGAATTGAGGTTTCGTCTGAATCGGGGATCCGGTGAGTTGTCCTACAGGGCCAGTTAGTCCAGCTAGTTCTTGTAATTCTTCGCTTGAGGTCTGACATACCGCTCTTGACCAACTCTACGATAAATACCGCAATTTGTACCACGGTGAGGATATAGGTCACGAATGGGATCTTCTTCTTGAAGAAGCCCTTCTTCTTCCCTCTACTTCGGTTGGGCGCTGATTCCAACATGGCAGGGTCTGGGGGGTAATGCGTCGGTTGCTGCATCCAGTTGGCAGGTGGTGGGCCGTTTGAGTATTGAGTGTTCTCCTTCAGAGGGATGTTCTCTGCATAATGGTCTCCTTCGTTTAACCTTCCGCCTGCCACATACGCGCCCTGATCGGACCCTAAGGAATGTTGGCTGTCTCGTATGTGAGGGGGTTCGGAATCCGCGTAGGGGTGTCCACTAGGGCCCGTGTAGGTGGGCGCTGGTGATTGTCGATGGAACGAGTCTGTATGAGGGTTGGCTTGTTCGTACGTCGGTGGGTTGTTGCTGTACCCAGTGTTGTAGTAGCTGTTCGCTGCCATCTTAAATGGTCAGCCGATGAGGCAAGGGGGAACGCAAAGAAATTTCTCTTTCTGGCGGTCGTCGCTGATGTGATAAGAAGTTGGATTATGGTTTTCTTGCGGGGAAAGGAAATATATTCCACGGTCTGACCGAGTTGACGGGCAGGAAGAGCTGGTGATCAAACGTTCTGACCCATGCACGGCCACGTTTTGGCGGCTGACGACAATGGCGGAAACCCAGGCAACCCCTTAAGAAGCTATCGGGGATTAGAGAATGACCGCGGAAGCTTATGTGCACGCAACAAAGGATAGTGGAGAAAGGTGTCAGATGAAGAAAATGGTATGAGGGAAGAGTTCTATGCAGAGGGAAAAAAAAAAAACAGAAAAAGACGAATCGGAAACTGGACAGATGCTATGCCTTTCTATTCACTATCGAGAAGAGGCTGAAGTTGTCAGTGAGTGTGATGTTAGGCAGTCGAATTTGCGGGTGTGGCACTATTTTTGGGTTTGCCGATCAATTATCGTCGTCAGCAGTCAAAATAGGAATTCCCCCCAAGGAATTAAACTACACAAGTGTGTCAACTTGTCAAGTGAAACCCCCGGCCACGCACTCTGGATGACGACTAAATCCCTAAGGCTGAGCTGTCTTTTGTGGCTGGTGTATGATTTTATCTCCACCACTAGCCTCGTGTTTACTCCAGTCCTGTTCCTATTGAACGGTGGCGTTTGTACATACTTCGTATTTTTAACTTTTTTTTTTTGCCCTGCCACCCCGACATAAATCCTCAACAAATCGCAAGTTTTAGTGTGATAATTAATTGTATTTTATTTATACAACTCACCCCTACTAAGCTCTCTAATTCAGTATGTTTTTCATGTAGATTAACACCCATGTACTTTAACATCCCATATATTTTATTGTACATGGACTCGTATTTTGACATTAAGCATTACTAACCGTGTACCAATGACCATGGAGTAGTCAACAGACTGTCCACATTTGCTCCAATAGTCAAGACATCAAAAAGATATATGTGAAAGAAAACAAAAAAAGGTGGATCTCTGGCCCAAGCGGTCTGCCATTAGGTGCCGCTGGACACTCAAGCTTCGAGTACACATTATCTCTTGCCCCAAACCCGGAGGTACTCGTGCTCACATTATAAGTCGGTCCTTACCATTCAATTCATTAAATCTTTGCGGCGAGCCGCTTTCCAACATAGACAAAGACCAAAACGCCCAGTGCTAACTCCATAATAAAGAACAAAGTATATATAACAATCTAGGAAGCGAACGGAACATCGTTAGCTTTCACGGTGGTATGGAGTAGGGTGAACGAGACATACCACCAAGAATGATCTCCCCATGTCTCATCGATACAAAAGCACCAATGCAGAAGGAATATCAACATCTAAGTTTTGAGATGTATATTTATACCATGCGCGCTGACTCGATCTCTCTTACAACGCACTTTCGCCAGAAAATGACGAAGATAGGGAGCCAACATGGGTCTCCAAGATGCTCAGAGCGGCACCCATCTCCTCGCTGCTATGGCCGGTCAAGAGCCATACGAGGCGGATCAGCTTCTGGTAGAGCAGCGTTGGGAAATACAGCAGTAGGGCCCATAAAAGCAGTGATAGCACCACCATCACGAAGGAGTTGGCCACGAGTTTCTCGCCTGGCGTCATGACGTAGAGTCCGAATGTGACTTCGTACCGGTAGTATTCAAGGCGGACACGATCAGCAAACCGCTGTATGACATTCCGGCGAGGGTTCTTCATTGTCAGATGGCTGACACCGGTGGAGTTTGGAATCGTAGAGGTCGACATGGTGGAAGAGTACTTATTAATCAGCTCGTCGACCGCGGCTGGAGCGTGGGAGGAGATGTGCGTCGAGGTCGAGGGCGTGTAGAAGGACTGCATTTCAGTTGCCATTGCCTTGTATATTACTGAAGCAAGCTCGACGCGTCTGAGAGACAGGTATTTTCAATGTTTTATGAAGGGTCGTTGTTCACCTTATGGCTTCTGACTCCTCGGACGTAGGTGGAGAGCAGTCGCGTGGTTCCCCGAGACTGCTCCACTTATACTAGGATTATTATTATTGAAAGTCAGGCACTGTAGGCGGCCAGACTCTAGACGGAACTGTGCGCGAAGTTCTGGGTCGACTTGGATCTTCAATCAAGGAGGGATAAGGAAATCGAACAATAGAGGCGCAAAGTGACCCAAGGATTCAATTCAACCCCAAAGAGGAAAAGCGAACCACGCAGTTGGACCAACAAGTTTACCGGGACGTATTATACAGAGCAGAGAGGGTAAGAGGAGAGAGCTTCGCCGGAGCAGCCAAAGAGAGGGAATTGAAGGTGGGAAGGATGGCTTTCGGTACGGCGCGGATGTGGAAGTGTTCAAGGCGGATCTGCCTTACTAGAGGTAGAACCTGCTACCACCAATCACCGTTGGCATCCAGCGTCATCTTCCCTCTTGATTTCGGGTTTATCGGCACCTCCCGCTTTTTTTTTTTTTTTCTTGGTTTTTTTTATTTATTTATTTTTATTTTTATTTTTTTTCCTTCTACCTGCCTTGCTTACTTTTGCACATTTTGCAAGCTTTGCCCTCCTTGTTTGTTTCCCAGAAAATGAAAACGAAAAATAAGCTAATCTTTAAACATTGATAGTTACACTTGTGTTACACTTGTATACTTCAGCAATCGAATGAACCGGGAGATCGTGGGAGATCGTCTCCCTTATGCTCTGGAATCGATTCATAACTTCATAACTACTGGGCACGTCCCCCTGACTACCATGGATCATTTTTATGCATCCTTGGCCGGTTCCTCATGTAGTGATCGTCAGCACTATTGCATATAGTCTAGTCGCTTTTGGTCGACATACAAATACGCTAATGGCCCCCGTTCATTTGCTTGATTTTGAATCCTGAATAATCCATTTCTAATCGCATCCTCCCTTGTCAGGTGATTTCAGTCACATGATGTT
This sequence comes from Aspergillus sergii, assembly GCA_009193525.1. Classification (NCBI taxonomy): domain Eukaryota; kingdom Fungi; phylum Ascomycota; class Eurotiomycetes; order Eurotiales; family Aspergillaceae; genus Aspergillus; species Aspergillus sergii. Next base: position 565,859 of record ML741766.1, read on the forward strand.
CTGGTCTCCTAAACCTATTCTCTCTACTGTCTTAGAAAGTAGTAGACACTTCGTCTTCTTTATCTCGAGACATTCCTTCAGGTCATCTGTGGCGCATGCACGTTACTCTTGTTTTGCCCAGGGTGAAGATATACTTTCTTTGTTTTAAATTCTGACACTTGCTATGCGATCCTTTTAGACAGAATATATATATCGAATGGAATTCTTCAACACCCGCAACGTATGCCAGGCCGGTAACGCATTAAATGATATACCACAGGTAGAAAAAGACTTCAAATTGTCCTATCATCTCCCATTGTTTGCTAAGTTGGGGACCCTTCGACGACTCCCGTTGTAATTATCAGGGGAAGGGATGACATCATAGGGCCCGTGCATCATGTGTGTATCAAACTGTCCCGCGCTTACGCACTCACGTCGGTCGATCTAGACTCCTGAGTCCTATTCCTCCTCCCCTCCTCCTCATCCCACCATCGCATTGCATTGGTGCTATCTCAACTATCATGGCTGAGGAAGAAGACCCTATCGTTCAGGCCTTGCCCCCGGCAACCGATTACCTTACTTACCTTACCTTGTTGGAGTACCAATTGACCCCCGCTCGCTTGCCCACTCTCCACAAGCTCTTGCAAGATGAGGTCTTGACAACCAATATTGGCTGGGATCTAGTCCAGCTGCTGCTGCCCATGCTCCCTCAGTCACTCGAGTGTCTCCAGGATATCGCCCGCTTGGGTAATCCTAGGGAGGTCATCCTGCGGGTGTCCGAAGCCCTGATGCAACTGCAACCTGAGGATGAGGACGAGGACGATGACGAAGAGAACGAGACAGCAGAGCCCGCCACCGCTCATGATACAGAACCCGTCGATACGGAACTGAAAGCCGCGACCGACAGAGATGCGGAGAAGTCGAATATACAGAATAACCTCCCACGGCATGTCCTGAAGTTCAATGCCCTCGTTGCCATGTTGTCCATCCTTCATTCCCGCATCCAGACGAAATCTCCGAGTCGCTTTTTTGCAACCTCTCTACAAGCCGTATTGGAAGCGTATACCCTGATGCCGACGAACGAGACCACCCTTGCCCTTCTGGAGTTTTTCAGAGACGTGTCTCCCTCCAAACGGCCTGCACCACCACCCCGTGCTGCAAGCGAATCCAGCGTGCTACGAGTCTCCGAAGCTTCTGCGCCGGACCCAGAGGCAGAGGTTCAATCGCCTAACCCGAGCAACAACGAGCCAGCGCTCATCAAGAGATTCCTGCAATTCGGTCTGATCGAGCTGATAAAGTCCTACATACTGAGCTTTTCGGGGCCTATGGATCCAGGAATGTCTTGGACAATTCGTTTGCAGGAGAAACTTCAGACAAGGCATCTGGCGGGCCAAGTGTCGGAGACGGAGGTATTTGCCAATAACAAAGAGTTAAGTGAGAGGGACATGATTTTGGGGAAAATTACGGTAGGTCCACCGTGTGTGCCAACAGATCCAGTGTCTGACTTTCTAGGCTCTTTCTCGAGACTTTGGGTTGGATGACAAGCAGCTTCTTGCAGTTGTCTCGCAGCCGGCGGACAAACATCCTCAGCCGCTGGACTTCGATGAGCCACCGAGAAACGTGGAAGAAATTCCGCTCGAAAGGCACGGTGCTCTACTTCTTTTGGCTGCCCGAGCTGCGATGGCCGAACTATTCTCGTCGGGACAGGTCACCCCGATTGCCGTCTTCCCTGAGCTGGCTCAGATATTTGACAACTTTGTCGGTGATCACGATAAGCCGGATGAGATTGCCTTTGGGCAACCTCAGGCACTACTGGACTCTCTGCTGACACTGACCGTCTTTTCTATGCAACGATCAATCGGAGAGCCATCCACCGAGATAGAGTTCCGACGCTTCATCTTATCCCTAACTGCTTGCACAACGCGACAAAGTTACAACTCCATTAGACGAATCCCTGGAGCCATTCTCCACAGTCACTCGTCTCACATTGTCCGCTTCAAGACTATTCGCCAGGTTCTTGAAGATGATCGTTTCCAACTGATCAGGGACAGTGCTATAGGGTGGCTGAAAGATGAGATTCTTGACGCCAACACAAAGCGCTCTGGCTCACCCGAATCCGAGATATTCATCAACCCACATTACTTCTCCATCGTCTTTCCCTTACTCTTCAACTCGTCTGAGTTACGCCTAAACGTCTCATCCGACATCGTAGCATCATGGATCAAATTCTCTCAGACTCTCACACCATCCATCCATGCTGCCCTAAGTCTCTACTACATTCTTCTGTCATCCTCCACCCTCCGTGCTCAACTCCAACTCGAAAAAACCTACATCTACTTCCGCAACCGCTTCCTGGAGCCACTCAAGTCTCTCCTCCACGCCTTCGAGAGTGATCTCACCCAGAACGGCGGCGACGGCAAAATCGAATCTGCCGTCGGCGAGAACATGTGTCAGGTAGGCATGGCCCGGTCCGTGGGCCTCGTCTCTCATGCTGTAGAACAGGTGGAGGATGCCGTGGGCGACGCCTTTGTTGGTGCCGATGACGAGCTGCAAGAGCCCAGCATGGATGATGTTGCGAGGGTTGACAAGATCCGGAAGGAGACAGCTTTGTAAATAAACGGTCTACTTGCATTCTGATATATATTTATCATTTCACTTGTCGCTATTGTAAATACACGACCAAGCTACAGACGAACTCGTGACTCCAAGACGAGAAAAGACTCTTCCCAATTATCTTCTTTCCCAGTAATCTTATTACAGAACCTGTTACCTAAACACCAAAATAAACCCCAGTATATATATATATATGTCTGTATCACATCAATATGTTTACTAGCATATTCAGCCTTTAACTAAAATTCAGGGTTACCAGCGTGGCCACAACTATACCGTTAAGTCTAGCCCACCATAACGTTGAATATATATAGATGGCTGGGCACCCTTCCACTCCTCCTAGCAAACAACATCCCTCTTAAAACACTGAATAACGTAACAAATACTTGTAGGAAAGACCATATTAAACCTAGCATGTCGTCTTTCTTAAGGAGGAAATTAAAAAAAGGAGGGGTGACCAAACACCCGACGATAGTTAAATTGCCAGAAACATACATGCATTCCACCGCATACCTACAAACCCAAAACCAAGAAATATGGTTCTTCCAACCAAAGAACAACAGGCTACCAAGTCATCCAACCCATATATATCTTGCATGCACAGATACGAACCAAATAGCCCTGGTTCCAAGATCCAGGAACCAAGGTAACGCAAACAACCCTGACCCGTATCACAGAAGGAACCAGGCTACGAACATGCACAACGTAACTAGTAACAGTCCAGACTAGTCTTAGTAGCATGGTACAACAGCAGTACTACCTTACTCTGTATATTCTCCTACAGCCCTACATTATTCTCTAATGCTAGAGTCGAAAGTAAAAATAATCAAGACAAAGTATGCATGAAATTCAAACTATCCCATCCTACATGACCAAGAATTCCCAGCAACCAAGACGACGACAAGACCACAGAAGGAGCGGATGCGAACAGGATAGCGAAGAAAGAGGTAGGTACACAAACAACCAGTCATCCCCTGTCCAACGGGCCCGTTGGTCTTCCTCCCAAGGTTCGAGATTTTTTTTGTTGATTTTCTGAGCATATTTGAGTGGCCCTGACTGGTGTCAGGGGTAAGATAGAACGGAACGCGAGAAGTAAGCCAAGTTGGTCATGTTTGGTCTTGAGGCGCGGCAGTTAACGAGTTGGTTGGTGTGGTGGTGGAATTCTGGCTCGGGGTGGAGTTATTGGGGCGCGTTTACATGATAACGCAGCCGCCACCGGGGGAAGCTATTTTTTTGTTAGTTGGTTCTGTGGTATATTAGAAGGGGGTAGTGGAGAGTAGACATACCCTTGACAATAGCAGTGTTCTTGACGGAGGGAGACATGTTGATTGATTGGGTTTCCGGGAAGGAAGATTGGTTTGGATAGAAGCTTTGGTTGTTTGGAGATGAGTGTGGATGATGAGGAGAAGAAGAAGCAGTGATCTGGAAGACTTGAAGGGCCTTTATATCTGTTTCTACAGGGTGGATCTGGTCAGTGAATAGTCCATCCCGATCTCATTCTTTTGGAGATAGATTGTTGAGATTGGAAGCATTGAGCACCACGGGTTCGTGTGGCCCAGGATTGATAGGGCCCGGACAAAGAAAGGAACCAGGCCAGGAGTTGACAGGTCAATGCTAATTCGGGAGACAGTGAATGCATTGACTGGCCCACGGCCTCGGGGCGTTCTTGATATTGTTCTCGACGCGGGGGCCAATCATGATGGCGGGTTCCCGAGGGTGAATGGGGAGATCGTGGCAAAGGTGGTATTGATCAACATTGCCTTTCTTTCTTCAGTGCACCTTGGTGAATGCAGTGGGCTATCTTGATCCAGCCAGTTCCTAAGTTCGGTCTTAAACGCAAAGCATCCAGCGGGTCCAGATCCCCGTATCTCAGTCGGCGGCTTCGCTGTCCCGCGGCACGTGGCCCACATGAGCCGCTATACAGATACATACTTTCCTATTTCAGACGCAGAGAGGGGGAGGGAGCAAAATGGTGGAATTTTCCGGTCAGTAGTTCGTCCGGGAGGAACAATCCCTGGCCATTGCGAAAAGACCTAGATATATTGTTGTTCCAAGAACAATATGAGAGGATGAAAGAGCCTTGGCATCAAGAACCGGGTTTGGTAAGCGATGCATAAAAATAAATGGTTCAATGAATGAAAGAATGGATCAATATTCCAAAAAGAAAATTCAAATTGATTTAGTTAACTCGATGGCAAGAATCCAGGCAAACTACCCAAACAGCGACATTAGCTAGAATCATGTGTAAATCGGCTCCGTGATATCGTTCAATGCCAATCCCGACTTCGCAACGTCCTCTTCAATCAAGAACATCAATGGCATCTCTACCAGCGTGCCCTTGACCTTACTGAGCAGCTCCTTGACCTGTCGAACGCCCTCAGGACCGCCCGGGAAGTCATCCCGCACAACGTGTCCATACCGATACCGGGAGGGTGGCGAATCCTTTTCTTCGCCGTACGCTTGCTTGTCCGCCTTGTCGAAGAAGTAGCCATAGAATTCCTTATACGTGGACCAGTTGCGTACGCAGTCATCCGGAACAGAGTGGAACACCTTGCGGAATACCTCAGTGTTCGTGTGCGCCCGGCTGTTCCACAGGTTATGAAGAGTATCCGCCAATGGGTCGGCCACAAGCCGGCTCTCAGGAGCGTCAAAGTCGAACTCGTTGGGCACACCGACCGGCTCGAAGTTGGCATCGGGGCGCTGGTAGTCTTGTGGCGGCAGAAGGCCAAGGTGCTTGCGGAAAAGCTGGCGACGCAGGGAAGCGGCAAAACGGCTCGCTCTCCAGGGTTTGCCGTTCATGGTGGACTCCAGAGGAGTATAGTCCTCAATGATAATAGCAATCTCAGAATCGTGATCACCAAGCTGAGACCGGTCGTTCAAGTTGGCAGAACCGCACACAACCACGCGGTCGTCGGCAATCATGACCTGTGCCGTTAGTGCATGAATTCAACACAGTAAGGGAAGAACAGACATACCTTCGAGTGAACGTAGAGTTCCTCAGTCACAAATGCGTCAATCTCGGCCTCAGGAGGGCCATCCCAAGGGACGTTACGGATATCCTCTCCATTAAGCATGTAGCACGAGCTGACACTGTTCCATCGTCCAGAGGCAGCCTTGGCACCAGGAACCTGGCGAGCACCCTGCTGATATTGCTGGAAAGGAGCCGTGGTATCGAATGCGCTACGGGGAGCGGGAGCTCCTGGACCATAGCCACCCTGTCCAACAACATTGACGTCATGCTGCTTGCGAGCATCTTCATAGTCGACACCACTTCTCTGCTCGGCTTGCACGAGCGGACCGCTGACATTGATACGGTCGTAGTTACGGAGATTGTAGAATCGGATATACTCCATAGGGTTGTATCCCGCATCAGAAACCAGCTCCAAGATACTGCTTCCTCCGCGGTTGATGCAGTTGTACTGGAACTCCATAATCGCACGGGTACCGAGTGAAGAGTCATCTGCCAGATCACCAGCAAAGCAGGGAACCGATGGAATCACCACAATCATCTTCCACTTCTCACCGGCACGCGCTGCCCGCAAAATACGCTCGACGATCGCAGCACCGATCTGGTTCTTGACCGGCTTCTGGGCGTCGCCAGTAGCTGTAATGAAAAATTGATTCTCGATATACACAAAGTGTTCACTGTTCCGGATGATCGCAGCATACGCATCGGCAATTGAATGTTCGGTAGGTGTGCCGTTGCTCCACTTAGAACAGCTACGGACAATCTGACAGCACATGTTTCCGCGAGGCTGGGAGGGATGTCCAAATGAGCTCAGACGATCTTGGTACTGATGGACTTGGCCAGCCAATTGACCACGGAGAACATTCGAGTACTGAGTGAACTCGTCTCGGAAACGACGAGGGATAAGTCCCGAGCCTCTTTCCCTGTCACTGTGTCCGCGCGTGCCCTCGTAATGGTCATCAATGCCACGTGTCTGAGAGTGCGACGGCTCTTGGTTCGCGGCAGGAGTGTAGGCTGCATACTGTGGTGGTTGGCCTTGTCCTTGAGCTGGAGCTTGAGAGTGCGCCGGTTCCTGGGTCGGGGGAGGAGGGAAGTATGGCGCTTGGCTTTGTCCCTGGGCTTGCCCCTGAGTTGGCGTCTGAGAATACGACTGCTCTTGGGTCGGAGGAGGACCGTAAGCTGTGTATTGTGGTGGTTGGCCTTGTCCCTGACCTTGTCCTTGAATGGAAGGTTGAGCGTATGATTGCTCCTGGGCGGAAGGAGAACCGTAAGCTGCGTATTGTGGTGGTTGGCCCGGTGCTTGAGTTTCACTTTGAGAGTGTGGCTTCTCCTGGGTCGGGAGAGGAGCATGGGCTGCATATTGTGGTGGTTGTTCTTGTCCGGCCTGCCCCTGAGTCGGAGGGGAGGCATAGTATGGTGCTTGGCCTTGGCCGTGAGATGGAACAGGGCTCTGAGATGGTGGCGGCCCTGGAGGGGGTGGTGGGAAAGATTGCCCAGAGTAAGAATAGGCTTGGGTGTTACCCTCAGACTGTGAAGCGCCAGAAGCAGGCTGCTGGGGGCTAGGGGCAGCTTGATTACTCGTTGTAGAGGCAGTAAAATAGCTTGAAAGGCCAGGCTGCGGCGAGGTTGCCGATTGCTGGTAGGCTTGGTTACCTGTTGCCTGTGTCTGGGGCTTGGTCGATAGATTCGGCTGTGGTGACGCCGGAGGTTGCTGGTAGCTAGGTGCTCCCTGGCTGCTAGTGCTAGGCCGGGGGGATGTACTTTGCTGCTGCTGAGCACCTGGCTGCTGTGGGCGGTTTGACGAGCTGGGTCGACCGTACAGCGCGAGCTTGGAGTACCTCGCATCTTTGCGCGAATCATACTTGGTGTCGTAGATAAAGTTCCAACGTTCGATGAAGTGCCGCCGCAAATCCTCCACGACATGGCCGTGCAAGCTCACGGAGATATCAGACCAACCCATGCGAGAGGATGTCTTTCGGTCAAGCTGATTCTTCTCCCAATGAGCCACATCCTGGAAGTCGAGCACTCTGGCATTGTTATAGTCCTGGCCTGGGAAAACGCTCTCGTTTACGTCCTCTGGGTGGACATCGGCGAGTGCGTGCTGATTTGTATCCCAACGTCCAAAACACATATCTAGACCTCCCATGAATGCGATCCTGCCATCGATGACGCAAAGCTTTTCATGGTGTGCCCAGTAGAGGACAACATCGTCGTGCATGCCGTAGATGTTCTTGATGGCATCTCCTGACATTTGGACGAGGCTCTTCGCGTCCAAGGACAGGTTGTGAAGAGACGTAGAGATATCGTCAGCCAAATTCTGACGGTCCGGCAGATGATCCGGATGGCGGAACACGGCAATATTCGGGTGGAGGTCTTCAAGGCAGTGCTTGGTATGATGAGAAGACACTAGTCAAGTTAGCACCATTGGCATGAAACTTGCCATAAGACATTTTGTTCGATGTAGAACGTTGTACATACGAGTTAATGCCTGAGTGACTTCCTTGTACACAATGATGTTGACCTTTACCCCACGTTGCGCTGCTGACTGCAGCATCCGATCCAGTCGGTATTGCTCATTCTTTGTGGGAGGTCGTCTCAAGTAAAGCTCCGGAGAAAGCCACCCTTTGAGGGTTGTTAGCCTAGATTCGAATATGATTATCCCGAGGACAGAGGAGCTTACAATCTAAGATCCAGATTGATTCTCTCGCGCTCTCTAGCGCCTTTGAAACGGCGTAGAAGTAGGAACATCCGTCCACATACCACTTGACGTCGTTGCCCTGTCGATCCGGAGCGAAACTGCCGAATCTGTGCTGTGTCTGTGGCTTTACCTGTCCATATTCGGCATACGCCTGTGGGTCGAGTGCGGTTCCTATACGCTGACCGAGATCGGTTCCGATTTCTGCAACAGCGCCCTGGATTTTACCAAACAGCCCGGAGAGCTTATCCTCTTTGGGAGGCTTGCCCTGAGGCTTTCCCTGAGGCTTGTTAGGATCTTGATACTGGGGCTGAGGAGGACGTCCGTATGTGTTCTGCGATGAGCTCTGCTGGTTGTTCTGGCCCCAATGGACGTCAGTCTTGTGGTATCATTGGCACATCGGTAATGTAACTGGCTTACACCGTAGTAATCTTGGTTGGATCCTTGGGGCTGAGACTGCTGGCCTTGAGGTTGCTGGCCTTGAGGCTGCTGTGGCCTGGGAGCTCCCTGCTGCGAATGATGGCTCTTATAAGTTTCCTTGAGCATCTTGAAAGTATCTCCAACGAAGCCCCTTGTACTTTCACCTTGACCGCCACGAGTCCCATCTTGGCCGTAATACTGGCCGTAGGCCAGGTGGTCGTCTCGGTTGGACATGACCGTCGCTGACTATCTGCGACTCGGATGGAATAACAAATAAAAAGGATTGACAGATGCTACACAGCAGGAATGGTAGAAATCCTGCAGAGAGCTTTACAGTCAAGAAAGAGGAGAAAGCGGATGGGGGATTAGTAGTATTTAACCAGAGTGAGAAGAGGATCAAGCTGAGCGTAATTAATTTAGTCCCGCCCATTTGCCCCGCCATTCCGAGACAGCAGCTGAATGGCTCAGTCCTATTAGGCTGCCACTTACGGTGTAGTGTGGGCGGGTATCACAGTCACCACCGGAAATCCAACTCTCCAATTAAATGGCGCAGTAATATTGGGATACTCATTGTTTCCTCTTTTCTCCAACGGTATATCCATGCAGACGAAGATCTGGAGTGGTGGCTGTGCATCCCACTTGCATTGAGTATGTACTTTTGTTGAAATGAGGGGCAGGGAAACAAGTACATACTGTACTGAGTAAACAATACCCCACATCTGAGCAGATCTATTTATGGTCCCGCAGTAAGGTACGTACCGTATGGTAAAAAGCATGCACGCCATGATGTCACGTTATGCACTCAATATGTGGCTGAGCCGTAGGGCTTACCTGTCATCTTATCCATCGCTGCCTTCTAAAAACGTGGCTCAGTCTCGAAACAATGGTCTCATACAATTCCCCTCATGAACTCACCACTTCGAAAAAGGAGAAAAGACGGCTTGACCGCAGACTTCCTGACTTCCCGCACCCCCGGTTCACTTGTCGACGGGGACCCACCCAGTACACCAGTACACCTCACCGCAAATCCCAGAGATTCCCTTGGGAAATCCCCATTGCGTGTAGCAGAGCAACGAGATGCAACATTCGATAATGCTCTTTTTCAATTACCACTTGGGGGTCATGTAGTTTCTATAGGCAGCACAACAATAGTCTTGTATTTTCACTTATCACCGCTAATGCTACTACGAACCTTATCTTCAGTTTATGATGTTTTAGATCTGTCACAGAGGTCTGTTGCCTGTCTGTAGAAACGGATGACAAAGGCCCAATGTATAATTGCTTATAACCCGTCTGGAGACCTTACAATAATAATAGATATCTGTCGTTCATGTGGGAAACATCACCGAGACACAAATGAGTCTCGAAACCCAGACATTTCGGCACCGTTTCGGCCACGTTTCCTCATGACAAAGTGATCGGCATAGAGTGGATGGCGTATTGAAACCACGACTTGCGGACAACACTGTGTACAATAAAGTCACGTATGGAGTAAGCATATATAGACCTCTTTCACACAGCTCGGCGCCAGGTACATATGTTTATAGCCTGCTCCACATCGCTACGTCGAAAACCAGGACTGTGACCGAGGCACATTGCCTTGCTTACCAGTGCTAGTAAAGTTAACTACCGAATCACCACCAGAGGAAAGATCAAACAGAAGACTCACCAACTATCAGAGCACGGGCGTTGACCGCCGACTGGGAGGAGGAATCTGTCATGTTTTTCGGGGGCCGAACAAGTAGGCGCGTATCTTTTTCTTGCAAGTAGTTCGCTAACTCCTGGACGTCAAACCAATCCCCGCCGATTTCTTTTAAAGTTTGTGGATTGAAGCTGGGTAACGGACTATTACTGATTGATTGTGGTTGGTCAAGCGCCGACTGACATTCCGTCGTTTGATTTTGAGTCGATGGTTGCCCAGCATGGCTGGCTAGGCAAGACGGGACCTCCTTGAAGCTCATGTACGATCTCTTGTTTAGCCTAGCATGCAAGGCGCTTCTGAAGATAGATGTGATACTTGCCCTAGTAAAAAGGGATAAAAGGAGTCGAAACGGCCTTTTCAAGGTAGTTAAAGGGACGGACGAATTATCAAGTATCAATAACCCCTCATAAAGACAGGCGATCCTTAACTGATCCGTGAAGTCTGATACTTCCATCACAGCGACATCGCCCGGTTTGAAAAAGAATAGACTGCTAGGATGATATCTCAAAAGGCATGGGGAAGGTTGAACTGTAGAGAGCGATGGGGGGCCTTCGCTCTCAGATAGAGTTAGATGATCCGGCGATATTGGTGTTAAAGAGGAGAGGATAGGGTTTTCATCATGCGTGGCAGTGTTGAAACTATCTTCATCCCCGATGTCCTTTGCCGAAGATAGACATATCTGTACCGTCTCCCGCAGATGTCTGGCGAGATCAGGGCGTGAGGTGAGAGCCCCAGATAGGAGCAAAGCATCACTAAATGTAATTACCGCCTCGCCCATCTTCTGGGCTGCAGCCTCCAACTGTGCAACACGTTTGTTCAGAAGCTCAACAGTGGCTTCTTTACGGGAGCGATAAGCCCTTTGTGCCAGGCGAACCTGTGTCCGTCGTCGCTATAATGCGTGAGCATAAGTACACTCAAAGCCAGGAAAACTAAAAATAAAGCATTGACACACATCTTTCTTATTTTTGTCCATCCTAGTTCCAAGGGCTTTGCGCGGCCGCCCACGCTTCCTGGAAGGAACTTTGGCTGTCTTCGCGCTGAGGTTGTCATGTTGCGGGGATTGGACTCCCGAGTCAGGCGTCAGGCACAGGCTGTTAGTGGTGTCTGTCGGCGCATCGTGATTGTCTTCGCTCATTTTCCCGTAGACGGACAATAGTGGGATAGTGGCAATAGGGTTACTGAGGCCAACGGGGCCTAAACTTTGGATCGAGCCCTCAACACGCTGAGCTAGAGGACTAGAGAACTAGAGGAGTAAAGAGATAGCAGTTTCTTGATCTCTAAAAAAAGGTCATGGCACAGTCACGTTTGGGACTCGAAACTGGGCTTGTAGGAGCCGTAGAAGGAGAACTAGATTCATTTGAGGAAATTCTTCACCCAACATAGTGCAGAACTTGCAGGATTTGGGACGCCCAACCGATTCAAGTATACTTTATTTCAGTAATCGTTTCTCTCGGCTTTGGATCACTAATCCCAATATGTTGCGTTCCTCTAGCCGAAGGACGAGACTTCTTTAGTGGCTGAAGCAACGATTAGGCTTTAACTTACGGGCCCGCTAGCACCCGGCTGGGGTATCGGTACTTCGGTTAGGGTAGCCCTGAGTTTAATCCACCTCGAATTTGCGCTTTTTGGTTCGAAGAGTTCACCGACCAACTGCCCAAGACAAACTATCAACAGATCATAGTGAGTCTTCCAACCAATCAATCTCAGTGTATAATGTCATGCACTGCAATGTTACTCTCTACCCCAGGTCATGTTGACTCATGACTCCCAGTAGCCCCACCCGCCATTTCTCTTTTATCCATTTAAACCGACAGCTCATGTCCGGTAATGCATATACGCTGCTCCATACCACTGAAAGCGGAACACGCAAGACAGCTTTGCACAGAATCTGGGCGTTTTTCTCAACGCATCTCCATAGGACCTGCGGGTGGTCTACTAGGAGCATCAGCTGTTGATACGCCAGCTGTGTCTTGTTTGCCCGTAGATGTTGTACCATCACTTAAATGAATTTGGATATAAACTCTTGAAGGGTTAAAGTCAGTGTTAGCACTCTTCCAGCTGTGGAGATTACCTCACTATTGTCATGGAAAAGGTCGTTTCCCACGATAAACTATTGCTTGAGAAGAGCTTTCCTTTCTATTGAGAGAGCCTTTATCGATTCAAGGATATCACTCTTAGTTCGTGGACACTTTCCAACGGTCCGGTGGGTTGATGCACTGCAGTGGTATGGGATTAGCCCTAGTTGATCACTAATCATGAAAGGCGAAGAGGAAATCTATCCGATGATCTCCATTGACTAGATTAGTCCAGTTCTCCGATTGATTACGTTTGGCTGATGCAAATTGCCGTCAATCAACCGAGATTCTAGTAACCCACTAAGCCCTAAGTATTAATCCTTAAAGTAGATGTTTAGGTTTCCGCCCATACCACAGTTGCTTTCTAGAACAATGGCGATCGGAGTATGTTTCCTATAATTGCATGTACACTTATTCACTGGGCGACTGCGAAGCAGGCTTGGCGGATACACGCCTTGTCCAACGAATTGATTCAATCCTTAGTACACTGCGCTGGGGAAGTCGCTTGGAGCTATCTATATTATGTAGGGTTGGAGACCATGACACGGCATCCCGGCCCCTTATAGATGTTGGCTTCAGTCTTCTAGCTACTGGCCTCTTATATGATTCATCCTTAGCCAATTACCTAGACGAATAATAGCTGGACTGAGATGCAGCTTAGTAAAACATAGATAAATAGGATGAAATGTGTTTTGATCTACATTTGTTACAATTCTGAAACAAGGATGAACGAGGGAAGAATGAGAAGCAAGAATTGGGTAGGACAATACATCAAAGACTCTATAGCACAAGGTGCGTTTATTGAAGATCTGGTAATATTACTCCTGGATCCTATCAAGAATATCTTTCTCGTCTTTTCTTTGTTATCCCCCTCCCGCGTTCGTCATAAGGAGAAGGCATTACGATGCTCCCGAAGCTAAGGACAAGTATTCCACCAGTCGTTTCAAGTATCCGAATAGCCCTGGCCATTCGTTCCCTTCCAACTCTTGGATAAGTCTCGACCATGCGAGCTGATGCATTGGATTCAACTCCTCCAACCATGTCAGGGCTCGCGCGTCACCCATCATGCACAATCGTTCCAGGTACACGTCCTCTATGCAGAATTGCCTTTCGACAATAGGAATAACGATATCCACCGTATCTTTCACAGTTGGTTCCACTTTCCGGTCGTTCTGACGTAGCTCAACCAGAAACTCGTCGAGGTTACCAGAACCACCCAGGCCACCCAGGCCACGACGATCTTTGAAGTCAAAAGCGTAGTTCCGTCTTTCGGCACGCTCAAAGGCCCGGCGGACCGCTTCTGTACGGTCTGCTTGTATCTCGATGATGTCTTTGCCCCTGTCGTCATGTCTTGAATCATCCGATGCGTCGAGAACTGCGTACCAAGGCATTATAGTAGAAAAAGCCTGAGTTGTGATAGTCTCTTGGTTGCTCTTGAGATATGTAACGTATTGGGTGATTCAAAAGAGAGACAGAAAACGGAATTAACTTTGAGAGTCTAGCGTACAATATATGTTCGCTTTTATATTTTCTTCTGCGCTCTTTACACTGGCCTTTAGGTGGCAAAAATATTCGTTTGTGGAATATCCCTTTCAGGAGGGCATATGAACCGGTACAGTTCCATGAACTCTGATACATAAAACGATAATGTAGGTGCAGTATTCCTTTTGTTACAGATACAATACAGGCAATTTCTGCGTTCCACATCCCGGACCGGTAGAAGGCCGGGTATAATGGGTTAATGTGCTGGGGTTGACGGAGATAGCCTTCGTTGTCAACGGATCCTTTGTGTTCTTGAACCCTTTCGGAGGTCGCCGAGAGCCTTTGTATGGAATTTCTCTGTACATGCCATCTGAAAGTGATCTTCCGACCGACATCAATATCTGTGATCAATTTGTCAATTTCGCCACATGAGCCTTTACTGAGTTTCCCTGTTCTTGTTCATATAATCTCTCTATATACCCTTATTACTATTCTATTGTGTGCAATATCCCAGCGGAAGACCCGTATCTCGTGGGCTGTTCAAGCCGATCAAGGTGGCATATGAAATGCACAGGTTTGTGAGAGAGGAATCGTTAGCGAAGAATGATGGCTTAGTCGTAAAGACTCACTGAAGTATTTGTGTTACGATCTAGTAACCCGATTACTCAAGAGATAAGCCCATGTCGTATTCTGCCAGAGGGGGCACCCATTAAGCGGGCTCCTTCCAGTATGTAGAGTTATTCCTGCAATAAATTTCGGCCTGTGACTAGTCAGTGATATTAGCTAACTATCCTTCGACGACATATAGCACTAGAGATATATCGCAAGAGTTTTTAATATCTTGCAGCAGGTTTAATCACGGGTTTAGTCTCTATCGAGAACCAGCGAGGTATGTATAGTACGACTACGACGGGGTTAGTATGGCTCACGAATATTTTCTGGCCCGATTCAAGCCAGGATTCTCACCCCATCGTGTGCGAATTGAACCTTTAACAAACAGTATGCTGATCCTGGTGCAATTATACGGACCGAATATTTCTGGATGTTGAAAACTCTTTTAGAGTCTTACTATGACCTATCTGACTATTGTATCCTTTTTCTTCCATCTCCTTACAAAAGCTAACTCGAATAAATCAATAACAACAATAGAGGAAGAAAGTACTAGCATGCTGCGTAACATATCTGTATGCATTGAATTGCAACCCAAAGCCCTAAAGCCTGCGATCAAGCGGAAGCGAAAGGTAAGCTACAAGCATCGAATATACCTTGAAGCAAACCCCTCGGCCTCCAGACACTCGCTCACTTTTCTTGTTTCACCACTTTCTCTCCTCCTCCCCACCTCAACTCTATATCTCCCGTACCCTAAAACCAAACTAAACAGGAAAATACCAAAAGAACAAAACCTCCTCCGGAGCTCAGACCGTAACAGGTGCTTTAGTCTTATTTTGCTCAATTTCAAGAAGCTCATCCAGCCTTTCAACAGTCCATTCATTCGCATCATCGTCAGATGGCATTAACTGATCACACGACAAGAATATCATCACCCTACCATCATGTATACCATCCGGGTAATAATCGTCCAGCCACATAGGCTTTGGGGGATAGTTCTCAAGACGACACAAAGCATCTTTGAATAACTCCTCACGGGTTTTCTCGGTGCGGGGGCAGATAATCAAGGGTAGAATCATATACCAAGGCATTCTTTCGATGTGGTAACCGTTATTGGGGTGATGCTTAGCTGGGTAGGTAGGGTTGAATGTCGTGGGACGTAGAATGTGATGAGACGGGGTTAGGAGGAAGTTGAAGGAGCAAGATGAATAGATTTATTGGGATCATCAAGGACTATTTATGGTTACCTATTGTACGACACACCAGTTACACGTGGTATTCTCCCTTCAGACTGCGGTGCTTGCGGCATTGAATTGGTATATTCCGGTATAAGAAAGGAAAGTGTGGGGATCTCTCTTTATCTATGTGTAGACGAAGGTAATTTCCATGCTGTTGATCTTACCTATCACTGGGTTTATGAAAAGTATATAGCATTTCCTTTCCGGCCTTAGGTAGTACTGAGTTGCCAAGGAGTTCCACTACTAATATGTTGAGCATCGGATTGCAGGATAGAAACCGTATAGTTGACTCCTGTGTATGATATGAAGGCGTCACAGTGCTATGATAGCATACTAAAAGAGACTGAAAGTTGCTAAGGATAACATAGAAATTCATATATGATACAAGAGCAAGCTATCTACTGCTATAGTTGGAAATAAAGAGCTCTTCTATAACATGGGCCTTACAGCGCATAAAGTAGAATGGGTATGGATGTACTGAAATAACCTACTTGTGCGATATTATTAAGGAGAAAAAGAATAAAACTCAAACTGGGAAGAAAGAGCAGGGCAGAATACTTCGAAGAATATAGGGGCATACGAAAGAGACTGGGGGTAGTGATTGGGGCGCTGGTATACCTGCAGTTGGGGCCGCCCAGCAACCAGCGTCTGATCACCGCCTTCCCCACGTGTTGGAATTGGTTTCTCACACAAGAAACAGTATTGGCGATAAGCCTTTCTACTCTGTGGGCTTAGGTCATCATGAGTTTCCTGAGTTTGTAACCATATACGCTGATCAGGTCAAGGAGGGTCCATACCCACACCTGAAAGCCATGATGTATAGTAATTTGAATGGTACCGACGGTACAATTCTGCGAGGAGAGGTATCGATGGCCCTGCACTTGATGATCGCGCAAATGAGGCGAGCCCGCTTCCTCGACCAGATGACTGCACCGGTAATTATGCATCACCTCTCAGCCCTTGAATACATTCGGAAAACAAAAACACTAATCCGAATGGGATTTGCAAGTTCTTCTTTTTTCCTTTATGGGACCCCAGCATGTTCGGCTAGTTGAAACATATTTCGACGGCAACTCTGTGGTAGTACGCCCATCCCGGCTTTTTGATCTTTGTAAAAAGAACGAAGCTGCTATCAGAGAGTTGGGCCAGTGGTACTTCGGGAAGCCAGTTGGGAACACCAAGGACTGTCCGTAGTAGCGATTCTAGCCTTTTCTGCAAGTATGGTTTATGTTTATGGTGGCATGTAATGGGATCGGCAGTCGGGTTTGGCTTTCTGGCGCTTAGGTTGGTCTAGGCGTTCCTGTGTTTCCCTATTCCCTTTAATTTTGTTTTCGGTTTGCCCTTTACATTTAGGATATCCAAGGGTGCTGTCCTTCACATCAGATGTAACGACAGTAAAATGTCATTTCGATCATTCGGTCTGTGATATTCTCCAAACCCGAAGCCTTCCACATCACGAGGCATATTGATAGCGCACAGTCCCCATCCTACAGATGCTTTCGAAAGTAATCTCCGAAATATACCGACCTGGCTGCGTTGACACTATGATACTTCCACAGTTCTCGCTCTTATTATGGTTAACGTGGTGCTGACTGACTCATAAATAGTAAGAAGGAGGGGGATTGAGAACTAGAATGATAGAGTTCTAGGGAGTCCATTTAATTTGAAAATGCAGCTGTAGTAGCCATTGTAATCTTGAAGATAAGGCTTCCGTTGAAGGCTTTCTCAACCGGCTTCCAGGTTATAGTTTACCAGCGGCCATATTTGGCTACATCGGAGTAGTTCTTTAGAGGCTCGTTGTTCGTTGTCCGTCAATCCATGCACAGGAAAGAGGGGCCATCATTCCCCACTATCTCAGTGGATGACCTGGTACGCCTTAATGTGTTTGCAAAGACACATGCTTCATCACTGGAGATAGAACTGACGGTATCGGATATAATATCGTATATCCCCTACCTGCACTTCGAAGCTCTAGGTCTACACAAGGCCTAATTTTCGGTATCGCATATAGACAATGCTATATGGTTGAACTGTCGCAAGACTGACCAAGTTTCTGCCCTCTGGTAATCATTAATCAATAGCTCCTCAGGGATTGAGGGAGGCGATACATATCTTCTAGTAGCCAGATAACCTTATCCATGCGTTTACGGGAACTACTGTAGCTATGTCCAGGAATGCGTAGAGAGTAGTACGGTAGTATGCCTCATTAAGGTATGGTTCTTATCTGGACGAGTTCCTTTTCTTTTAAAATGACTATTTACTTAAGGATGGCGTTCTTTTCAATAGTTATGCGGTTCTAGATATCCAATTTAGTGTAGATGGGAATAGAAAAGTATAGGTCAGACGCTCCAAGCTGCTCGAGTATTGACTGTGTATATGAAAAGCAAGAAAGTTGAACTATTCATCAAGTTAACCTAGTCGCTTCTATTTTTACAGTTTCTAGCTTGATTGAATAGCCCTAAAGATAAGGAAAGGCCTGTTGGGCCAGTCACATAAATTAGTTCCGCGGGAGCTATCATGGCAAGCTGAGCAAGATCCTCCAGCTTCTCAGAGGGCGAGAAGTGTTCTCCACAGTCAGGTACATCAATGGTAGCCCTCGGTTTCATGTTGCCGGATATTACTTCTTGTTGCTAGAGGATCTCCCGCAGTCACTGAAATAGATATCTTGACGGGGTGGCTACCATGGTTCGATTGATGCCAGCGTTCATATAAGTACCACTTAGGACGGGTAAATCACGCCATACAATCATTGGACGACCGATTATTATCGGTGGAGACACATATTCAGCTTCACAGTCCGGGGGCTCAAGGAAACCGCAGACACCTATAAAACTTCCTTCTCCAGTTGTACCACCCTTTCCATCATCTCGCGCGAGAATACATACATGAAATCAGGGAACTTCTTAAAAATTCCGTGAAATTCAAATGACGGAAACTCTTTGAGAGTAGAAACATGACGCGCGGCAAATTGCGCTACAATACTCTGCAATGTAGCGTTCGGTGGAGTACGCGGTCCATATATATACTCAATAAGTTGAATAAAGTTCGTATCGTCCCACTCATGTATGAGATTTGATACTAGCCTTTTCTCGGCGAGGTCCTTAAGCCCTTTGATGGCGTACTTGTTAGCAGTAACATGCATCATAGCATTGGCATATTTAGGGAATGTGGGACCTTGGTCTTGGTATCTCTGGGCTTCAATGACGAGCTCGTGCTCGTCATAGTCCCCCCGGTAGAGATAGTCAAGCATCTTTTTGATGACAAATGGATGTTCGATAATTGTGATCTCTTTTGATCCGTCCTTGACAGCTTTTTCGAAGACGCTAGACTGTGGACACACAATACAACTATGCGCATCAAAGGTTGACACTCCACAGTTAATTTTTAGGTCCGAAAATGCCCCAGTGACTCGGATGCTTTGTCATGTTAGCTAAAACTCTGTAAAAAAAGGGTAAACTTACATTGATAGCAACGAAAGGAGACTGGATCCCGTGGTTCCATTATTGGCGCAGACGGTTCTCTCTGGTTGGGGAGGGAATACGTTTAGCCTCGGGCTTTGAGGTTCTAGCTCTGGCTCTAGCTCTGGCTCTGGTTCGAGTTGGGGTTCAGGCTCTGGCTCCAGTACTGGTTCAGGCTCTAGTTCGAGTTCGGGTTGAGGCTCTGGTTCTTGGGCTGGTTCGGGCTCTGGTTCCAGTACTGGCTCTGGCTCTGGCTCTAGTACTACCTCTGGGGGTGGAGGAGGAGGCCAGTCAAAGTCCTTTCCAGGAATAGGCAATCCTTTCTTCACAAGTGCTTTCTCCCGTTTCTTCCTGTCTTTAGCACCAAGACTGTCCCAGTTATTATAGAGTGGATCGTCGGGCAGTTCCGGCGCTGGTTCTTGTTCAGCCTGAAGCTCGGGCTCGGGCTCGGGCTCTGGTTCCAGTACGGGCTCTAGCTCTGGCTCTAGTGCTATCTCTGGGGGTGGAGGAGGAGGCCAGTCAAAGTCCTTTCCAGGAATAGGCAATCCTTTCTTCACAAGTGCTTTCTCCCGTTTCTTCCTGTCTTTAGCACCAAGACTGTCCCAGTTATTATAGAGTGGATCGTCGAGCAGTGTTGGCGCTGCCACTGGTTCAGGTTCAGGCTGAGGCTGGGGCTGAGGCTCGGGGTCTGGCTCTTGTACTACTATGGGTAATGCAGGTCGTGCCCGGCATTCCTCCGTCGTAGATCCCCATCCCCATCCATTTCCATTTTGTGATGTGCTGTTATCCATACCTATCGAGAACAAATAGGGACACGAATAGGAGAACAGCTTCCGGGAGAAGAGCTACTCGAACGATGGGACTAAGGTTGCGATACAGGTTGTAGAGCTCCGGCAGAACACTGAAACCGAAGACGAAGGAGAGTTGAACAGCAGGAAGACATAAGGATAGAAAATGATAGTATAGTGCCTATGAGTGTGGGTAAAAGGACCATGACTCGCGTGTTACCTCTGCCACGTCACAACACGCGGGGTAAGTAATAGCTATCATGCAAGGCTCTACCATCCGGCACACACAACGTAAACATAGGAGCTGGAAATATATGGTTGGCAACTGTTTGATTAGCCAAGCTGATCATATCTTGTAAAGTAGAGGTCCTCTGTCTGGCTATCTATTGTATTGTTAGTCCCCCCAGTGGTTCTATCGATGCTCCAAGGGGAGGTATTTACTGTGAGATTTCGCAAGATTGTAGGTGTATAGAGCTTACTAGGTTAGTCAGCTATCAGAGGTGTGTTAATAGGTTTGATCTTAGACGAAATCCCACTGTGTCTTTCAGGTTTGAACATTCCACATTCTGAGCCCGATATAGGCATTAACATGCAGAGGATCAAGAACATGGGAGTTTTGATGGTAAGCTCTCGGGCGTCTCTGAGTGTTTGATTAGGAAAGGAGTGGGAGTATTCTAATCGATTTTCTTTGAAGGACAACACAGATAAATAAATAGCTAGGAAGAGAAGGATAAATCCGCTGCCAGGTTCTCCGGGGTTAACATGCATCGCCAGATCTCTTCCCCGATGGTTCCATTCGAACAGAGTTCCAATTCCTTCCTACCGAATATAGCTCCTTTGAGCACAAGCCGCCTCAGTATGCGAGAAACATTTTCGAACTTCCTCGGATTCTCAGTTGTAGAACGCATCGAGCTTAATACATGTGTCAAGGCGGTCTTTCCACCACGACCTGGCTCATTTACATACACGTCCTTTTCGAGAAGTGCGCCAACGGTACTCCACTGCTGTTGTGCAGCAGCAGCGACCAATATCGGGTCCCCATTCAAAGTCAGGGAGTTGGGATCTGCTCCTCTGTTGAGTAGCTGCTCAACATGAATCCAATCTTTGTGCGTTGCTGCGTAAGACAAGACCGTTATTTGTGAATACACGAGGAATGTTCCCTTCACTTTGATGTCCGCCCCGGCACTGGCCAAAAAATCAACCATATCCCATTTCCGGCACAAGGCTGCTAAGAGAAGTACCGTATGACCGTTGGAATTCGTAACACTCAAATCCGCACCCCTTTGTGCTAGAAGCTTCACCACACTCCAGGCTTCGGCTAATGCAGCGACAAGAATAGCTGGTCGTCTGTTGAGGGATTTTCCATTAGGGTCTATACCCTTGCTCACCAAAATTTGAACGATATCCCATGCGCTGGATTGAATTGCAAGTTGAAAGGTTAGGCTAAGATGGAACTGCGGCGAGCTGAGCTCCACGATAGCTGAAATCAGTCGCTTCACCTTACGCCAGTCCTGTTGTTGGGCGGCTTCAAGGATGTCAATCCCGTGATCCATACAAGTATGAGCTATGCCCATGCTGTCAGCGTTCATTTTCTCTACAGACACACACTTTGAAAATAAGGGCTTGCAATAGAGGAGGGATATTCCTTACGCTGTGCAACTTGAGCAGCATTGTGTGACGTGATGGCCGTCTCCCCAGTTCTAGTGACATCCTGAATGCTATCACGCCTTGGAAGTGGGACAGCAACACGTAAGCGATTTCTGCTCGAAGGCTCTGAATCGACCGTGCGGTTCGATATGGACAGTAAGCTAGGCCCCTTAGAAGCCTTGCGCGAATTAAGACCTTTGCGCGGGCTGCTCTTTTTCGTTCTGGCCCTAAATAAAAGTGGATTTAGTCCATTTTCAAGAATTAGAACATGGAGGTGATATCGATTCACTTACCCACAAATTGTAGTTTGAATGAAAGTAAGGCTCGTCTTGCGCTGCGATACCTCCGATATCCAGCCTTCGACATCCTCACGTGCGAAATTGATCTTTTCTCTCGCATTTGGACGGCCAGTAAGAGATGGATATTGGCCCAAAAATCGTCGCAGATGTCTTGCAGTCCTATTGCAGTCCCTGATGAGTGGCGCCAATTTCTTCTTGACCTTTGCATCTAAAATATGCTCATCCCCTGCCATATGGACGCATTGTACCATTGCATACAACGATTTGTATTCGGATAGAAGACCCTTGAACTCCTGTGGGGAGCTTTTGTATGCATCGTATGCCTTCACTAGCATGTCAAAGACAGTTTTAAAATCGCCGATACTAAGCCCAATGGAGGAGGCCATTTTTGTGTGTTTAGTCAACAAGGGTAAAAGGAGGGACTGCCATTGACTCGAAGAAAGCAGACAGCCCAGATGGTTTTAATATTACGCCACATAGTAAAGCTTGATGACGACGCAGGCCTGGCTTAGATTCTAGCTAGGTATTTTCCTCGGGAAAATCAAAGACTAGGAAAGAGGGGGGAAATTAAAAGAAAAAATCAAAAGAGAAAAGAGGAACACTGGAGGCTGTACCTTTACCACAGCCTCTCAGGCAAGGCTGACTCTGGGGAAAAGGAGAGACACCCATAGAGGTTCGGGAACTTGGGCATAACCATGTAACAGGGCCAAGCAAACGACCACAAATCAGTGCCATGTAATGATCAGGAATTGGAAAACGCGCCATCGGTAAGATTGCTGTATCTATGAGTTGGACCCAACTATTGATTCCGGGCTTCACTGCAATCGCTATCACGGATCGACGCAAGTGTTCGGTTCGGGTATCAATGCAGCAGACCAAGCCTCATGCAGAGCCTGGTGAGGCGAAGCGCTGAGTACTGTGCTCCTATATGATATGATTCCTGGTAAAGCCTCGTGAATATTTCCGTTCGCAACAAATCGGTTCTGAGAGCAGCATTGCGGTTCTTCATCATCCAGCCTCGCAGAAACGTACCGTGGGTGTTCCCTAGCAGTGGTACTGTAGCTGGTTGCAACGGGGCAAATGTTATGAGTCTTTGGGCTATCTATCTTTAAGCCCTAATCGGAAACACGTAATCCTGTCTGCATTCGAACTTCCAAACATGCCTGTAAATAATGATTGCTGTATTGGGTAATAGTGAAATATTAATGACACTAAATACTTTGCATAACTCTGTAGTCTAGTGACTATTCGTACTGAGTCAGGTCTGATCGGCGAGCAGTAGACAAAGTCTCCACCAATCCGACTCCTGCTATTGTATCACATTCGTATCCCTTTCGCCCTTGACTATTATATTACGGGGTATCAGCTTACACCTCACTTATATTCCTCTTTACCGAAGATGATTGTGTCTATAGAACATAGTGTTGGGACAATGGGATTGTGGAAGCAGTGTCTTTCTAGAATTTGCGTATTTCATTTAAAAACCGGCATATAGATATTAGATTGCAGAAGGGCTCTAATGCTAAAACTAGATGAATGCTGTCGGAAACAATAGTAGAGTCATGGAATTTAACAAAGAAGCGCAAATATATTGTCGTCTAGGATGCCATAACAAAGCATTACACAATTTCTCCAATGCCAACGATAATCCTTCATACTATGTCAAGCACCGTGGATATGGTAAACTCATATCAGGCAGAACTAAAATCCAGTCTACCCTGGCGACACCGTATCGCATTCGTAGTTCTTGGCCCGTTGTGGTAATTCCTTCCTCATATAAATTTTTGCATAGTCCCGCGACGGCTCACCCCAGGCGTCTACCCAACCTTCCAACCTTATTTCGTAGTCGTGATCAGTATACTCTTTTTTTCCCATCGGATCTGAATTGAGTTCGAATTGGCCACACTTAACAAGTGAATCGCATTCCTGGAAGAACTGGCACATATAATATCTTTCCGTGTCCGTTGAATTCTTAGAGCCGATTGACTCGATTCTAAAAGAAGATTGAGATCTAACATGTACGAACCAAGGAACTTTGCGTATGTTATTCTGGGATTTGGGAAATCTTCCAAATCAAAGGCTTTGTACTTCTTGTTTTCTTTTATCTATGTAAGTTGAGATTGCAGGTCCTGAGTAAGTCTATTCTGGAGAAAAATAAAAAGGATGGAGAGTAAGTTGAATTTTGGAAGATGGCAAGCTTACTGATAGAGAGGCATAGAGTGATATGCTTAAATCAACGTACTCTCAGATGGATGGGAGCTTTAGAAGCGCTTGCCATCCATGGAGGTCTCCTGCAACGTGCGCACACAAGCCTTTTAACCCAGATAAATACCTTTCGTAGGTCCCACAACCTATCCCTAATACCCAGTTCTTCTGGGATCTTAGCGTAGGCGAAGCGGCATTCGCAGACTTTCCACAATCTGGCGGGGTTTACCACCACTGCATTCATATAATCAGGGAGAGTACAGGCACTTATCTATATGTAGTCTTCTAATCGAATGAAAATGAAGTGTATCCGACTTTTGCCAATGATTATTCTGCTAAACACCTGTCCCAATGCCGAATATCTTGGCTCGGCTGGAACTTGCCATACCGCTGTCATGCTCTTGAAAGGCATAGGAAAGTGCCCTATCACCTCTTCAGTCCATCCTTTGTCAATCTGTTGTATACTAGGTTAAAATGACCGACGAGTTGGAAAATGAAGCTGCATTGTTCCTACCAGCGGACGGGTTCACTAAATCCGGCGATTAGAGGTCAAAGAAGTATGAGCTCCTATAATAGATTATTGTTGAAATATATGGGTTCTCCGCACTGTGGCTGTCGTATAACACTCACAACGACATGTAAATTCCCCGTGGAAACTCAGAGCCCAGTGGACCCACAAATCTTGAAGACCCACTATAGTCGACCTCCTTTTCGAAGGTGAAAACCGCGCATGACTTCCCATTTATTGGATTAGACATTCTGCGTTGATAGATAGGTGATAGCGTTTGAGGGGTTTGATCAAAATAGAATATGAGTAGAAGGTTAAAGGTATGAATGGGAGAAACTTTAGGAACTGACGAAGCTATTTATATTGCACCATTCCTAGGCGGAATGCACTGTCTATTGGAAAGATAATATTGATTGTTGAATGTTTCATATGATGGAGCATTGGCAAGGCATAAGGCCAAATTATGGGTTTAATATCCGGTACTGATGTGGAAGTGGACTATGTTCCGTCTCTGTGGATTCATACAGTGCCACAGAGGCCGGCATTTACCGTCCATCAGCAAAAATGTCGGACTCGTGACAGTCGTGGCTTCAACCTTTGCACAACTGCCGATCAAGAAGACGGAAACTTCCGTATGAGGGGGTGTAGCCTAGGGTTCCCCCCTGAAAAGATTTCAGGTAGGTCAAGGAATGCTACTGGATCACCGTAGCCTTGATACCAAGTTCTATAATGGGGCCTTCGGAGTTTCGTACAATGAGAATAAAAACTTAATTATCCGGCTCTTGGTTACATGTGGGGATTCAAACAAAGAGACACGTTATAAAAGTCCATTACATTCATGGAATATATCTAGATAGACAATGGACTTCTGAAACAAATATTTTTCAAGGGATGTGCCTCTTTGCTTTTGCCGAGACCGCATGAGACTATATTGCGAGAGAAGCCAGGCTCAGTAAATGGAGCGGGAGTATCTAGTAGGGGGGTTAGGTATCTTGGAAAACAGGCCTCGAAGTATTTTTGCCCATCACTGCTAAGGGGAATGCCCAAGTTGACTGCAGGACTGCAGGGTACTTGGTATTATAGTTATGTATAATAAATGGTGATGATATTACCCTAAAGGTGTAACTGCTATAGTTCTAGACGAACGAACTGAAAGATAGAGAGTCCCGTATTTTGGTCAAGGAACAGTATATCGGCTACATAGTTGTATTAATAGGCGACTTGCTATGATACTGCCGAAGGATAAGTCCCTTGCGCAGACTAACGACAATTGCAACCCGATGCACTTCATGTCGTACTTAACTTTAGTGTAGTGTTAGGGCCAGAGATGTGGGTTATGTATCCTTCCTTTTGTTACAATATACTATTTAACATAAGTGGGTAAGATCGTCTACTTGGCATTTGGGAGATGAAGTATCATAGGGCTACCATCTTCAAAGGGTCTTGCACACTGGGAAGGATTTACGCTTGAGGGCTCTTGCTGGACCAGAATGGCCTCTTTTTGGTCTGCTATTTTTAGCTAGTTTTTGACAGTAATAACAATACATAATAGTAAACATTGACCCAGAATCTTCACACCCCCGACCGAGAGAAACAAAAGAGTATGCGATCATCATGATCAAACTAGTAATGAAAAGAACATTGTTCCACTTTTGCTCAACCACCGCTCATCCTATCCTCAATTTCTAATTCTTCAATGCCGAAAAGAATAAAAATAGCAAGTACTAGCATGCTTAGAATACTCATTCCGGGAATTTCGAATGATAAAATGTTTATTGCGAAGACCGCCAAGCGCCGTCCACCCAGCTCAAGCCCCTTGGGAACTGCTAGGCTCCTCAGGCAAATCGATCTTGAAAAGATCATCGATTGCTTTCAGGAGAGTCAATTGGACCCCCTGAAGACCAGCCTCTACAGCGATCTTGAACACCTCCTCAAACACGTCCCACTGCTTCTGATTAACTTCCATGATGTTTTTCCGGGCCGGTTCAAGAGCCTTCCAAAAGCTTTCCAAGATTTCGTTTTCGGTTGGCTCACTCTCACTTGAGTTCACCAGAACCGACATGGTTTGTCCATCGGACTTGATTTCATCCTCGGAGTATAAGGTTGTTCGGTGAATGATCTCCTACTCTCCTTGTATGATAAAACATCATGTAGCCGTCTTTACGCGCTACATTTGCTGTAACCTTTGCGTAGCAGTATTTGCCTGGGTCTTCTTCTTTTGCCTCGGGTTGCTTGGCTTTGCCTTTTTTGTCTTACGGACGATACGTGTCGTACTTGGTGGTGCGAGTGTAGATGCGTCTGGGGGCCATATCTGGGATCTTGGAAGGAGTGTTGTGCTTTAGTAATGGAGTGGATGTGGAATAGAGATACAATGTTATTGGAAATAGATATAAAACGGGATTGATATCTGAGAAGTTTGTAAGTTGGAACATTCTGAGCGCAGCCCTCACGCTGAATGATTCTATAACTGGATAGCGACTTCCAAATTCGTCAAGGGTGGACGTTGAAGCATTTTTTTAGCTCAGTATCCCATCGCAGCTTCCTTGCGATCTGATCAGGTAAAGAACAACTCTTCAAGGGTTATTATTATAGATGTAGATTGTAGTGTAACATGCAGTTTAATATATTAACGCCAGATGAGCAGGGCTCTATTCTAGAGGGACTCTATATGTCCCTCAGTTCAAGGCCATTATCGGGGCAGTTCGGTAGTGAGTAAACAGTTCCTGGTACGTATATATGACAGCGGTTGGAGGTCCAGTGATGAAGGCATTGTCTCAACACCCTAGCCTTGTGACCAGGGATCGTGTCCTCTTTCCTTTCTGTACAATGGGGTGCTTTTTGCAGGGCAGTCATGCTTTATATCGGTGGTCAGGTGGCTAGTTCGCATACTTGCTCCAGGAGCGGAGTCTTTTGCCGTACTGATTGGTTATTCATTAGAAAGGTCTGTCTTCAAGCAATAGGGAGGCTGCTTACGCGTTCCAAGATAAATGGCAGAGGAACCATGGCAATGGATATGAATCCTAGCGTACTCGATGCCCACCCAATGCCAAGTGACTGTAACATCCTTGGGGCGGCTAAAGGTAACGCTCCGCCGAATGAGCTTCGGAAGAATGTGTTGCCAGCGAATACACTTGCCACATATCTTGGGTAAGATTCTCCTAGGTAGTTAAGAATAGATTGGAATGTGAGGTAGAATCCCGGTGCGAAGAAGGCGGTGCCGACGATAGGAACGATCCAGTGTACGCTTATGGTATCCTTCATTAGTATCTGGTCTGCGAGGAGTTTGTTATGATGGGCTTACCTTTCACGAGAGGTCCATGCGAACATGAAGAGACAAACCGGGATACAGATGGCCCCAACTTGTCCCGGGACAAGGCGGGCTTCGGGCTCAACAATAGCTTCTGGTTTCGCAACTCGTGGCTGGTAAGAGAAATATAACCACAGCACGTATGTAATGACAGACACGACTGCGCCGGCAAGGATACCGAAGAATGCGACTTGAGTGACTGTCAGTGCAGCTCTTGAGGAGGCTAGAAGAACACTTACGGCCTTGTTGGATTGCGGTGAAGTGGTAAATTCCGTCAAAAACTGAGGCAATTGTAAGCAGAAGCAGGTAGGCATTCTCTGAATAATGACATACCAAATGGAAAGAATTCAAACCATAAGTAGAGTACCCCGTATATCAACATAGTGTGCATATTAACAAACAGGATGACCGGGTCCATGCAAGATAACTTGAAATCGTCTATTGTTTGCTTGGCTATGCGTACCGCAAGGTTAGACTGCGGCGTGTCGATGTCCGCTTGGCTTTGGTAAGACGGATTCCCTGTCTGATTCCGGAGACGCTGGGCTCGACGGAGAAGAATATTGGAATGCAAGGTCTCAGGTAACAAGAAGAAAATAAACACGGTAGTGAAAGCTGTGACGCCGGAAAGAAGCCATAGAGTTGCAGTCCATGTCTTCCAACGCTCTCTAACCACAGATCATCAATATGAAATTGCCATGTAAGGAGAGTTAAACACGTACATTACCAGTGTCCCAAGAATCTATCATACCACAGTCAGTAAAAGCACGAAAAAGAATATTGGGTGTGATTTGCGTACCGGTCCTAAAATGGGCCCACAAACTCCGCTGACTGCGTACAATGCAATAGCATACGGAATCTCGGTGGGTTCATATACCTCCATCAGCGTAGCACCACCTACACTAATCGGCGCACTGCCAATGAAGCCACCAAAGAATCTCAATATAAGAATAGTATGTAGGTTTTTCGCTAACGCAGTGCCTATGTTGAACAAACAAAATGCAAGAGAGCCGAGGACATAGACCGGTGTACGTCCGATAGACGGTAGGTTGGATAGTGGTGAAAGCTTAGGTAGATCCATTGTTAGTCTATCTCCGGCACCTCAACAAGTATGTATACATACAATGAGTGGCCCAATGCCATATGCAATAACAAAAAGCGAGAGTCCCAGCGTACCCTCTGCAGTG
The DNA here is from genome assembly GCA_009193525.1 of Aspergillus sergii. NCBI lineage: Eukaryota > Fungi > Ascomycota > Eurotiomycetes > Eurotiales > Aspergillaceae > Aspergillus > Aspergillus sergii. Next base: position 595,036 of record ML741766.1, read on the forward strand.
GTAGCACCAAAGACCTCTTCAATTCCCGGAATGCTTGGTGTAAATATTGCCGACGCCGCATAGAAGCTGAAGTTTAGCAGCATAACATCCACCATCACAACTGTCTTGGCTAACGTGGGCCAATTTCTGGGTATATCCGGATCGTCGGGCCCGCTGAAGTCGACCAATATGTGGCGAGGGGTTTCAGGGCAAATAGAAGAGCCTGAACTCGTAATTTCTTCATGTTTTAGAATATCAAGATCATGATGTGGAAATATCTGGCCATTCGATGCAAAATTCAGTAACCGGCCGAATGAACTATCGCGAAGTAAGATGTCCATCGTTAAGTTGTCGGAGATTCACAGTTCACTCTTTGTGTTGCAAATGAGAGGAACAGCGGTAAGTGAATTAAAACCTATGTTCTCACTAAGATCAGGAAAGATATTGTCTATTAAGTGATTTATTTCAGCGTACATGTCAGGCGTTATATATACACTGGTTGAGAGGCGATCGATATATTGATCCATATCCATGCTTCGGAATTCCGAGGAGTATCCCTTTTTTTGTCCAATAATACTCCACGCTTAAGTCCTATCTCCGTACCCGTTCGAGCCATAATCGGAATTCCGTGCATACTCCAGTATTAAGCTGAGGATGCCTGTATGCTCTGATCCAACCTCTCCTTGACATTCAAATTTAGAAGTATGCCAAATTATGAAATTATCATAGCTGAAGATCAACTATATCTGCAATCACCCTACCCTTTTAGGAGCCTCTATGGATGAAGCTATATTTATTATTGTCTAACCGAAACACGCGGCCTGTGAGCCATAAAAGGCGAGCACAAGTCTTGGCAATAGGAACAGCAAACGAAAGAGAAAACGGGAAATAATCTCTCCAGAAATGACACAGGAACACAGCATTTTATCATCCACCTAGGATGTCCGAGACATAATCAAACAAGTTAATCGTTGTCGATGCCGAGATTGCCTTGACGGCCGCTGTAAAGTAGGGAATTTCTTCCCCGTTGTACACGCTTCGATTGCCGTGGATACCGATCGTGACCTTTCCATAGTTGGAATTACTACTCTCCCATAATCCCTTGCGTATGAGAAGTTTTATATCCAAATCACCAAGCACAACCGCCGTGGACGTGCCGTTCCGAAGAGTCAGGTCCGGGATGTCAATATACCCCAGATCCGAGTCATCTATGGTAAGATTGAAGCTGACGGCACCCTTCGTTGACCAGGTTTTAGCATATATTCAATCAGTGAAAAGAAATGTTCCATCCATTAAACGCTTGCTGGTCGGAGTGGAATCACGGCTTACCATTTCAACACTAATTGCGGCTGGGGTATTGAAGACAATCGTGGCGTTTACATTGTATCCATCGTTTGTACGAGGATTTATAAGATCAAGCTTGGTAACGTTAAAAGCGTCGTCACGTTTCATAAATTCTAGAATAGGACAACTGATTAGTAGTATTATAGCATATGCAGATACATATTGACTAACCCTCAACGTTTAGTCCTAAAGTTAAAGCCATTAGCCATTTCTGCTACGTCGTATGTCAAACGTCGGAGAATAACGTATGCAATAACGTACCTGGCAAAATCACTGTTTTATGAATGTCTAAATGGGCAGTGGGAAGTGCTTGCACCTTGAGAGTTGGCTTTCCAGTAATCAGAACCGAGATTTCTTCGCTCCTAACTGCATCCTCAGCCAGCTTTGAAAAACAGCTGACGCAAGACAAGTCCAATTCCTGATCAATCTCGAGACTAGCATCGTTTCCGAAGTCGATGCGGGGGAAAGGGAGAACAGCAAAGGGAGTATCAGACCCCGAGTAGTGCATGGTAGCATCAAACTCAGAGAGGTGCCCACTACCCATCCCAACATGGAACTGTTGTGATTGCCGCACATGGAACGAATTCGGCGTCGGGTTTGTGATAGACAAGCCGTCAAAATCGAACTTGTACTTATTGATGCGATCATTGGCAAAGCGAGGAACTCCAACGTAAACTCTTTTGACCGATTAACTGGGATCTCAGAACGTACTCAGCAGTGAGGCTCACATCGGAAGAACAGTGACCAAGACAACACAGGCTAGACCGATCAGATATAGCCACCACCATTTCTTCATATGGGCCTTCCATCTCTGAAAAAATGTCGGCGTTGGAACAACAGCGCTCTCGTTCTCCTCTAACTTGAATGAGCTTTGCTCAGTATTACCTTTTGACATGTTTAATAGAGTGCCATAGATTACTTGTTGGACATCCTATTCCCAAGCGAAGACGCAAGGGCTGAGCTCAAGGAGAATTTAGGTGTCGGTCACGTGCTCTGCGATGGGAATACAATTGCCTTCGGCAAAAGTTGCTAGAAGACGCAAACAAGTAGGGAGGGGGAACGGGGGTAGAAAAGAGTCCTTCCTAAAGCTGTTGTGACAAGTTGTTTGCAGTTTGAAACTTGTTGGAGGGGGTCTTACCCCGTGGGGCCGATTCCTGATGCCGATCCTTTCACATGAGGTACGATAGATGGATATATCTTGAATAACTCGGCACAGAGAACGAAAATCAGGAGGATGATGTCATACTTGTTATGGATAACTTAAGACATTTCATGAGCAATAAGCTTTACGCCACTTAGATCTCCATTGACCTCAATCCGAAGGCAGGAAGCTTCCGAAAGGCTTTGGTATGCTCGGCTACCACCACGATTTCAGATTAACCTCGGACTTAACCCTAAGAGATCAGTGATCAGCACTGCACCCTGAGTCTTCAGGGGCCTTCTACTTCCCTCATGGAACCAAAATGAGTGTTGCACAGCGTTAGTACGTGAACTATAATTAGCTCATTTTATTGATTGACTTGTGTACGCGATCAAAGGCTTGTTTGTGATGACCTGAAATGCTTGATATTGCTTTTGCCAGAGCTTGAATGCCCGTCTGCGCGACAATTGCTACGTAACTTTCGGACAGACGGGTATTGGTATCTGAAGAAACCTGCTAATATCATAAATTGTGCTGATTATAGATAGGCTTTCGATACCATATTACCATGTAGTTTTCTTGGCTGTGGTCGACATGACCGTGTCAATGGTCAGATTTAGCCAACATCTAACTACTCTGGTAAGTACTAGCACAGACTGCAAACTCGGCATTAACAATCTGATACCGTAATAACTATTCATATAAACATAAAACAACTGAAGTAGGAACAAGAATAGCGACAATACTCCGGTACTTTACTCCGGCGTAGCAGGCGATGACTAAGCGAGGCTTTCGTCACGAGTTTTGAGAGATCGTCGCTCTGAGACATACTCTTCCAGTGTCACTCAACGCAGTGATCAAGCTCAGCGAAATGTCATAGCTTCATTAGCGCAGAGCATTTACATTGATGCTTTCTGAAGAATGATGCGACAACAGCACGACAGGGAAACTGCTGACCAGCAGCAACAACCTCGGGACTACCGGGAGAATGATGATGGAGCTTCCGATAGCCACGAGGACTTGCCAACTGAACCTGCTCCAAAGCGCCACAAACGAGGAAAATACGTGTCAAAAGCTTGGTACGGAACCATAAAATACTAAGTCACAGCCACCTCGCTGACACCACGCGTCTATGTTCCAGTGGCCAATGCCAGAGAAGAAAAATCAAAGTGAGAAAGCCAAAATGCACTGTATTATCTGTCCCTAAGGCCTTTTAATGATTCTAGTGTGATGGGTGCATCCCTTGTCGACCATGTGTCCTCAATGGCCGAGATTGCCTCATGCAGACAGTCGACATGCGGCGCCGAAGACCAACCGGGCTGACGGAGTCTGGAGTTCCCGACAGGGAGCTGGCCAATGCGGATGCTGGCCTTCATAACCATGATGAACAGTACGAGTATTCATCATGTTTACTGCGTCCATCTAATGAGGTTAAGCTGACGATACGATCAGACTAACTGCGAGAGATCTCGCGTCCCGACTGAGTCGGATCGAGCATCAACTAAGCCTAGTCTTGGAGTCAGTAGGCCGCGACAAAGACAGCCCACTTGAAAAAGAACTAGGAACCGATAGATCAACTAGCCTGCAGAGGGCTACCATAGGGCGGCCCCTTAATTCCGATATCTCAGATGCTGTTAGATCCCAAGTACCGGCTTTCTCAGGTGAATCTTCAATTAACCACACCCTGGATCAAATTGAGGGCTATCTGGGACGTACGGATGTGACGTATGGTAATGCACAGCGTCCCATGTCCTGCCAGGTGTCAGGTACATCATTAACCGCGCCAAGCTCCCCAGTAGGTGGCTCCAGAGACACGCGTGAGGCAGTCGATATACGGAAAGTCTTGAATGCATACGGCATCGATCCATACAAGGAGGAATGGGATGGATACATGCACACTTTCTGTGACGAGGTTCACATCCTGTACCCCTTTCTTCATATTCCAAGCCTGTGGGCCAATTACGCAAATATGTGGAACTCTGGCTTCTCCTCCACGGAGCATGAGTTCCAAAGAAGCAAGGACTACCGAATGATGGTCGCTCAGGTATGGGTTTGTATCGCACTCGGAAGATGTACCGAATCACCTCGGGTGAGCAGTGAGGAGGGCAAGCACTCTGCTGGATGGAGTATCTTCGAGGCAGCAACAGACCTCATTGGAGATCTTGTAGGTTGTTTTCGGGCGTGCTCAAGACCTATGATTATCTTGCAAACTTACGCCTTGATGGTATATGATCTGACTCCGGAATCACGATACATGCCCGATGCTAATATATTAGTGACTATCTCAGGTGGTATACCTTTTTCGACTCGACGCCAATGAGAGAGCGGAGAAATTCTTAGCGCTTGCCATCTCCCATGCACATCATCTAGGCTTTCATCGGTCCAAGATCATCCGACGTATGCCAGTTTTCAACGATGAGATGATTCGGCGACTATGGTGGTCTCTTTATGCACTCGATCGCCGGTTAGCGATTGAGACGGGTCACCCATTCCTAATACAG